>CM042147.1:32342859-32647859 GCA_023376005.1 Doryteuthis pealeii | reverse complement strand
ATGGAAGAGTTAGTTTCAAAGTTGTTCTATTTTTCAATCATACCCCCTCTGTTCCAAATCTTTTTATTTGTATTCTTATTCAGTTTCATTAGCCTTTCTAATTTAGCATGATAATTTATTATATTAAAACTTAAATACTTGCACCCAGAGGGTGCATATCTTTGCTAGTATATATAATTATATATATATATATAGTGACACAGACATCCACAGACACCGTGTTTTGACGTTTCTCGTCTTATCAGTGTGGCTAGACACAGCAACTAAATCCGACCAGGAGCGAAACTCGATTGACCTTACGTCTGCCCGATCCGTTAACCTCGAGGCCATCGCCAGCTGCCACTAACATCTGTGTATATACTTTACGTTCACAAGAGAGTTCAAACCTGTAGATAGAGGATCATTGCTCTACCGGGTTACGGGAGTATATATATATATATATATATATATATATATATATAGTGAGAGAGAGAGAGAGAGAGAGAGAGAGAGAGAGAGAGAGAGAGTGAGCGTTTGGCTAGAAACCACAAATTTCCTAGTCCGATACCGGTCCTCGCCAACTCAGCGTATGAGTAGCACGTGGATCTGTGCGGTAAAGAAAGGAGCTGATGGTAGATGTGGCGCTCCACCTCAGACGCAAAAACAATCTCCTTGGCCTAGCGCTAGGGAAAAGGGGATAGGCTCCCTCGCTGATTGGCTGATACCGACAGTAGGCCGCCCCGACGACTTTATATATATATATATATATATATGTGTGTGTGTGTGTGTGTGTGTGTGTGTATTAACGCAGGATTATATCCCTAATCTGTACGACGGTATGCATGCGAGAGTACGGTCCTGTGTCAATGCCCAAGGAGGATATACATTATTATTGTAGCGTCTGGCTACTGTTGATATACACCTTATTGTGTAATAACCGGTGTGTGTATTGATTTGTATAATTGATTATTTACTGTTATCCAACTTTGTTACCTGTACGTTTAATCTTGAGTAAATTGAACCACATATTCGGGATGCTACTCTTTTATATACGTATACCATCGTATTGATCATAGTTACATGTGTGCTCATGATATATTGTGATACTGACGAGTCATAGACAAAATCGTGTGGGTGGAAACTGCGTTGCGTCAATCTTCTATGTTCGGTACGACTGCTATAAAAAGCCACATCTGAAATGATAGCTTTTAATTAAACTAAAATATCTACCCACAAATTACGTAAATCCCTGAGGATATATATATATATATATATATATATATATATATATATATATATATATATATATATATATATATCATTACCCTTATATAAATATACCCTTCACAAATATTTAGTTAATTTTCATTTAAATCAGTGATAAAAAATTTTTAATTATTTATAGTTTAATATATATAAAGGGAGAGAGAGAGAGAGACAGAGACAGAGACAGAGACAGACAGACAGAGAGAGAGGGAGAGAGACAGAGACAGAGACAGAAACAGACAGACAGACATAGAAAGACATAGAGAGACGGAGAGGTAGAGAAAGCTAGCAATCTATCTATTCACTACTTTATTATATAAGTTGCTCAACTGTGCGCACATCTACAGGGAAATTTACAAACTTATACAATTTCATATTGCAATATATATATATATATATATATATATATATATATATATATATATATATATAATGTGTGTGTGTGTGTATGTGTGTGTGTGAGTGTGTGTGTGCTTTGTTATATTCAAAAATGAAGAGTGCTCAATATCGGTGATTGTGCATATGTAGATCTAAGTTTTAATTGCGTAGATAGAGTTAATGACGCTTGGTGACATTTTCTCGCCTATGTGAATATCACAAAATTAGTCTGATAAGAAAGTGTCGATATTGATGCTTAAAAGTGTTTTTCATTTTCATTTATTTTGTGTAACACCTTATATATATATATATATATATATATATATATATATATATATACTTTGCTATCATTGACAGACTATGTATCTAAATCTGACAATTACCAGGCACCGTTGACTTTATGCCTTCGCTACATTAAGAATAATATATATATATATATATATATATATATATATATGTGTGTGTGTGTGTGTGTGTGTGTGTGTGAAGAGTTCTACAAATTGATTGATTTTTAATAATTGAATTATATCCTTTAATCAGTAAAAATTCAAAAACTAATTTTTCTACTGTTCCTGATTATAAACATATTAAAGTGTTTGCACAATTTTAATACTCGGTGACATCTCTTTTCTGAATTATAAGTCGACACGTACATACCAAAACAGACGCGACTCTTTTATACATATGGATATATTGTCTAATCCCGAGCAACTATCATTGACCTCAGTAAGAAAATAGACAAGTCCTTCATCTACCAAACAGGCCTTTGTCGATGTTGTTATAGACATTTAGTCAGCTTATCTTAAGACCAAAGGAAGTTTAGGAAGATTATATTGCGTCAATCTTGAAGACATATAATCAACTGCAGTCTGTTCATATATATATATATATTATATATATATATATGTGTGTGTGTGTGTGTGTGTGTGTGTGTGTGTGTGTGTTCTCTCTATCGCTTTCTTTTCATATCTGTCTATCTATTGCAGTTCGTTCATATTCATCTGTCTATTTATAAGTCTATTGCAATATCATTCTATTCACATCTCGATCTATTACAGTCTGTTCATATTATCTAACTGTCTGTCTGTCTGTCTGTCTGTTGAAGTCTGTTTATCAAGCTAAAGCGATAATTCTTCCAGGCTGTGGTTATATCAGTACTGCTCTATGGCTGCACCACTTGGACCCTAACGAAGCGCCTTGAGAATAAACTAGATGGGAGCTGCACAAGAATGCTGCGTGCAGTCGTGGAAACAGCACATCACAAGGAAGCAATTGTATGGCCACCTGCCTCCCATCTCACAAACCATCCGTGTAAGACGGACTAGGCATGCAGGACACGGCTGGAGAAGCAAGGACGAGTTCATAAGCGACGTTTTCCTGTGTAAGCCAACACATGGGCATGCTAATGTGGGCCGCCCATCAAGGACCTACATTGACCAACTATGTGAGGATGCTGGTTGCTGCACAGAAGAATTACCAGGGGCAATGAATGATAGGGAAGGTTGGTGAGAGATTGTCATGGATATACGTGCTACTTGCGCGACATAATATATATATATATATATATATATATATAATATATATATATATATATATGCATGTATAAAAGGGTCGCATCTGTTTTGGTACATAATTTCCGATTTATAACTAAGAAAAGATGCCATTGAATATCAAAATCGTACATACACTTTAATATATTTATAATAAGGAATAGTACAAAATTAGGTTTTGATTTTTACTTATTAAATGATATGGTTCAATGATTAAAATCAATCGGTTTGTGGAACTGTTCAAAGTTCTGCATAAGGAAGTACAAAAAATAGCCTTTAGAAAAAGGAAATGTTTCAAACTACTCATGAATTACAAAGTTACATTTTATTTGATAATATTTTGAATATAAACACAAAAAACGAATGTTATAATACGTGAATCCTTAACTTCTATTATCGTTAAAATCAATTTATTTTACTCTCCTCTTTCCTCTTTCTTTTTCAATCTTTTGTGTTCCTAAAATCCTTTTAGTCCTCCCATGGACCGGGTACTTCTGCTACTATAGATATATGCATATTATCTATTAAGTAACCTTCGTTTAGTCTATTACAGGACCAAATCGGAGTAAATAACAGTCAGGAAGATTGTGCTGCGCAATTTCCTAAAGTAGAGAGACTTGAAAATCAGCTTTCAAAATCCTGTTTTCCACTGGGTGGCGTCGGGTACTGACCATTGGCTCCGGTAGAAAATACGCAGTTACTTTATCTACTAAGCCGGCTTTGGTCAGTGTTACTTTATATATTTACAGAGGGGGACTTAGTCTGGCACAATACCAAAAAAAAAAAGAGGGAAATGGAGTGGGGTGGGAGCTGCTGTCTGTTTTTGGTAATCACCATCCACTGACTCTGATGTTCTGTTCGGTCAAAAATGTTTTCCCTCAATAGCACTTACAAGAAAACAAACAGAAACATTTTTTCTTTCTTTTTCTTTTTTTTTTTTCTTTCTTTTTTTTTTTTTTTTCTTTCTTTTCTTTTTCTTTTTTTTTTTTTTTTTTTTTTTTTTTTTTTTTCTTTTTTTTTTACCCGATAGAAAATAAATGTCACGCGTTGGGACCTATTTACTGAATCTCTGCAAAAGTTGTTCTCGTGTATCACGATCAGTTACTATTTTACCTATGTGCATATACCCCCTCCCCCCTACATACACACAGATACACACTTCTCTAAGATAAAACTCTTTTTGGAAGATAAAGACAAACTTTCCCAGAATAAATATATCATATTTATTTATCCAGTCGTATTTCTTCATATCCACATCTATATGTGTCGGTTCATATTTATCTCATATCAATCTTATTCTATCTATCTATCTATCTATCTATCTATCTATCTCATTCTGTTTGTATCTATGTATCTATGTATATGTCTATCTATCTATCTATCAGTCAATTTATCTATTTATTATATTTATATATATATACTTTTAATGTACTCTAATTACTCAAAATTTACGTTTGAGGTGAACTTCAATTTAGAAAAAGTTGCATGAACCTGTGTCTGGTTAGTATGGAGGACGCTGCACTCGTCCAATCCTGTGTTTCGCCAAAAACATCTCGTTCAAAAAACACCTCGACTACTGTCTAGATATATTTTATAAATGACCGATACTGAACGTCTAGATATTATCATGTTATTACATTATGCTCACATTTATTTAGATTCTTGATTTTATAATTTTAAGACAGAAATGCTCGAGTATCGACTATAAATTACCATCCATCATAACATCACGTGTTTGTTTCTAAATGTTCTCCATATATATATATATATATATATATATATATATATATACATAATGATAAAATCTATACATACACACACACACACACACATATATACATATATATATATATATATATATAGTATATATCCTGTTAATATATACATATTATATATTGCGAATCTTTTTAACCAGTTGAAGTAGTTTCATATGATACATGCTTCCAGTGATCCATCATACAGATACATTGGCGACACTAAATCTTGAAGCTGATGTCGTGGACAAAAACTCAGTAAGCATCAAAGCCAGATTTCTCCAGGCCCACCTTCAATGGACTTGCCAGATTTTCCGCATGGATAAGCCCATAATCCCTTGGCACCTGTTCTATGGTGAATTAGTGCACATCAGTCATAGCGGTAAGGGTCACCCAAGGAAGATGTGTAAGGACAGCCACAAGGGCCAACCTGAAATGAATAAATATACTGATCAGGATTTTCAAAATTGCTGCGTCGGACAGAACAAACCGGACATGCCCTAACTGAAATGGCGACATCTGACTTCGAGGCCGATTACTGCCAGCGTTTCTTTGCTGCTCGCAACTGGGGGTCATAGACCGTGTCTGCTCCAGTCCCGACGGGTGGTGTCAATTGCCCCATCTCCAAGCGCATGCGCGTAGCGAACTTGGGTCTTCGAAATTATCAGTGCATGCATAGACAATAGATTCACCAATCAGATCCTGAGAGGTTTATGATAAACATAGAAAGGTTTATAGTATATATGCGTTGATCAAACCAAACTAATATATATATATATAGTTGTAGAAAGAAGTTTTTTCTCTCTACCACGGTTTCGGTGTTCAAGGTACACCTTCTTCAGGGGAACTAAAAAAATTATAGGTAGCTACATTTTATATATACCTGTCTTGTTTGGGATTATTTTTATTTCTCTTTCTGTCTTTTAATTAATTTGTATGTATTTTAGTTTCTAAATCTAGACCGTTTTCCTTTGAAATTAGAGGTTAGTTTTCCATAAACTTATAAGTCTACTTTATTCAGGCAAAAGTAATTTATAATTCTATCTGTCATCTATCTTCAACACCCACCTCTTTTTTCCTTTATTCATTTTGTCTATATCTTATTTGTGTATACAACTGGAGTTAAAGTCTTCTGGTAAATCTATTTAGTTGTTGTTTTTTGTTTTGTTTTTGTTTTTCTTAATATTTTTCGGAACATATTTGGATTCATACCATTCCTAAGGGTATATATGTGAAATTCGAACAGCCTCGACTAGGATTTGAAATCGGGTCGTTTTCCTTTCCTACGATGATAACCATTACAACAATGTCATAGCCAGGAGTCGCGTTAAGGGGGAATCAATTTCATTATTACAGTTACCCGCCCGAAGAAGTGGAAGAAAAAAAAGCTTAAACCCATTTTTTTTCAATTTTTATTTAATTGATATTACCTCTTTAAAAAAAATTTACAATATCAAATATTTATTCAAAATGTTTGTTTATTTTCGAGGGGGTGGGGGCTTCAATGGTAACTGAGATCTTTGAACGAACCCAAAACCATTATCCGTACTCCACGGTTGGTGTAAACAAGGCAGTAAGCCTATGGTAAATAAACGATAAAAACAAAGCAAACGTCCGTTTTTAGCATCTACCAAGGAACTACATAACGGTCCTCGAAGATTCAGGACAAGAATAGTACTTCTGGATATGTGTGGTAAAGTAGGGAGCTGATGGTGGGTATGACCCCCCCCTCAGACTTAAAAATCTAGCTAGTAAAAAGTGGATATACTCCCTTGTTGTTCTGTTAATACCGACAATAGGCCACTCTGCCGACTTTATCTTTACTTAGTAAAAGTGAGTCTCCTTTCTATTATTTCATAAGTATCATCTTACCATTTTACAACACCTATAGGATATGGTTAAGAATTACTTATGAATAAATATCCTGAACTTTAATAAAAGCGACTCTACGTTATTTATTCTTAATCACCATCTTACCGTATATGATATGGTTACGCACTACAAGTAATAAAAGTAAAGTTGTCGGAGTGGCCTAAAGTCGCGAGGGAGTATATCCCCTTTTCACTAGCGCTAAACTAAGGAAATTGTTTTAGCTACTGAGGTGGAGCGCCACACCTACCATCAACTTCTTACTTTACCGCACAGATCCCTGTGCTACTCATACGCTGAGTTGGTGAGGCCGGTATCGAACCAGGAACCTTGTGGTTCTATAGCCGGACGTTCTACCGACTGAGCTAAACCGACTCTACGAGTAATAAAAAAATAATATAATAGTAAACATATAGTTGAGAGTATTTATACACTAAAATGCGGACATGAACTAAAAACGGCGCGAATAAATAGTAACGAATTTACAAAAATCCTTAAATACCAAAATAGGCATTTTAGGAATTTTAAGAGAAAAAGAAAAACGTCTTTTTGTGTTGTTTCCACTCTACTCATATTACTTACCATGTTTTTTTTTATACAAAAGTTTAAACATCTCTCCATTTTTACTTCTTCTTCTTCTTCTTCTTCTTCTTCTTCTTCTTCTTCTTCTTCTTCTCTCTCTCTCTCTCTCTCTCTCTCTCTCTCTCTCTCTCTCATACAAATACCTACACTATCTCTATCTCTCTCCTTCTTGTCCTTACAAAATATATCATCCCCGCTACTTTCTTTATCCCACACTACTGACTGCATCGTCTGCAGGGGTATAAGACACCCCGCAAAGGGGTATATTGGGTATGACACAGAACTGAATCTGGTGGTGAGGCTCCAACTCCGGGGTTCTGAGAAGTGTTAAGTACCCCTCCATTACCATTCTTCCAAAGTTCATTCTGACCCGTTACGGTCCCATCTATGGAACTAATAGATCTGTTTAAAAAATTCAAAATTCAAACAAAATCATTTGTATTTGATAGGACAGTGTGCAAAAAACTCTCAAGAAATAACTGTACAAAAAAGAATTTATGAACATACATTGAATGTGATTCCCTAACCCCGAGGCATAGAATAACTCTAGACGGGTTGACATGATGATAAAATCTATCAATCAATCAAAAGTTTAAACATCTCTCCATATGGAATTCTTTTTCCTCCGCTAGATCGCCGAAGTTACGCAGCGATTCGGTGACCACTTAAGCAATGGCAGGTACTGTAATCCGCTCGAATCATTTGTTTATCAAGATGACTTGGTTCGACATTAAATGGCCTGAAAGGGTGTTGATATGCCATAAAACAATACAAACAACAAATCAACACCTTTCTTATTCACATAGTCCCATATCAGTGATAATGAGAGAGAGAGAGAGAGAGAGAGAGAGAGAGAGAGAGTTGGTTGGTCGGCTGGGTTTGTTAGTTGGTTGGTTGGTTGGTTGGTTGGTACGATTTTACGGCATTGCGTCATTTTATGCCAAAGATTTTTTGTTTTATTCATTCTTGATGGGTACTCAATTTTTTTCAAACACATTTTTAGAACTCATTTTCTTCTATTTAACCCATATATGCGACCCTAACAGGTACTACCACTCTGGGTCAGAGTGGGCCTGGGAGTAATGGGGATGAAGGGGTACTTCACATTCCCCGAGCTCCAGAAATGGGACTTCACCATCAGATAGTTTAACGTCAAACCCAGGACATTAAGACCCTCAGCCACTGCCTTCTAGCACATATATGATAAAAAAAGGTTGGGAGTTGCCATATAGGCAATAAGGTTGGGACAATCATATAGGTGTTAGGGCTTGATGGACCAACCGATTGATCGGAGGGGGCTTCTGCGACAGGCCGTCTAGCCTAAATAAGGACAAAAGTGGAGTTTTGCATGTCATGAACTGCTCAGCCACCAGGATTTCATCCTTAAGCATCACGGGTTGCCACCCACGGCCAACAAGTGGCCCCATTGGAGGAGACAGAGAGTCAGAGAGAGAGAGAGAGAGAGAGAGAGAGAGAGAGAGAGAGAGAGAGGGGGGAGACAGACAGACAGACAGACAGACAGACAGACTCACGCAATATTAATTCGCATTTTACACTAAAACAAATCTGGTACAAGACCATTGCATTGAATTAATAATTCTTAATCGTTGGTTCCTCTCGTTGGCATTCAATACCATTCTTCTTCTCAAATGGACTGCTATATTTCTTACTTTTCTCTTTTTCTTAGAGACAATCACGCACACACTAAAAAACGTGTCAACGGATATTTGTCTTGACTTAGTCTGGCAAAAGCCAATGAGTAATATTCACAAATATTCTAGAACTCAGTATGCAAAGGCCAACGACTGCACCCACCCACCCACCAAACGAAAGTTTAATGAATATCTGAATGAAACAGTATTAACATCTCTCAAAGAGGAAAGGAAGAAAGAAAGAAAGAAACGAAAAGCACAGAAAGTAGAGGAGAAAGAGTAATGAAAAAAAGAAGGGAAAAATGAAAGAATGGAGAGAAACGAAGAAAAGGAGAAAGGAAAGAAGAAAAGAAGAAAAGAAAGTGGAAAAAGAAAAAAAAAGAGGAAAAACGAGAGAAAAAGAGGAAGAAAAAACATAGGAAATAAATTTAGAAAGATAGTAAGAAAGGAGGAAAGGAGATAATTGAAAGACAGACTTTTTTGTTTTCTTTTATTAAAGAGCTACGTCGAAGAATAAAATAATTTTTTGAAACCACATATTTTTGCGTTGCCCTCAGCAAAATCCAGTCATTTGATCTATATATCTATTTGTCTGTCTGCAAGTCTTTCTATCTTACAGTCTTTCTATATATATCACTATCTTTCTTGTTTTCCACTACTATCTTTCCAGTTTTCTTTCCCTGTAGAAATATATCTTAACATAAATACACTGTACATATACAGAAAATGACTCTCTCTCTCTCTCTCTTTCTCACTTTCTCTCTCTCTCTCTCTCTCTCTCTCTCTCTCTATATATATATATATATATATATATATATATATATATATATATATTATATATATGTGAGGCTATGTTTAAGCATATGTTCGTTTCTATCTATCTGCTCATCTTGTTTTTCATATCAGTATTCATATCTGCCTTTCTATGCTTCCTAACTATGTATGAATGTATGTATCTCTCTTTTTCTCCCCCTCCCTCTCCCCCCCTCCCTCTCTCTCTCTCTCTATATATATATATATATATATATATATATATATATACCTATCTATCTATATGTGTTCACATTTACTTTTCTACTTTTCATAACTGTTCATATCTGCCTATATTTCTATTTTTCTTTCTTTCTTTCTTCTTTCTTCACTTCTTTCACTTTTTTTTCTTTTCTTTTCTTTCTTTCTATCTATCTATCAATCTATCTGTATGTCTATGTTTATATCTGCCTATCTATCTATCATTGACGCTTCCTCACGTTTCCCTTGATTGGACAGTTTAAACCCCATTCACCGACGTTGATGTCTGTGAGATAGGATCAGACCATTATCGCATGTATTAACCATCCAATATGTCATGAATAGGATCAGACCATTATCGCATGTATTAACCCATCCAATATGTCTGTGAGATAGGATCAGACCATTATCGCATGTATTAACCCATCCAATATGTCTGTGAGATAGGATCAGACCATTTATCGCATGTATGTATTAACCCATCCAATATGTCTGTGAGATAGGATCAGACCATTATCGCATGTATTAACCCACAATATGTCATGAATAGGATCAGACCATTATCGCATGTATTAACCAATCCAATATGTCATGAGATAGGATAGACCATTATCGCATGTATTAACCCATCCAATATGTCATGAATAGGATCAGACATTATCGCATGTATTAACCCATCCAATATGTCATGAATAGGATCAGACCATTATCGCATGTATTAACCCATCCAATATGTCATGAATAGGATCAGACCATTATCGCATGTATTAACCCATCCAATATGTCATGAATAGGATCAGACCATTATCGCATGTATTAACCCATCCAATATGTCATGAATAGGATCAGACCTTATCGCATGTATTAACCATCCAATATGTCATGAATAGGATCAGACCATTATCGCATGTATTAACCCATCCAATATGTCATGAGATAGGATCAGACCATTATCGCATGTATTAACCCATCCAATATGTCATGAATAGGATCAGACCATTTCGCATGTATTAACCCATCCAATATGTCATGATAGGATCAGACCATTATCGCATGTATTAACCCATCCATATGTCATGAGATAGGATCAGACCATTATCGCATGTATTAACCCATCCAATATGTCATGAATAGGATCAGACCATTATCGCATGTATTAACCCATCCAATATGTCATGAATAGGATCAGACCATTATCGCATGTATTAACCCATCCAATATGTCATGAATAGGATCAGACCATTATCGCATGTATTACCCATCCAATATGTCATGAATAGGATCAGACCTTATCGATGTATTAACCCATCCAATATGTCATGAATAGGATCAGACCTTATCGCATGTATTAACCCATCCAATATGTCATGAATAGGATCAGACCATTATCGCATGTATTAACCCATCCAATATGTCTGTAATAGGATCAGACCATTATCGCATGTATAACCCATCCAATATGTCATGAATAGGATCAGACCATTATCGCATGTATTAACCCATCCAATATGTCATGAATAGGATCAGACCATTATCGCATGTATTAACCCTCCAATATGTCATGAATAGGATCACGCCATTATCGCATGTATTAACCCATCCAATATGTCTGAATAGGATCAGACCATTATCGCATGTATTAACCCATCCAATATGTCATGAATAGGATCAGACCTTATCGCATGTATTAACCCATCCAATATGTCTGAATAGGATCAGACCTTATCGCATGTATTAACCATCCATATATCATGAATAGGAACGACCATTATCGCATGTATTAACCCATCCAATATGTCATGAATAGGATCAGACCTTTATCGTTGTATTAACCCATCCAATATGTAGAATAGGATCAGACCATTATCGCATGTATTAACCCATCCAATATGTCATGAATAGGATCAGACCATTATCGCATGTATTAACCCATCCAATATGTCATGAATAGGATCAGACCATTATCGCATGTATTAACCCATCCAATATGTCATGAATAGGATCAGACCTTATCGCATGTATTAACCCATCCAATATGTCATGATAGGATCAGACCTTATCGCATGTATTAACCCATCCAATATGTCATGAATATAGGATCAGACCTTATCGCATGTATTAACCCATCCAATATGTCATGAATAGGATCAGACCATTATCGCATGTATAAACCATCCAATATGTCATGAATAGGATCAGACCATTATCGCATGTATTAACCCATCCAATATGTCATGAATAGGATCAGACACTTATCGCATGTATTAACCCATCCAATATGTCATGAATAGGATCAGACCATTATCGCATGTATTAACCCATCCAATATGTCATGGAATAGGATCAGACCTTATCGCATGTATTAACCCATCCAATATGTCATGAATAGGATCAGACCATTATCGCATGTATTAACCCATCCAATATGTCATGATATAGGATCAGACCATTATCGCATGTATTAACCCATCCAATATGTCATGAATAGGATCAGACCATTATCGCATGTATTAACCCATCCAATATGTCATGAATAGGATCAGACCTTATCGCATGTATAACCCATCCAATATGTCATGAATAGATCAGACCTTATCGCATGTATTAACCCATCCAATAGTCATGAATAGGATCAGACCATTATCGCATGTATTAACCCATCCAATATGTCATGAATAGGATCAGACCATTATCGCATGTATTAACCCATCCAATTGTCATGAATAGGATCAGACCATTATCGCATGTATTAACCCATCCAATATGTCATGAATAGGATCAGACCATTATCGCATGTATTAACCCATCACAATATGTCATGATAGGATCAGACCATTATCGCATGTATTAACCCATCCAATATGTCATGAATAGGATCAGACCATTATCGCATGTATTAACCCATCCAATATGTATGAATAGGATCAGACCAATTATCGCATGTATTAACCCATCCAATATGTCATGAATAGGATCAGGACCATTATCGCAGTATTAACCCATCCAATATGTCATGAATGAGATCAAGACATTATCGCATGTATTAACCCATCCAATATGTCATGAATAGGATCAGACCATTATCGCATGTATTAACCCATCCAATATGTCATGAATGATCAGACCTTAATCGCATGTATTAACCCATCCAATATGATAGGATCAGACCATTATCGCATCGCAGACCCGCATGTATTAACCCATCCAATATGTCATGAATAGGATCAGACATTATCGCATGTATTAACCCATCCAATATGTCTGTTGAATAGGATCAGACCATTATCGCATGTATTAACCCATCCAATATGTCATGAATAGGATCAGACCCTTATCGCATGTATTAACCCATCCAATATGTCATGAATTGGTTCAACACATGAGATAAACACCGGCTCTTTTTTTTTTTACCGGGAACGGGAGTCAGTGTGTTGATTATCAGCAACTATGCAACCAAAGACAAAATACTATTTTCTAAACTCTCTCTCTCTCTCTCTCTCTCTCTCTCTCTCTCTCTCTCTCTCTCTCTCTCTCTCTCTCTCTCATACAAAGAACGATTATCAAATCCTTTTAACTAAATTCGTCTCTTCCTTAAACCCACACACACAACACACACACACATGCACACATACACATACACATACACACACACCCACACAAGCAGATGCAGTCTTTAGCAGTGTCCCACACATTTTCTTTTGCGCACTGCTTTTTAAAAATAAATGTTATCATTTACCGGAATAAATATGCGATATCAGTCTCAATGATATAAACATATACATATATATACAACATTCCTCACACTCTTCTTCCAATTTTTACATACACACATATATCCAACACACTCACACATACACAGTCTCTCTCTCTCTCTCTCTTCTCTCTCTCTCTCTCTCTCTCTCTCTCTCTCTCTCTCAAAAGGGTGGCACTAGACTATATTTTGTGGTAAGTATCCAGCTCAGAATCTCTGGAGTTAGTGGACCTGGGAGTACTTCACACTCCCCACATCTCGAGAACAAAAGCTTCACCATCAGATGCAGTTTAGTGTCATACCCAATACACCCTTTTTGGAGGGGGGAGGGTTTTTATCCCTTTGCAGGATATACAGTCAGCGTATTTTAAGCCCTGTCGACAGGGCAGAGAGACAAAAAGAGGTCGAGAATGGATTTCTGGATCTGTAGTGAGACACCCTATATCATGACACCTGACACTCTAACGGACATGCCAATTCTCTCAGGGAGATAATTCCTGTTATATACCCTACCAATGAACATAATGAGATAATTCCTGTTATATACCCTACCAATGAACATTAATGGGTATTTCCCAATCCACATAAATACGGAAGTATTAAGCTGACTGAGTAGTCTTATACCACTAGCAGTGGTTTACCTTCTTTCACGCCGCTGGCGAGTATTTTATTTTGTTAATGTTATAAAGATTCCATTTCATTTCCAACCTCCGTTTGGTTATTTCTTATTTAGTAACCTTTGTTAGGATACTTTTGTTAGAATCATACACGAAGAAATCGTTAATTTTGACAACTTGGTTTTAATTTTATTTTATTTTATTTCAGTCGTATTTCTTAACCACATTGTCGGATATGATTATCAAAATTATGTATGCGTCCTTGTATGTGTAATCATGTGTCTGTGTATTTTTTCTTTCGTTCATTTTCCTTAACGTAATGAGCACCCGAATTACAAAGAAAAAGAAAAACGTATAAAATACGCTTAAGTGCTGTCTAATACTCTTCTCTGTCGCCATAAATTACACAGTAAAAGGCTTTTGTAATTAAATATAAACGTAAATCTTTTAAACTCTAACTTCGAATAATGGAACGGACGTTGTTGCTTGTCGACTACTAAAATGGCCGCTGGTATTAAAAGTGATCTGACGCTGAAACTAATTTTATTTTACTATTTTGAATTCAAATTAATTGTCGCTTTAAAGAGCAAAAGATGCAAAGTAAGTTATTAAAAGGTTTATTTTATCTTTTATTTGATACTGATAAATGTTGTCGTCTGGTGAAAATGGAAACTGTATCAATGGATATCATCTATCAATTATGTTTGATTTTGCTGATTTTTAAAGTGATTTTGGAGCGTAAAAAAGAATGGGAGAGGAAAAGAAAAAAACCGGAAGGAAGGTATAGAAAAACGAAAGAAAGAAAGAAAAAAAAAATGATGAAATAAAGAGAGAAAGAAAGAAAAAGAGGAAGAGGAAAGAGGGAAGAAAGAAAGAAAATAAATTACAAAGGAAAGAAGGAACAAAGAAAATATAAAGAAAAGAAAATGAAGGGAAAGTAATGGAGAAAAGAAAGGAACAAAAGAAGAACGAGAGAAAATAAAAACAAGAGCAAAAGAGGAGAGCAACTGGAAGAAGAAGAAGAAAAACGAAAGAAAAGAACGAAGGGAAAAAGAAAAGAAATACAGAAGAGAGAAAAAGAGGATAAAGAAATTGAGAAAGGGAAGGAAGAAAATACAGGAAAGAAAAGAAAAAAGGCGGAAGAAAGAAAAGAATCAAGGGAAAAGAACGAAGGAATCAAGATAAGAAAGAACGAAAAAAAGAAAAAGAGATGAAAAACGAAAGTAGAAAGGAAAGAAAGACGAATACATATAAAAGAGAGAAAGAAAGGGGAAAGAGACAGAGAATAACAAAAGAAAAGATGGAAATTAAAAAAAAGAAAGAGAAAAAGAATGAGAAAAAGAGAAGAAAGGAAAAAATGAGGGAAAGAAAGAAAGGACTAAGAAAAAAAGGGGAAGGAACAATGAAAAGGGAAAAAAAAAGAATGACAGAATGAAGGAAATAATTTTTTTTTTTTAATAGACAAAAAGTGAAATGAAATGAAATAAACTGAGCAGAGAAGGAGAATAAAGAAAGAGAGAAAAGAAAGATAAAAATAGAAAGAATAACGAAAAATAAGGAATGTTGTTAGAGTGCATAGATTTAAGAAAGCAGTTATCGTATGCCATCAAATGTCAGACACTATTATGTCAGACAAAACTTAAGAGTCAGGTCAAGCGATATAATAAATATACATTGACATATAAAGGACATGATTATAAATAGATAGGGACAAAGGTGCATATATATATATATATATATGTGTGTGTGTGTGTGTGTGTGTGGAGAGAGAGAGAGAGAGAAAGGGAGAAGGTGAGGGAGGAGAGCGTGTGATGATGATGGTCATTGTGATGTATGTATCACTTCTTTTGTTCTTTGTCGAATGGTAGAAGCAAGAGGAAATGAAAAGCGGAAGTGGTCTGACGAAATGGACAAAATAAAGTGACTAAGATGATGTAGAAATCGTACGACCAGTGACGGAAGGATGCCACTACAAAAATGTCTAATTTGTCATACGTACATCAACGTTAATAAAATGGGTACATATGATTAAAAAAAAGTTGAGTTAAATGATGATTTTTTATCAAGTGCTTTGTACTGGCCCTACCACAGCCTATCACATCCAGAATGTATATACAAAAAAGTTGGGTTGGGGCCGACAAATCCAGAAAAATCTACAAGATTAGCCCTTCTAACTATAAGAAATTATTATATAATAAAGTTACGGATAATTATAGATTAGACCATGAAGATTCTATTTCACAGATAAACATATATATATATATATATATATATATATATATATATATATATATATATATATATATATATATATTAATCGTAATGAGTCAGTTATACCAACTGATAATTTCGTTTATTGGCTCACCAGGGCGGGAATCTGATTAAAAAGACTTGGAGCAACAATACTTTTAGCAGTAAAATTAGCAATACCACCAAATTAGCATAAAAAAGACAAACCTTTTACTCTTTTTATTCTATTTTTCTATTCCTATCTTTTTCCTATCTTCTATCCCAATTCCCTTACCTATTTAAATTTTTCACAATCATATATTCTATCGCCACTGCCCACCCCCCTTTTTACTTAAGGAGCTATTTGATACTCATTTTCTTTTGGTGATGACCTGAGGTCGAAATTAGTTGAGAACAATTAAAAATCAAAAGAAAATAATTACAAAGAAAGATTATTCCCGTTTACTTTACCATTTATATATATATATATATATATGTATGTGTGTGTGTGTGTGTGTGTGTGGAGGCGCGTCGTGTAATGGCTATCGTCGTAGCAAATGGACACGGCGAGACAAATCCTGGACCAGCTGTAGATTCACATTCTTTGTCACAGATTTGGGTGTCCCATCGTGGTGTAATGGTTAGCAAGCTAGTCTCGCAGATCAATTACACCTGCTGAACGGGTTGGGTAAATACCTAGTTTGTCAAAGAATTGATACGAGTTACTTGTAGGTTGCTGCAGAAGGATTTTTTTGAACGAATCTTCGATAGTTCGCTGTCATGAGTTCTTATATGGCTAGCAAGACAATTTATGGACTAACAGATCCTATTACAGGTGTCACGAAGGCTGAAAAGGGTCAGCGACCGAGATCGATTCCTGCTTCCGAAGTGATCGTTTCATACTGGGGCGTTCTATTATCCATGCTTCCAACACCTTAAAGCCATCGTTGATCATTTTTTACGAGTTTATTGATTGACCGTCATCTGTTCTCAGTCTTCAATATCAACCCTGAGGTTGTTTTTGGCGACAACCTTTAAACGTTTCATCAGTTTCTATTTTGTACGTCCTCCTATTGCAACTCATGGTAAAACAGCTGCTTGTGTAACCTAACATCTTCGATCTTGGTAAGGTGCCAAGTTCAACGCATCTGATTACGTATAAGGAACATCTCTTTACTGGATATATTGGCTCGTTGGAGAACAATGGTGTCTAGTGTTAGAGACATTTAATGTTTAGGATTCTCCTAAGACAAGCTTGATGGAATCTTTCCAAGGTTTTGACGTGACGACGATATGTAATCCAAGTCTCAGAAGAGTATAAAAGGACAGATAAAATGCAATCTTCATTGGCACTAAGGTTGGTTTTGATGGCGATCACATACAGCTTTAGAGCTTTCCGAAGGTCATTCGAGCTTTTTCGATCCTTAGATTTATTTCAGAGTCAAGGGATTCACACATATATATATATATATATATATATATATATATATATATATATATATATATATAGAAGAGAGAGAGAGAGAGAGGGGGGGGGAGAAAGAGATGGAGCTGCCGATGAATACAAAATAATCAGGAGGTGCGTGGTATAATGGTTTCCCTCGTAGGAAATGGACATGAGACGAGTTCAAGCTTTGGATGAGGCTGTTTACATTTCAGATATCGCTAATACCCTTGGAAAAGGTATGGATCCAACTATTCTGCCTCCAGCGATGGATATATAGTAAGGTAGACTGTACTCTTTAGCATTGGTTAGGCGACTAGTTTAGTAGAAGGAAAACCCTGAATTCAAACCTGTTAAACTGCGCTTAAGAAATTGACCTTGTGTCACGTCCTACTCGTGCGGAGGGGTTGACAAATATATATACAAAAGAATCAAACACATATAATCTTGTATCCTGGACAAATATATATATATATTGTTTACAGATTGGATCTCTCTGGTGATCGTAAAATATATTAACAAATGTATGTATTTAATAGTTTAAACACCGCTCCTTAATGGCATCTGTCAAAAGGCCGAGAGGTTAACGAATCGGGCTGATGAAGAATCAGAGGTTTCGCTCCTGGTCGGAGGTAGTTGCTGTGTCTAGCCATACTGAAGAGACGTAAAACGTCGAAACACGGTGTCTGTGGGTGACTTATTATATGCTCCCAAAACCCGGTAGAGCTCTCTACTGAGTAACTTAAATTAACTTTCATCGCCAGCATAAAGCAATGATCGTCTGTTGTTTACAGATTGGATCTCTCTAGTGATCGTAAAATATATTAACAAATACATGTATTTAATTGGTTAAACACCGCTTCTTAATGGCAGCTGTCAAATAGCCGAGAGGTCGCTGTCTAGCCACACTGAAAAGACGTGAAACATCGAAACACGGTGTCTGTGGATGACATATATATATATATATATATATATATATATATATGCGTGAGGGGGTGTATGTGTGTGTCTGCTGTATATGTAACCACATGATTACCGCCTTGTGCAAATTGATTGAAACAAAACGAATAATTCTATTATCATAATATCCGCGATATCTCTGTAAGGCTTTCCAGTGTATTCATACAGCGTTGCAATTTTCGTATGCTTACTTGGACTAACGTCCATCACAGACAATGACTATAGGACAACTAATCGACAATCGAGAAAATATTGTCTGGGTGTGATAAAATCTGATGCAATCACGGATTACACAATATTTTTCAAGGCCAAACCAATTTCATCATACACCCAAAAATATGTTCATATTACTACACACCACTGAAAATGATGTAATCTGAGGAAAAATAGAATTCGATTACACCCTGTCACTCCAGTGGGTCTAAAACTGATCGTGTGGTGAAAGAAAAGAAACTAAACCGGTTTCAATTAATTTGCACAAGGGACAGAAATAGAGTTTTTCTCAGTCGGTGGAGTGTTCGACTAGGAATCACTCGGTTCTTGGTTCGATAATAACCCTCGCCAACTCATCGTACAAGTAACACAGGGATCTGTGCGGTAAATTGAGGTGCTGATGGTAGGTGTGGCGCTCCACCTCAGATGCTAAAATAATCTCCTTGGTCTAGCGCTAGTAAAAAGGGGATAGACTCCCTCGCTGTCGGGCTGATACCGACATTAGGCCATCCCGACGACTTTACTTACTTTATGTATCCTTATGTATTTATTCTTTACAACAACAAAAATGTGTCATCACAATCCTTTAAAACGAATAAATATTTCATTATCTCAAACAGGTGTCTTTGACTCTAACAAGTACAGCTACTCCAGTTCAAAAGAGTGGACCTGGAAGTAATGGCAACAAAGGAGTGATTACACAATCCCCAGAGCTCCAGAACTCGAGCCTCACCACCGATTGCAGTTTAATGCTATACGCAAGACCCCCATTATCCTAAGACAGAACTATTTGATCCATAGATGAGACTCTAACAGGTATTACCACTCCAGGTTAGAGCGGACCTAGGAGTAATAGCTACGAAGGAATGGTATATTACTACCTAGAGTTCCAGGAATGGAGCATCACCACCGGATGCAATACAGTGCCATTCCCAGGACACTCTTTTGTGTGAATTTTATTCTCGCAATAGAGAAGGCAGTGGGCGTTTTCTCTGCCCCGCTGTGAGAATGGGTGTATATGTGTATGCCGGGAATGTTTCGAGATAAGACTGTAGACTCGTTATGACATCTAACCAGTGTGAGACCAATTAACACTAATGGGAAGGTAAATAAATGGATATATATATATATATATATATATGTGTGTGTGTGTGTGTGTGTGTGTGTGTGTGTGGACGGTATAGCCTTAAGGAAGAAAGAAAGAGAAACAGGGCACCTTGCTGGGTTGTCATCATAGAGACAAAAATAACACCCACTCAAGAATAAGTTTGAATTCACACAGATGGAACGTGATGTTGTCTCTCTGTCTCTGTCTGTCTGTCTGTCTCTCTCTCTGTCTTTCTGTCTCTGTCTCTGTCTCTGTCTCTCTCTCATAAGCACGACGTATAGATATGGGTATATATGTAATAATATTGGCTTCACTTTTTCTTCCATACGAGGTAAAAATATAGAAAAAACAAGCGAAATACGATGACAGAAATGCTAGTAAAAATGAATAATTTAATCTGGGAATCCTAAAGAACACGGGAAAGAATTAGGGAAACTGATGTTCCGAGGAAGAATTGGGACCGTTCAGTAGAGTCCAAGAGAGCCGAAGCGACTCAGACCTCAATAAAAAAAAACCCACCAGTGACGAGTGGTGTGAAAACTCAAATATAATAATAATAATAATAATAATAATAATAAACTGTGGAACATGAAAGTAAAAGTCGTGGCAATTGTAATTGGGGCTCTTGGAATGGTTCCCAAGGGTTTGAAAAGAGTCTAGAAGAATTGGAAATCCGAAGAAGAATCGAGACCATCTAAACAACAGCACTGTTAAGATAGGCTAGAATATTCAGAAGAGTCCTGGGGCCTGTGTAGACTTGTTGTCACTCAGCCTCCAGTGAACCAACAGCTTAGGCTGGTGTGAAAAACCACATGATAATAATAATAACAGTAACATTAGTATCGTTGCCATTACTTTTTTCGTCTATATTTTACATTCACAAATAAACACAAGTACGGCGGTACGTGTGTATGTATATATATATATATATATATATATATATATATATGTGTGTGTGTGTGTGTGTGTGTGTGTGTGTCCGTTTCAACACTGACATTTTCAACAATCGTCTAATACATGTATAATGGATTCGGTTTTTTAAACAACCAGTCTATTCGTTTTTGAGTAACTAGGAAGCAGATGCGAAATTTAATATCAACAACTTTGCCGCAATCTAAACAAATTGACAACAGAAAGGAAACTCTCTTCACCGCCTCCATGTTTCCCTCCCCTTCCAGTGTCATTTCTCCCTCCCACACTATCCTCTCTCTCTCTCTCTCTCTCTCTCTCTCCACCCACCCACACACACAAAACTCTCTCTCTCTCTCTCTCAGCATCAATTTCTCTATTTGACTTTTAAAAATAAGTTGAATAAAATAGAATGAAATAAACAGTAAGTGGCCAGACCTCGAGCAGACATGTGTCGACATCAAATTCCATTAAAAAAAAAGTTCCATTAAACTCGGCCTGCCTCGTAGAAAAAATATTCATCCATTTTCTACTGATGCCAGAGCTCGGAGTCCGACCCCAAGCAGAAGGCATAATTTTTTTTTAAAACTGTTTTTCAAGGCCTTCCTTAGAAAATTGGTGCAACACAATTTTCCCAGTCACCAGCTCACATCATTTGGTATTGTGTTAGACTAAGCTTGGCTTATCAATACGATCGAGCACTGAAAAGTTCTTGATTCGTTTAAAAGGAACACCTTGTCGTTTTATTAAATGATAAAATGGCTAAATCTGTTATTTGGCTTCTAGTGTAGATGGTTTAAAAGATTTAAAACAGTTATCCTATTAGTGTAAACCGTTGATGCCACTCAATGTATGGTCTTTTTTGCTGGGCGCCGTATATTTTTTCCAAATTAGCAGGTAGGCATTTAAATTCGGACGAAGAACTTGCAAATTTAATGGCATTGCGGCTAGACTTATCTGCTGAGATCCACCTTAGTTCTGGGAGAGACTGGATTAGACGTCTTGCTGCTGTGATCGTCAACACTATAAGTAAGGGAAGGGATTCAATTTAGGCCAAATCACGGTATTGGTTGATTTGCCCCTGGTGCTAAGGGCAGATAATTAATCCCTTATTTTTTTCAATATTTGCAGTTTAAGGTCAGTTGAAAGCATAGATTTCATGGGACAAGTTAAAGTCAGATGACAAAAATTCTAGAAGATTGTAACTTAGATTAGTCAGGAAGACCGCAGAAAGCGTGCTTGTCCATTTTTCATCGGTGGTCTAACTGGCTCCCGACTTGTGTACTTGGTTGGTTATGTAGGTATTTACCTACCTCGTTCGCTGCGTGTAGAATGTTACACAAGGTCACATGTATGAGGATCGAACTCAATATTGAGTATTGATGGATCTGCGTGACAAGCTTGCAAACCATTACACCACGATGGGATGCCGGTAATGTATGCATAGAAAAGTCGACGAAGTAGTAGTTATGTGAACTGGAAAATATATGCTGTTGTTCATCCCATTGAAACAACGTGTCGTCCCGACAAAATATTGCGAAAATATGACATTGGGTCGCGAGAAGACAATATGGTGGCGAGAGACGACAGCCAAGTGAAAGAAGACGCTATATAACAGTAAAATAGGGGAGCTATAAAAATCCGAATCAGGAATGTTAGCTTTGATTAAACAAAAAGATCTACCCAAGAATTACATAAGTTATTCTCTCCCTCTCTCTCTCTCTCCTTCTCCCCCTCTCTCTCTCTCTCTCTCTCTCTCTCACTCACACACACACACACACACACATATATATATATATATATATATATATATATATAGTATCACCCCTTAAATAAATATATACCTCACATTTTTTTATAAAAAGTTAATTTTATTCGAAACCAAAGACACCAAGATTTCATTATTTCTAGGCAACGCTCTCCTATAAAACGGATGGAGCACTCTCTGACGGTATGTATTCATTAGTTAAAAATCCTCCCCTAACTGTAGGTGCTGATGACGGCCGAGTTGTTAAGAAGCCTGGTTAAGTCGATCGGGTTTCCATCGCGGCTGGGGTAGCCTGCTAATGTCTAGCCACACTGAAGAGACGTGATACATCGAAACACAGTGTCTGTGGATGAATATATATATATATATATATATATATATATATATATATATATATATATAGGAGGGTTGTAGCGAGCGAGAAAAGCTAGCTAGCTTCAGTATCGCTAATAAACATTTCTCCTAACAACTCTTTTTTTATATAACTTATTTTGTTCTAAACTAAATATACCAGAATTCTATTATTTCTAGTGAAATATTATACATCCAAACGGATATTATCACCTATTGTTTAATAACAACCTCTACAGCGTAGAAACTCTATAATAATAATAAAAATATATTGCAGCAAATCTGTAACTAAAAATAAAATTACATAAATGTATATATAAGATGTGTACTCATATTTGGACTACTACATTTTACGTTATATAGTTTCAAAACAGCTGTGGATACGTGTTTATATCTGTTTTTGACACCTCCCTGATATGCTGTCATGGTTTCTGGTCGTACTATCTCTCCACTTTAAAGATGACATGTCAGGCTCTGTGATAAACTGGCTGTTATGACGCCTGCTACTTTTGTTGACACAAACATATGGATATCTACAGATTATGCATTTTATAAGGCAAGCGCGTACTAACCCCGACCGGGACGGGTAGGACTGATAAAGAACCCCGGAAGGGTTGGTTTCATATATTTTCTATGAATACTACTTCATGAAAATGTACATGTAGTAAAGTGGAGGCATCATATCATTGATTCAGGGGTGGGTGTGAGGCTCTAGCACCAGCCAAAGGTGATTTCTGTGGCTTTTAGGGGAAGAAATTCCCAAAGTCTTTCTTTCTTTACTTTTCTTTTTTTTTTCCTTATTTCTTTCTTCTATTTTATTTCTAAATAGGCCACCAATTTATATATATTTATCCCCCCCACACACACACACGAATAGGATGCTACACAAGGTCAATTTCTTGAGCAGCGTTTTAACAGATTTGAATTCATAGTTTTCTTTCTCTTTGGCCGTTTGTTGTGTCAAGGCTAAAGAGACCAGTCAGCCCTACTATTTACTCATTGCTGGAGAGAAAATAGTTGGATTTATACCTTTCTCAATGGTATCAGCGCAATGTGAAATGCAGACGACCTCGTCTAGGATTTGAACTCGGGTCCCCGAGTCCATTTCCAACAACGATAACCATTACACGCGAGTGCTTCCTATGCTACCAATTTATATTTTGACAATGCTAAAAGGAATTTCATGTCAAAATGTTGATAAACAGCACCGATATAAATAACCATCACCCCTTTTTTTGTTTTATCTCTCACTAAAAAAAATGAACATCTCGCAAAAGATCTCGCAAAATCTCGTTTTAAAATCGATTGGTGACTCCATAACAGACATAGTATCCGTAGGGAGACACGTTTAAGGAGGTGTGTTTAATGTATGGTTATCGCCAAAGGAAATGGAACCAGCGACCCTAGTTCAAATCTCAGACATGGCTGTTTGCGTTTCACTTCGCGCTAATGTTCTTGAGAAATGCACGAAGCCAGCGGTGGGTAAGTAATTGGACATACTGAGTTCTTTAGCCTTTTTATGGCAACCGGACTAGGAGAAGGAAAATTCTGAATTCAAACTAGCTTTAAACTGCTTAAAAATTGGCCTTGTATCACATCCTGTCCGTGGCAGAGGGGTTGAGTAAGTACATACTAGACACGTGCAAGACTCGAAATACATGTTTGCACATTTGGAACAATTTGTCGAAATTTATTTACGATAGTTTATCGTACTTTATCACAGTCGACATATCATAAGTCTAAAAGTAACTCTTACGATCCGACCGGGAGTTAAAACAAGTCATAGCATTAAAATCATTCCCATCATCAGGTCACTGACAAAACGAATCTCCATTACTCTCTCTAGTCACTCGTCCTTATCGGTCATTACCCTTGACAGGTCTTCCATGCGGGATCCAGAATCGGCAGAGCTGATTGATGTAGCTTTTTGCTGGTCGGCCTACACTGCTGTGTCTGTGTAGGTGTCCACAGGGGAACGTCACTTATGAGGTCATCCTTGTTTAAAATAGAACCAATATATCGGATGATCTGACAAGTAAAAACCTAATTTAAGATTAACTTATATAACACCAGAATTATGTATTTGCGCAGCCCCTCCTCCAACGCATAGAATGTGACACAAAGTCAGTTTTTAAGCGGGATAGAGCTGATTTGATTTCAGAGTTTTTCTTTCTCGTAGACCGATTGCCGCACCAACGATAAAGTGCCAAGTCTTTTCTATTATTTTTCAATATATTAAGTGAGAGAAGAGATGGTTGCATACCTTTAATAAGGGCATTATCACGAAGGGAATCGCAAACAGGAGGACCGAAAGCTAAGCTATTCAAGACTTCAACTCAAAAACCAAAGTGAAAATAATTGTTGCTAACAACTGATCCAAAGAAAAGGTTGGTTGGTTGGTTGGTTGGTTGGATAGTATGTCAACTATTGTATGGTTATTTATTCTTGCAAGCAATTTGATAGTTCTAAATGAATAACGGTAACCATTCGTAAACAATTATACCTTCAAGGACGCATTTACCCAACCCCTGCACCATGGATAGAATGTGACACAGGGTCAATTTTTAAGCGGAGTTGAGCTGGTTTAAATTCAGATTTTTTCCTCCTTTATCGGTTTCCATATCAAGACTAAAGGGTCCAGTCTGCCCTACTATTTACCCATACTAGGGAGAGAACATATAGGTTCATGCTTTTTTAACAGGTGTGTTAGCGCGATGTAAGAATTTGAACCTAAAATGTATAACGTTGGAAACTTAACAACAGGTGACGTGATATAACGATCGAAGTAACTATAATCAATAATGATAATTGAGGCGCATAGTGCAATGGTTAACATCGTAGGAAATGGACACGACGACCAGAGTTCAAATCCTGGACTAGATTGTTCGCATTTCACAATATTCACGCTAACCTTGGAAAAGGTATGCATCCAAGTATTATCCTTCCAATCGTGGGTAAATAGAAGGGTGGATTGGGACTTTTTAACCTTTAGGCAACCAAACTAGAAAGAAAACTCTGAATTCAGACGTGTTAAACTTAAGAAATTGACGATGTGCCACATGTTACTCGAGTGGAGGGTTTGGTATATATATATATATATATATATATATATATATATATGAAGATTTTTGAAGGCAATTTACAATGCAATATGCAATTCTAAATATTTTCGGAATAATTCCATCATCAGAGTTATTAATAACTCTGATGATGGAATTTTATTCCGAAAATATTTAGAATCAAAAAAAAAGTTAAATAAATATAATTTTCAACACATATTGCATTGTAAATTGCCTTCAAAAATCTTTATATTACACATACGCACAATGCTTCAAACATACTATAAAAAAACTATATATATATATATATATATATATATATATATATATATATATATATATATATATATAATATATATATATATATAATAATCAATGATAAAACACTATGTGTATGCGTGCGTGTGCATGTTTTTTGTGCGTATACAAGTGCGTGTTCGTGTGCGGGCGCATGCATGCGTGTATGTCATTTGCAGAAAATCTTCGACTTTTATAAAATCCAAGAAAGACATTCCATCAAACGCTTTCTTCCTTCTGGGATTTTGTTGCAGAAATGTTTAACTTTAAACGGCAAGACTCTTGCAAAGATCCTACGATCAATTATCTAGCGACGCGCACACGCGCATTAGCACATGCGCATTCGCACACGCACGCAAACGCACGTACACGTACACGTACACGTACATGTATCTACAAAGTAGAGGCGATAAGTTTCATCAAAGAATTGCATCGTTTCTAATAGATGCAATATTTTGCCTTTGACCATGTACTTCAAAAACAAAACGAGATCTCGTATAAGATAAAGTATTTACATATTCACACAATCCTGCACCTCGGGGCGGGAGTCCAGTGGATTCGGTCCTGGATCTTACAAGCTAATAGCATTGATCCCCAGGGGCCATCCCCCAAGGCAACACCAACCCCCTCCCTCGATTTAAAGGGACAGGGCTGGGTTTATTGTCCCGTGCCTGAGGCGGCCCGTTGGGGGAAGGGGGAATGCTGACGGGACCAACACATTTTTTGAATCCGTCACACATGAGCTTCGGTTCGTGGGTGGTCCCACATTAATAGGGCATTGTGCCTAATCCGTACAACGTGGGGTACATGGTAAATATCATATTCATAGAAGAGTAAGCTGAAAAGTTTATTGGCTGAAATGTTTATAGGCTGAAAAGTTTATATGATGACATCATATCTGCAGTTTATGACTTTTTTTTTTACCAATGGAATCCAAGTACTGCAACACGATTTTTCAAGTTATTGGCTTTACACTAGAGAGTGGGCTAAAAAGTTAATAGTCCGAAAGGTTTACATGATGACGTCATATCTGCTGTGGATGATTTTTATCAATAGGATCCAAGCACAGCAACACCATATTTCCTGTTATTGGCTTTACATACGAGGATAGGATAAAAGGTTCATAGGCTGAAATGTTCATGATGGCGTCATATCTGCTAATGAGGACTTTTTTTTTCGCTAGTCCCGAGATTTAAGTCGTTCTTTGTCGCTTGACAGTTATTGACTTACTGACACTTTTAAAAAAATCCCCAACAATTTGTATGAACGAAATCTCCCGTGATTGCCCCTTTGTTGTTAGTCACACAGCCGGGCACCGGGTTTATTGATGCCAGGAGGCGGCCACTTCATTACATCACACCACATATACACATAGGCCTATACAACATTATGTACGATTGTGTATGTATTTACCCAACCACTTCACCACGTTCAGTATGCGGCACAAGGTCACTTTTTAAGCGGGGTAAAGCTGGTTTGAATTCAGAGTTTTCCTTCTTATCTGGTTGTCTAACCAAGTTCAAATAACCCAGCACACCCTATTATTTACAAGATGCTAGTGGGGGAAAAACAGATGGATTCATGATTTTCCGAATAGCATTAGAGTGAAGTGAAAGGCAAACAGCCCTGTCCAGGATTTTAACTCAGGTCAACGATCCCATCTTACAGTGGCGATAACCGTTATGCTAAACTTATGTAGCAGATATCATGAATCAACCGTTTTTAATTACCAAGTGAAGAGGGTTTTTTAAAAATCTTTTAAATTTTCTACATCTGTTATTATTACAAAGTTATTCTGTTAAAGACGGTAGTGCAGCGTCTTCTTTTTGTAAATCCTTCTATTAGTATAACTATATATCTATCTCATACCATTATATGTAAATTGTATATAACTACTGAGAGAGAGAGAGAGAAATTATAGCTCTTGTCCCACCACAGATGACGAACTGTAAGAGAATATTGTAGAGGTATTGGACATACCTCTACAATATTCTCTTACAGTTCGTCATCTGTGGTGGGACAAGAGCTATAATTTCTCTCTCTCTCTCTCTCTCTCTCTCTATATATATATATATATATATATATATATATATATATATATATATATATATATATATAATCTATCTCTCAGTATCCATGGGCCTTGATTTGTTAGATTGATTGATTGATTAATTGATTTTAACAGCACGTCAACCCATCTAGGGTTATTTTATGCCTAGAGGTTTGGGAATTATGTTCATCGTACGTTCAAATTTACATTTTTTAGGTAGTTATTTCTCAAGATTCTTTTTCATTGAACACTGTCCAATCGAATAGGAATACTTTTTAAACAGATATATTTGAGTAAGACAGACCTATTTGACTTACAGGTATTACCAATCCGGGTCTGGGTGGACCTGGGAATAAGGGCAATGAAGGGCTACTCTAAAGTCCCTAGACCCCTAGGACCTTACCATTTGCAATTTAGTGTCATACCCAGTACACCCCCTTTTTATAGTGGCGGCGTCTTACTCATCTGTAGGGGATACAGTCAGTGTATTTCTAAGCTCTACCAACAGGGTGTGTCTTGATTTGAGTACTTGCTTAACTAGGATCTGCCTTTTTCAGTTATGTCACTGATGTCCCTCGACAGTAAAACCGGATAGAAGGTTGTGCTTTTACTACTAGTAATCTTCTCAATTCTGTATTTCGTGTCTCTGGATCTTGGACGGGGCGTATATCTTTACAGATAAGAAAAATGTGTCTTTTTTTTTCTTAAAGTATATACAGGTGTTTCTACTGAAGTAATTCGCACAATGAACCTTGTGTCGTCAGCTGTCATTAAAGTTATCTATATAATTCTTCTCTCTCTCTCTCTCTCTCTCTCTCTCTCTCTCTCTCTCTCTCTCTCTCTATCTATCTCTCTCGATATCCGTGTGTAATTGTATCTGTACATATGTGGATGTGAGTCTCTGCAGCAACAGTATTGAAAACTCTACTGAATCTGTTTCAGATCGAAAATCGATAAAAAAAAAACTAAGTGGGAGGAATGAATCACTGTTACCATGAGAAGCAGTGTGTTTTGAGTATGACACTGAACTGCTTCTGATGTCCCGGCTTCAGTTCTGGAGCTCTGGGGTGTGTGGAGTACCCTTTCGTTGCCATTACTCCTAGGACCACTCTAAGAGAATTTGATTTGGCAGTACTGCCTTTTATGCTACCGGTAACAACACCACCCAGCGCCTAACAGAAGAACTATAGCAAATAAAGGAAATTATTACAACATCAGTTTAGGAAAGAAGAAAAAGTCACACAAGACAGAAATGAATAATAAATGAAACATTAATTTTCTTCAAAATATTCCCCTTGGCATTCAAACCACTTTTTCCAGTGTGTTTCCGCCTGGACAATGTCACTCTGAAACATTTCTTTTAATACTACACCATTTTATTTCTTTTAATATCTTCCACATCCTCAAATTTTACCCGGATTGATAGTACCTGTCAGAATCCATTCACCGGGGCAAATAGATCTTTTTTCAAAATGATTCGTATTTTATAGAATCGTCTACAATAAAAGAAAAACTTAAGAAACAACTTCACAAAAAATGTAAATATGAACGTACTATGAACAAGATTTCCTAACCTCGATACTTTAAGTAATCCTAAACAGGTCGACATGCCATTAAAATCAATCATATGAGAAGCAATGATCATCGTATTTTCGAGAAAGTTTCAAATACACTCCCACAAACAGAGTATATTTAGCGTAGGTATTTACCCAACCCTTTCGCCAGGAGCAGTATGTGACACAAGGTCACAAGTATGGGGCATCCAACGAGGATCGAATTGACTATTCAGTAGTAATGGATATGCGCAACTAGCTTGCTGACCATTACACCATGATGGGACACGCATTTATACCCAAACCGTTCGCCAGGAGCAGGATGTGGCATAAGGTCACAAGTATGGGGCCTCCAGCGAGGATCGAACTCGCTATTCAGTAGTAATACATATGCGAGATTAGCTTACTAACCATTACTCCATGACGGGACGCCCTAGTATATTTAGCGTGTGAAAAGATACATTGAATAAATCAGCAGAGAATATCGATCATTTTAAGACTCATGGATAAATATTGTCGAACGTCGAGATAAGGAAAGTTTATTTTTATCCATTCATTTCATTGTTTTCTGACTAAGAGAACTTGTAGGTGGTTCAAGTAAGTGCAAAAGTATCCATTTATTTTTTAAATATGAAATTTCGGCCACACTTTAATCTTTTCACTGTCTCAAGCAAATTAGAGGTGTCTATTCCCACGTTTTCACGAAGATTTTATCCTTTATTTAAATGCAATTTGAGAGCCACATATGGTCTTCGAACGTATCGAGAGAAACACTGAGAGCCACTTGTGTTTTTCAAAACAGTGGTAGGGGTGGAGGAGTCTCCATGGTGAAGTGGCTAACGTGCTGGAATGCGACTTGTTAGTCAGCGAGTTTGAACTCCAGTCGCGCTATTACGTTCACTTTCTGATTAATATCCTTGGAAAAGCTATGAACCTCATTACCGCAGCTATGGGTTAAATGGTACCTCTACTTTTCTTCTACAAGAATGGCATTGACAGTAAATAACCCACAAAGGTTGATATGCAATTAAACAAAAAAACCATAAATATAATGTGGAGCTGCACAATCGTATTTCTACCCCCTCTCTCTCTCTCTCTCTCTCTTCTCTCTCTCTCTCTATATATATTATATATATATATATATATATATATATATATATATTATACTAAAGCTGAGCAAATCAACTTTTATCCCCTAAAGGCTTTTTTACTGTTTAGTTTAATTACACGAAAGTTATATTAAATTATTCCTTACTTTTAGGATTGAATTATGTTTGAAAAAATTACATTTTAATTGGTTCTAATTAGTCGTAATTAGCAGTTAAGTCAAAAACTGACCAATCCCTGTCTTAAGATTCTGTCTATCACACTTTTTCTCTCTATGTCTCTCTTGATAACACCCTTGTTAAATGTGTTAGTTTATCTAGAGAGTAAAAGGGAGTGATTAAGAGAGACATTTAACAACTCACTTGATTTCACACCAGCAGTGAAGAGCCCGTGTGTAATGAAATTCCCTGATCCATTTCAATTTAAATTAGGTCCTCTCAATTCGTCAAAAATCCGTGTTTTTTTAATACAATTTTGAAATTTTTTTTACCAAAAATCAGGTAATATATCCGCCAAAGATGACGTAAAATCCATATTTTATAAGATAAATTAACCCCCCCCCCTCATTTGAAAATAAATTACCTAAAATCAAGGAAGTATCCGATTTTATTGAAATTTTCAGTGTTGATTTCCCGATGAATGAATTTTATAATGCATCAGTTATTTTATTTCAAAACTTTCTGATTGTTTCAGGGCCTTTAACTTTGACACATCTTTGTTTTTGGGCGCAAAATATCGATGTGGTATGTGATCGATACTATTTTCTGCATAAATAAAAAGATAAAAGACTGAAGGTCTGAATAAAAAAATTAAAAATGTTTTGTTTTTAAAGAATCTGCTAGGATAGTAAATAAGTACCGAAAATCGGAAAATAGAATGAAAATAAAAACTAAAAAAATAATTTTTGGATTTTTTTTTACACATTTCGATAATTATTTAATTTCTTATTATTCTATAGATAAAAAGATATACATCAATATTTCTTCCGTTTAAAAAGGGAGGCGCTAAATTTCCAATACAGTTTTCGACCCCCAAAAATATGGGTGATTGATACCAAAGTAAAGTAGTTATTTAAAAAATATTTTTTAGAATCTAATAATATGATATTTTAATCTTAAAATTTTGCTGCTCATATTTTAAATGAATTTTATATATTAATTTATCATAGCAGAAATACTTAATTAAAGTTTTGATAACTGAAGCATTATAAAATTCATTAATTGATAAATCAATACTGAAAATTTCATTAAAATTGGATAATTCCCTGATTTTTGGTAAATTATTTTGCAATCGCGAATGTTACAATTAATTTTTAAACAGCGTCTCAGGCCGAACGCAATCGAAATTGACCGAAAAAATCTTTTTAAATGTATTAAAAATGAATTACATGTGTAATATTATTTTGCTTTTTTTATTGATACTCATTATATTACTACTTTTCAACTTAGATAACAAATTTGATCTTAAATATTCGATTTAATTAATTTTAATTCGTTGACCTAGGTATACTCCAAAATCTTGCAGCTACAACCAGTACCGAAAATTTTACAAAGTGATTTTAATGTTTTATCTTATTTATTTATCTATTTTTTAACTCTCCGGTCGTATTTTTTTTTTTTAACTCTCCGGCCGTATGTTTTTATTTTTATTTAATTCACTTTGCAAACTCTCTTTTCTAAGCACTGTCAAAGTTGCCGAAAAATCCGTGCTTTACAAAACACCCCCCCTCCCCCGATTGAAAAAATTACGAAAAATCAGGGAATTATCCAATTTAACGAAATTTTCAGTGTTGAATGAATGAATGAATTTATAATGCATATATTTATTTATATATATAGTTATTTTATTTCTAAACTTTCTGATTTTCATCAAGTCACATAACTTTGACCTCACCCCTTATTTTTGGGGCGCCAAATATCGGTGGGATTATATACTTTTGAAACTAATTACAGTATAAATAAAAAGACAAAAGACCGAAGGCGTGAATAGAAGAAACAAAAAAAATTAAGGGAGATATCATGATAGAAAATAAGTACCGAAAATCGGAAAATAAATTTAAAATAAAAACTAATAGATCATTTTTGGAGAACTTTTTTTTACTCTTTTCGATGATTATTTAATTAATCTTATAAAAGAAGAAATTATACATCAATATTTGTTCTGTTTAAAATGGGGGGCTAAATTTTCTATAGAGTTCTTCTACAAAAAATATAAGATAACGATAATAAACTAAAGTAGTTATTAAATAAAATGTTTTTAGAATCTAAAAATATGAAATTTGAAACTTAAAATTAGACGCTTCATATTTTAAATGAATTTCATATATCAATTTACCATAGCAGAATACCTAATTAAATCAAAAAGTTTTGAAATAGAATAAAATCCATTCATTGATAAATCAACACTGAAAATTTCATTAAAATCAGATACTTACTTGATTTTAGGTAATTTATTTTCAAATGAGGGGGGGGGTTAAATTTATCTTCTAAAATATGGATTTTACGTCATCTTTGACGGTCATGTTTAAGATATATTTGAGCAAAATTGCCCGAAAAAATAGTTTAAAATGTATTAAAAATAAATTACATGTACAATATTATTCTGCTTTTTTTACTGACATTATGTTACAACTTTTCGACTTGGACAAACATTTGACCTTAAAGTCAATTTAATTAATTTTAATTCACTTTTATAATGAATAGCAGACGATATTTTGGCAGACCCTTTTCCCTAATCACAATTATCTAGCGAGAGCTTAATGGGTGACCCAACAGGTCACGTTTTGTCTAATATATATATATATATATATATATATATATATATATATATATATATATATATATATATATATATAATGCGAAGACCTACACTGTCTCTATCTCTCTCCCTCTTGCCATAACATAATATATCATTCCCTACATTTTATCTTTTTTTTCTTTGTATTTCCTTAACACTTTTCTTATTCACACAATCCCATATCTATGATAATTTCTAAGGCAGATGTTTACACATAATAAAAATAAACAACTTCAAAACAAAAATATATAAAGAATAAAATACAATAAAACAAATATATAGAAAAAGAATTTTTATTAAACTATATATAAATATAGATAAAAGATTTATCATGAACTTTTTAAATCCCAGGCAACATCGGGTAGCTCTGCTAGTTATAAATAAAACAAATAATCAGAGAAAAAAATAAGAAAGAGTTCAATTTGTCTTAACAATTCTTTCAAGGTGGCGGGGTGTGACACAAGGTCGGTTTAAAGTGAGAACCTTTCAAGGAAGTGACTTTATCAGATAATGGCGGAAGTTGTCTAGCCTCAACTTTGATTATGATTTATGTGTTTTTAAACTTATAGAAGAACGATGGTTGGTTTGAATATCGTTTCCTCGTTCGGTATTAATTTAATAACAAGTCACAATGAAGTGATAACAAGGATATTTATTGCATGAGAAAGTTTAATAGAAGTAGAATACAAAACATAATAAAAGATACAGAGAAGAGTTTATACATAGGTGTAGAGAAGAAAATTCCTAATAGGATAAGTCTTTTGCCACGATTCTTCCATTAGATGCTAGGTATTTTGAGAGTTCTGGTAACCGAGTGAAGTATAACACTTGCATGTTGTTGTTCTCATGTACATTGCGATACGAGGTTGGAGGCTCAAAGATCCTCCCTGACCTAGGGACACAAGATGAAACTGGTGTGTGTTCTCGATGATAGAAGGTAAAAAGGGGACCTTTGACTTTGGCCTTTCTATTTTGATACGGCTGTTTGCAAGGCCACCTAGTGCCTAATGGAAAAATCATGGCAAATAAAGAATGTAAGCTCTACAAACATATAGACACAGCAATAATTCACTTTCTTTTTTGTTCTTAAACTTACCTTACTTTCTTCTCTGGTGAACTTACCTTTTCTGCTGTTTTCTTACGAACCTGTTGAAAAGCGACAGGACGAGTCTGGTCAATACGGACACAACATCTGATGAATACAAGTTTCGTTCTCCGGTCCTCTGTCCAGTGTGTTGTTGCCAGCGTTCCGAAGAAAATTTGCGAAGACAAAGTGAAGAGATGAGTTCATAAGAAGAAAAAAAAAGTCCCACACGTGGTCACAGAAAAAATACTACTCACTTTATTATCAGTGTTGCAACTTCCGTCTGGACCGGTCTCGAGTCGATGAAGTAAGATCTATTGTAGCTCACCTCCAACAGGTCAGGGGGGGGGGGAGGTCGCAAGCCTCGAAATCAAAGTTGTTTCTTGTCACTGATTGACAAGCCCTTTTCAAAAATTCCCAACTCTTGTGTGTGACCGTTTCTCACACGAGATTCACCCCTTGCTGTCGGCCTCCGGGTTCACTGATGACTGCATTATACTAGGATTTGTGTAACTTAAATTTTCCAAGTCAATTCTATCGTGATTTTCAAGCCGCACAACGCCGAAGTATTGCTTCCAGATCGGACGTTTAAATTTTTAATTAAATTAATAATTAGAATCCTGGGGCTCCACCCCTCACACTCATGGGCCTCTCACCCAGGGCCCCTGGCTGAAAATATAAATTGATTGGCTGTATTGTTGCTAGGCTGTAGCGATGTACAAATGGAGATTTCTCGGCTGGAGCTCAGTCTGCCCGGTTATATGCACTTCTAGTTAGAGGCACAAATACCATCTGTTCCGGTTCTAAGATTTGATTTTTTCTGTTTGCTTTGATATAACAAAAATTAAAGTGTCACAAAATAAACATACAGGGAAAGTCAGTGCTTATTATTATATATGATGCTCCAAATCAAGATTTTCTATGCAAGTTCATGTAACTAACCAAACAAACAATCACAGATAGAGAGGAGGTATTTGCTGATATGGCTCAAGTGATACAGAAGAGGACTAAACACAAAGTCATTCAAGATTCAACAACCAAATTGAAAGACGTTACTAAGAACGAAACATTCTTATGGTGCCATTTCTTTTCAGTAACATCCTCAGTCATCTTTGGGAACTGATTCAGATCTTTATCAAAAATATCACTACAATATCTCCTTTTTTTTCTTTTTTCTATGTGCTATTATCCTGGATATTACACTGAACTTCATCTGGTGGTAAGACTCACATTCTGGAACTCTATGGTATGTTGAGTCACCATTTCATTGCCCTTAGTCCCAAGTCCACTCTGATATAGAGTGATAGTACTTTGTTAGGGTGCCATTTCTGGGTCAACTGAATATGTTTAAGATAATGTTTTAAAATAATTTTGAAATACATTTGCTCTTAGGTCATCGACATTGCAACTAAGTATGAAATGTTAACCATTTAAAATGATTGTGAACTTTATGAATACGTTGGTTTTTAAAATATCTATATTGCAAATAAGTAGGTATTTAACCAACCCGTTCGCCACGGATAGGATGAGACACAAGGTTGCAAGCATGGGACATTTAGCGAAGACTGAACTCGCTATTCAGTAGTAATGGATCTGAGAGATTAGTTTGCAAGCCATTACACCACAATGTGATGTCCTTGATATTGTAACCAAGTAAGAAATGTTTAACTGTTTAAAGTGTTTGTAAAGACACATGCCTGTACCATAAATAATTGGACATCATAAATGTTAAACTGACATCGGCATTAAGTAACCCATCAAGGGATGATATTTGGTTTGGTTTGGTTTGTATTACAGCATATCAACCTCGGTGGGTCATTTAATGCCAACAAAGTTTTGAAATAAATTCATTCTTAATGGATAATCAAATTTTGTTTATAAACTCATGTTTTTCTATTTAACCCATACATAAGACCATAATAGGTACTAACACTCCGGGTCAGAGTGGACCAGGGAGCAATAATGATGAAGGGGTGCTCCACATTTCCCAAACCTCCAGAATTGGAATTTTACCATCAGATAAAGTTTAACATCATCCACAGGACATGTAGACCCTCAGCCACTGCCTTCTAACATCCACGATAATGACTATGATAAAAAGGGTTGGGGCTTGCCATAAGGGCAATAGGGTTGGGGCAATCATATAGGTGCTAGGGCTTGACGTGACCAGCTGATTGATCTCCGACCGCTCGTCTAGCCCAAGAAAGGGCCAAAGTGGAGTTTTGCAAGTCATGGACTGCTCATCTACCGGGGTTCTATCCTTAAGCATCACAGGTCACCATCCACGGCCAACAGATGGCCCCATTGGGGGACTCTTACCCCTCTGCAGAGGTACAGTCAGTGCATTCTAATGCCCCAGTCGATAGAGTGGAAGGGATGATATGTTAGAAAACCAACCAACAAATGTTGTATACCCATATATACCCAAAATCGTGCATCATACATCGGGTATATAAAACGAGAGAGGAAACTCGGGTGACAGAGAGAGAGACAGACAGACAGACAGACAGACAGACAGAGTAGAGATTTACCTTTTTTCTTCCTGCTATCTTGTGTGGATGTTTCCTTTTCATCTTCTCTGGTCGTCATGTTGTCTAGTCTTCTAACTGCTTCCTCTAAGGGCTAACCCATTTCGTCATACAATTAATTAAACCACAAGACTTTTTTTTCCTTGGTCAAGATTTATTTAACCCATGTTCTTCCGCACAGGGAGTTAACAACCCCAGCAGAGATATGAACGTGCTCTCTGCTTCAATCTGAGGTTGAAACTAAATCTAAACTTTCTAAATCACATAACGCGCAAGATTTGCACCTTTGGCGTCAGGGTTATCAACAGATCTGGTATTTTTTCACTTGACCCCCTTGAATTCTCGCTACAGGGTCTGTCAACAATGCTACTACATAAAATATAACACAAACAAGTGCGGTTCTCTCTAAAGAATCATTAACTTGTTTTTGCAATTTCAAAACTGAATTCGGCAAAAAATAACCCAGCAAATGTTGGCATGCCATAAAACCAACCAACTAACAAACAATTTTACAAGTAGTTGGTAACCAGAATTGAAACTCTTTAATCGTCATTATCCTTTCAAACAAGAAATCTACAAACCCCATTCTTATTTACTTATAGCTTTGGTTTCTTTGTTTTAATGACATATCAACCTTCGTGGGTTATTTAATACCAAAGCCACCCTTAAGAAGAACAGTAGTGGTACTATTTAACCCATAGAGGGGTTTATACCTTTCCTAAGGGTATTAATCTAAAAGTGAACGTAATAGCACGACTGGAGTTCGAACTTGCTTACTACAACGTCTCAGTCTAGCACGTTAGCTATTACGCCACAGGGACTCCCACTATTTACATATTAAGATTAAGCATTAAAATAGCACTTAGAAGATCACTTAGAAGATCACTTGTGCACTATGATGTGTTCTTTATGGAATTTTTCATGGAATTTGAGTTACTTTGTTGTAGTATCAATCTCTTTTTCAAGTAGCCCGTTATGTACCTAATCAGGGTTTCTAAAACGTTTTGCATTCACAGAACACCTGAGAAGATAAAGCGAAAATTCTTCCTAGCTATAGCCGTATCAGTGCTATCGTATGGCTGCACCATTTGGACTCTAACAAAACGCTTAGAGAAAAAGCTAGATGGGAACTGTACATGACTGTTGCGGTTTGTCTTGAATACAACCTGGAAACAGCACCCCACAAAAGAGCAGCTGTACGACCACCAACCTCCTATCACACAAACCATCTGGGTAAGACAAACAAGACGTGCTGGATACAGCTGTAGGAGCAAGGACGAGTTCAAAAGTGTTATTCTGTGGGTCGGCCGGCAAAAATCTATATAGGTCAGCTCTGTGCTGATACTAGATGATGTGCAGAGGACCTTGCAAAAGCGATGGACTATAGGGACGGATGGCGAGGAATAGTTATGGAGATCCGTATTGTCAGCACGACTTGATGATGATGATGATGATGATAATATAGTTTGCTATATCTATAAGTGAAGAGTACTCAATATCATTGATAGAGCATATATAAGTTATGATAGCGAAGACATAAAGACAATAGTGCCTGATAACTGTCAGTTTCTCGCTTATGAGATTTTCAAAACATTTGGTTTTTACATGCCCTAAAAACATTGAGCTATTCCATAATTTATCCCCAATATTCGTTTATTTCGTATTTTCCTCTATCTAATCTAGTTTATTTAAAGTATGTTTTATGAAACCAGATTGTTCAACTATTAAATAAAAAATGTTTTGCGTATTTTCTTTTATTGGTATATTTACAACTAAAAAGAAAAAAAAACATGGTGAACCCCCTCTAAGGATGTTAATTTCATAGTTTTTTTGTCAGGCGTTATATATATATATATATATATATAGTATGAAAAAAAAGTAATAAGACAAACAGGAATATTTTTTATATATAAAACTAACAAAAGGACTGCCAATTGTAATGAACATTCGATGAATCCTGAGGAAAAAACGATTTCCCACAAATAACACAATATTGATCTACTTGAGTTACGTTTAGCATACATAGTTGTCATGACAACAGCAGATAGTGCCTGCTTTGAATCCGCTGCAAATGTCACCATTACTACTACTATTATTATTATGAGTACTATGCAAGCACATGCAACTAGCCACCCAACCAACTGTCCAGTCATACATACAACATTATTCACTGGTATGGCTCAAGTGATAAAGAAGAGGACTGAAAGCCAACTCATTCAAGAACTCAACTCAAACAACTAAAGTGAAAGTAGTTGTTACAAAAAACCTAATCTAAAGATTGATTAATTGATTTTAATGGCATGTCAACCCGTCTAGGATTATTTTATGCCTAGATGTTAGGGAATTGTGTCCATTGTACATTCGTATTTACAGTTTTTGTGAAGTTATTTCTTAATAGTATTTTTTTTTTTTTTGTACACGGTCCTTTCAGATACGAATAATTTTTACACATCTATTTGGTCCATAGATGGGACCGTAACAGGTACTACCAGTCCAGGTCAGAGCGAACCTGGGAATAATGGTAATAAAGGGGTATTTCACACTCCCCAGATTTACTACTAGATGTAGTTTAGTGTCATACCCATGACGCCCCCCCCCCACGCACTTTTTTTTTGGGGGGGGGTCATCTTACCTCTCTGCAGGTTAACCCTTGTGTTATTTATTTTTTGTAAGCAATTACATGCTTTTAAGTAACTAATGGTAGCTATTACATATTTACCAAACCCTCCCCGCCACATGTACGATATGAAACAAGAAATAAAGCTGGCTTGGATTCAGAGTTTTCCAACTCCTAGACTGGTTGCCTAACCATGACAAAAGAACCCAGTCTGCCCTACTATTTATCTATAGCTAGGGGGAGAAGAGATAGATACATGCTTTTCCCAAGGGCATTTGTGCAACCTGAAACGCAGTTTGGCCAGAGATTTGACTCATGTCTTAAATTCCATTTCCTACGGCGATAAACCTTATGCTAATTTTTCTTAATAAAAAAAAGAATTTGTACACAGTTATATGGTTTCAAGTATTCCTATCTAATACTAATAACTTTCAAACAGCTAGATAGTAGCCCATACATCAAACCTTAACAGGTAAAAACTACTCTGGATCAGAGTAGACCTGGGAGTAATGGCAACTAACGGGTATCTCCACATTCCACAGAGTGACAGAACTGGAGCCTCACCACCAGATTCAGTTTAGTTTCCTATCCAGGACAAGATCTAAACAAATAAAACTCCTTACAATTAAATGCTGATTTTCAAGGGCAGACACTTTTAGAACTGAAAAATTCACAAATCATTATGCATGAGTCATATAGAAACTCGAGATTTAGCAATATCAACCTCAGTGGGTCATTTAATGACGACAAAGCTTTGAAATAAATTAATTCTTAATGGATAATCAAATTTTGTTTATCAACTCATGTTTTTCTATTTAACCCATAGATGGGACACTAACAGGTACTACCACTCCGGGTCAGAGTGGACCAAGGAGCAATGGTGATGAGGGGGTGCTCCACATTCCCCAAACCTCCAAAACTGGAACCTCACCACCAGATAGAGTTTAATGTCATTCCCAGGATATGTAGACCCTCAGCCACCACCTTCTAGCACCCATATGATAAAAAGGGTTGGGGCTTGCCATAAGGGCAATAGGGTTGGGGCAATCATATATGTGCTAGGGCTTGATGTGACCAGCCGATTGGGATCATCAAGTTGAGCTGACAGCATGAATTCTTATGACTCTCCCTCACCACCTGTCCGTTATCAGTCATTGCTCCTGACAAGTCCTTTTCACGACATCTAGTATCTGCACAAAGCTGATCAATGTAAGTCTTTGTTGGTCGGTCCACTCTGGTGTGTCCATGTGTAAGTGTCTACCAGAGAACATCACTTATGAGTTTGTAATGCCATAATGACCAATTATATCAAAGCAAAAATAGATAAGACACAACAGAATAGCAAGTGTAGGATGTACGGAAACAGAGACAAAATGGTTAATCATATATTAAGTAAATTCAGCAAACTAGCGCAAATGGAGTACAAGACACACTGGTGTGTCCAAGTATAGGTGTCCACAGGAGAACAGCACTTTTGCGTTCATCCTTACCTCTTCAAAAGTCTATGAGCTCTTTCATCAGAGAAACTAGTTAAGATGCCACAGAATAGCAAGTGAAGTATGTGTAGAGACAGAGATGAAATAGTTAATCACATTATAAGCAAATTCAGCAAATCTTACTATAATGGAGACTGTGTGTTTTTCTGTCTGTAACTGAAACTATATTACTACTCAAGTCACAATTCCCTTAATTATTTACATCACATTCTCCATGATTTTATTTTTATTCAAACTTCAATCATTAATAAAATTGTTTTACATTATTAATACTGTTGAGCATATCTACATACTTAAAACATGCAATTGTATTTATATATACAGCAAAATATCGGTTTACAGTGTAAACGGGAAGACTAATTTGCATATTGATATTAAAAATTGGATTTTAATAAATATGTGTTTAGTATTATTGATTTCTAATTGTTTGGTTTTATCTTAATGAATAGGAGTAAAAATCTCGGGGATAAATCTTAAAAGAAATCCATTAACAAGAAAAAATAAGTGTAATTGTATTCTTTACTTCCTATTTTAACTAAATAGTTAAATTGGGAAAATTTAGCAATGAAAGACGGGAGTGATGGAAGAGTAAGTTTCGGTTGTTTTATTTTTCAATTATACCCGCCTCTGTTTCAAATGTTTTTATCTGCATTCTTATTTAGTTTTATTAACCTTTCTCATTCAATATAATATTTTATTACATTAAAACTTAAATACTAGCACCCTACGGAGGGTGCATATATTTGCTAGTTAGCATAAAGGAAGTAGAGGACACTTTAGTGAGTCCAAATATAGGTGTCCAAAGGAGAACATCATTTATGTGTTGATCTTTACTTCTCCAAAAGATTATGATCTCTTTTATCAAAGTCAATGCTTGTATTTAGTACTTCTATAGTAAAATTCTATTCATAGGGTGAATTTTCTTTTTTTTTTTTTTAATCAAGCAAATGATGAAAACAATTGCCACCAAAAAAAAAATAAAACTTTTTTTTTTTTATCTATTAATATCATTTATTTCCAAATCACATCTTCATTTTGCAATATTCCACTCAGTACATAATACAAGAAACAATCTTTGATACTCAAACTGGGCCAAAAATTGGAAATCATCATTTCCCTTTTCTTTTCCCAACTCCAAACAACAAAAATTATAAGAACTAAATCCTCTTAGGATTAAGAGATTAACACCCATGCTTCTTTCTTTCTTTCTTTCTTTCCTTTTTTTTTGTTGTTCTTTTTTTTTTTATCTTCCTTTATATTCAAATGCTTATTTCTTTTTTTACTTTTTCTTTCTTTTATTCAAAAACTTATTTATTTTCTTTTCTTTTGTTTTCTGTTTTTTGTTGTTTTTTTTTTAATTTTTTTTTATTTTGTTTTTATTTTCATCCTGAAAAGAATCAATGAGTAAAGACTGTTGAGGTTAATTTGGTCTCATTACCTCAGACCCACCTTATTTCGAAAAAAACCTGTCCACAATACATATGCATATGTACATTCAATACACCTATACATACATACATATGTAGGTATGTAGATAGATCCATGCAAAAACAAGCACCAAAAACAAGTGTAACACTTTAGCAAAGTCCAACTTCATTCTTTGTACAAATCTTGAAGCGTTTAATATTTCTGTTGACAAAACAAAATGACTTCTCTGAATCAGCCTATTACTATTATTAACTAATCTGTTTTACATCATACCTCTGTGTGCGTGTGTGTGTGTGTGTGTACACATGTCTGTGTGACACGTGTGTCTGTGTACTAATCTATTTACATCATAGGTATATGTGTGTACATGTGTTTGTGCATCTGTGTATATTAATCCATTTTACATCATAGGTATGTGTGTGTGCATGTGTGTGTGTGTTTATGCATGTAAACCTATTAATTTTTACATCAAGTATGTGTATGTTTGTGCATGCGTATGAACTAATCAATTTTACATGATATGTGTGCGCATGTGTATATTTGAATGTATATGTGCAGGTTTGTGTGTGAACTAATTCATTTTACATCATGTGTGTGTTTGAGTACTCTTGTATGTATGTGAACTATCCATCTTACATCATATACATATATGTTTGACATACATGTGTTTGACATGCAATACACTGTGGTTGTTGTTCTTGTTTGAGTCTGTAGAATAATCATCCACAGTTCCAATTACCATTGAATTGGTAAGACAATGCAACAAGTAGCTGTAACTCAATACAGATCTAACCTTGCTGCAATCCTACTGCAGAATGCCAGAGTATTTATGAAGCCTCATAACATCATAGAAACCAAGCAGCCAATCAGGACTCAAGGAATGGAATCATCCAAATACATGAATGGACTATTCTTGAGTCCCATAAGTACCAGCTATCTTGGGCACTAGTTCAGTTGTGCTTAGCCAGTTGCTGTTGTCCAAACCAACAGTATACTGACTGACTGACTTCAACAGAATATAAAGGAGTGTCTGGTGTGACAATGTGCAATTGGAATGTGGTGACTTTTTCTGGATTTTCTGAAAGTTGATTTCCCTTCTATTAGCATGAGTTTTATCAGAAAGTATTTATTGTGTGTGTTGTTATTCCAGCATTATTGTCATCTTGTATGGAAGAATTATAAACTACTGAGGAAAATCTTATATATCTTCTGGCTGAATTAATTATCAATTAAGGAATCATACCACAGAACTGGTTGCAATGGTGTGGTCCTTAAAATATCAACCACTTAAACGGTTAGGTCATGTACTCTGAATGGATCAGGATACAATTAAGATGAACACAATTTGAAAAACGAACACTAAAGAAACATCTGGTGTAAAAATGTTAAAGGCAAGCCAAAAACATGTATGTGTATGACCGTGTATGTTTGTGTATGTGAGCATATGTGTTTGCATATCTGTGAACTAATCCATTTTATACATATGTGCGTGCATATTATGTGTGAACTAATCCATTTTTACATCATGTGTGTGTCTGTGTACTGTTGAGTGTGTGTATGTATTTAACCAACCCATCTGCCATGAGCAGGATGTGACACAAGGTCATTTTTTAAGCAGAGTACAGCTAGTTTGAATTCAGTTTTCTTTTTAGACTGTTTGTCTTACAAAGGCTAAAAACCACACCTGTCCTACTATTTACCCATAGCTGGAAGGAGAAGAGGTGGATTTATGCCTTTCTCAAGGGCATTAGCATAAAGTGAAACACAAAAAGCCTTTTGGACGAAAGGTTGTATATATAGCAATAAAGATGTGAACAACAGTCCAAAAAATCCAAACAATACACAAACAGCTTTGTTCAAGATTTGTACTCATGTTGACAAGCCCATATCCAACGACTATAACCATTACACCACAAGATCCTAGTTGATGAACCTTACTTGGGTGGGGGGGGGAAGCAGAAAGAGTAACAAAAGGTTTATTTCCCAATCAGGATATAGTAAACTAACAATGATAATAATGTATAGAACAAACTTACTGAGAATGGCTAGTGAGAGAAACAAGCAGAGTTAATCACTTAAACAGGTACTACTAACAACCCACTTGTAGGCATATAACAAGATGCCTTTTAAAAAAAAAAAACAACATTTATCACATTGGATATCTGACATTTTACACACTTAATCTGTCCTAGATTTTTAAGTCAGTTTAATAATTTCATAGTTATTCATAATTATTGAAAGAAGGTAAGATAACCATCTTGTTTTTAGTTTTCTTTTAATATTGTCACAAGAAACAATAAATGAATGGCATTTTCATTAGGAACCATTGTTCTTAATTACTCAACTTGTTAATGGCTGCCTTCAGCAAGATTTTCAGTGACGCAATAGTCAGTGGCCCACACATCCACACCTATTTTCCACTTGCTGGCATGTGTACATATCTGAAATGCTTGTCTAGGTTACTGTCCCCCCGCCCCACCCAACACAGGAAATGTTTCTGTCATGTTGCAGATTCCTCAGCAACATCTTACAATATATGTGTTTACATGCATGTTTATATATATATATATATATATAAGTATGTATGTATTTAGAGAGTTACAGATAAGGTATATGTATAAATGTTAAGAATTTGTATTCTCTCATGGGTATAGAATTGTATGTATATACTTATATTTGGGATTGGAAACATGACTAGATTCTTTTATTATGTATACACAGCATATATATATATATACATGTGTGTGTGTGTGTGTGTGTGTGTGTGTGTGTGTAAGCACACCTTATAAACAGAAATAATCCAACAGTATTGTGTGTGTGTATGTGTGTGAGTGAGTGAGTGAAAATTTGTGTAACTTTCATATGTTCAAGGGTAAACTATATATATTTATATCCATAGATAGATAGATAGATAGATACATACATAAAATGTGTGGATGTGTGAGTTAGAGAGAGAAATTTGGTGTATCTTCATATGTTCCAGGGTAAAGTATACATTTATATCCATAGATAAATAGAAAAGGACATAGATAGATAGATAGATAGATAGACAGATACATAGATAGATGTTACCAAAATAAGATAATGTCTATGTACACATTTGTGTATCTTCATACATTCAAATGTTAACTTTACATTTATATCCAAATATAAGTAGATAGATAGATAGAAAAAGGACATAGATACTGAATAGCGAGTTCAATCCTTGCTGAATGCTCCATACTTACGACCTTGTGTCACATCCTAACCACAGTAAATGGGTTAAATAGATACCTAAATCTTGTGTGTGTGTGTGTGTGTGTGTATTGGAATGTTGTATTATCTAAAATGTTCTAATCACAAAAGTGCAGACATGTCTATGTAAGATCACAGAATTTATAACGGAATAAGCAAGAGGCTGATTCAGGGTAAACATAGAAAATACAAAAAGAAAAAAAAAAGCCAGTTGTTAACAACAACAACAGTAACAACAACAACAACGTTAATAAAAGCAAATAAACAAATCTCATCATCATCATCGTCATAATTATAAGTTAAATCCAATTCTTGTGACAGGAAATAAATATCTTTGAAAATACAAAATAATGGGATAAATCAAAAACAAGCTAACAAAATCATCCAATGTTACAAAGGTGTAGTAATAATGAATAGACATATAAATACAAAACATATAATAAGCATATGTATGTATAACAAATAAGTGCTATAAACATTTAAAAATAACATTCAAGGTGGGTTTACAATCTCTTTTTTTTTCTTTTTCTTTTTCTTATATTTTCATTTATTTTTGGGGCTGTTTCTTTTTTTTTTGTTTTTTGTCTTAGAGTTTTTGTTTATTTTTATTATTTTCATTTTTATTAGAAATATTTTGTTTCTTGCTGCGATGCAAAATAATCATGATAAAACATGGACCATGTGCAACTATAAAAAAAAAAAATTTAAAAAAACTTCCATAGAAAGGAAAAAAAGAAAGAAAAAAAGAAAAATTTTGTGTCCAATATAATTATATCATGGAGGAATGCAAACTAAAAAATTAAAAACTAATATATATATATACATATATATATATATATATATATATATATATATATAGTTCAAGTGTATGTAGACAGCTACAGATAGAGAATATATATATATATGTATATATATTCATAGGGTGGGAGAGAATTAATAGGGCTATATTGTTATTGACTACCCTATTACTTCTACCCCAACCTATATATATATATATATATATATATATATATATATATATATATATATATATATATTAGGTATGAAAATGTAAAAATGTAGAAATAGTTAAAGTGTCCCTAAGCCCAATAATCTGAAAGTTTTGTTTTTTTATTGTGCAATATTATTGACTAAATTCAGTCAATAAAGAAAATTGATTCAATAAATTTCTTTAAAAATCACAACAGATGCTTTCTCTGTTTGTTTGTTTATTGTTTGTTTGTTTGTTTGTTTTTTGCACAATGTTATAATATTGTGCAATATTCTCTTGAAATATTGAAAAATTCATTTTGTCAATATACAGCACAAACTAAGATATTCTACCTCTGTCCCATAACGGGTGTTACATTTGTGTACACGTTTTATACACTAAATGTAACAACTATTGTGAGACAAAAGCTGTATCTAATAATATTGTGTAGGGATCTGCTTCATGGATTAAGTGTTACAATATAATCAATAAAGCAGATTAAAAAAAAAAAAAAACACTAACCAAAGTATTGCCAAGGTGACCAAGCCTACTTAGTAGAAATTGGGTATCATAGATTTTGGATGCATTCTGACCACACTGGGGATGGGGTTGGGAGACATATTTTTCCCCAAGGTCAGGTCACTCCAAAACTTGAACATAATTACCAGGCCAAGCCACAGCATGTACCCCAATTCAATCTATGTAGTAGCAACTATCATTCAGATGTGAAAAACGTGGGAATACATAGAATCTACAACCTAAGGAAAGGATAGGGGGTTGCATCACATCTAGAGTCCAGTTGCAAAACCATGGTCATTTTGAATGTAGTTTAGGGACACTGATAAATAAACAAGTACATGTAAGTAGATGTGTATGCAGGTATAAATAAAGGTACAACATACATACGGGTCATACACTGCCATGTATGTATGGTTACTATCCAAAGAATGGTGAAAAGAAACTAGTTCTAGATAAACAAAGAAATGTATTCAGCAAAGAATATTTCTACATACATATGTGCGTGTATGTCTGTGTGTCAGCATTCATACATTTTTGTATGGCACAGCGGCCAATTTCACAAACACAAACACACATGTATAGCTACAGAAAAATGTATGAAGAATTATATGGTTTTACAATATGGATACCATATAACATGAAATTTCAGGTACCAGTTTTTTTATACAGCCATAAATATCTTTAAAAAATGTCTTCATGATTATCATTGGTCAGTCTGCATTTGGCCAAAACTGGATCTAATATTCCTCATGTTAATATCTGAGTTATCCACTTTTCCATTATATATATATATATATATATATATATATATATATATATATGAGTGTGTGTGTGTGTGTGTGTGTGTGTGTGTGTATGTTTCTGTGTCTGTGTGTGCATCAATAAGTCTGTAGTCTAATGATTAAAAACAAACATTTATTTTACAACATAATCTCTTTTCTTGTCACTGCATGTAACCTAACATATCTCCAGTAATCCCAGAGATAAAACATTATACACTGAAAATTTCAGATCAAAATTCAAGTGATAACTATGTCAGGCTACAGACTAATTGATACACTATCATATATATATATATATATTTACATGAAAGTAAATTAATTTTTCAGCAAAAATCTAATTAGTGAAAAATAATTATTTTAAGACATCTAATCCTATATAAATATATATTACATGCAAACATACATGCACACTTGCAAATATATATATATATATATATATATATATATATATATATATACATATATATTAGTGGGTAGGTAAGACACTACATGCATATATACCTAATATAAATGTTAAAAATTCACTATATTCAAGAGAAATAATTTTAGTAATAATAATTGATATTAATAATTTATCAATAATAAATTTTGAAAAAGTATTCAACTGGTATCTACAGTTTTGAGAATGGTCATTAATAATCGGAGAATTCTTTGGACAATTAATTAAGAAAGCAACACACATCAATTGTCAGGGAGATGTATAAGCCAGACCCCCAGGGAATTTAACCTGTGGTGGCTTCCATATCTCAACTGAAACAGGGAGCACAAAATGAAGTTCTGTGAGAAAAACTGTGTAAAAAAAAATTATAAAAATGAAGAAAAAAATTCTGTTTGATACATTTTTTCTCTATAGACTAAAGAAAGTGACCAGAGCGTGAGTCTCTTTACCTAATCTAGGTGCATATTACACCTGAATAAGGTTGGAAAATGTACCAGGCAAAATGCTGTATGAACAACATAAATAAGGAATTTAATTATCTGAAGAATTCTCTGAATTATGTAGACACAAACCATAAATGCCAGTTGGCCATTCTTTATTTTTATATGAAGTATACATTTTTAGAAAATATTAAGAAGAATATATGAGAATAGTAAAACTTTAATTTGTATAATACTAGCTCTGTTCCATAATAGTTGTTACATTTAATGTATAAAATTTATGTGCAAATGCAACAAATATTATGGGACAGAGATAGTAATAAAAGTAATACTACATCTGTCCCATAATATTTGTTACATTCAATGTATAAAATTTATGTGCAAATGCACAAATATTATGGGACAGAGATAGTAATAAAAGTAATACTACATCTGTCCCATAATATTTGTTACATTTAATGTATAAAATTTATGTGCAAATGCAACAAATATTATGGGACAGAGATAGTAATAAAAGTAATACTACATCTGTCCCATAATATTTGTTACATTTAATGTATAAAATTTATGTGCAAATGCAACAAATATTATGGGACAGAGATAGTAATAAAGTAATACTACATCTGTCCCAAAATATTTGTTACATTCAATGTATAAAATTTATGTGCAAATGCAACAAATATTATGGGACAGAGATAGTAATAAAGGTAATACTACATCTGTCCCATAATATTTGTTACATTCAATGTATAAAATTTATATGCAAATAGAACTATTATGGGACAGAGGTAGCATTCTGTTGAATTATCTTAAAGTATAAAAAAACAAATGTAAATATTTCTATCTATGATTGTTATTCTGTGGAAGTATGTATATATATATTTGTGTTTGTTCAATGCATGTAAAAATGAAGTACTTATATATGTGAGAGCACTCAGACCCCCCACCACCATAAAAAAAGAAACATATATGTGATACAAACAGATTATAACACCTTTTATCATGTCATGCTCATAGTCCAAAACACAGGTGAAAATTTTTATTTTGTGTTTTTTTTGTGTGGGGTGGGAGGTGTTTTAAAAAAGAGAATAACACATTAAAAAAAAGATATATATAAATTTGTGTCTATTTTTTTATACTCCCAAAAGTGAATGTACAAGCATCAGTAAATACAATGAATAATTTTGCCAAACAAAATACAAATATAAGCAATAAGATAAGAAGAAAGTGAAAAAATGCTGAGTTCTTTTAAGAACTGCAGCATTGTCTTTATCACAGCAGTCCACAAAGCAGGCACCCCTCTAAGGGGTCTTGTAGTATAATAAGCCTGTAGTTCTTGGAATCATAAGGAGTATATCCTTGTTCACTGACACTGAGACAACTTCACCATTCCTTGTACAGCACCATATTTCCCAGGATAGGCCATAGCTTAACCTTATATAAAGTATCTCAACCAGCACCAACTTATGATATCAACCTTTTTATTTTATTTATCTTTTTCTTTTTCTTTTTTTAGATCTCCCCAATGTTGACCACCAGAACTGACCATGGATAATAAAGGTCTGAAAAAACAGCCCAGAATTCTAACATGCTTTTCAAATGGATCCCCCACTTATTAACAATAGATGATTTGTAACTTATTTTCAAAGCCCAGGTAAAACTCCCAAATTTTCACAGTAAAGTAAAGAAAACTCTGTAATGACTTTTTTTACAATTATTATTTAACTTTTTTCTTTTCTTTTTTTAATATCTTAAGTTATTTCAGTTTTTTTTAAATATTTCATTGGCAAAGCTTAATTTTTATGATCACTTCTAAGTCAGCCATCTTTTTTATGCTAATAGTTTAGTTTTCACATAAAAGTTATCTATTTTAGGCTGTCAAATTAAAGATGAAAAAGAGAGTTTAAAATGGGACATAAAGCAATGAAAACTGTTTACAATATCAACTAATCATTTAACCAGGTGACCATCAATAAATGTATAGCTAAACATTGATGCCAAAAATGTTGTAATGGAAACAAAAGCCTTGAGGTAGGTTGAGGATTTTTTTTTCTGGCATTACTGAAGTGTTTAAAACCAATAATGTGGATGTTGGTTTGAATAATTTACAGAATAGAAATAATACTTCATCTTGGATCTAAGATCAAAGTGTAGTATCTGTTCTTAATATCTTAAATGTTTCCTGAAATGGGAATGATGATATTATACTTCATCTCAGAACTTCAGGCAAGATTTTAAAAGTACCAAATTTTTTTTTTTAATTTCACAATAGTGTATATCTTAGAATTTATGGCTACTTTCTAATTAAAAGAAAGGTATAACATTAAGAGGAACTGTTTGCCACATTTTGTAGATATCTTTAGAGTTTTCACACAATCAAAGCAGTCTATATATCTTGCTAAAAGTGGGAAACCACTATAATCAACAAGAGACTTTTTTTTATTATTGTTTAACAGAAAAATATGGAAATTATTTAAATAAATAATCCATATTTTTCTCTTAAACAACAATAATAGTCAATGTTCAAATCTGTTTCTTTTCATTCAACACATCATTTTTTAGTTAGTTTTTCCTTAATCTTAGTGTTGCTTTCAATCATAACTTTCTAGATTAAATGCTCTCCAATCATTTTAAAGCGACGATAAGATAATGAAAGCAAGCAAAAAAAATTAACAAAATAAATGAGCTGTGGAAACACCAAAAAATCCATATATTAGTATCAGCAAAACAAGAGCAGACAATCCTCAATATCAGTACTACCCAAAATATGGTACATGTATCAGTGCTACTCAAAGTGTGGTACATGCACCAGTGCAACTCAAAGTGTGGTACATGCACCAATGATACCCAAAGTGTCTTACATGTACCAGTGCTGATATGCAAGTATTAACTGCTGGTGTATGGTGAGTTTTCAGCTATATTCCTTTTCAATCTTTCTTTGACTTTCTTTAGTTATTTATTAGTTGTGGTACAAGGCCAGAATTATGGGGGACCAGAATAGAGAAAAATATGGCACAAATATGCTGCCAGTCTCTAACACATTGAAAATCCCAGAATTCCACATCTGATTATTGGAGAAGCACTGGTCTATGATAAATTAATTAGCAAATTACTACCTCTTCCCTAGAAAAGTTGTAAAATTTATTGCATAAAATATAGGAAAATGTAACAACTAGTTTTTTTTTGTTTTTTTTTTAAAATGTATTTGTATTAAAGAAAATGATATAATGTGGGTCCCTCTTATTTTCTGTTGATCAAAAACAAGAAAAAAAGACAACCCAGTTCAAATGTGATGTGTGCTTGACATAAAATTTTCAAGGAAAAGGCAAATAGAGAGAGAAAAAAAAACTAGAATTAAAAGGCTATATGTTAATAAATAAATAAAAATATCCAGCAAATTTACATCAGTTTTAAATTATTTGTAATAATACTTGACCTTTTTTTGTTGCTTATTCATCAACCTTTAAACAGGTTGCATCAGTAAAAAAGAAAAAAAAAATATTTTGATCCCACACATGTTTACAGACCTCCTCCTTATTAACAATATTTTTCTATTATTGTAATTCTGAATGTTTTATTTGGTCTGCTCTCCACCCATCATCAGTTGACATAGTATACATTTTATCTCCTCTGCTGATAATACTGAATAATCTTTTTAAATACCCGATGAATTATTTCAAAATAGAAAGTTAAAATTATGCCACCTGATGATGTCAGGAGAATATACTGATCAAAACATAAAATAGAAAAAAAAAGATAGGGATATTAGTCTAATAAATATGGATTAAATTGAGTTTTGGTGAAACCAAGAATAAGGATGTACATGATCAGCAGCTTCAAAATAGTGCAGATTTTAGAAGTAAGAAGGTATATTAATTTCTGTTTATTCTGGACTTTTAGGGGGTGTCAAAAAAAGTTTAATGGTCCAACATCGGAGACGTGAAGAAGAAGAAGAAGGGGGTCAGTGTTCAGTGGTATCCCACAAGTGCTGACCAAATATTTCAGTTTTGTGAAGATTGTCTACTACAAGATGAGAAAAAAATTGCAAGGAACCAGTAGATAAAACTGCTTAATTTGTTTGAAAAAAAATTTTTTTTAAATAAATGACATCAAAAAGGAACAATTATAAGGTTCCAACAATCTCTTCAACTTTAAGGCCCAGGTTGGCTCTTTTCTAACACATGTACAGAAAACATCAAATTAAAAAAAAAACAAAAAAAAACATACATTTACAGCAATATTTATGCATATACTAAATATATATAAAGATCCATATCTGATCAAAGGCCATGGGCAAGGAATGTTTTTATTTTTAATCATTTTTTTTTTAAATTAATATTTCCTGTTTTATTATAAGAATAAACACAGGTTAGTGGTTATTGAATGGTTCAAATAATTTTTGATTGAACACTTTTAGCTATTTGTTCAACCATTATTGAATTCCAAGGTTAGAGACAAAAATTGTGATTATAAATTTCTTTTTTTTTTTAATTTGATTTTAAAATTTCAGTTCTGTTTGTGCATTATGTTAGGACATAAGGCAACACACAAGCTAAATAGCTGAAAGTAGTTATTTACTAAACTTAGCTTAGTTGTTGCACCCAGTGAGAATCAAACTCACTGTCAATGGTCTGCTAAACTAGCTTGTTAACCATTACATAATGTAGTGCTCAAATAGCTGAAAGTATCAATCAAAACTTTTGAATGGTTCTTATATACACAAACTAATGTTCACTTGTATAAAAACAAGGGTTAATTAATTTTTTTTTTAATTCTGTGGCCTTTAAACAAACATGTATAAATCAAGGAATGCTGCCTAAGTACATAAAGATATATACATTAGCAGTAAAACATTAAAGACTTCTTTTTTTTTTCATTTTTTTAAAGTCACATTAAGTCAAATGTAAAAATGGTCCTCAGTAACCAGAGGGGATTGAGCTTGACCCCATGATACGTATTACTCATCAAGCTGACCAATTTTTAAAAGTATACAAACTGACCACTTTCCTTATCAGTACAACATTTGCAGAGATCTGTTTTAAATATGAGATGTTACCCAAATATTAACAGGTCAATCACCCTGTCCATTTATCCAATTACTCATATTTTCCCAATATTCTTTAATCTGCTCACAATATCTGACGGATAATCCAATAAGGATGATTTAAAGGATACAAGTTCCTGCTACACTTGATATTTTTTCTACGTATAAAATACATCCAGGAGAACAAAATGGCTGAAACATCTTTTATATAGTAATACTGCAATATCTCCGTTGGAATGTAAGCTGTGTATCATGGGAAAAAAGAAGAATGATATTTATGTATCCATAAAAGGAAGAAGAAAAGAAAGACAAACAACAAGTCTGCCTTCTGACCTTCCCCACTTGATACTCCACTCTTTGTAGGACTTTAATCCTCCTCTCTATTCTGCCACTACAAAAAACAAAATATTTTGAGAGAAGAACAAATCCATTTCTTTCTTCAACCCAAATTCATGGATTTTTTTTTCAGGTTAATGTATAGCATTTTTTCTATGCTTTTTTATGGAATTTTCTTGAAATCCCACCTTTATAAAGGACTTTAATTCCTATCAAGGTTTTCTTACCTTGAGGAATCAATTTTGTGACTTAATTCTGTAAGGTTTTGGGTAGCACCTCTTTAGATCTCCATTAATTTGAAATTTTATACCTTAATATTTTCACTCTAAAATGAACACAGACTTCTTTCAAGTCAGTGCCTTTCAATACTTGTAAAATAACAAACCTTACAATATTGAGATCATTGGTATCAATTCAATTTTATTACCACTTTTGTCCAATAAAAGTTGTTACCTATGTATATATATTCAAGAACTAATATAGGACAGAGGTAGTATGTTTTGTGTATGTTTGCAGTTGTTTTTTTTTTTTTTAATATTATTTGATGAATTTTTATTTAGTCAGGAACATTACCATGCTGTTTTTAAGCAACATATTTTAAATGCAGTCACCAGATCAATCCTAATTAGTCATTTACTAAGCTTAGCTTAGTAATGGCACAAGGACATGGGGCACCCAATAAAAATCAAACTCATTAGCATTTGATAGCTCAGCTTAATAATCATTACACCACAAAAAGCCTAATAAGCTTTTTTGAAAAAGGAATAAATAATCAATAAAACAACCGTCTCATTTTTTGCAACCATTTTGTTGTGGGGAGGGAGGTCATATTTACCAAAGATTTCTTTTTTTCAAATTAAATATTTTTGTATATCCTTATAATCCAAGGATAACAAAAATTTTCAATAGCGTTTTTTTCTGTTTTTTTTAGGACACAATTTTAAAATAATTTTCTTTCTTTTTTTTTTTTTGATCTTGTATTCACACAAAGAAAAATATATTTTATTTCACATGTGTCATGTTTTTATGCACATTAGAAAAAAAAAACCCAAGTCATCAAAACCATAGACTGAAATCATAATCTGTTGAAAATGAAATTCTCTTTTTAAAAATCAAAACATTCCTGCACATCCCAGTATTCTTTCAGCACAGAGAGATATTTTGATGATCAAATATAAATGAAGAACTCTCCTCAAAAGAAGAGAGAATACAAAAAACACTTTCATTATGATAATTCATTTCATTTTTGTTTTCCACTGATGCAAATGCCTCATTTACCCTGCAATATAAAATTCTGCAGTTATGTATAATCAGAATTAATAATTCTCTTCTTATTTCTTTATTACAATGTTCAACCTCCAGGAGTTCAAATCAAATATCTTATAGATGCACAAATCCCATCATTAGATGATATAATAAACAGAATAACATTTTTCTCCTTTCTTTATTTCATCTGTAACATCTACTGGAGTCAGGGTGAAGGATCAAAATGTCCCTCTCCAGTACTACTAGACAAAGTGCACAGATACTACACTCTAATCCTAAGTAGAAGTACCAGTGAACAATACATTCATCCTAGACAGAGTGCACAGATACTACACTCTAATCCTAAGTAGAAGTACAGTGAACAATACATTCATCCAAGACAGAGTGCACAGATACTACACTCTAATCCTAAGTAGAAGTACCAGTGAACAATACATTCATCCTAGACAAAGTGCACAGATACTACACTCTAACCCTAAGTAGAAGTGCTAGTGAATGATACTTTCATCTTAGACAGAGTGCACAGATACTACACACTAATCTTAGGCAGAAGTGTTCTTAAAATATCTGTGGAATTCCATAGATACAAATACTACATACTGATCCTAGGCAGAAATGCCAGAAAATGATACGTTCTTCATTGACAGAGTGCACAGATTCTACACTCCTGATCCTAGGCAGAAGTGCCAGTTAACAATATCTTCATCCTAGCAAGAGTGCACAGATACTACACTCTGATCGTAGGCAGCAGGGCTGATACATATATTAATAATTACCTATTATGGACTTTGCTACTAAAAATGATAATAGCCTTATTAAATTCAGATATACTATATGTGTATAAATAACATTAGTACTTGTCAGTGTATGTATATCTAAGCGTGTGTGTGTGTGTGTGTGTGTTTGTGCAAATCTATCAGATGTAAGCACACAAACATCTGTGTGCAGCAGCTTGTGACTGTGTTAAAGCATTAGAAACAAGTGACTATTCAACCCCCTTTAAGAATTGAGAGTTTCAATATAGTGACATCAGTGCATCTGTGGAAAGATAACAATTACTTCAAAATGTGCAATACAAAAGAATGCAAGTGGGTTTCTACATAAAGCCAACATTACAAAGAGACAAAATAATTAAACAAAACAAAGAGAAGAAGCAACAAAAATAATACAAGTGTACAAATAAAAAAAAATCAATAAATTCTTCTCCCTCTCTCTCTCTTTTTCGCTCTCCTCCCTCTCTCTCTTTTTTCTCTCTCCTCCCTCTCTCTGTCTCTGTCGTTTTTGTTCTGTTAATGAAAATAAGCCCAGAAATGTTCTGTATCAGTAAAGTCAAGTAGGATTCTTCATAGTTCCTGGTTCAAATATCTAACTAACAGAAATTTCAGGGAGCCATATCCTCTAGTCAATACCTACTCCTATCATCTAAAAGGGGTAGGGTTAGATTAATTTGCTGATGCCTGAGGCATCTCCAAAAAGGGAATGCTAAGCTATATCTTTGATCAGTACACCAGTACACAGGAGGATCTTTGCTTAAAAAATGACCTTTTGTCAAACTTGCTTATAGCACAGAGGTATGGTGGATAAATCTAACTGACAGACAGTTAAGTAAAAAAAAAAAAAAAAAAAAAGAATAAATTCTATTAATTTTTTATTAGATTTTCTTTCATCTTATTCTTTATTGCTTAATCCATAATAAAGAATGCAAGTTCAGATCTTATCAACAACTTCTTTCCGATTTGTGCTGCATAATTAAAGATCGTAGAATAGATAAAAAAAAAAAAAAAAATGACTTGTATGTAACAATAAAAAAAACACTAAAATAAGATGAAGGAAACAATAGCGAAAAATCCACAAATAGAAAATGCTGTATCTATATTCCAAAGAAAATGTCCACTTCCTACTTAAGCAAATTGATACAAGATTGATTTAATATGGAATCCCACATGTGAATCAGGACAAAAACTGCCCAGTGACAAAGTCTAATGTGACCCTTCTTTTAGAGTGCAATGGAGGGGTACTGCTCCAGAAGTGATATCTCCAGAACTAGCCTCAGCTCATTTTCTTTTTCTACCACGTCCCACCCAAAGATGAAAACACAACTAAGGAAGGATGAATACTATATTTTTAAATCCCATTTATTTTCCAGATATAATTTACACATTTTATTTGTTTACTTGCAGGCTTATATATATGCAGTTTTATATTTTTAAAAATGCATTTAGATTAAATCCCATGCACTTTTTAAGTGCACATTTTGATTGTTTTTCATTCTACCATTTCTTATAAGGATTTTTGCATGTTCCTAAAACACTGCAAAAATGGCACATCATAGTGAGATTGTTGTTAGCACAATCATACTAAAATGCTTGCAGAAAAAAAAAAAAAAAAAGAAGCAATTTCCAATACAATTTGCAACTTAAAAATAATAGTGTGGGGTCAGTGTTCGCACTCACCCCAATCATTAAAATTTCTAAACAAAGTTAGCTATTAAATACTAAACATAAATTACTTTCCTTTATTTATTTGAAATCAGTTATAAATTCTATGAATAGGAAATGACTTGAAGATGATTTTTAAGTAAAAAGAAATATAAATTGTTTTTGTTTGTTGATTTGATATACTTTCACTTTCAGTTCCAACTTTCATCCATTCTGTTTAATGTCAAGAAAAGGTAATGTTTTACTTGTTTCTATCTTATATGTGAATTCTATGGTAGGTTGTGTTTTTTTATGTAAGAAACAGACAAAACATTACCATTCCTTGACAAAACTAATAAGTTAGAACTAAAAGTATGTCACAAATCAGATCTAAAGTCTATAATAAATTTTATTGATGTATTTAAAATTGTGCAGAGATCTTGGTTGTGAACCTGTGTCGCCATAACAAATGATTCCAATTGTGCTTCACAACTCAAAGGTAGTAACCCTGAGTTTAGTATTTATACTTCTCTAAGATTCTATGGATCTATGAATTTGGGGCCCATTCAAAAAAAGATGTTTCAAATCAGACCGTCTGCTTCTAAGGCCAGCAGCCCTAAGTTTAGTATCTATACTTCTCATTTTGCAGATCTATGGTTGTTTGATTGTTTTATGGCATATCAACTCTTTTCAGACCATTTAATGCCAATTCATGTAATTTCAATAAACAAAGGACTCAGGTTGCTTACAGTACCTGCTGTTGCTTAAGTTGTCACCCATTTAAGTATTGAACAGGCACATTGCAGATCAATGAATCTGGTGCCCCTGCAAAAAAAAAATGTTTCAAATTAGACCCTCACCTTTTAAAACCAGGCCTGAATACAAATTAGCAGTGTTATTTATAACGTTCACAATCATCATCCCTAAACAATTACATCAAACAGGTTAAGCATTCTAAAATTCCAGAAGTAAAAAGAGAAACAAGAAAAATGGCTTTGATATGAACAACCTGACACACCTACAAAAGAAACTATCTTGACAATCACAGGATTTCTTTATAGACCAGAAGAATCCATGAAGAAGGAGGAGGGTAATCAACAAATGTTTCAGCTGTCAGGTCTATAACTTGTTTTTCTTCTTTATCACAAGAGGATGAGAAATGTAGCCTGCAAATGGCAGTACAGTCAACTAGTAAATAAAAAAAAACCTTCAAACACTGACACCTCATTAAAAAAAAAATAATAAAAAGCTTAAATTTAACAAGATAACAGTTAATTGAATCCAACCTCGACCTGGATAAAATGGTAAATACACTTTGAGTAATTAGTACACATTATATATAATGACATATAAGATCCTCCATGTACATTTAGCATTACCGTATTATGAAGTTAGGATAAGTACAATAACTGATAGTCTATAGGCATCTTGGTAAATCTACCAGATACTTAAACTTGCATATAAGACAGATATTTTGGTTCCTTTTGGAGAATACAACTTTTTTTTTACCAATAATTATTAATCAATGATGATAGTAACACCTACATACATTTACAGCTTTTACAATCTTTGATATTTCTGCAATAAATAAATAGATATATTCACGTTGATATATTTAGGAAAACTTATTCTATAATACTAGAATTTGTTTGAACAAATCAATTTTCATAAAATTTATATGATAAAAAAAAAAGAAATTGAGAAATAATTGATATTAAACTTATTTTCTTCTATTATTATATAGACATGAGGTTATTTTATTTTGAAACTTTTGTTTAGATTTGTGAAAAATTCCATAGAAAAATGATTATCAAGTCAAATGAACTCCTGATTTTAAAATCATCTAAAAATTAACTAATTAATATAATTTAATAAATTTTCAGTATCTATTCATAAAATACTAAATAGCATTCAGTAGTGAGTTTGATTTAACTGGGTGTCCCATAATTCTAGCCTAGCCAAACTCTATATTTTTCTGATTAACCCACTATCAGCCAACACTTGCACCACTTTTTAATTTATAGTTAATAATGAGTCTAATAAGTAAATATAAAATATAAGACTGGGGCCCTCAGGCTAAGTTTTGGTATCCTTGGTTTAATATCTATTTTTCTTTTCTAATACAGCTCTGTAAAAAAAAGATAATGAAAATATTTATTTTACATAGGCTCCCACTTTATTTAATTTTTAGACATCTCAATAAATATCTATAAATAACTTGAAGACATAACATGTAAAAAAACATCAATTCCTATAAAATTCTATAGAAGAAATATAATTTCTATATCAGAATTTTCTACAATTCTTTTTCTTTTTAATGATATGAATTATATAAAAATTGGTTCAACCTTTCTTTGCAAATGAATTAGTTTTTGTCAATGGGTATCAGTTTTTGGGGTTGTTTTTTTAACAACTGTTAAGTAATACATAAGCATTCATGGCAGTTTTGTTAAATAATTGATAGGCATAGCCTATCATTTTTTTGTAAGGAAGTGCAATATAGATTTCAAAATTAATAGTAACATAGTGGAAAATCACTGAGAATTTGATAGACAAGTCTTGAATCTAGAGTCATCAGAAATGGATCTCTCATTGGCTTAGAGTCATGAGACCAGGCAATTGTGAGAAAGTAGAATTTAATCAATTGGAGTTGAGGCTAGTGGCTTGTTGGGGTCAGGCATTTATTTATGTCTTTGCTTCTTTCCACGCACATGGAGTAGGAAATGAGAAAAGTGTATGCATGAAAATGTATCTGGGCTTGTCTCTAATAATCATGAAAATAACAAAGAACAGAATGAAACCCAGAACTAGAGAGACACCGAACCCAAAAGAAGAAACCCCAACATGACCCAGTGGAAGATGAAAGATAGAAGAATAGAAATATATGATGGAGACTAATTTAAGAAGAGGGCTATGCAACAGCTTTTATTGCTTGTTAAACAATAACAGGTAAGTCTATATACAGTTTGATTACAATATGAATAAAATAGTGGAGATAAAAAGAAAGACAAAAAAAAAACAACATGGATGAGGATATTGGTCAGAAGAAATAAATTAATAGCAACAATAACATGGATAAATTCATTTGCTACCAATATATTGAAATATTTTTTTGAAATTTTACTAAATATTTCTACTAGAGGCGCTAGTGGCATAACAGCTATCATCATAGTAAATAGAAACAGCAACCCAAGTTCAAATCCTGGATGAAACTGTTTGCATTTCACTTCATACTAATGCCTTAATGAAAGGCATGCATCTATCTCTCCCTCCCCCCAGCTATAGGTAAACTAGGCTCTATAGCCTATAGTCTGGCAACTAGTCTAGAAGCCAAATTCTGAATTCAAACTAACCGTAATTTGCTTAAAAATTGGCCTTGTGTCACATCCTGCCAGTGGCAGAGAGGTTGGGTAAGTACATACAGATGAAGGTTTATATACAATCTGCATTGTTATTTACTAAGCTTTACTTAGTCTGGCACACAGGCCATAGGTATTTATCCTCTCTTCATCACAGTGCTCGACTGTAATACAAGGTCAGTTTAAAGTGGAGACCCTGGAGGAAGTAAGTTTCCTGGAGGGTACCAAAAATAGCTCAGTTCCATCAGCATTGCCCTTTTGAAGCACCTAAGGTGCCGAGCAATAAAACCAGCCTTTACCCCTTTTTGACAAGGAGCAAGTAAATGCATACTGCTTCTACATTAATTACAAGTCTAAATGGTCTGATCTGGTCATTTTTTTTTTTTTTTTTTTTTAGATAAGCATAGGAAAACCGGTCAGCTGATATAGAAACTCAGAACTGTAAGCCACCAGTTTGTTGCTCTACCAAAAAAACAATTATGCAAGTTCAAATAGAATAATGTACAAGAAATTTCCTGATCTACACTAATCTAGTTTGGTTTGCTTAAATTTGTGTAAATCTACCAGAAATAGTCTCCTCTTCATATCAAGAAAAAAACAAAAAAAGTGCAGAAATTAAGAAAGATCTAAATAGTATTTTCTGCGTCTGTTTATGTATCTGTGCTGTCTTAAAACACACAGAAATTAATTAGCCATTTTAACTAAATTAAACAGAGATTTACTAATATACTTTATAACCTGATCATGATGTAGTGGTTAACAAACTAGTCCTGCATATCAATTACTATTGGGTAGTGAGTTCAATTTTCACTAGGTGTCGTCCCATACTTCTATCCCAACTCTAAATAGACTGGGCCCTTCTGGCTTGTGCTAAATCTAAATAACATTCAGTTGAATAAGTGATGTAATAGTTAATAAGCTAGTCTAGTAGTGAGTTTGACACTAACTGGGTGCCCTATATTTTAAACACACTTCTTAATGCTCTTATAGCTCATCTGGAAATTTTAATTAAAGGATGGTCTAAACCAGGAATACAACTGGCAACCCACATGTTGTCGAGGAGTTGCTGCATATCTATGTTTTTTTGTAACATCCATTTCTCTAAAATGTGAGAATTTACTTAAAAATTAAATTTTCTATTTTGGACTTTCTTTTTTACTGGTTCACATACTCCCAGGCATTAAATGTTGCATTACACATTCACTTTAAAAAATAAAAAGGTCCCTCAATTAGCCTTTTGCAGTTTACCCCTGTAGTAAGTAAAGTCATCAGGGTGGCCTAAAGTCAATATCAGCCAGACAGTGAGGGAGTCTATCCCCTTTTAACTAGCACTAGACCAAGAATATTGTTTTTTAGCATCTGAGGTGGAGCGCCACACCTACCATCAGCTCCACACTTTACCGCACAGATCCCTGTACTATTCATACGCTGAGTTGGCAAGGGTTGGTATCGAACCAGGAACCTTTAAGTTTCTAGCCATACATTCTACCTACTGAGTTGGTTCACTGTCTCTCTTCTCTAGAATATAATGTCTCTTTTGTGCCCTTGTCTAAATAGAAGTAGAATAAATAAACATGTCTCTTCTCTATAAACCTACAAGTAAAATAAAACTATACATTGTTAATATATCGTAAAATTACATCATTTATACTTAATTTATATAATATTAAATTTAAGTAATTCTTGTTTAATAATCTTTATAATCAATCTAGATCAGACAAAATTAACCATAAAAGATTAATAATAAACACTAATGCTATTTTTAACCCTGGCAACATTGGTTAATCCTGCTGGTATAGGAAACTTTACTGCACTATTCAAATCCATCTTTAAAATAAATTAATCCCAAAGTGCCCGTACCCATGGCCACGAGATAATGTTTCCCTGACCAGCCCACTGTCAGCCAACACTTGTGCCACTTTTTAATTACTTTTAATTTAAAGTTAATAATCATTCTACTAATTAGTATTATTAGTATTCGAGAAACAGGCAAGCAAACGAGCTACATGGCATTTTCAGCTTATCAGATGAGGTAGTTGCTTGCCTTGGATCAATTACATTTACATACAATAAAATAGCACTAATCTCCTCGACTGCTCTCAAAACACTACTATTAATCAAAGTACCATCAATAAATATACTGTACCCATCAATAATAAATAAGCTGCTTTCTCATACATTCATTTATCTTCTCTCTCTCATTATATATATATATATATATATATATATATATAATGTACTTTGGTATATCTATAAATATAGAATGCTCAATTTAAGTGATAGAGCATATATACAAAGTCCTAATGATTGCATAGGCAAGAAACTGACTGTTACCAAGTGCCGTTGACTCTGTCTATGTTATCCTTAAGATCTTTATAAGAGCAATATGCTCAAATGTAAAGAATAAATAAATTTCCAGTTCAATTTGCAACTGTATGAGAATTTAGTAAAGTCTTTGTTTATGCTGAACATCATCTTTTTTAATCATCCAAATTATCAATAATTATGAGATGCTATTTAAAACCCTCTACTCCTTTCCAAACAGAAGTATCAGTATCATCATGGATTGTTGTTACACTGAGAACCCATCTAGCAGAAGGACATGATCACTTCCTTTCTTATTACAAAGTTCATTTATAAATCTATATTATCTATGTATAAATATTAAGTTTCTTATCACAGCAGAAGAACATCCTTAGCCACATTGATATATCTAATAATATTATTATATATAAAAAAAAATAAAACTACTAGCTTCATTTTTTATTATAAAGCTAAAACAAAGATTGATTCTGTAATAATAATAATACAGATCTTTGATTATATAATAATAGGTGACATGCCCAAAATATGGTTGAATTCCTTTTTTAATTATTTGTTTCATGTCTCATTTAGATAAATATATAATGACAAATGTCTGGTTATCTAGAAAAATTATGAGTAAAAAAAAAAAAAAAAACCCCAAAAAACAAGCAATTATAATTCTATCAACTTTACGGTTATAGTATTACCAAGATACACAAAGGACTTTTAATTGCTAAAGCTATATCAACAAAAGTTTGCTAAATTACAATTCATTTGCCCTTCTTCTCCAAAACAAAATTTCAAAACAAATGAAATTAAAACTTTTTATTTTGCCAAATTAGCAGTAGGCAATGACAAATGTCTTTGCACAGTCAAACATAAGTTGTTATTTACTAAGCAGAGATGTATGGGGCACCAAGTGAGAATCAAACTCATTATCAATGGTCTACTCATCTAGTTCAACTATTACACCACATGAGGAGCCTAACCAAACATAAGCTGAAGAAGAAAAAAAAAACATCAAGATTGAGAAATTGCTGAAACATACTTCAAGATGAACATTAAATATTGGTAATAAGTCAATGATGGATCCCTAAAAAACAATAATTTTTAGATAAAAAACAATGATCTAGGCAGTAATCATAACTTTGTATTCTTGTTTATAAATGTATAAATTGGGACTATTAAAGTGGACCATCTATACATATATAAAGGACAGTTGGTGTGTATGTATGTCCGGAGGAAACTATGAAAATAAAACAATTAATGACTAAGTAAATATATATATACACATTCACTATTACCAGATCTTGCTTTTTGACCAAAAATAATGAAGATTTGATTCATATTCTTGAAGATAATTAAAAAATGAAAATGAAATGATAACAGCATGGAATTCTATTTTGCATTTAATATTTTAAATAGGAGACATTCATTTTTCTTTTCAGATTGTCTAAATCAATGCAAGGTGTTTTTTAATTTACAGAGGGATTTTAAATAAGCATCCTGTGAGGATCCAACTCGCCTTTCAGTACTAATGGATCAGCAAGACTAAATTTTTGCCCCCCCCTCTACCTAGGCGGTACCGGGTAACATCTTCTAGTAAAAATATAAACCTAACATCTCAACATTCACTTCAAAATATTTCTTTTTGTCATGAAAAGAAGTTATTACAAAAATAATGCAGATATAAATTTTCTGATATTTTGAATTGTTTTTTTTTTTTTTTTTTTTTTAATGGGAATTAATTTAAAAGTTTACAAAAGATTCAAAGGAAATCTTTAAATCTTTACTTAGAAACCTTAAGATCAGACTAATATATATCTATTTAATCATGATAAGAAGTGCACAGATCAGGTTCATAAGAATACAGTGAATTTAATTCACTAGAAGAAGAAATTCTTTGTTTCAAAGAATCACCATAATGATTGGCATTATTAGATTGGGCTCAGTGCACAAACACAGTGATATCTCTAACTAAATCAAAGGATGATTTAAAAACTAAATATATATATATACATATATTTCTAAAGTTCTCATAAACATATATATATATATACACACATTTCTAAAAGTTCTCATAAACATATATATATATATACACACATTTCTAAAAGTTCTCATATACATATATATATATATATATATATATATATATACATTACTAAAGTCCTCATGCATATGTATATATATATATATGTCTATGTGTTACTGTAACCCCAAGAAAAACTGCACATCATAGAAAGGTTTTTTCTAAGGGTAATACCCTTAAAATTTACTAACAGAGAATAAAGAAACAATTTCCAGCCTAATTCAAAACTGAATGAGAATTTTATTGTCTGCATTTTGAATAAATGTCAATTTTTAATAATCTAAATTCCTGCTATAACAAGAGATAACTGTGAAATGTTAATTAGAATCTTTCACTCCTTCCTAAATAGAAACCTCAGTGTCATCATGAGTGGCTGTTGTTACAATAGGAACATTATACATAAGATAGGAACACATATATATTTATACAACATTAACTTGTTAAAGTCTATATATGCATAGTATATAATTCTTCAACATATTAAAAGGCCATGAACTATTAATAAAACATAAACAGATTTGGGGTTATTTCTTTTGGGGGTTGGGGGTAGCTTATGAGTGTGTCACAAGTATATTCTTTTAATATTCGGTTGGGGAAAACATGAAAGTTTATCCAGCCCGAAGAAATCTGATATGAACATGTAATTTAACACTTCGTGTCTCATTTGTTTATATTTGATGAGAAAACACAAGAATTGCCTGACCTTAGATAATTGTAACAAGAGTTTCTTATTTCAAAAGGAAGTTCTTGTCAAAACTTATTCACCCACCCAACACGAGAAGAGGTGGGTGGGCAAATAAGACTCAGTGTACATATGTGGGTAGAGCTAAAAACTGCCATGTTTTCTCTGGGATGCCACAAGGATCAGGTATTGACCCTACTCTTACCCTCTTTAAGTGCAATAAGGAAGTTCAATCCTCTGAAACTAAATACATGCATTTCAATCTGATATTTGCTTTTCTGTCAACTGCCAGAATTATTTTACAAGAAAAGTTTTTAATTTTCTTTAATAATTAGTATAGTGATTACAGGTAGTGGCTTCCAAAAATAATGTATACACAATTTAAGATTGGTATGAATATTTTTTTTATATGTAAAATCTTTTGTCTCATTTATAGAACATTGGCAAAATATAAATATAGCAATATCTATCTAAATTTTTGAGATGTGGACAGTTTTTATTTACATTATTTACATATCTTGAACTATTGTCTACGTCTCATGATTTGGCCACTGTATTCTCAGGCTTTCTTCAGGCATCTTTTTTCATTGTCAATACAACAACAACAAAAGACACCCAGAAAAAGACCAGGTCATTTATAAATATCTTATAAAGTGTTTGTAAATATCACATAATTGAGACAATGGTGCTTATAGGGTTACATACATAACTTTTTTTAATAAAAAATTTTTTTTTTAAGAATTTGAAAAATTATCTCCGGCCATCAAGCAGCTTTTTGAATTAAATTGTGTGTAAGTCATTTAACAAAAAAAGCAATGAAAATGTGTGTCAAATTAGCAAAGATCAAGTGCCATAAGTGCAGCAAGGACTGAGGAGAGAAAAGCTGTACAACCACTAATAAAGCTAATTAAATCCAAGGTTAATCTGCTAATTACCCAGTCGGGAACTAACACAATATACCTACCCTTCATCATACCGATAGATAATTAAGTACAAACAGTAAATATAGACACCCAATGACAATTGCCTCTTCATTATCCTTTGTTTTTATTTCTCCTTCATTTGTCATTGTTTTGAGTTTATCTATGTATTCTCAACTGTTGACTTTTATGATAGAGAAAGAAGGACAAAAAATGTAATTATAGATATATTTCATTTCTCTTTTTCAGTGAATTAAAAGATCCTCCTCCTTCAATTAAAACAACATCATATAATTATTTTTTATACATATATATGAGATAAATCAGCAGTGTATTGTGATTATTATCACAAATTATGTAACCATGATGAACCTACAAATCTGGTATTAGTATTATTCTTCTAGTAAAAACCCTTTCGAATTCATTCCAATCTTAAAAGCAGAAGGTTACTATTGTCATAGGGTGTGTTACCATGATGAACCTATTCCTCTAATGATTATTCAAACATTTTCCATGGTTTTATCTTTATAGAAAAGTGATCATTTTTAGCATTGAATTATTTTTATTATCAATAAAATCAAATAAGGTACGTAACTTTCCACAATTTTTTTCTTACCAAATACCTTTTTCATGAATAAATACACTCATTCAATCAACTTCTCACCATAAAACAAATAGAATATGATGACAGAATCTTGCTCACTCCTTGGCCCTTACTTTTGTCACTCTCCTCAACATCAGCTCAGTGTCACACCATGATACAACTAACTGTTGGGTTGTCCAATGCTATCTCTAAGAAGAAAAAAAATAATAATAATGAGCAGGAAAATTAGTTCCCATTATGATCCCTAATTATATTATTGAGATTATGTATTGTGTCTGATGGTTGTGCAATGCTCTATCTCTGAGAAATATTATTTTAAAGTTACTTTTATCTATTTAACAAGGTCTCCTAACCTGTACCATACATCAATATAAAAGATTTATCTAATTTGGTATGTGGTATTTTTAAGACAAAATTGTAAGTATGCCAAAATATTAAGGGTGCATAAGTATAGTCCATTTATTATGACTGATCACAGAAAAATCAACGTAGAAAGGAAAAAATATTCTAGCTTAGTTTAAGGGCATTGTTAGTCTTTTATTCTTTGAGAACTGGTGGTAATGAGGTTCATCATACCACTATGTTAGGCAAAGCAAAATACTTCTCAAGTAAATAGATATAATACATATTGAATCCTGTGAGCATTACATTATGTATATATGTATGTATATATATATATATATATATATATATATATAATTTTACTAATTGCTCAATTCACTTAAAGGCCATCTTCGGCAGCCATTAAACTCAATGTTGAGTCACATCCTACTCATAGAATTTATATTTTAATTAATTGCAAATAAATAAATGGGAAGTACACTTTAATTAGCATTTAATATTTATCTCCCTTATGCAATTATAAAGATCAGGGTAAGCACAAACAAAGCTCCAACATTATTATTATTAATTTGCAAATTTAATTGGAAATTACTGCTTTATTCTTCTGATATAAAATTGTTACTGCTGTGGTAACATTAAAAAATTGGATCATTATATTATATACTTATATATATAATTTTAAATCAAAATTTAAAAACAAAACATGTATATAATTTATCTTGTAAACTAGAAATTGATTTAGTGTAGCACCAGATAAATGTATTTACACTTGATTAATTCAATTATCAATTGTAGCAATAGAAATGTTTTTAGATGATACTATCCATTTGCAAATGCTGATTAAACAAAAAGGCCGAGCTTGAAATGGAAATCTTAGGAAGGATAATTGAAATATTACAATTACATAAAATCTATCTTCTTTTTAAGAATTCTTCTGATTGCAATACGGACTTGTTACAATGCCCATCTGTAAGAGATGCATCAATTTCTGTTCATAAAGTGAAAGGGATGGGGCAAACATTCCAGTAGAATATCATTTATCTTCAGAACTAAATATTAGTCCGTGTAGTATCACCTAAAGGAACTTGCACTCATAAATTAAATCTTACGTACGTACATTGGATACACAGATCTTTATTACGACGTTATTAATTAGGAATTTCTCATCTCATCTCTTTCAAGAGCATCATTTCAATAAGATTCTAATGTTGCATTTTGTCTAAGTAGATAAATACATTTTTAAAAATTAGTGTTATTAATCTGGTACTTATTTAACATTTTGATTATTTGTGATGCATATTTAAATGCAGAAAAAAAAACGAGACAAAAATTGATAAATTACTTGTTAATACCTAATTTACATAAAAAACAATATAAGAATTGAACAGGCTCCAAAATAAAGAGATTAAAGAAAGAAAAGAACCATTTTTATTGTAATATAATGTATCCTCACACATTTACATGTATTATTTACTATTCTATAATATTTATTTCACTGAAACAATTTAAAACTGGATCATCTGGCCCTTCTATAGTCCTGATGTTTTTCTTATTTCCCTGCTTCACCATCTCAATAGCAAGAAGGAAACTAAAACAAGAAAAAAGAGGATGGAAATACAACTACTATTAATATACAGCTAATGCTGACAATGTAAGAGAAAGAAGATCAATATTAGGAGAAAATAAACCTAACAATAGTATAGAGTGGCTGCTAGCTACAACATGGACTAGGGTGGTGACTGCAGTAGTCAAAGTAGTAGTAAGAGTAGTTAAAACAGACAGAGAGGGAGAACAGTTGGCAAAGATTGAATAGTAGTGTTATGAAAAAAAAAAAAGAGTAGTGGTAGTAGTAGTAGTAGTTGGACATTTTTAAGAGATTGCGGTCAGGTAGATAAACTGGACCCAGGTAAAAACTCTACCTTACCATTATTAACAACATCCTGCCATGTTTATATGGATGCTCAACACGGTGAGCAAAGTTGGCCTGCTACAAGTCAACAGAAATATTGAGATAAGAATTAAGGTCAAGCTGAATCAATAAATAAAGCAAGCAAAAGATGGAGATGGTCTTTCAAAAAATAAATAATAGAAATAAAAAAAAGAGAGAGTGAAAGAGTTAATAAATTTGATTTTTTTTTTTAAATCTGGAAGTATTTTATTTTTCTTCTTCACAAAGAGAGAGGAAGAGGGAAATGACGGATCAGGTGACCCTTTAATCTGAGAAGTGAAAACTGGGCTAATGTTCATTGGTAAGCAAGCATGTAAAATCAAAATGGAGTTTGATTTTTATATAATCCTTTAAATCAATAAGTTTCAGAAAAGTTTACAGAATAACAAAGGACAAAGAACGTTTTTTCTGTTGCCGTGTATGTATATATAAGCTTTTTAGATACATATGTGTGTATGTATACTATCATTGCAAAGAAGGATAGAGACTTGCAGAGTAGATGTATTAAGTCATATATATTTGCATGTTTTCCATATAATTATATAGACACAAGGGAATGCTGAAAAGTTTTTGGCCCAACCAAGAAGAATATGACCTAGAGTCATGAAATGCTGTTTCTACATATTCATCTTTCACTTCAACACACTTGGCTCATCATTTCTCAAATTCTTTTAAATATACCAACCACTAATTCTTTTTTTTATCATTCTCTTCTTTGCTGAACTAGGAAAATTTCAGCACTCTTCTTATATATATATATATATATATATATATATATATATGTCTATTTAAATGTTATAGAAACAATACAACCAAGGTTCTTTAGAATGAGGTATGATCTGATAATTGTAAAAACATGATATTGTTCATAGCAATAAACAGTTTTGATTTCTATATTGCACCATATATACAAGAGTATGTGTGAGAGAGAGAATGGGAGGAAGGAAGAGTTTATTTAGGCAGTAATTTATCCTTCAGACATGTTGAAGATAGACAATTTAAGTATTCTACTTGTTTATGAGATTCTCCTGTTTTCATATTGTCTTAGTGTGGTGTACAAATGATATAAGAAGTGTTGAAAGTTCATAAATGTAAAGATTCTAAGTACATTCATTCATAGTCAAACATTGTACAAAAAAATACCCAATACATCATATATCTAAGGACATTACAAACCTTGAACAATTCATATATAATTCTGATACCTCACTAAGACAACTAATAAGAAGCCATAATAGATTTAAACTGTCTATTATCTTCAGTATATATATATATATATATATATATATATATATACACACACACACATGTATATTTCAAGTAGAAAAGCAGTAAGCCCATTTGGGGAAAAAAAAAAATTTCAATTATTTTAAATATTTTGGCAAACATATCTCTCCATATACTGAGGGTTAATTAACATATGAGATCACAATATTTGTACAATATATATATAAAAATCTGTATGGAATGTCTAAAAATCATAAATGCATTTTACATTTTGGTAAAAATATATTGTGCACCAGTTGACATATAGGAGTATTAATATTTGTAGATGAAAATGTGTATATAATTTCCCTACACCCCATACATATTTTCATATATATTGTACAAATACTGTGCTTCTACATAACAACTGGCCCATAATATGAATACATAAATATTTTGCCAAAATATATGAAATAATAAAAAATATCTTAAAAATATATTATAAGGAACATATATGAATTTTTATATATAAATATATATATATATATTATATATATATATGAATATATTTCAGTTGAGTCAAAACCTTAAAGTTCAAGTACAAAACTGCCTCAGTATGACTAAATGTTCTAATTAAAGCTTAATTCTAGTTAAGCACTTATTTAAGTATATTGATTATGCCATATATAAATTAATTTCTAATCAAGTCTATTCCTTTATTCTATTTATCTTTGTTATTATATAAACATATGAGAGTGAGGAAAGAGTGCAGTTGCAGATTGCAGAGGGTGTGTGGAGACAATGAAGCTGAAACAGTCTGTGTGTGTGTGTATGTATATATATATATATATATATATGTCTGTGTGTGAATCTGCTGCATGTAATTAAAAAAAACATCAAAGAAAAAAAAAAAAAAGCATTTGTTCGAATAGAAACATTTATTATCACAGCATAAACATAGGAAGTGTGTGGAATTCTTAATATCATAAATACAAAACATATACAAAAATGAACAACAAAAATCAAATAACAAAATACATATCACAAAGAAAAAAAAAGCACCATCTTAAATAATAATAAAAAATAATAAATAAAAATTAGGGTTTTAATAGAGTTGCTGTACATCTTTATATTTTCATGCTTAAGTAGATATGGCTTGTTAACCTCAACAACTTGCCATAAAATAAAACTAAAATTTTATAATCATATAGAGGTGGTTCTTTAGCTAGTAATAGTATCAACCTAGCAACAGGCAATGACTAACAGCTAATAATGTGGAATGCCTAAGAATAGCATACTTTCTAAAAGACAAATAAAATTGCCTGAGAGGAGATGGGTGCCGCTGAAATACTGAAAACACATCAACTAATTGAAAACTACTTTAGTAAATTAGAACAGGTGCTCTAACAAGCCACAACTAAATTACAGAATTTTATATTGATGAAATTTATGAATAATAATAATAATAATATTAATAATAATATTAATAATAATAATAATGAATATCCTGAGATTGAAACTATCACAAGACAAATACTTACATTTGAGAGTGTGTGTTTGAATGTAGGCGTTTAATAAGTATTTTCATTGTAACTTTCTTTTGGTAAATAGTCAGGGATGCAAATTCTAATGACTCTTAGTTTTAAAAAAAGTTATAATTATATTTAACAATTCAACATATTGTGAGGGAAAAATTTATAATGTAATTTTCATTTGTTGATTTTCTTTTTAATGTAAAGGTTATTATTTCAAATTAATAAGATATTAAGAAAAAGTTAGATATTATCTGTTTCTACTTCATATGCAAATTCAATTGTAAGTTCAATTTTGTTCATCTTTTTTTTTTTTTTTAATTTTATGAGATCTAATATAACTAGTTTTACATCCCCATTTTCACTAAATTAATAAATATAGAATGTGGAACACTGAAAGATGTAAACAACAGAAAATGAATGTAATTGGCTGAAAGCTGGTTTCCACAGAGATGCAGTTGAATATATATATATATATATATATATATATATATATATATATATATATATATATCTGAAAGTGAAGATTTCATTGAAGGAGAAATAATACAATTCTACATATAATGCATACAATAACTAAGGCTACAGATATGTATCTGAAAATGATAGAACATGTAATTATGAGCTTATGTATGTAGGCATGTAAGTAGATGATCAAATTATGTAGATCAATAAACAACACATAGCTATACATGTGTTTACATATTATGCATAATAATATATACACAGGAACTATTGTGTGTGCATATGTGTATGCATATATGTATATATATATTAGCATTACCTATGCTAGGTTGTTGTTGTTGTTTTTAATAAAACATTTTTATTTCATAAAGTATATGTTAAGTGTAGTTTACATTTTGAACTACAATGTAGATAAAAATGTGTTTGAAGATATCAGTGAGCTGATTTGCATACGTTTATATATACATACACACATTCTCTGAAAACTGCAATCATACATGTATAAATGTACATTTTTGAAAAGAAAAAAAAAAAACTTATAGTTATGGAGTGATGTGTGTACATAAGCTTTATGACCAACATTTTATATATAATGTTGAATATTCATATATTAATTCTCAGAATCAGTTAAGTACCTCACCACTGACCTTCTTACCCAGAACAATTGGAAAATTACTTTTTTTTTATTTTAAAGAAATAGGAATCTGGTGAATGCTCACTGGGAAAAGTCTGGTGGTAAAGTGTATTAAAAAAATTGTTTTTCAAAAAACCTTATCTGCATTCCACTATATATATATATCCTGGCATGGGCACTGGAATGTAATCCTAAACACATACATGTATGCATATATATATATATATATATATATATATCATACATACATGTACAAATGTGTTTTTATAGATAAAAATCTTTATATATATTGTCATCATTTCTCTAATATTAAATGCATACATTTATGGCATATCTGAATATAATGGGTGTATGTGTTTGTTAAATGGCTTTGGCCTATAAACAGGATTTGTTTCTTTAATACTAATCTAAGCAAACAGGTTGCTAAGTTGCAACCCTTCATTTATTATGCAGAATTCACCCTTTTTTTTTCTTTTTTGAATTTTTCTCTCCTCTCTTTTTCTGTCATAATGGAGAAATTGAGAAGAGGAGAGAGATTGAATCTGTTTGATTCTTTTCAGTATCATCCCTCTTTGTACAGGACTGCACTACTGCAGTTGCAACACAGGCGTAGAGACTTGGAGAGGCTTTGCATTGACAAAAAAGATCATCATCTTTAACTTTCATTTTGGTTATAGTCAGTTAATAATTATAATAATAAACACTGAAATTCAATTCTTTTTATATAAAGAAAGAAAAAATGAAAGCATTGATTTAGATACTGAAAAAGGCAAGGGGGGGGAATAAATTAAAAATTGTCAATTTTAATTTTAAAGAAGAACTCTTACAATCATAAATAATGCTGTTTTGTAGACGTATGTTAAATGGTGTTGCTTATACCATCTCCTCAGGAATTTTAAATTTGCAATATAAATTGAAAAAATAAAAGATAAATAACATATATATATACACTACCTCTATTCTATAATAGTTGTTACAGTTTTATTATAAATGTAACAACTATTATGGGACAGAGGTAATATATATAAATATACATATTGTTTTTTTGATTTTTAGCTCCACTTTGATACTTGAATTATTTAGTAAAATCGTGGGTAAACCAAAATTTACCACTAAATTTCTACAACCATTTTATAAACACCCATCTACTCCAAAATTATTATTACCTCTATCCCATTTGTTACATTTAATGCATGAAATTTATATGCATATGTAATAAAAATTATGGGAAAGAGGTAGTAATATTTTTTTCTAATTACAAGAAGAAATAAAAGAAAAAAATCACAAGGCAAGATGACATATTTATCCAAACTATGTTTTAAATTTGAAAAAAAAATCTTAAAAATATCATATTAAAATTAATTAATTAGCATTGGATAAAAAAAAAATCAACACAAACACTGAGTACAAATAAAGAATAATACAATTTAGCAGAAAAAAAGTTTTAAATGTTTTAGTCCCAGTTTTTGTTCTCTGTTGGGAACAATTTCTTTAGAGTATTCTCCATTTTGTTTTTGTTGATTTTTTGTTTGTTTGTTTGTTTGTTTGTGTTTGTTTTTTGTTGGTTTGTTTTGTGTTGCTTTTTTTTTTTTGCTTTTTTTTTCTCTTTTTTTTTAGGTTCAGTGTAGAGTTGTTCAAACTAGCCACAAAATACAATTCTAAAATAAAAACAGTAACTGTTACCATGGTAATAATATATCCGTCCATAAATCCTGTCACAAGGGTAAGTATTCCAATCTTGCAATGAGGTAAAATCCAACTGTAATATTCATTACAGAAGAGATAATAGCAGTGAAAGTTAAACAGAAACAAAATTTAATATTTGTAATTATGTCCCTTCGGTGGGTAGCATTCTTTTTTATCTTTTTTAGACATTTTTCTTTTGATATGGTTAATAAGGGTGTGAGTGTATGTGAATATAATGCTGCTTGAGTTTTTCTTTCTTTTTTTTTTTCTTTTTTCTCTCTTTTTTAAGTTTTGTGTCCTGATGGTAGCTAGAGATATGGTCTAAGAAACGCAAATCAATGTTTGAATAAATGGGTAGATGTCATTGCCGAACTAGTTTTCATTTTGTTTTTTTTATGTATATCAGCAAGCAACCATGACAAAACACACACTATCTATCCCATGATCCTAGATCATTGAAGACGTCAATAATTATTGATGCTTAAATCAAAAATCAAAAAAGCTGAAGCAGGAGATCATTGACATTTTTTTTTATACTTAAGATTATGTGAACATTCTCCCAGTGGATGAACACAAAAACAAGTGAAGAAAAGTCATCAAGTTTAGTATATTCTAACTAAACATATTTTATTTTTATTCATTCAGTCATTTTGCTTTGTTTTATTTTGGTTAGGGTTTTTTTTTGCGGGGGGGGGTGTAAACAAACAACTCCCAAAAGAATGTAATGTCCAAAGCCTTTGTCAGGCATATTGGATTTGTTGGGCTAGTTTCAAAAAATTAGAAAAATAGGTTTTGTTTTTTTTTGTTTTTGGGGGGGTAAAGAAAAAAAAAACAGAAATCACATTTTTAAGAAACATTTTTTTCAGAAAATGCAGTGATATTTTAAATTTGAGATTGCAGAAATTGAATTTCAACATCCAATAAAGAGATTTTATTTTGAAGCATAGAAAACAAGAACTAATGGTTACTACCAGATGATCAAAGTTAAACCAAATTCTTATTTTCTTTTTCTTTTTTTTCTTTTATTTTAAAGATGAACATTTTTGGGAATTCAAAAGATTGTTAGCAAAATGAAAGAAAAATCTGCCATTCTTTCAGGCGACTACCAGTCAGAAGCCCATATGAAAGTATGAACAGAAGAAAGTGAGCTTGGCTTTTCATTGATAAGTGAAATAAAACTGACGAGATCAAGGGCATTTCTAGAGAATTGGGATAGAGTGTTGTCCAGGTTGAGCAAAAATCTGAGAATATGAATTCAAAATGGTTACTCTTGATTTGAGACGTAGTTTTGATTGGTAAATAAATCCAGAAAAAAAAAAAATTATAGCATTCCTGAAAGCTAATAATGTTGTCCAAGTGATATATCAGTTGTAGAAAAAAGCAGTAGAGCCCATTAGAGTGACTGCAAGAAGAGGTATCAGCAATGGTCTTGGCAATGTTCCTGGGTACCAAAATTTGGTCGAAAAGGGTAACACAACAGTTGAATGCAACTGAAGGTACAAATCGAAAAATAGTTGAAGATGGTGTCTAATCAAGTTTGTGTCAATGTCATTATCATTTGGTACACTTTTCTTGTCACCATTTTAATGGTTTTATTCCAGTTGTAAAAGCCTTAGAGAGATTGTGAAACCAAAAAAAAAAAAAAAAATAATTAAATAAATACATAAGTTCATTTTTATCTTTTCCAAACGAGTAATATCCATTAAAGTTTTGATTTTTGGAATATTGGTTCCTTTTTTTGTGCTTTACTGTAAAGCTGAATAAATAATCGCAACCTTTTGGGGGGGTTTGTTTTTCTTTTTGTTTTTTCCAATTGTTATAAATACTGGTGCTTGTATAGACAACAACACAAGGAGATTTTTTGTTTTGTTTCAGGATAAAAGCTTCTCTACTTTTTGTTTTGTTTTCTTGTGATGAGATTTTTTTTCTCCAAGATAAATGCGAATTGGAAGTGTAGATAAGCACTTCACTAAATCCAATATGAAAATTTCTTTCTGTCCTTTCTTGCTAAAAGAGTAAAAATAAACAAAAAAAATACATAAATAAATGAAATCTTGTCTACTGTAAGCTCTAATGCAAGCTTTCTTATGTAAATGATTTTTTTTTAATCCAAATAAATTGTGAAATTGTGTTCCAAGTGCCAATAGAAAAAAAAATTCTTTTTTTCTTTTTTTTTTTTTCTTTAGAAAAGTTCAACATGCTTCAATAATGTCAAGTCAGAGAAATTGATGAGTCCATCTTAAGTATGGCACCTGGTCATTTAAAGTATAGAAGGGTTGCAAAACAGGGAGCGTCACTTGGGAGGCCGGTACTTGTGGGAAATGGAATTCACAATGGATTTAACACCTTTTCTAATGCTGGCACCCAGACTCTTGTTCTGGGAGTTTTGTGATGTCGGAGTCTGGGGGTGAGCATCAAGGCATTTTTGATATCTCAGCTTGCAAGCTGCTTCTATTGTTTTGCACAGGGGTCCCGCAGATGGCTCACAGTGAAACACATGTGCAAAATACTGGTCCTCGGCCGTATGCATGATGAAAGCACAGAGCTTGATGTTGCTCATGGCGATGCCCATGAAAGACAGGAATCGAACCCGGCACTCATCAATTTTCTTCTCAGGGTTGCTGTGCTCAGAGATAGTGATAGTCGAGGGAGCAATAGCAACATTAACAAACACCCACATCTCTGGTGGTACTTTTGTGTACAAGCTTTCGATAGCGTTATTTAGGGTATCCATGCCACTGGCTTTAAACACCTCCTTGAAACCAAGGTAGTGGCAGCGAATCACCTTCTTAGGCTCTTCCATTGGAGTTGGGAATGAAGTGTTGTTGTAGAGGTTTTGGAAAGTGAGCTTTTGACCGTTCGGCTGCGCACTACCATTTCCACCACCTTCCAGGTTTGGAAGATCTGTGGGTCGGTTGAGCCGATTCATGTTAGCGTTCTGCTGAAGGCCCTGCTCTAGCATGATCCGCTTGCAAATATCACGGAGCGTGTTAGCAATCTCTCGGGCCGGTGTGTCACAGCGGAACACATGGCACATGTGTTTTCTGGTTGTCTTGTCTCGAGATACGTAAGCAAAGTCTCGCCCGTTGTCACGTCCAACTCCCCACACACGAATGGTATGGATGGGCTGGATATTCAAAATGGTTTCATCAACCGGGCTCACCAAACGTAGGCTGTGGTCGTCAAGGTCCATGTAAAGATCCTTGCCATCGCCCCAGCGGCCGACGACGTCGTTGAGGTCGTTACGTCCAAGGGAAAGGTCCAAGATACACTTATTCACTGCTTTGCTGCTCTTTGCGGGACTAAGGTCATCATCAGCAATGCATACCCAGCCAAAAGACCTGACTGCAAACCGTACTGGTTCATGTTTTGAGAACTTTCTAACAGGTACGGGAGATTTTTCCGTACTGGAACAAAGAGATTGCAGAGACTTGGCGGCATACTTGAGCACATGATTCTCAAATGCCTGCAGATGCTCTTCGGTATTTGAACTGGTGCTGTTAGGGCTCGAGGGCACTGAGCTGGGAGCCGACGCCTGACTACTATCACTAGAGTTAGAGTTAGATCGCTTGGTTTCAATTTGGCCAGGAGAAGGCGGTGGTGGAGGGGACCTCTGAATTGTCCCACTTTGAATGTGCCAATAATAGGGTCCATCTTTATCTTCATGCCTCTCCCAGCCATGAGGCAGGTGCTCAATAGGTGTGCTCTCCTCAGAGTCCAGTTTTCCATCAGTTAGGGTCTCAGAGTTATTTTCCTCAACAGAGTTCTGGTCATCATCATCATCATCAGTCTCCTCCTCAGTTTCACTATCATCTTCAACATCTCTAATATTGTCGACCTCATCTACGTCATCGTCCACTGCATGTACACCATCGTCATCATCATCATCGTCAATGTCATTGCAGTCATCAAGGCCAAGTTTTTCGTCATTGAATTTCTCATAACTGTCTTTCTCACCTGAAGGGATGCGGGTAATTTCAGATGGAATATTCAGGATATTCTCGTCCAACCGTGTGTCAGACTGGATGCCACTGTCGTGAGAATCAGGAGAGTTTATGTACTGCTCATTTTTTAGATTATTCGACTTTTCAAACGAGATCACCTTGGTATTCTCATATTCTTCATCCTCATCATCTTCAATTTCTTCTACCTCTTCGGCATCATCATCTTCATCCTGACTATCACATGTGTCTCCCTTGTGGATGATGTTTACATCTGTACTATCCAACTGATCAGCTTCGTTGATATCATCACGTTCCTGACGTTCGCGTGCCTTAGCTTCCAACAAGGAGTAATACTCAAGAAAACTGCGGGGCTTGTCTTCTGAGAGGGCGTTCAAATCCCGATTGCAACCGTTGGTTGTCATGCCAACGATCCCTACTTGTTGCATGCACTTGCTTAGATTTTCCTTGATATTTTTTCGCCGTCTCTCATCTTCATTCAATCTATTATCTTCTTCTTCATCTTCATCATCATCATCGTCATCATCGTAATCATCCTGCTCAGGGTAACCAACCTCATCATCTTCCTCATCTAATTCATACACTCCCATGCCTTCTTCATCTTCGTCTTCCTCGTCATCGTCGTCGTCATCATCATCGTCTTCCTCCTCCTCTTCTTCATCGTCGTCGTCCTTGTAAACTAAAAGCGGGTCTTTCTCCAACTGCTCGTAGGTGCCACTGGTGTCATCATCGTCACTGACTGCATCTTCTGTGCCATCACAGGGGGACATCAAAAGTCCGAGTTCGTGCCCAGCCGCCAAAGGGTTGTGCCCGTCCGAGGGGCTTAGATCGATACCCATTGAGGAAAGATCAAGTTGAGCGTATCTCTTCCGTTGTTTAATTGCCAGCGGCAACGTGTTGTAATGTTGCTGTAGAGGGTCAACACGATCCAAATGGATGGACCTTTCGTAATTCCTTCTATCGTCCGCACACAGACCGATATTTTCTTTCTCTTCGTCCAGGTTGAACTGAGCGGAAGAAGAGAAAGACAAATGGTGGATGTCCAGGTCGAGATCTTCTTCGTTGATATAAGACGAGGGTGACGTTCCTGTTGTGCTGTTAAGGGTGGTAGTAGTGGTGCTATTACGATCGGGTAAGTCTCCTTGGTGAGTTGAAATTAAGTGGTCTTTAAGGCTTCCACTGGTCGTGTGCTCCAGAGACACCAGGTTACTACCGGGGCCACTACTGCCTGTAGTACCTGACAATAAATTGCCAATATTACTGTTAAGTCGATCTTCGAACTGGTAGTTCGGGTTTGCAAAACTTAGAAACGGCTCTGTATTGTCAACTGGTGATTCCGACATTGTCTGTGAAGACAGGCAAGGCAGGGGGTGGTTAGGAGGCGGGCGGTACGGTAAAACAGACACGCGTAGATGTGATTATTAACGATTTAAAAAAAAACACACAGAAAGAAAATGTTATGTAGAAAGATACACAGACACTGACAGATGAAGGCTGTACGTACTCTCCTCTCGGACTCGCTTTTTTAAGCAAATACCAGGTAAATCTTACCTTTGACAGCGTCAGGTAAGGTCCTGTTTGGTTATCCTCGTATCTGGGTGTAGGTATGAGGGTAAATGTCCGAATGTATGTGGTATTTTGCCATAGGAAAAGCACTGCCCGCGTCACCCAGCTAGCAGTTTCAAGTATCCTCGCTCACTGCTACAAGACGACTGGCGTAGCGCTCGTTCAACTGCTTACAGCTATGATGATGATGGTTGTAATCTCGAACCAGGCTATAAAATATTCATCCAAGAATAAAATGCGTAGTTTAAATCCTCCGGCAAGCCCTCTTCGAGTTAGAATACAATAAAAGTGAAAATTTGCCGCTTATTTGTTCAGTTTTTTCCATAAAGAAATAAAATATTCCGCTGTTTTCTGCTACCTTATTATTGATGTCGCTACTCTCGAACCCTGACGTCACCGTTTGTTCGGATTTTTCGCTCGGTAGGTTTGTGTTTACGGAAATGTACGGGAATTGTCGAATGCGCCCGTCTGCAACAAAAAGAGAAAGGGAGGTTATTAAAGAAGGGGAAGGAGATTAGAGGCATCAACCTGTTGAGAGAGTAAATTTTAATACTGAGAAGGTGCACCAAAAGGAAAGAAAGAGTAAGAAATATATACTGGGGAGGTAATAAAATGAAGAGAAAGGCGTTGTGATAGAATACGCATACAAAAGAAGGAAGAGTAGATAGAGGAAGGCTTTTATAAAAGAGATGTTGAAGGTAATGGGGGTTAGGCTTTTATAAAAAGAGAAATAGAAACTAATGAGGTTTACTACTTACAGAGAGAGTAATGAAACTGGGATGAGGAGTAGATAGACTAAAGATTGACAATAGGACGAGTGTGAGTAATAGAGTAAGACTAAAATGGAGTAGCTTCTACTATGAGAGAAAAACGAAGGAGAATTTAAAGGAAAATAGAGTGGGAATATCGACATAGAAAGAAAAATCTTTTTACAACAAAAACAAATAAAAGAAGGAAATAAAGATGAAAGAGATTTGTGTTACGATAGAAGAACAAAAGCCTGGGAAATGCAACTAAACTTATGACAAGTTTAGAGGTAAATAGAGTGTTAATCAGTACACAGAGGAAAGAAATGTATAACAAGGGAAGAACAAGAATGTGAGTGAGAAGACAAAAGAGATGTAGAAAGAATAAAACCGCAAACGAGATTTAAAAGAGAAAGAAAATGAAAAACTAAATAAAGAAAACAAGAGAAAGAAAAAAGAAGCGAGGTTTACTTAGACAAATGATAAAGGTAGCAAATTTAGAGGAAAATAACGAGATTTTTTTTTTAAGACCGAATAGAATAAAGCTTATATTAAGATAGATAAGTATTTGCTAAATCACACGTTTTAATGGGAGGTGGTACAAATAGGAGGAGAAAAAAAGATAGTAGTCAACAACATTAACATAACTCCTAGTCTTTCTGCAGCTAGGCTAACAACAGATCATTACTAGTGAGCTCGATTCTCACTGAGTGCTCCGTATTTCTGATCTTGTGCCAAGCTAAGATAAGATTAAGGACTACCCTGTGACTAAATGGAGTAGAGATTAAATAGCTAAAAGAAAAGAATTTTTTTTTAATTTAAAGGAAATGTGAGTGTAAAGTGAGTAAGATGAAAAAATAGATATAAATCTTATTAAGGACGAGAAGAAAAAGAAAAAAATATGTAGAAAATAGACTAGAGAAAAAGAGGAAGTACAATAAGATTAAAAAGATAGAGAAATAATGGGAGTGGGTGATAAAAACACATACACATACACACCCGACGGGAATTTTTACGAGGATGGTTTTTAAAGGGTCAAAAAAAGAGTAAGTAACAGGTGTATTAAAAGAAAACTGAAGGAAGGTATGTCAAAATCGGAAGGAAGGGGTAATAAAAATATAATAAAGGAAAGGAAAGGTAAGAGAGAGAGAGAGATCTATAGTGGAAGTCATGCGTACGTTTATGTCGTAGTTTTCAGGTTAAATCAATAACTCTCTTTTCTTTTCTTTTCTTTTCTTTTTTATTACTACTACGATTACCACAGTACTACTACTCGTGTTTTTAATATTCGGATTTATTTAAGTCTTTTTAACCGACAAATTCAAACGTAGATCTCACGAGATATGTTTTCCCTTCTTTTCTCAGAGAACAATAATTGATTTTATTTTTACTCTTTTTCCTCAATAATTTTTTTTTTTAAATAAACAAAAATCTTTAAAGAAAAAAAAAAACAGAGGCATTATCGTACATCTGACTTGATACGATGAAGAAAGAAGCCGAGGTATTTAAACGAGGAAGTGCGTAAATAAATAAATAAATAGAATTGCTTTCCTTTCACTCACTCTTTTCCCAGGGAGAAAGATAATGAATGATTAAATAATTGACTCGTGATTATTATTTTATTTATCATTATAATTAGATTTTTTAAAATTGTATCTCTACTTGTAGCATTACAATAAATACATTGGTTGTTAGTTTTTATTATTTATTTGTAAAACAATGATTTTTTCACTCAATGTTTATTTATTTATCTGACGTAGTAAGCAAGCATGTGTATTGTTTGTTTACAATAATTGCCAATTTCAGTCAATACTGATTTTCTTAGCGTTTCAATTGTAATTTACTCATTTAATAATTTTATTTTTATTTATTATTGTCGATTAAGACATCAACATTGATCATTTGTCCTACAATAAAATACCAAGAAAGAAAAGAGAAAATGGAAATAGTGCGGAACAGTTAATTTCTAGATTTAGGGGAAGAACATAAAAGAGAAAAATAAAAGGTGATAAAATTGAAGAGATAAAAAAAGAAGAAAAGATCCACAAAAATAAAACAGAATCTCTCTCTCTCTCTCTCTCTCTCTCTCTCTCTCTCTCTCTCTCTCTCTCTCTCTCTCTCTCTCTCTCTCTCTCATTTAGGTACCACCAATTTACCCTGTGAAATTTACCCCCCCCCCTATATTTAACACAATGAAACTTATAGAAAAATTAATGTTATCTTGAATTTTTTTAGCATTCGAAAGAAGAAACATTAAACAAAATCCTGATGATTTAAACAAAAAATTTCAGCTTACGGAAATAATGAAAATTATGATTGAAAAATAAATGTTTTCATTTTTGCACTGTTAAATCAACTGAAATTTAACGTAGCTAAAAACAAGTTACGATAAGAGGATTTTTAAAAAATTCGATGAAAAATCAATTAATAGTCCGATTTTCACGAAAATTTCCATAACTATTTACCTTTGGATGTAAATATATCTGAAATAGGTTTGGGGGTTGGTTTTGAAGGCTATCAAAATGCAGGTGTAAAGAAAAAATAAGGTAACAATGGTGTTGTTTGTTAACCTGTGATTTATTCTTAATATTAATAGTTCGAGATAAAATCTCTTCTTCAGAAGAACACTGGAACTGAAGTAGTTGTCGTCTTACTATGGCATTTTTAGTTAAATGAAAAAAATTTTTTTTTTTTTAAATGTTACAGATGATATTTTTTTATAACTGTATTCTCGTGTTGCATGTTTGCGTGAATGCGTTTTTTTGTTTGTACGTGTGCGTATGTTGTTGTCATGCGCGTGTGCATGAAAAATGCGTGTAGACTGTGACGTTATGACCGTAGCGCATTCACGTAAACATGCAACACGAGAATACAGTTATAAAAAAATACCATCTGTAACATTTCCAAAAAAATATTTTTATTTAACTAAAAATGCCATTGCAAGACGACAACTACTTCAGTTCCAGTGTTCTTCTGAAGAAGAGATTTTGTCTCGAACTATTAATATTAAGAATAAATCACAGGTTAACAAACAACACCATTGTTACCTTATTTTTTTCTTTACACCTGCATTGTGATAGCCTTCACAACCAACCTCCAAACCAATATATACACAATGCTTCAAGCAAATTATAAAACCCTTATATCTGAAATAGTTTTTTCCTAAAATATATTAGGGGATATATTTTTTTTACGAGGTCTACCCCCCCCCCTATTTTATTTTATGAGATAAAAAATTAACCGTCAGAAAACCTTTTTACTTTTTTTCTATAAAGATAAGAGTCTGAATAACTATATCAAAGAAATTGTATAACATACAACGCAGTAGTTCTTTTAGGAAAAATTAATGAAATCGGAAATAAAAAGTGCAAAAAAATCATAATATTATTATTTGAAAACTTTTGGGGGGCTTTTTTAATTGGTATGTACTAGATTCTATTAAAATGTCAAGAAATTTTTTTTTTTTTATAGAAATTAATTTTTAAGAGATTTTCAATCTTTTGTGTGCTTAAATAATTTGATTTTTTTTTTTAATGTTTAAAAATCTTTTTTGCGTGAAAAAATCGAATTTTTCACGGATATTTAAATATATGAATTTTAGAATTCAGGTGAACTAAAAATTTGTCCGATCCACGATATATTAATATTTTTAAAAGAATTTGTAATTTTTATTGTTGAATAGTAATGTGTGATTCTTAGAATATACGGAAGAGCAAAACTGACATATTTGTTTTTTACCTTGGAACTACAGACGAGACACGTTCCCGTCTACTATATTGTTTTGTTTTTTTTGTTTTTTTGTTGTTGTTTTTTGTTTGTTTGTTTTAAGCGTAAAAAATCATCTTGAACTAATTCAACCTATTTTACAATAAAAGTAACTAACTCTTCATTATTCTATCAGTTTTTCTCTTAGAAAATATATTCAAATTTTCATTCATTTCATTTAGTTTTCGATTTTATAATTTACCCAAACCCATAATTGGCAAAAAGTTACTTTCACTGTGAAATTTTAATAATAAATTTTAATAATAAAGTTTAATACTAAATGTTACTAGTAAATTTTACAAGTAATTAAAATTTTCATACATTTAATTTCTTTTTCGATTTAGAATTTGAACGGGCGCAAGTTCGACTGGCATATTCTATTTTAGGTATACCCAAAATGAGGCTAGCCCCCCCACTACAGAAAATAATTTACCAAAAATCAGGGAATTATCGGATTTTAATGAAATTTTCAGTGTTTATTTATCAATGAATGATCTTTATAATGCATTATTTATTTTATTTCAAAACTTTCTCATTTCTTCAGATCACTTATGTTGGAGGCGTAACATTTTTTGAGTTGGTCTAGTTTTCTAATTATAGTATAAATAAAGAGATAAAAGACAAAAGTTATGAATAGAAATCAAAAAAAAAAATACTGTGGCTTTTCTATGAGAAAATAAGTACCGAAAAACGAAAAATAAATGTAAAAAAATAATAAATAATTAATTTTTTGGAGATTTCTTTTTTACTCATTTTGATAATTATTTAATTGGCTATTATCTTATAAAAGAAAAAATTATACATCGATATTTTTTCTGCTTAAAATGTCGGGGATACATTTTCAATCGAGTTTTTCTTCAAAAAGTATACTTTGATGTAATAAAATAAGGTTTGCATTAAATAGATATTTATTTCTAGAATCTAAAAATATAACATTTTAAACTTAACATCAGGCTTTTCATATTTTAAATGAATTTTATATATTAATTTTTCATAGCAAAAATACTAAATTAAGATTTTGAAATAAAATAACTGATGCATTATAAAATTCATTAATTGATAAATCAATACTGAAAATTTCATTAAAATCGGATGATTACCTGATTTTTGGTAAATTTCTTTGCAATCGCGAATGTTACATTAAAATTGTAAACAAGCCAATAAAACCATTAAAAAGGACCAAAAATGTCGTCGGCGAACAAAATTGACCAAAACAAATCGTTTTAAATATATAAAAAATAAATTGCTAATGTAATGATATTTTTCTTTTTTTAATATGGTCATTATGTTACTACTCATCGATTTAGACAAAGTTTGACCTTAAATAATAGATTTCATTATTTTTAATTCGTTTTTAAAATTCGTAGCAGACGATTTTTTTGGGTATAGTTATTTTATTTCAAGTCAATTTCACTGTGAAATTTTAATAGTAAAAGTACTTATTGTCTTTGCTTCAGTTACACAAAATATATATATATATTCAGGAGTTATTCTGAAACTACCACAAAAAATCTTTCAAAAATCGTTGAAAACCAATAATCGGTTATTGAATGTGCACAAGAAAACAATTCTTGAATACAGCCATCCATACATTTTAAATGTATAATTGTCAAAGAGAGATAATATTTTAAGTTATAGTCCCCGTTTCCACATAAAAATAACCCTTTTGCATGTAAAACGAACTATTAAAGTTTTTTAATTTTTTATTAACGGTGAGTAATTTTATCCAATCGGATAATTTGATCTTTGAATTAACTGTTTTTCTTTGTAACAAGTCTGTATAATCGTTACTTTTTTGAGAGAGATTTTTAAAAAAACAAAATTAAAAAATATTTACTTTCGATTATTCAAAATGGCCTAAATTGATCACGTGACTGTTATTTGGTTACCCCTAGTATATATATATGGCTTTACATATCTATATCTGTCACATATATCTGTGGTCGACATGTCTCTTTATATGTATCTATTCTTCGTGTACACTAGGTATCACCGAAACAGCCACATGATCAGTTTAGGCCATCTTGAATAAAACGGAAATAAATATTTCCGAACTTTATTCATCAAAAATCTCGTAAAAAACAATTAAAGATCATACAGGGTTGTTACAAAGAAAAACAGTTAATTCAAAGATCAAATTATCCAATTGGGGAAAATTACATCGTTATCTTAAAAAATAAATAAACCTATCTGTATTACATGCGTAAGGGTAATTTTCGGGCCGCAATTTAGACAGAAAAAATTACATATTATTACCCTCTTACGATTATACATCTACATATGGCTGGCTGTAACGGACATACTTTTTTTTAGCCAAAATTTACTATTAAAATCTTTAAAAACTTTAATACTAAAATTTACTATTAAAATGAATAAAAACTTGAAAAAATTTAATATTAAAATTTCACAGTGAAATTGACTTAAAAAAATGTCTTCGGTTTTGGTATTAATTTTAAAATCGAAAATGAAATGAAATGAAAATTTGAATATTTTTTCAAAGAGAAAAACTGATGAAATAATCATATATACTTACTTTTTTATTCTAATAGGTCGAAAAAGTTGAAAAATAATTTTTTACGCTAAGAAAAACAAACAATAGTTACTGAGAAGCGTCTCGTCCCTTTGTATAAAAACAAAACAAATATGTCAGTTTTGCTTTTCCGTATATTCTAAGAATCACACATTACTATTCAACAATAAAAATTACAAATTTTTAAAAATATTAATATAGCGTGAATCGGACCAATTTTTAGTTCACCTGAATTCTAAAATTCATATATTTAAATATCCGTGAAAAATTCGATTTTTTCACGCAGAAAAAAAAATTATTTAATTTATTTCACGGTGAAAAAAATATTCAAGCACACAAAAGATTGAAAAATTAATTTCTTTAGAAAATTTTTTTTTTTACAATTTAATAGAATATAGTACATACCAATTAAAAAAGCCCCCCAAAAGTTTTCAAATTATAATATTATGAAATTTTTTTGCATTTTTTATTTCCGATTTCATTAATTTTTCCTAAAAGAACTACTGCGTTGTATGTTATACAATTTCTTTGATATAGTTATTCAGACTCTTATCTTTATAGAAAAAAAGTAAAAAAGTTTTCTGACGGTTCATTTTTTTATCTCATAAAATAAAATGGGGGGGGGGTAGACCTCGTAAAAAAAAATATATCCCCTAATATATTTTAGGAAAAAACTATTTCAGATATATTTACATCCAAAGGTAAACATTTATGGAAATTTTCGTGAAAATCAGACAATTAATTGATTTTTCATAGAATTTTTTAAAAAAACCCGTCTTATTTTAACTTGTTTTTAGCTACGTTAAATTTCAGTTGATTTAACAGTGCAAAAATGAAAACATTATTTTTCAATCATAATTTTCATTATTTCCGTAAGCTAAAAAATTTTTTTTTTAAATCACCAGGAGTTTTTTTTAATGTTTCTTCTTTCGAATGGAAAAAATATTTTCAAGAAAATATTAATTTTTCTGCAAGTTTCATTGTGTTAAATATAGGGAGGGGTAAATTTCACAGGGAAAATTGGTGGTACCTAATGTACACACACACACACACACACACACACACACACACACACAAACACACACACACATATATATATATAATATATATATATATATATATATATATATATATATATATATATATATATTCTCATATATATATTTAATAACCTGTCAAAAACGTCACATCATAGCAAGATTTTTATTAGAATAAAACTTAAAGAATAAAGCAATACACACACACGCACACCTCCACACCCCACACACAAACACATATATATATGTATATGTTAGGATAGCGTGGACATAAAGTGTGTGTGTGTGTGTGTGTGTGTGTGTGTGCACGCGCGTAAAATAATAATCATTTAAAAAAAAACACAATCCATTTTACGGCCTTTTTTTTTAATAAATTATTTAATTTTTTCCGTTGGATCTATAACAATACTTTATATATATATATATATATATATATATATATGTGTGTGTGTGTGTGTGTGTGTGTGTGTGTGTGTGTGTGTGTGATTGGTGGCATTTCTTTTCATATCATTCTATCTATCTCTTCTTCACTACTACATCTATCCTATTTATCAATCTATCTGTCTTCTATAAACATTCATGCATTAGCCCATGTTTCTTTTTACTGCTTAAAAAAAAAAAAAAGATAAACACAACAAAGACAAAGATAATTATTAATTATCACATGACCCATGAAGTTGTTTATGAGGCTATAAAAATCTTTATCGATTATTCTATTTACCGATCGATCAAGTGAGCAACTGACAACTACGCACATGGCCACACAAGTTATGTAACAATACCTTTTAAACGCAATGATTCTGCTGCACGTCTATTTCTTGTAAGCTTGAAGGCGTTTGTGTGAGAGCAGCATCAAAATTAATCGCACGGACGCACAAGCGCACCGGAACGCACATACACACCGTGCGCATGCGCATACGCGCTCACATACATACGGACGCATAAAGAGAACATAAAAAATCTTTAAAAAAAAAACGGTAGTCTTTATGAAAGTAATCAGACATGTGATAGAAGCAGGAAATGAGAGACGTAGGAATGTATCATTAGGCAAACTGAAAGTGAAAGTTGAAGCCTGGAAAAGCGGCAGCGAGGAAAAGGGAGAGGAAAAAGAAGGAAGAAGCGGAGAAAATATTATTTCATTGCAGTTGAAAACGGCGAACAACTTATATCGGGGGAAGAATTAGACTCCGTTAGATATGTGCGTGTGTGTACACGTGTATATATGCAGTTCCATATATATATATATATTATATATAAAGTAAGTAAAGTCGTCTGGGTGGTCTAAAGTCAGTATCAACCAACCAGCGAGGGAGTCTATCCCCTTTTCACTAGCGGTAGGCCAAGGAGATTGGTTTTGCGTCTGAGGTGGAGCGCCACACCTACTATCAGCTCCTTACTTTAATTTTCATTATGTAACCATAACCTGGCAAAAACGTCACATCTTAGCGAGATTTTTATTAGATCAAAACTTAGACAATAAAGCAATTTGCTGTCCAATTTGCAACTAGATAATTTTTCGCACTGCATGTCATTTTAACAATACCCAAATTTTCGATATAACGGAGATAACTATGAAAAATTTATTAGAATCCTTCACTCCTTTATAAACAGAAGCATCAATATCATCATGGACTGCTGTTACAACGGCACCCATGTCGGTTCACGTGTTGCCTAACACACACACACACACACACACACACACACATATATATATATATATATTATATTAGCAAAAGAACCCGGTCCATGACCGGACGAAAACATTTTTATAAACACCAGAGGGTGTTCCTAAAAATAAAATTAAAAAAACATCACTGAAAATTTATGTATTACGGCGTTTATTTTAGGGAATTTTTTTTAACATTGAAATATTTTTTTAAATGTAATCCTGAATTTTTGTGTGTTTTGAAATAATTTTATGTCATAATATTGACATTTTTTAGGTAGAATTCAGAATTCATGTTTTTTTTTTACTAAAAAAAAATCCCGTATAGAAACTTATAAAAATCTTGATATAATTATTCAGACTATTATCTTTATAGAAAAAAAAATTGTTTTTTATCTGTTTATTTTTTTCAGATTTCATAAAATGGGGGGGGGGGGGGCTCGTAAAAAATATTTCCCCTAACATATTTTAAGAAAAAAAAACTATTTCAAAAATATTTTCATTTTCCATAGAATTTGTTAAAAAAGCAGATAGTCATAACTTGTTTTTGGTTACTTTAAATTACAGTTGATTTAACGGTACGAAAATGTAAACATTGTTTTCGTTCATAATTTTCATTATTTCCGTAAGCTGAATTAAAAAAGAATATCATCAGGAGATTTTTTTAAATGTCTCTTCTTTTGAATGGTCCAAAAATTTTGAAGATAATAATAACCTTTATTCAAGTTTCAATGTTGTAAATAGAATATTGTTGTCCACGAAAAGTTTCACTGAAAACCCAGTTTGAAAATAATAATAGTATTTGGGGACAATTCTAAATTCAGTTTTTAATTGCTTGCTGGGTTAGAAATACATTGTAATTTATTTAATCAATTTTTTGTACGTGACAATTCGAATCCAATTCTTAACGATAAAAAGAAGCTGAGAATCGAAAATTTAAATTCTTCATATTGCAATATCTATTTTTGTTTAAACTCAAGATAGTATTTTAAAAACATTGTTTTAAAAAGTTTTTCCATTAGTTCTCTAAAAAATTAAGACTTTTTTTTAACCATTAGTATTAATTACGAAACAACTTGTTTTATCATTTTTTTTTACATTTAATATATATATATATATATATATATATATATATATATATATATATATATATATATATATATATATAACCCTATACTGGTGAATATTTTAAAACATTTTCATGATATTTTTCATTTACATTTACAATCTCATTTTTTTTAAAATGTAACCGTAAACTTGTATTTTGAAACAATTTTAATTTTTCTACAATTTTTTGTGCATGATAACAATTTAATTTAAGTGAGTGTACAATTTAAGAATATGGACAAAGATTTGATTTTACGTTAGTCGGAAATTATAATCGGCTCTCCAAAGCAAAATATTTTAACACACTGTAAAAATAATTCAATGGATAAAAACTCATACAAATTACATATTTAGAAAGATTATATAAATAAATATTTTAGAGATTGGACAAAAAAAAATGTATTCATAGTTGTAGCGGATATTTAGAATGACTGGCAGCTGATATTATTACTTTCTTTCTTTATTCTTCTGCTTCGGGTAGCTGAAAAAAGCAGCAGTCAAGCTTCTTCTGTTACACCAAGCAGCAGGGGCAGCTTACGATACTTTCCGAAAATCGTTTGATTTTTGTTTAATTAATTAGTTATATCCCTTAATTATTAAAAATCAATAACCAAATTTAACGTGTTTCTTAGTTAGAAAGCTATCAAGGTGTATGCAAGATTTCAAATCTGAGTGACCTCCCGTTTTGGAGTTATACGTCGACACGTACATACCAAACTTCCTTTTATACACACACACACACACACACACACACACACACATATATATATATATATATATATATATATATATATATATATATATGAGAGTGAACTGAAAAGTGACGTCGTATCTGTTGTTTATGACTTTTTTACCAATGGGATCCAAGTACTGCAACAACGATGGAAGAAGTGTGTGGTACATAAGGTGGATTAAGTTTTTTTTTTAATATTTTCCATACTTACATACCGTCGGATTTATTTCTATTTTCTTTTATATATAGCCGATAAAGCTGTGTAACTGTACGTATTTACCCAACCCGTTCACCACGGGTAGGATGTGATACAAGGTCGCAATATGAGGCATCCAGTGAGGATTGAACTTGCTATTTAGTTGTAATGAATCTGCGAGATTAGCTTGAAACCCATTACACTACGATAGGACGCCCATAGCAATATAACAGTATATCACGGATGGAAGTATAATGCAGAAATTAAAACCGTATATTGCAACTGTTTTTACGATCATAAGGCAATACAATATAATGAGGAATCTCACAAGTGGTACGAGAGGGTGCTACATAGAAATCACAGATTATAAAACGAAATAGGATTTACATTATTAAAAAGTTCAGAGAAGTCGACATAACAAAAGACATTGAAAATATCTCCAGAAATATTCAGTAGGGGTTTTCATATATTAAAGAGTATACAATCCTTAAATTTGTAAGGTTATTTTTTCTCTATGCTTTCTATGTTCTACCATCTTGATCTACTAGTAATTCTTCCCAATTTAGTCTGATGATCGTGAAACCGTGAAACTATTAGTTACAGTATAACGCTAAAACCGTTTTTAATCCTTAAAATATTTACTGCATGAAAATACAGTGCAATATTATAATATAAAATGAGGTATTTGCTAATGTTTATATATACAGGGTGATCCCAAAAAACAGACTTTAAAAAAAAAAAAGTCGGACTTGTTTTGTTTTTTGGTCACCCTATATATATATATATATATATATATGTGTGTGTGTGTGTGTGTGTGCTTTTTATGTTGAAGTTGGGCGTTATTATGAAGCATTAGAAACACTTGTTTTTTATTCTCATAAATTTTCGGGATCGTTAGATTCCCTTCCTCAGATGAATGTCACTCCTGTTGTTTTATATATATATATATATATATATATATATATATATATATATATATATATATATATATATATATATATCCCTGTGAATATATATATATATATATATATATATATAAAAGTAAGTAAGTAAGTAATATATATATATATATATATATATATCCACAGAGTGACTTTCAAAAAAGTCTGTTTTTTATCACCCTATATATATATATATATATATATATATATATATATATATATATATATATAATTAGTATAATAATTCAAGAATACCTGCTTAAACAATAGCTTACTGCCAAAATACCCAACATATATATATATTTGTGTGTGTGTGTGTGTGTGTGTGTGTGTGTGATTGCTGAGATATTGCTTGATAAACGAAAGTATGCTGAAAAGTTCTCAGCTCGACCAACAAGACAACGATACCTTGAGCCATGAAACGCGCATGATATTTTTACATATTCACTTCTTTCCCAACTTTCTGTAAATCTTTTTTCATGAAAAAAAGAAAAAGAAAGATATTCTCTTCTTAATTATGTAGGAAACTTTGTAGCACTAAAATTATCGTTTAGTTGTAAATTGGATTCGAAATTACTTTATTCTCTAAGAACATTTTAAGTGCATATAAACCCATCCCTACCCCTTTAAAACCAAAAGGGGCAGGTGTTGTCTGTTGGGACGGCCTCCTGGGAATACGCGGTGAATTTACTCTAAACTAGAAGTCGGTTTTCATAAAATATTTATTTTTTCATGACCTCACACCAGATTGGATTAACTCAAGGGATATTTTAACATCGGGTAGCCACACACACTACCAGGCAATAAAACCGCCCCGGTCCCTTTTAAGCTAGGGGACAGGTGCTGCTTAAGGGTGGGGGCAGTACCCTGGGACCACGCGATTTATTTTACCTCATTCACCAGTTCAGATATCAATTTCCATAAAATAGTATTCATAGAAAATATATGAAACCCGCCTTTCTGGGGCCCTAAAACAACCCCCAAATCCACAGTCGAGGGGTTTGGGGGTAGTACGCACCGACCCTGGTTATAATGATTGATCAAATAAAGATAAATTTGAGTTGAATACGATAAATGAGATAAAACTGAAAAGGGAGTTTAAAATTGCTCCTCTTTTTCTTTTCTTTTTTTTTATGGGAAAAAATATAATTTGAATTTAGAGGCTATTTACGCACAGGAATAAATTCGTAAAAAGAGTGAAACGATGAATGGAGAGACAGCAAGAGAGAGAGAGAGGGGGGCAATGTACAATTGAAAGAGAGTCTAAAGAAGCTAGGGGAAGAGGAGCACGAGAAAGTAAAAATATACAAGTAGATCTATCAAAAGACTGAAATAGTGGCATAAATGCATCTCTACGAATACACCTCCCCCCCCCCCCACACACACGCACATACACACAAATCCATATACACACACATTCATCACGTAATTTGCTGGACTTCGTACGTATTGTCTATTCTAAAAAAATAAAATTAAAAAAAGAAATAAAAAAAAGAAATGAAAATAGACATATGGAATCTATATACGCTCTCTTGTATTTGAACTCTGGTAAAAATTACGATTTCAAATGCCGATTTTCTAGTCAGGCCGGCCTTTTCCACATGGTAATTCTGGCGCAGCACGATCCTAAGCCAGAGTTTGATCCCGTGCCAGGTTAAGATAAGAAGCGTGTTGGCAAATGCATGGTTTAGTATTTATTTATTTATTAATTTTTAGTTCAGAAATAACTTTAATGAACAGGATGTTTATGTCATCATGACGAATGAAATTTTCTCTTTGTCTTTTTCTTTCTCATCATTTCTTTCTTTGTATCTCTTGCCTTCTATTTCAGTCTGATTCTATCTATCTATCTATCTATCTATCTATCTATCTCAGTCTGTCCATATCTTTCTATCTATCTATCTATCTACTAGAACACCCGTGAACCAATTTACATTACAAAATGAGAATTTTAGTAATATCAAGATTTATTCATTTGCAGACACGGTCTTATAAACGTGAGTAGATGTTTCTATTCCGTATTTGTTTGCAAAGTATTAAACAATGATAAGAATCAACAAGACTGAGAAAAGGGATGTTGTGGTTTGTATATATAGATAGATAGATATAGATATAGATAGATAGATAGATAGATAGATAGATATAGATATAATAGATATAGATAGATAACTGTGATAGATAGATAGATAGATAGATAGATAGGAATAGACTATATATATATATATATATATATATATATATATATATATATATATATATATATATATATAGCGAGAGAGAGAGATAAGAATACTGTGATAGATAGATAGATAGATAGATAGATAGATAGATAGATACTACTGTGTTTATTAATGACAATGGAGACCATCACTGTAATAAATGAAACCAACGAAATCAATTAAAATTATAATAGCGTACATAATTGCTCTGGAGAAGGCATGAACTCAAAATTTTCACTATGTTCAGTGTTATTGCCCGTTATCTTAAATTTTTGTTCTTGTTTGTAAATTGTTCAATAACCGGATATGGAAAAAAACTGAAGCGAAAAAGAGTGTGTATGTTTAAACGTCCAGACAATCGGGAGAAAATGAAGGGCTGTGATATTGATTGTCAGTTATGACGATAGATATAGACGTAAAGTGTTGTGTATATATGTATGTGTCAGAAGGAAAGAAAGAAAGAAAGAATACTAGATAGGTTTTTTTTCGTTTGTTTCTTTGTTTAATGGCATATCAATCATCGTGACTTAGTTAATGCCAAAACCATCCTTGTAGATGAATTGGATGATTACTGAAATAACGGTAAGAAAAAGAAATTAAGTGGGTATTTTGGGGAATGAATTGCTAAAAAGAATTTGATCTGTATATAGATATTGTATTCTTATTGTATATATTCTGGGCAAAGATTCTTTATTTTTTTTATATATATATATATATATATATATATATATATATATATATATATATATGTGTGTGTATATTTACGAAGGTTGATGTGAGAAGGGGTATAACAAACAAATGGTTATAATAAACAATTTTTGCTAAACACTATTAAGAAAGATCTACACAAAATGTAAATATAAATGTGCAATGTATGCAATTCCATAATGTCTAGGCATAAAATAACCCTAGACACGTTGACATACCATTAAAAACCAATCAATTAATCTTGCAACCGAGTTGAAAATTTAAATTTTACATTTATAAACTTTAAAATAGAAAACACAGGGGGTTGTGCAAGTGTAGAACACACCATACTCACAAGATATTGCTTCATATGACTTTTTTCTGTTTTTTAAACTAAAAATTGATCTCAGGGCAATTGTGGCACAAAAGGGTTCAGAGAGGAGCAGCTTCAGGGGACACAAAATCGCCCCGACCCAAAAGCATTTGCGTTGCTATAACATTGAAATATATTGCCTAACTTTTGCCACTATACTCCTGAACTATGAATGCATAGAATTTTAAATTGGGCCGGTAGGTGAATCTTTGAAAAATCTTAATCGGTATTTATTGGACACTGGAGGGGAGGGGAGCTCCGGGGGTGAGGTTTTGTCCCTTACCTGGATAACGACGACTGCCAAGAGTAACATTTGAGGACATGGAGAACATTGAAAGAAATACGACGGGGCAATTTTACACACATATCAAAAGAAGAATTTCAAAGGTGCTTCGGCAAATGGAAAACTCACTGGAATATGCGTACTGAATGCCAAACGGTCTATTTCAAAGAAAATTAAAGTTTTATTCATTCTTCATCATTCCTGTCTTGGTAAATACAGATTTAGTCTCGATACTTTTTGAACACACCTCGTACATACCAATTTGTTGTGCGGTTAAAAATATATCAGTGCACATGTGACCACAAACGATGTGTCTATTGTTCGAGAAGATAGGTAGATAATGTTAAAAAAAAACTCTGGTAGAGGTAACAGTGAGGGAATAAAAAGATATTTATTTACTAAACTTAGCTTAGATGAAGGCAGAAGTGTAGGAGCACCCGGTGAGAATAGAACTCATTAACAATGGTCTGCTCATCCAGCTCGTTGACGATTACACCACGTGAGGGATTAAAATATATAACACAGAAAGAAGAGAAGAGAGAGACATAACGTAGAAAGAAAGAAGAGATGAAGACAGACAGAGAGACAGAGATAGGCAGATATACAGACAGACGGAGAGAGAGAGACAGACAGACAGACAGACAGACGAGACAGACAGACAGAGAGACAGACGGAGACAGAGAGAGAGAGAGAGAGAGAGAGAGAGAGAAGAGAGAGAGAGAACAGAGAGACAGAGCGACAGACAGACAGAGACAGAGAGAGAGAGAGAGAGAGAGAGAGAGAGAGAGAGAGAGAGAGAGAGTGACAGAGAGACAGAGCGACAGACAGACAGACAGACAGAGAAGAGAGAGAGAGAGAGAGGAAAGAGAAAGAGTGAGACAGAGACAGAGTGACAGAGCGACAGACAGACAGACGGAGGCAGACAGAAGAGAGAGAGAGGGAGATAGAGAGAGAGAAAAACAAGACAGACAGACAGAGAAGGCAGAGACAGACAGAGAGAGAGAGAGAGAGAGAGAGAGAGAGCACAGAGAGACGACAGATGAAGAAATAAAAGTTCTGTTTTCTGGAAACATTAAGAAAAGAGAATAGTAAAGAAATAAAATGGTTGATATGGGTCATTCGAGAGAAAGAAGAGATGATAGTCCAGTTAGAGATACCGGGCCAGTCCAAATCTTTATGGGGGCTCTTAGCTGAATTTGATCAGCTCCCAACATCGCTGCAAACAATCCTGACAAAAAAAAACATAATTATTTTCCTTTTTTTCAATATTATCATTGTGTCATTTATATAAAAATGATTGTGTATAAAATACAATCATTTTTATATAGATGACACAATGATAATAAAAAAGGAAAATAAAATAAAAGTGTCTTGGGTAATTACATGTGATGGTTAGTTCCAGTTCTGTGAAGTACATCTTCATGGTCCACTCTGACACGGAGAGATAGTACCTGTTATGGTCTCATCTATGGGTCAAATAGAGCAGTTTGAAAACAATTGAAAATTGATTAGACCGTGTGCAGAACAAATTTTCCATAAACTAGTACATAAAATATGTAATTATGAATGTACAATGAACGCGATTCTCGAGCCTCTAGGCAAAACATAATCCAAGACATGTTGACATGCCCTTAGAATCTGTCAATCAATCAATCAAAATAAGAATAAATTAAATTAAAATCAAGTGTTCTTTGGGGACCCTTGGCGACCATTTACAATAAGCAACCACTTTTAGCGCTTATGGGGTTTCTTCTGGGTAAATATATGGATTATAAAGTGATTGTGAAAAAGAGGGGGGGTCTGGAATTATGTAAAGAAGAAGAAGAAGAAGAAGAAGAAGAAGAAGAAGAAGAAGAAGAAGAAGAAGAAGAAGAAGTCATACGTAGAGAGAATGGAAGTAAACATAATCGTAAAAAAAGAGAGATAGATAGAGAAAGAGAGAGAGAGAGAGAGAGAGAGAGAGAGAGAGAGAGAGAGGGAGAAGGAGAATGAGGGGAGAGAAAGGCAAAGAAATAAACAACTGGCAGAGGTACACATTTTTAAGAGATCTGTAATGAAAAGATAAAACGAAAAAAAAAAGGAAATAGACGTGTCTAGAAGAAAGAGTGAAAAACAGAGCTATACACAAGCGATTGAAGAAGAAGAAGAAGAAGAAGAAGAGAAAGAAGAAGAAGAAGAAGAAGAAGAAGAAGAAGAAGAAGAAAGAGAAAGATGGCAATACAAATGAAAGTTTACATGACAAACATAAGGAAAGGTGGACCTTCTAAAACGGTGTCAGGTAGGTTGCTAGAAAAGAGAAATAAAGTTAGAGAGAGAGAGAAATAAAGTTAGAGAGAGAGAGAGAGAGAGAGAGAGAGAGAGAGAGAGAGAGAGAGAGAGAGAGAGAGAGAGAGAGACGGGTGGGGAGGGTTTGGCTTAGCCTGAAAGGAAAATAGATAGTTAGAAAGGTGTGTAGAGAGCAGTAGAAAAGAGAAACATGCAGAGTTGAAGAAAGAAGATAGGTCATAAACCTACAAAGAAGCGATCGATCACATGCTACAGTTATGTGTCGGGTTGTGTAGGTGTACGCACACTTACAGGTGTACGCATACACACGCCTTGTTCGCAAAAGAGAACCTGCGTACAGGTGTGTACGTACATCTGGAGGAGAAGGGAACTGATCATCTAAACAATTCATTGATTTTCTCTCTCTCTCCCTCTCTCTCTCTCTCTCTCTCTCTCTCTCTCTCTCTCTCCTCTCTCTCTCTCTCTCTCTCCTGCTCATAGGAAAACGAAGACAGAACGAAAACAGAATTTAGTCACATGCTGGAGAATGTATAAGGTATATATATATATATATATATATATATATATATATATATATACACACACACACACACATACACACACACACACACATATATATATATATATATATATATATATATACAAAAGAGATATTCTGTGTGTATGTCTGTATATTTATTTGTACAACAACCAAGAACATATCCTTTTATAAAGGAAAATTGATGGAGACCAGCGAAGAACAAAGTTCAATAAAATCCACACCCTATATTTGTTGGGAGGGGGGTAAAATCTTTTAAACCCTTATTTTCCTTATGATAACTTAATAAAATGTAATATAATGTATTAAGTAATTAATCAAAAAATGATTAAAAATAAAACAAATTAATAAAGGATAAAACATAATAAAAAAGCAAATAAAAGAAAAAATACAAAAAAGAATAATAAGAATAAACACCCTTAAAAGGAGAATATATAAAATAAAAATAAATATAAAAAAATAAATATATAAATAAAAGATTTATTTTTTAACTTTTTAAACCCTGTACAACGCCAGGTAGCTCTATTAGTTTGATATAAAAAGAAGACATTGCTGTACATTGGTTTCTTTTTTTTTTCTTACAAAATGTATCTTTGTGCAGCACAAAGCAAAAATCGAATGTTATTTCAGTATTACCGGTTATAGGAGATATCCGTAGTATTTTGTACTAGAGAGGATATCTAGTCCCGTCTCCACTCACCAAATTCCAATATTAACATTAGTATATTCATTGATACTCTAACATTGAATAAACGGAAAGTAAAGGTGAGATAAACTCACATTTTAGGACATTTAATACATGCAATTAAAAACATACGAAATGTATTACAATACAAATGTATACGAAGACGAAATTTACATATTGTTTCATGATCAAGCAGTGTATAGAAAGAGGTACAAAATGGGTAATCTCAACATTAGCTACATAAATGAGAGTAACATCCTCTTGTTTGTTTCACTTTGAGGAAATCGTCTGTTTTGGTCAGCCATTTTTATTTCACCGTAAATCTACACTGAAAATATGAATTTATTCGAATCAATACAACTGAATGTCTGAACACGAAAATATCATAAAATGTGTTCTTAATTGTGCTTGTGAATTATTTGAAATGAACTTAATTGTTATTAAGAACACATTTTTTGGTATTTTCGTTTTAAAACATGCAGTTGTATTGATTATGGTGAAATGAAAATAGCCGACCAAAACAGACGGCTTCCTCAAAGTGAAAGAAACAAGGAGAGGTTACTCTCATTTATGTAGCTAATGTTCAGATTACCCAAAAATGGTGGTATTAAAAAGTCTTTCTTGTCTTTGGTGGTTTTCATTTTAATGGTGAAGTGAAATGGAGTACCTTGTTGGAGTTGGAGATAAAGTCTCTGTTCTGTTCAATGAACAGAATTGAAAAGTATGTCCACTTTACTACAAGAGTGGGATGAAAAGAAATGTCTTATCTGTTCAATGAACAGGGACCAAAAGAGGATAAGAAAGAGTTCTCAATTTTCACGTGATCTCCAAAAACATGTGAAGCCCTACAATATGTTCTGATCCAAGGGGAAGACAATGTCTCCCTACATTAGTATTACAGGTGAGGATAGGCAACTTGCCTGGAAAATCACCATTTAAAATCCTGGTTTGTATCTAGGCTCAAACACTGATATTGCTTTGAAGGGCATGATTATTTTATCCACAAGGTAATCTCCCTGAAAGTTTCTTGCACTCGACCAATCTGTCAGTCAGAGCTTAAAATGCACTGACTATTGCCTACAAAGGGCTAAGACACCCACTCCCAACAAAAATTGGTTACTTCCTATAACTTCAACCTAAAAAAAGGGGAACCAGTCTAATTGACTGATAAATTATTTATTTATTTATTGATCTACTAGGAAAAAAGAAGACAGGGTTAGGGTTAGGGTTAGGGTTTAGGGTTAGTTTAATGGGAAAATAATGGGTAGATTAATTAATAGATAAAATTCATTCAGAGTGGTTCCCCTTTTTTAGGTTGGAGTTATAGAAAATAACCAATAATTTGTTCTGTGTGTGTCACCAAATTGAATGTGGTGGTGAGGTTTCAGTTCTGGAGCTTTGGGAAATGGGAAGTACCCCTGCATTGCTATTACTCCCAGATCAACACTGAGCTGGAGTGGTAGTACATATTAGGGTCCCATCTATGGGTCAAATAGACCTGTCTGAAAATTATTAGTATTAGATAGGAATACCTAAAACCATACATCATCATCATCATGTCGCGCTGTTGGCACAGATAACCATGACAATCTCTTTCCATCTGTCCCTATCGCTCATCATTCTCAAGAGGTCCTCTATGCAGCATCGTGTATCTGCACAGAGCTGATCAATGTACGTCTTTGTTAGTCAGCCCACACTGGTGTGCCCATGTGCTGGCTTCCACAGGAGGATGTCACTTATGAGTTCATCCTTGCTTCTCCAGCAGTGTCCTGCGTGTCTTGTCCATCTTACTCGGATGGTGATATGTGGCAGGTGGCCTTATAGCTGTTTTCTCGTGGGGTGTTGTTTCCATGTCTTGTTCAGGATCACACGCAGCATTCTTGTGCAGCTCCCATCTAGTTTATTCTCTAGTTGCTTTGTTAGGGTCCAAGTGGTGCAGCCATACAGCAGTACTGACATGACAATGGCCTGGAAGAATTGTCTCTTTAACTTGTCTGTGAGATTGGATTTCTATATGACTGATAATTTATTTATAGCGGACCATGTCTTTCCTATGTGTCCATTAACATCATTTTCTGTGGAGGAGATATTACTGCTAATTGTTTGACTGAGTTTAGGAGTTTGCCATCCATATTTGAGATGTCTCTTTTGTTTTTAAAAGACATGAACTCAGTTTTATCAGAGTTTGCATATAGGCTGACGTTTCAAAACCATACAACTGTGTAAAAATTATTTGTATTAGATAGAAATACTTTATATCATTCAACTGTGTACAAAACAATCTTAAGAAAGATCTACACAAAATGTAAATATAAATGTGCAATGTATGTAATTCCATAACGTCTAGGCATAAAATAACCCTAGACAGGTTGACATACCATTAAAATCAATCAATCAATTAATCATGCACTACTATGATGGAAAAGATTTTTTGTCTCACTTACCTGGCTTGTGTACAATTACAACTGCTTTGTATACAGCAATACTTACATGTACAATAGAATAAATCATATATGACTCATATGATTTAACGACACAAATTAAAAGTCTGTAATTTGATGGAGTTCTGATTTTGCATTTATCTAACAGAAAAGGAAATAAACACAGATATTTAAGCCATTTGTGTGAAATCTGTGAGCCTGATATTGGAACTGAATGTCTACAAATAATGGTCATAGCATTGATGGTAATTTCACCATTACTCTTAGAGAGGTCACACTTCACCTTATGGAAGTGGGGGGGGGGGCAAAAAGAAAGTAAAGTAACATATTCCCATTGGGATCATATGACCTTTAGGCACACCTTTTTGATCTCGATTAAGAAAGGACATGTTTTTCATTTATACTGTCAATATCCAGTTGTTTTAACAGACGATTGTTAGAATTTTTTTTTAAATTATAAAACTAAACGCTAACCCTAACCCCTAACCCTAACCCTGACCCCTAACCCTAATCCCTAACAAACAACTGAATATTGACGGGTGTAAATGAAAAACATGTCCTTTCTTAATCAAGATAAAAAGGGGTGCCTAAAGGTAATATGCTCCGCCCATTGTTGTCACTATATAAGATGAATCTCAATATAATGAATTTGAACTGGATGTCTACAAATTCTTTTTACAAATAAATTTTACATTATATATTTACCAACCACTCCGTACAAGCAGGATGCGACACAAAGTCAATTTCTTAAGCGGAGTTTAACAGGTTTGAATTCAGAGTTTTCCTTCTCCTAGACTGGTTACCTAGCCATGGTTAAAGAACCCAGTCTGCCTTGCTATTTACCCATAGCTGGAGGGAGAATTGGATTCATACCTTTCCCAAGGGTATTAGCGCTATGTGAAATGCAAACAGCTTCGACCAGGAATTGAACTCGGGTCGACGAGTCATTTCCTACGACTCTAACCATTAAACCACATGCCTCTTTTTATATTATAATTACAATTATAATTTAATTTTATAATTGCTTTACAGATTAAGGTTAATATTATTATTATTATTATAAGTGACATTATCTAATTAAAAAAAAAATTTTTTTAAAATTGGAAACATACCAAGACCCAATCTGAGAACAGAGAAAAAATATCTGGAGTAATTTTTAATCACCAGAAGACCAGGATAATGAAATTTCTTGTGAGATATCATGTCAGCCACTCAAGAACTAAAGACATTCCTTGGGAGATATCTTACTAACTGTTCCAGAAGAAAGAAATTTCCCACCCTGTCGGATGGGGTTGTAGAATACCCCGACTATGCCTCTGCAGAGAGGTAAAATCCCCTCAATGTGGCCACCTGCGATGTTTAAGGACAGAATCCTGGTGACTGAGCTGTCCATGACATGCAACACTCCACTTTGGCCCTTACTTAGGCTAGACAGGCAGTCAGAGAGGCACCCTCCAATCAATTGGCTGGTCATGTCAAACCCTAGTACCTATATGATTGTCCTGACCCTATTGCCCTCATGGCAACTCTAACCTTTTTTATCATATATGTGCTAGAAAACAGTTGCTGAGGGTCTTAGTGTCCTGGGTATGACATTAAACTGCATCTAGTGGTGAAGTTCCTATTCTGGAATTCTGGGGAATGTGAAATACCCCTTTATCCCCATTACTCACAGGTACACCCGGACCTAGAGTGGTAATACCTGTTAGGCTCCCATCTATGGGTTAAATAAATTAAAAAATGAGTATTAAAAATGCATTTAAAAATGAGTTTGAAAAAAAAAAGTGAATGCCCAACAATAATGTATAAAACAAAATGTCTTCAGCATGAAATAACCCATGAGGAATTGACAAGCCATAAAATCCAACCAACAGTTTCCAACTAGACATCTCATCAGCCATTTCAGAACTATGGAATTTCTTGAGAAATTACTCATTAAGTGTTCAAGAACAAAGAAATTTCTCAACTGATATTTGATTAGCTTCTCTCGAAAAATATTTTGTTGTGCAATTTCTCGACATCTTTAAAAAGAAATCAACAAATGTGTATACAAGAAATATTGGGTTAAAGAATTGATTGATTGATGGATTCTAATGGCATGTCAACCCATATAGGGTTATTTTATGCCTAGGGTTAGGGAATAACATTTTATATTTACATTTTTTGCATACTTAAGAGTTTTTTTTTCTTGCAAATGCTCCTACCAAATATGAATAATTTTCAAAAAGATCTATTTTACCTTTACATGGGACTTTAACAGGTATTATCACTCTGGGGCAAAGTGGATTTGAAGTGAAGGTATATCCACATTCCTTAGATCTCTAGAACTGGAGCCTCACCATCAGATACAGAAAGTATTGAACATAAACAAGAAAATATAAAACAACATTAGTCTTTGATATTTTCTTTGTACAATGTAATTGCAAAATTGATGTAATTTACTGATGGCATGAATAAACTAGTAATATTGTATAATATAATATAATTATAATATAACATGATATAATATGATATGATATAGTATAATTATAATATAACATGATAGAATAGAATATGGCATAATATGAATATAATATAACATGATATAATATGACATAATATAATTAATTATACAAGTAAAACATCCAGGGTCAACAGCAGTTTATAGTTTATAGTACATATATTTACAACTAAATCCTAACTTAACTATTTTTAGATTTTAAATACATCTAATTAATGAGAATTGAATCTACAACCAATGACATATGAGTCAGCTTAAAAAATACAACTCAGTAGTGGTAGTGTGTATGGTGTAATGGTTATTATCATATGAAATGGAGCCAGCAACCTGAGTTCAAATCTTAGACAAGGTTGTTTGGGTTTCACTTTATGCTAATGCCCTTCAGAAAGACAGGAATCCATTTATCAGGTCTTTTCCAAGGGTATTAGGAGGGGCATCACCTGGAGGGACAGGATCACTAACACAGCAGTTCTAGAGAGAGTTCAACACCCAGCTTGTGTTCTCTACTGAGACAGCGTCATATTCAATGGCTGGGTCATGTCCATCAGATGGATGATGGACGAATCTTGAAGGACATCCTCTATGCAGAGATTTCGTCTGGCAAGAGACAGATTGGTTGCCCCCAGCTGTGTTTCAAAGATGTCTGCAAGAATGATCTCAGGTGCTTTGGCATTGCCCCTTCCAGCTGGGAAAATTTGGCTCAGGACCGCCCTCGGTGGTGGCAGGCTTTCCGTAGCAGACTGTTCATGTCTGAATTCACCCTGACACAACACCATGAAGCTAAGAGGTCCAGAAGAAAGTAGCGGCAACAAAGCAGCGGCACATCAACATCTTCAGGGACAGCCTTCACATGCAACATCTGTGGTCGAGAATGTTTTCCAAACATTGGACTTCACAGTCACAGAAGGTGCTGTAACTTCAGGGGCACAAAAACTATATTATAGTTTTCCGATATTGAAATGACAATATATAATATAGCATAAAGCGAAACCCTTAACTATGGATTGAAGTAGAGCAGACTGGATTCTTTAGTATTTGTATGGCAACCAACTGAGGAGAAGGAAAACTCCTGAATTCAAACTAGTTTCACTCTGCTTAAAAATTGACCTTGTGTAACATCCTGCCCATGGGAGAGGGATTGGATAAATACATACTCAGTAGGGAGTACTCATAAGTGGATAATATATTTGCTTGCCAATGTGGTGCATGTTTAATAAAAGATATACAGCTTGAGCATTGACCTAAATTTAGAGACCCCCATCCTCTGATCCAGTGAATGAGGTAAAGTATCTCGCATGGTCCCAGGTAGCCATCCCCACAGGTAGCACCTGCCACACACTAAAAGGGCCAGGGCCAAGTTTATTGCCCAGTGCCTGGGGCACCCCAAAAGGGGAATGCCAATAGGACCATGCATTTTTTAACCCTGACTACCACTTGAGCCGAAAGGGCCGGGTTAGCTCAGTCGGTAGAGCACAAGGTTCCTAGTTTGATACCGGCCAACTCAGCGTATGAGTATCACAGGGATCTGTGCAGTAAGGTAAGGAACTGATGGTAGGTGTGGCGCTCCACCTCAGATCCTAAAAACAATCTGCTTGGTCTAGCGCTAGTCAAAAGGGGATAGACTCCTTCGCTGATTGGCTGATACCGATTTTAGGCTACCCCGACAATGACCACATGAGCTTCAGTTTATATGTGACTCCTCATGTTAAAAAGACCTTGTGTTAATCCAACATGGTGGGAGGTCAGGAAAATATATACAACTTAAGCATTGAGCAAACAGCCACCAATCCATAATACTAGTATATCAGATGGATTGTTGATAATCAGGTAATCATTTCAAATGTGAATTATAGTTATTTACTAAGCTTAGCTTAGATGTGGCACAAGGCCAGAAGTATGGGGCGCCCAATGAGAATCAAACTCACTATCAATGGTCTGCAAATCTAGCTTGCTAATCATTACACCACATGAGGTATACTGAATTATAGACCAGCTCAAAGTCAAATGCTGAAAGCATCTGGCTCAAGATGGGTGACCACTTAGAGACTTCAGTTACTGTAAAAGTAAAAGTAAAGTCGTCGGGGTAGCCTAAAGTCGGTATCAGCCAATCAGCGAGGGAGTCTATCCCCTTTTCACTAGCACTAGACCAAGGAGATCATTTTTGCATCTGAGGTGGAGTGCCACACCTACCATCAGCTCCTTACTTTACTGCACAGATCCCTGTGCTACTCATATGCTGAGTTGGCAAGGGCCAGTATAAGTTACTGTAAACAATCTGAAAATAAAACTTAATCAATGAAAAATATCTATTTAGATAGATAGATAAAAATGATTAGAATGAGAAAGATAGATAATGACCACACTGAGATAAATAGATAGATAGATAGATAGATAGATTGATAGATAGATATTAACAGAATGAGATAGATTGATAGATAGATAGATAGATATTAACAGAATGAGATAGATAGATAAATAGATAGATAGATAGATAGATACTGGGTGTCCCATCATGGTGTAATGGTTAGCAAGCTATTCTCATTGATCCATCACTACTGTATAATGAGTTTGATCCTCACTGGATGCCCCATACTTATGACTTTGTCACATCTTCCCCATCACAAATGGTTTGGGTAAATACCTGAATACAAACATATATACATACATACTTACATACATAATGATTCGACTGAAACACAATAGATAATGACCAGATTGACATAGATAGATTGATTGATAGTTAGATAGATAATGAACAAACTGAGATAGATAGATAGACGCATAGATAGATAGATAGATAGATAGATAGACACATGGATGTATGCATACATATATAATGAATAGACTAAAAATAGATAGATATATAGATAATGAACAGACTGAGATAGATAGACACATGCATGCATATATACATATATAATGAATAGACTAAAACAATAGATAATGACCAGACTGACATAGATAAATAGATTGATAGATAGATAAAAGTTTTGTATGAATAGATATTTTATTGATAAGTAATTCTTTGCTTCATGTCACACGATTCAACTGATGTTCAATGAATGATCAGATGATTGATTTGTTCCAACTCATTTCCTCTGTCTAAATAAATATGATCACTGAGAGAGAAATGAAAAAAAAAAAACCCCATTCAGTTCATGAACGGTTGAATTTTATCCAAATTTTCTCTTTCAGTGTTTTATTATGTTAACTCCTATGGATCAGTAAGAGTGAGAGTTTTGGATTCATGGATTTTCAATTAGAATGACAGTAAAGGGAAGAAGTTGTTGACTGATATTTGGATCAAGGCTTTTCTGTTGGCTCATGTCAATATAGTGTAATCATTGAGTTGTTTACATTAACTATCAGTCTACTCATGGGTAAATATTTGGATTATATAACGGAGGGGGTACCAGCCTGTTTTGAATATCAGAAATCCTAGCTTTTTACCTGGGCTGGGATGTCAATTAGAGGCACTAGGAATAAATATGTAACTATCTCAGTTCCTGAGAAGACTCACTAATAAATAAATAGATAGATAGATAGATAGATAGATAGGAACAGAATATAAATGGGCTGAATTTATTTCTCCTTATGATTTCTTCATAACAGTTTTAATTGATATTTTTTCAATGGAGTCTAAGTGACAGCAAGTCTTCTCAGATCTCCAAGTCTCTTCTCAGTATTCTAGCTAATCCTAATAGCATTGTGGTCAGTATGATCTTAATTCTTCCTTTGATTTCCAATTCCTCCAGTCTCCTTTCCAAGGACACCAACTACAATTGGTATAACCATCATCAAATGTTCCATTTTTACTCTGTAGTCCACTGGAACAGCAAAATTCACCAGATGATAAGTCCTTTTCTTGGTAATTAACACTATTAACAACCTGTGCTAGGTGTAGTCATCTGTCCGAGAGTTGGTGCTCTATTTGTATCTCAAAATCCCAGAGAATTTTAGGCATGGAATTATTATTATAATTTCACTCCTTGCAAGTTTTTCACTGGAGTTTGAGTGACAACAATCTCCTCATTTTCCAGGACTCTTCAGAGTATTCTAGCTGATTTTAACAATGTTGTTGTCTGAATGGTCTCAATTCTTCCTCTAATTTCTAGTTCTTCTAGTCTGTTTTCTAAACTTTGGGGACCATTCCAAGTGCACCAACTACAATAGATATCACTTTCACTCTCATATTCCACATTTTTTTCAATTCTCTGGCAAGGTCCACGTATTTGTCTATATTTTCGTTTTTCTTTTATCTTCACTGTGATCTGCTGAGACTACAAAATCTATTAGTTGACAAGTTTTCTTTTTCTTGTTAATCAATACTAGATCTGGTATTCTGGCTGTGATAAGGTGATCTATCTTTATCTCAAAACCCCAGAGAATTTTATGTTTCACTCTCAAGAACAGATTCTGGCATATACCATTTTGTTGTATGGTCAAAATTTATTTTCTTGCACAATTCCCAGTGGATCACCTTTCCAACCCTGTCATACCTAGCCTTGTATTCTCATTGTGCTAGTTTGCTACATTCTCTTAATACATGATCGATCATCTCATCTCATCTCTGTCTCCACACATCTTACATTTGGTGTTTTGTTGTGTCTTATTGATTTTTGTTTTGATATAATTTGTTCTTATGGTATTGTTTTGTGTTACAATTATGAGTGACTCAGTTTCTCTCTTGAGGTTTCCTCTTCTTTACCATGTTCAGGTCTTTTCATGTCCAATCTCCCCTATTTGTCATTTGAATTGTCTAGATAATTGTTTTTCTTCCTATTTCTGTTTTCTTGTCTTTGTTGTTTTTCTGTTTGTCCATATGTTGCAACTGCTGTTATTGGCTATTGTAATTAATCTTTCCTTGCTCTTTTTCGTGTATTCTTTGAGTCTTTGGATGGTGACATCTACACAATCCTCAATTTTGGTGAGATACTTCCACCTTCCTGATACATATAGCCTGTCTATTATCTCTTGGCTGTAATGCCTTGTGCATTATTATTATTATCATTATTATTATTATTAAAAAAAATTTTTCTACTCCTGGTGAGTTTTTCACACCATCTTTAACTGGAGGTTTTTGTCATCATCATCATCATCATCATCATCATCATCATCATCATCATCATCATTATATTATCATTATTATTATTATTATTATTATTATTATTATTATATCATTATTATCATTATTATTTTATTTGGCCTCTTTTTCCTAATTGATATAAGGCTTCAAAATGCTAAATCCCAGACCTTTTTTTACTTTCACTGCTTTACACTGAAATTTTCAGATCGGCTAATAAACTCCAGTCCAGGCTACAGACTTATTGATCCTGCATTATTAATTCTATATAAATAAACGTGTTCAGACAAAAAGTAATCTAATAATAAAATCCCTCTTATTATTCACATATAAGTAAAAAAAAAAAAAAAAAAAAAAAAAAAAAAATTAGTATAATTCTAATAATTTTTTTTTTCAGCTAAAATAAAGACACACACTCTTTCTCTATAAAAATAAATATTCAATGAACAATATTTGATAAGTGCATAGGCTTATTTCATTTTTTTTCTCTCCTTCTTCTAAATTAGCTTTCAACCAACTGAGAATAAAGCATTTATTGATAAATGGATTAAATTTAGAAATCCTCTTAATAAAACTGAAGCTAAGTAACTCAGTAAATACATTTACCATTTTCTCCGAGCAAATTAAAAGAACTCCGAATGAGTACACGTCTTTACATTCCCTCATATTGTAAATATGCTTTATTATTAAAAAAAAAAATTATACATTCTCAAGAATTGTTCCCGGGATTTCTTAGCTGACTCATCTTTATTAAATTTAATTTTAACTGTTTTTTTTTTCTTCTTTTCTTCCTATTTGCTTTCATCTGTACTGCCTACTTGATAATTACAGAATGTAAATATGACCTGCATGTTGTGATAAAAAGCAACAGAAATAAAATGAAACATTAGTAAAAAACAAAAAAAAAACAAATGAAGACAAATCTTCATCTAAGAAATTCAGACAACTTAAGATTTAAGACTATTATATCTACTACTACTAGGTGTAAAAAAAACAACAATGTGATATGGTGCAAAATTACATCAAGAAGAAAGCAGCTATATTACTGGATTTTGATATTATAATATAATCTTATCATAATGGAGATTCAGTGTCTGTAACCGAAACTAATTCACTGCTTATGTCACAATACCTTCAGAAATTGCATAAGTTTATCAATGAGTATTTAATTTATAGTCAAAATTGTTAATGATGTCTCTATAAAAATCTGAGTAAGATTTGCCTCAAAACAGCCTATGTTATTAGAGTGATTAAAATCCTGCAATGTGCCTTATATATCACTAAGAAATAAAGGTTTACATAATACATGATGTGGTTAATTTGTTATTGATCTCTTATATTATTGTTTTATTCTCCAATTAAAAATCAATCCTATGAATAATTTAATATAGAAACCAATTAAAATATAATTAAAATAAGTGTAATCTTTTTATATGCGTTTGTATTTAGTTTTGTTAGTCTTTCTAATTTAATATATTTCATTTCATTAAAACTGAAATACTTATGCTCGGAAGGTGTATATTCTTGCTAATGATTTTAATGAGGATATTTGACGGTTGTATTTTATAGAACAATCAGTAATATATAATGCTTAGATTTAGAGTTGAGTCTGGCAGCCTTTTTGGGCGAGATGGGTTTTTTTTATCTCCACCCCCTCCACACATATGCGGGTCAAAAATGCATCAAGAGAAAAGGCATTCAGGGAAATAAAAGTGTCTTCACACAAGAAAATGTCTCCATGTTCTTCTACTATTTAAGCAACAGCAGGTACTGTAAGCAACCTGATACCAAGATGACTTAATTCGGCATTAAATGACGAATGAAATAAAATAGTTATTATCATTAGAGATGTAAGTAAAATTGGAAAAATGGCCTATAGTAAGTATCAGCCAGACAGTGAGGGAGTCTATACCCTTTTCATTAGTGCTAAACCAGGGAGATTGTTTTGCATCTGAGGTTGAGCACCACATCTACCATCAGCTCTCCACTTTACTGCACATATCCAAGCTGTGCCACACACATGCTGAGTTGGCAAGGGCCAGTATCAAATCCTAGGTAGATGCTCAACTGACTAAGTTAAAATTACTAATATAGTCACCATTATTTTCAAAGACCTTATTCCATTTGTCAACAAGTTTTTTAATGCCATGTGTATAACATTCTTTAGGTTTCAAGTTGATGAGACTAACTCATTTTTGATACTTTTGAAGGTTGTCTAATTCCATCCACAATGGCTTTGCAAATATCTAAACAAAAAAGAGGCAGGTCTAGGAAAGTTGTTTGATGAAGTATTTTTTCCCAGTCAAGTTCTTCCTGGAGATATTTGGTCATTTATGCAGTATGTATTTACCCAAACCATCCCAACGAGCAGGATGTGACACAAGGTCAATTCTTAAGCAGAATTTAACAGGTTTTAATTCAGAGTTTTCCTTGTCCTAGACCGGCTGCCATACCAAGATTAAAAAGTAAAGTCTGTCCTACTATATACCAATGATTATTTGATTGTTTGACAGTTTGTAATCAATGATTCCTTGCATGTCCCACCATACACACGGAAGAATCTTCCTCAAATGCAGGTTGGCTCTTGGCTGATGAACAGGCTTTCCACTACAACTACAAAGACTCGGCTCTTTAACCTTGGTATGGCAAGAAGAAAAACTCTAAACTCAAACCTGTTAAATTCCAATTAAGAAATTGACCTTGTGTCACATCCTGCTCATACAGTGGGGTTGGTAAATACCTACTTTGAAGGAATCACTAAGTTCTCTAATAGTAATAGTAAGATTTGCTTTCAGAGTTGCTTTTTTCAGTGCCTCAAAATCCAGTTTTCTTGAGCAACTTTCTCTTGGCTTATTTGAAATTTACTTTTCTGAAATGAGAAAAAAATCTCTTACATGTTCTTTTACACACTACACTATCACCACACGTGCATTCGATGACAATGTGTGACAAATCTAAAAATAGACAAAACAGATCCCTGAGCAGTACTTTGGTAAAGCTTAGAACTTTTTGAACAAGTCTTGTATGTAAATATATATATGTGTGTGTGTGTGTGTTGTGTGTGTGTGTGTGTGTGTGTGTGTATAAGTTAGGGTAGTGAAGACATAAAGTCAATTGTTTCTTGCCTATGTGATTTTCAAACCAATAATAGACATGGTTCTAAAATCGCATAGGTGAGAAAATAAGTTTTCATGTATCAATGACTTTCTGCCTTCACTACGCTAACTTAGATATACACATGCTCTATCAATCATATTGAGCACTCTTTACTTATGAATATAGCAAACTATATTATCAATATTGATTTATATATTATATATATATATATATATATATATATATATATATATATATATAAAGAAAATTTTGAAAAAACAAGTGTTCCAAAAATGGGATGAATTTAATTATCGATGTTTAAACATTTCGGTTACATTGAACCTTCATCAGGATGTTTCTTGGGGTGAAGAAAATGATGGATGTTTTTATATGTGACAGGAGATGAATATATATATATATATATATATATATATATATATATATATAGAGAGAGAGAGAGAGAGAGGGGGGGGGAACCATATTCCCCAGGAATTTTACTGCAGAATACAATATTGAGTTAATCATAACTTTGACCATCGATACAATAATTAATCGAATAAGTTGGGGTCATAAAGAATATAAAAGTTCTCAATACATTAGTGGAGCAGATTTAGTAGATATATATAGATTTACTATATAATATATATATATATATATATACAGGGTGGTCAAAAAAAACCCCGCAAACACTTTGAACTAGATGCTACAAAACCAGTATTATCAAGTTGCAAGAAGGTGCCAGCACATTCATATTAATCAGATGTGGTTCATGCAAGATGGGGCACCTTCCCACACTGCCAATGACACCATTTGTATGGCTAGACAGGTTTGATGGCAGGTTTTTCTCAATCAGAAGTCAGCACACCTGGCCCCTGTACAGTCCAGACCTTAACCCATATGACTATTTTTTGTGGGGCTACCTTAAAGAGTGAGTGTATTTTAATCTTGTGCCTCATGATGTAGAGTAGCTGAAGCAGAATATCAAGCTGAAGTAAGATGGATCACTGCCGATATGGTCAGAAGAACCCATATCCAGCATTTGCTAGATCACGGTGGTGCCTGGATTGAGCACATCATCAACTACTAATGGACTGCTGTAATCTTCCCAGAAAGAATCTAGTCTGTCAAATATGTACATATTCTTGCCATTCAGTTTGTTTTCTGTAATTTGGCACCCAGTGTGGTTAAAAATGTTGAGAATTAAAACTGTTATGGCATATATCGTAATTTGCATTTTTTGGGGACTACCCCCCCTCTCTCTCTCTCTCTCTATCTATCTCTCTATCTATCTCCATCTCTCTCTCTCTCTATATATATATATATATATATATATATATGCAAATTTGGTTAGTGGGAACAGACAATGAGGAATGCATTGATTGTTTTTTTAAGTTCTTCTTGCTTACAAACAAGGAAACAAATAAATAAATGTCAAAATTATCTGAAAAATTTAGAATTTCAAGTGCTTTTGAATGTTTCCCCAGCTATTTTTAAAGAATGGAGTAATTTGGTTTTATGGAATATTAAACAAGGTTCATTTTCATTTTGTCTCAAGACATTTAAAGAATGGTGTGAACTGGCTTTTATATATTTGTATTTTGTGCAATGAAAAAATATCATACATTCTTCTATGTCTATTCTCTTTCACAAAACTTGTATGAACAAAAAACTGCTACTTGCATATATATATATAATATATTATATATATATATATATATATATATATGTGTGTGTGTGTGTGTGTGTGTGTGTGTGCAAGTAGCAGTTTTTTGCTCCCATAAATTTGGTATGAGCTCTCTAATTGGTAATTTAAATTAACTCTCACTACTAAGCATATAAGCAATGATCGTTTTCCCAGAAATTTGATCTCTCTGTGACCATAAAATACATAAACAAACCTATGTTTTTAATAGTTTAAAAAACACCAGTCCCTGCTACAGGTGTCAGTGGACAAGGGGATAAGATATCAGGCTACCAAACGATTAGTCTGAGTTCGACCCTAGCCAAAGATAGTTGTGTCTAGCCACACTGAAGAGGCGTGAAACGCCGAAACACATGTCTGTGGATGACTTATTAGTATATATATATATATATATATATATATATATATAGAACAGGTCTATCACTGATATTGAGCACTCCACTAATAATACTACAAAAACTTGGTGCACCACAAATATAACTATCATTATATATATGTACACACACACATATAAACACGCACGCACACACACACACATACACACACACACGCACATATATATATATATATATATATATATATATATATATTGAATTGACCTTTATGTTGCATCCTGCTCATGTGGAGGTGTTGGTATATATATATATATATATATATATATATTAGATGTTATAATATATATTTATTAAGCTGTGTTTAATAGGTTTGAATTCAGAGTTTTCCTTCTCCTGGAATGGTTACCTAGCCGAGGTTAAAGTGCCCAGTCTGCTTTTCTATCTACCCATTGCTGGAGAGAGAGTAGCTGGATGCATACCTTTCCCAGGGGTATTAGTGCTCTGTGAAATGCAAACAGCCTCGTCCAGGATTTGTATATATGTGTATATGTGTGTGTGTGTGTGTGTGTGTGTGTGTGTGTGTGTTACTTTTCAAAGTAGATATGCATACTAAAGTAGGTTGGTCTGATCTTTACATATTTAGTTAGCAGGAAATATGAGTTGTCTCCCTTACACTAATCCTTTTTTTTCTCAACTTAAAATCTTTTTCATGAAAATTCACAAATACAGTAAGTAATTAAGTAAAGTCGTCGGGGCGGCCTAATGTCGGTATCAGCCAGACAGCGAGGGAGTCTGTCCCCTTTTCACTAAACGAAGGAGATAATTTTAGCGCCTGAGGTGAAGCGCCACACCTACTATCAGCAGTAGGACATCGTATCTATGGTAGAAAGATTTCAAAACCCACCTCGTTGGTGGTGGCCTAATGTCGGTATCAGCCAGACAGCGAGGGAGTCTATTCCCTTTTCATTAGACCAAGGAGATAATTTTCGCGCCTGATGTGGAGCGTCACACCTACCATCAGCAGTAGGACATCGTATCTATGGTAGAAAGATTTCAAAACCCTCATTGCTGGTGAAATCCACAGATAATAGTGAACCATATATACTAATTATGACCCAAAAACTTTACAAAATGTAATTAGAATTTGGAAAATGTTTTAAAAGTTTTTCTTTTCTTTTTTCTAAAAGAAAAAAAAAAAGAAAATTTAAACTCTGTGATACCACTAATATCATTTCAGACTAAAAAAAAAATGTTATATCTTATTATAATGGAGATTGTGTGTTTTTCTGTCTGTAACCGAAACTATATCACTACTCAAGTAACAATTTCCTTAGTTATTAACGTCACATTCTCCATTATTCTACCTTTTATTTAAACCTCAATTATTAATAAAATTGTTTTACATTATTGATGCTGTTAACCATATCTACATGATATTTTCTGCGTACCCCACTTGTACGGGTCAGGCACGAAGGCCCTATTTATGTGGGACCACCCACAAGCCGAGACTCATGGGGTGGCGGGTGAAAAATTGCGTTGATCCCGTCGGCATTCCCCCTGAAGGGGGAGCCTCAGGCACTGGGCAATAAACCCAGCCCTGCCCCTTTAAATCAAGGGGGCAGGTGTTGCCTGGGGGGATGGCCCCCTGGGATCGACACCGTTAATTATATCAATGGTCCAGAGGCCAAAGCCACTGTTGACCATATCGATATTTACCGCGTACCCCACTTGTACGGGTCAGGCACAAAGTCCCTATTAACGTGGGACCACCCACAAGCCGAGACTCATGGGGTGCAGGTGAAAAATTGCGTCGATCCGTCGCATTCCCCTCAAGAGGGGCGCCTCAGGCACTGGGCAATAAACCCAGCCCTGCCCTTTAAATCGAGGGGGCAGGTGTTGCCTGGGGATGGCCCCCTGGGATCGACGCTGTTAATTATATCAATGGTCCAGAGGCCGAAGCCACTGTTGACCATATCTATATACAAATAACATGCAATTGTATTTATATATACAACAAAATAGCGGTTTACAGTGTGAACAGGAAGGTTAATTTGCATATTGATATTGAAAATATGATTTTAATAAATATATGCTTAGTATTATTGATTTCTAACTGTTTGGTTTTATTTTAATGGATATAAGCAAAAATCTCTTCAATGAATCTTAAATGAAATCCATTAACAAGAAGAAATAACTGTAATATTATTCTTTACTTCCTATTCTAACTAAACAGTTTCATATATTTGCTAGTATAATTAATGACTGAGATTTTTCCTTGCTTATTAAATCAATTCAAGCATACTTTGAAACTATGTCTGATATATATATATATATATATATATATATATATATATATATATATATAAATGTAATCCAAATGACTGGTTGTAAAGGATGATTCTATTTGGGATACTGTATGCTTTTGTAGGTGCAAACATATACTCATACAAGGATTTTTATAAATCCCTAAAGAGAGCTCAATGTATAATAAATCAATAAATTAGATTATATACAGAGCAATATTTAACTTTCAAAGAAAGAAAAACTTAACAAACCGTCATCCCATTATAATTTATTTCATCCAGAAACTCAAAAAAATTTCAAAAAATTATTTTGAGCTCTAGCCTCATCAGACGGGTTTTACAAAATACAGGGATCCTCAAAAAAACAAAAAAAAAATTATATAACCAGAAAAATCTCATTATTCACAAAGTTTCTGGTTGAAATAAATTATAACAGGATGACGGTTTGTTAAGTTTTTCTTTCTTTGAATGTTATATATATCTTTTTGTTGTTCTTCTCCTTTTGTCTAACCACTTCCAGAAAGGTATAGTAGGGGCTGAATGAGCTATGGTTTCCACATATGAAGGTTGTCAGCTTATTACTAACAATTTTTTTTTACTTGTAATTGAACAAATCCTGACAAGCAAAACAATTCATGACTAATTAACAAGAACAATATTTATTTATTGAGGAAACTCACTAGAGTACAATAAAAAAAAAATGTTAAATTGCATATAGTGGTGAAGTTCCAATTCTGAAGCTCTGGGTAGTGTGAAGTACCCCTTCATCACCTGATCCAGAGTGGTAGTACCTGTTAGGGTCCTATCTATGGGTTATATAGATCAAAAGATGAGTTTTTAAAAAATGTGTTTAAAAGATATTGATTTTTTTAAAAATTGAATGCCCAACAAGAATGAATAAAAGAAAACGTCTAAAACGGCATAAAATAACCCAACAAGGGTTGACATGCTGTAAATCCAACCAACCAACAATATTCAATACCAGATGTTATTAGGATTTTATATATTTTTAAATGAACATTTTTTTCTTCCCTTAAAATAATATTTAGTGGTTTTTTAGCATTTTAGCATGATTCTTCATATTCCATGAAATAAAGGCAAATAACATCTGTGAAAGTTAAGACTAAGTTAAAAACAATTGAAAAATAAAACTTTTTAAAAAATCTAAAGAATTGTTATGCTTTACTGATAAGTCCCCCCCCCCCCAGTTTAGCTCAGTTGGTAGAGTGTCTGCCTAGGAATCACAAGGTTACTTGTTTGATACAGGACCTCGCCATCTCAGTGGATGAGTAGCACAGGGATCTGTGCAGTAAAGTGAGGAGCTGATGGTAGGTGTGGCGCTCCACCCCAGATGCCAAAATAATCTCCTTGGTCTAGCACTAGTGAAAAGGGGATAGATTCCCTCGCTGTATGGATGATGTCGACATTAGGCCTCCCCACCGACTTTACTTACTTACTGATAAGTATTTTTGTAAAAGAAGAAATCATTTTCTGATTGATTTATATTGGAAGATTTTCTCTGATCAATAACAAATGATAATAATAGATTCCTAATAAGAGATATAGTTGCCAATTAGATAATTGTTAGATATTACTAAAAAGTCCATTGCAAAAAAATGTTACTGTAGAAACAATATTCCAATTTGCCATCGAATTGGTAGACAAAGCAACAAGTAAGCCGTAACTCAATACAGATCTTGCATTGTCGCAATCCTAGTGCAGAACAGTAGCTTATTTATCTAGCACCATAACACCACTGAAACCAAGCAGTCAATCAGGACTCAAGGAATGGAATCACCCAATTCATGCATGGAATATTCCTGAATGCCATAAATACCAGCTGATTTGGGCACCAGTTCAGCTGTGCTTAGTTGGTTGTTGTTGTTCAAACCAACAGTATACTAACTTACTTCAAGTATACTAACTTATTTTGACAGTTCCCAATAATTCTAGGTTAGTTTTAATATAAGCCACCACATGCTTGTCTACAGTCAAAGTCTCCAGGTTTATAAAGAGAATAGTCGGTTATTTCCTATAAGTCTAAGATAAACAAATGGGAACCACTCTTGACTGATAAATTATTTATTTATTTTCCCATTAAACTAACCCTAACCCCTAACCCTAAACCCTAACCCTAACCCATCTTCTTTTTTCCTAGTAGATCAATGAATAAATAAATAATTTATTAGTCAAGAGTGGTTCCCCCTTTTTATGTTAGACTTATAGGAAATAACCGAATAGTCTTTATTATATCACAAGTTGTGCTGATTTATATATATGGGGTAGGATAAGGTTTGGGGGTCTTTTAAGGTTTAATGTAGCTGGATATTCTTGGTTGTGTGTTCTTAGGGATTTTTTTTGCTTTAACCCCATCTCATTTGGTGATTGCGCTGAGAAAAAGGAATTTAAGGAATGAAAAGGAGAGAGACAAAGACAGAAGGTGGTTTTATGATTTAGGCTTTATTGACCAGCCATAGTCACCTGTGGCAAGGGGATATCCTCCTGGCTAGTAGGAGCAACCAGACCCAGTTAAGGCCTAAACTCGAAATGGCCAAAAGATTCTTTTGGGGTCTGGGACAGTCCTTTTTGTCGTACATGCGTGGAGGGTTCTTCCAGTGAAGGCCCCTGGGAGTTTGTTGTTTTTTTTTATTCAAATTTTATTTTATTTTTATTTAATCCCCACATATACTCCTTTCAAAGAAAAAAGTATAAATAGTAAAATACTAAGTTTTATAAAGATAATAGTCTTTATTATATAACAAGTTGTTCAGAAATATATGCTCCTTCCAAAGTAAAATTTACAGCTAGCAAAATATTCAGTTTTATTTTGAGAGAATAGTCGTTATCATATCAAAAGTTGGTAAAGATATATATCTGTCTAAGTAGCAACAATTAGAAATGAATACTTCACAAGATACAAGAAGGGAAACTTGAAACTTATAAAGTGAGTTGTCACTTAGATGTATTCACTTGACCCAAAAATGATAAGAGAGGTAAAGTCTGTACACATGTACTGAATTGTCTGCTTCATCATCATATACCCACATACACACATTAATGATAAGATTCTGAGGTTATAATCTAATATCATCTAGATATAAGATTATATAAGATCTTATTGTCAATGTTAAACTGATGATTAAGGACAGAGCCAGGTCCTAAAATTAGGAGGAGTGAGCACATTAAAAAGGTGTCAGAACATGTGTTGAATAATTTTAATCTTTTTTTATTCTGAATTTCTGAAATGACGCGTGATAATTTGTATTATTTAGATTTTTCAAATTATTGTTCTCAACATATCAGTGTAACGTTGTCCCTTTTTTTCCGGGCACTAAAACGATATCTGTAACGTTGTCGTATATCTGGTTGCAGTACCCAAAGCGATATACATAACGGGGCGGTGGTGGTGGCGATATATTCACGGTACTAAAAATGTCTTCTGCACGTAGAGGTCATCTTGTTGATAAAAATTACAACGCGAGAAATGTGTAGTCACAACTGCTAGCCTTTATTACCGTGCTCGTCTCGTGGGTTCGTATCAGAGAGGAGGAAAGGCAGAGAGAAAGAGAGAGAGAACACTGCTAGATTACTGTGACCCCATACTAGGCACCAAAGGCCCGTCCGTTCTCCTATGCGTCCGAAAGCAAAAAGAGGCCAGTCCCTTTCTTCGTTGTTCCACGTCACCACGTGAATTCCGGTCAACATCCGAAACTTCCGGTTTACACTCAATTCTCCATTCGGGGTCACGCTATGGTCAAACCATCGTTCATCCTGTTTTGCTCATCACTATTTTTTAAACCTTTATCATCTCTCACTTATTTCCTTCTTCCTCCTTTTCTAATATAGTAGTTCTCACTCACAAAAGTCAGGATAATATCCCCATCTTGCTACATCAGCCAATGGGCTCTCTGACTTTTTTTAGGGGTTTCTTGTTGACGAGAAGGTTCCTGAATTCTTAAAGAAGGCCGAAGAGCACATCGGCCAAAATGTTGTGAATGTAACAATAAAGATGAGAACAGCAGTCTGAAAAATTCAGATAATACAACTTCAAATTCATTTTTTAAAATTTTGTACTTAAAATTCAAACATAAAAAAAGATCTTTTGTATTATCTAGGTTTTTCAGGCTGTTATCCTCATCTTTATTGATATATACACTATGTTTTGGCTGATTTGCCTTTTGACCTTCTTCAGGTGTTTCTTGTTGAACTTGGGAACTTTCTCGTCAAGAAACACCTGAAGAAGGCCAGAGGGCACATCAGTCAAAATCTTGTGTATTCTACACTCCTCTCAACCTCTCACCCGGCCTTCGGGTCGGGGGTCCAGTGAGCTTTGGCCACTGGACCGATTGAGTTATAATAATTGCGTCAATCCCAGGGGGCAATCCCCCCAGACAACACCTGCTCCCTCGATTTAAAGGGGCAGGGCTGGGTTTATTGCCCAGTGCCTGAGGCGCCCCCCTTGAGGGGGAATGCCGACAGGATACACGCAATTTTTCACCCGCCATCCCATGAACTTCGGTTTGTGGGTGGATCCCACGTTAATAGGGCCTTTGTGCCTGACCCGGTAGGAGTGGGGTACTGGAAAAATACAAACCCCTCACCTGTGAGCTTTGAACTTATCTCCTTTGACCTTTTTTCATTAACCTCCCTTGTTGCCACTCTTCTGTGTAGAAACCATGAAGACATTTATTTGCCATTAAAGCCTTATTAACAATTCACCCATTTTCTTCCCGAATACTTCATTGTGTATACAACAATAAAGATGAAGATAACAGTCCAAAAAATATAAATAATACAAATTATCAAGCCAGACAAATAACAAAAAAGATTATTCTAAAAGAAATGTATTGGTGTTATGATATGATTAACAAGTTTGGGGTATTTTTATTGGCATATGTTGATTTAGATACTGGGTCAAAAGAAGAGTGTTAAGGTTTAAATGAATGCAAGGCAAGTGAGGCTCATTAGCAATCATCCTTACTTCAAACCTGGAAAAAACAATACATCCTGAAAGTAATTGGTCTTGTAAAATTTGGAAACTTTTTGAACAAAGGTCATTCCAAAAATTAAGCCTCCTATTTACGAGGATGAGTCAAAAGTTTTGCAATATTTTGGTAATGTGAGGTACAATTTAGCATCTTTGTCACCACCATTGGCAATGTGTCTTTGCCTGCAATGGATTGGACAAGAGTCTACATATTTCACTTGTAAGAATTTCTCTCAGAAGATAATGCCTCATATTTATTATCAGAGAAACTACAATGGATACAGAGAGAATAATGAAGCGGTTAAGTAGGGCAAGTTTTTTTTAGCTAGAAAGCACTATTTACCAAAAAATGATGGTCTATAGGCAGAAATATTTCAACCTCTACTTCCATACTACCAACACTCACCTCTGACATAGCAGGACAACATAATAAAATAGGAAGTATAACCTTTCAAGGTACACCCTTATGAGTATGGCATGCAGGCTTTTGTTCCTTATTTATAAAAACTCATTGGCAGTGATGGTGACAATGTGGAAAAATATTTTTTTGTAGCTGAAAGCTTGCTCTATCCAATGGTAGTACTTGTTGTGCTTCTTGTATCTATTGAAGTTTCTGTGGAAATCTATGTCCAAATTTAGCTCTCTGAGACTTCTGGGCTTTTTTTTTTCCCTACAGCTAAAATCATTATTGGAAGTTGAGGAGATTCCAGACAGCTGACAAGATTAAAGAGACATGTCAAGGCAACTGATGGTGATCCCAAAAGTGGACTGTTTTGAAGAGTGGAAAGAATACAGGAAAAAATATTTGGAGTCCCAAGGAGAGTACTTTGAAAGAACCTAAGGCACCATTACCATAGGTAGACTACATTATTTTTATTTATATCAAATGGTTAAATGTGGACGTGCAGATTTCCAGCTCCCACGAATGAAACGAGTCCGGATATATTTGGCCTGTGCGAGGGGGAGGAGTGTGGCAAGTGACCACGGAAATTAAACTCGTTACCTCTTCATTGCTGAAATGCTGGTGAAATTCCGCACGAGCAGTGCAGAGTAACCCGGATGTAAAGTCTCGTCGTGAGGATTGACTCATGCTGATAAATGCCGAAAGTGCAATTCAGAGTAAGGAGCCAGGATGAAACACAGCAATTGCGTATTTAGGGAACTGCCCTCCCAGATCGGCAGAAAGTCTGCAGTAGCATTTTGGCTGTCGAAATGAGTGGAAGAGAAAATCTATTTGGATAGTGCTAGTGAGAAGACTAGAACTGCTGGGAGAGCAAATCAATTACGTACGATGACTGCTGTGTGTGAAGGTGTCAGGAAGTACATCTCATTTGCTGAAATTTCTGCACAGATTGCATATATAAATTGATAAACAGATATGCGACTATTTAGAAGTAATAATAATAATAATTCTTCTTCTTTTTCTAATAATAATAATAATAATAATAATAGTAATAATAATAGATTGGAGTATCTGGAAATCAGAGGAAGAATTGAGACCATCCAGACTACTGCCTGCTGCAATCGGCTAGAATACTCAGAAGAGTTCTGGAGACCTGAGGAGACTTGTTTTTGTTTTGTTTTGTTTTACGGCATATCAATCTCAGTGGGTTATTTAATGCCGATAAAGTTTTGAAATAAATCAATTCTTAATGGATAATACATTTTTTTATAAATACATTTTTCTATTTAGCACATAGATGGGACCCTAACAGGTACCACTACTCTGGGCCAGAGTGGACCAGGGAGCAATGGTGATGAAGGGGTGCTCCACATTCCCCAAACCTCCAAAACTGGAACCTCACCATCAGATAGAGTTTAACGTCATTCCCAGGACATGTAGACCCGCAGCCACCGCCTTCTAGCACCCATATGATAAAGAGGGGTTGGGGCTTGCCATAAGGGCAATAGGGTTGGGGCAATCATATAGGTGCTAGGGCTTGACATGACCAGCCGATTGATCGGAGGGGGCCTCTCCGACCGCCCGTCTAGCCCAAGATAGGGCCAAAGTGGAGTATTGCAAGTCATGAACTGCTCATCCACCTGGGTTCTATCCTTAAGAATCATGGGTCGCCACCCACGGCCAACAGGTAGCCCCATTGGGGGAGTGTTACCCCTCTGCAGAGGTGCAGTCGGTGCATTCTAACGCCCCAGCCGACAGGGCGGAGGAGACTTGTTGTCACTCAGACTCCAGTGAATTACCATCAGCTAACGCTGATGTGAAAAACTCAAAAGGAATGAAAATAATAATAATAATAATAATAATAATAATAATGAGATTAAGATAATTTGCTTTAGAAGCATTGTTGAGTTAAGTATATTATTATTTTTTTTTTTTTTGCTTGAAGGCAGTTACAATGCGTATATCGTATAAAATTCGATAATTAATGAAAATAATCATGACAAGCGAACTCGGCAAATATTGAGCCCTACGTAGAACATTGTGCAGCTGTTTCAACTTTATTAAGTCTCATCAGTGATATATACTTACGATTTCCCTCCGACAGAAATCAAAACCGGGAACTCAGCACGCAGTCAGAGACTTTACTACTGGGCCACCGATATGCAGCAAACGAAACATGCGAAATTAGCTTATCAAGGGTAAATACGTCACTATTACTACTACTATACAAAGTAGAGTGGACGTTGAGAAGGTCGCAAATTAGGCCTATGCTCTTATAAATATAAATAATAATAATAATAATAATGTTGTTGGTGTCCTTGGAATGGTCCCCAAGAGTTTGGAAAAAAGACTGGAAAAATTGGAAATTAGAAGCAGAATTGAGACCATCCAGACAAAAGCATTGTTAAGATTGGCTAGAATACTCAGAAGTGTCCTGGATACATGAGAAGACTTGCTGTCACTCAGACCACAGTGAAAGACAACCACCTAACACTGGAGGGAAAAACTTGCAAAGAGTGATATAATAATAATAACAATAATAATAATAATAATAATAATAATAATTCTGGTACTTTGAGATAAAGACAGATCACCTTATCCCAGCCAGAAGACTAGGTCTAGTATTGATTAACAAGAAAAAGAGAACTTATCAACTGGCAGATTTTGCAGTTTCAGCAGATCACAGGGTGAAGCTGAAAGAAAACAAAAAGATAGACAATGCCAGGATTTTGTTAGAAAATTGAAAAGGCTGGGGATATGAGGTTGAAAGTGATACCAATTGTAGTTGGTGCATTTAGAATGGTACATAAAAGTTGAGAAAACAGAATAGAGGAATTGGAAATCAGAGAAAGAATTGAGACCATCCAGGCAACAGCATTGTTGAAATCGGCTAGAATACTTACAAGAATCCTGGAAACCTGAGGAGACATGCTGTCACTCAGACTACAGTGAAAGGCCATCAGCTAATGCTGGTGTGAAAAACTCACAAGGAGTGAAATAATAATACACAACAAAACAGCAAATGTAAGGTGTGTGAAATCAGAGATGAGATGATCAACCAGGTATTAAGCGAATGTAGCAAACTAGCACAATGAGAACTCAAGGCTAGGCACAACTGGGTTGGAAAGGTAACCCACTGGGAATTGTGCAAGATAGTAAATTTTGATCATACAACAAAATGGTATATGCATAAACCAGAATCTGTTATTGGGAATGAAACACATAAAATTCTCTAGGACTTTAAGATAAAGACAGATCACCTTATCCCAGCCAGTTAACTAGACTTAGTATTGATTAACAAGAAAGAGAACTTGTCAACTGGTAGATTATACAGTCCCAGAAGAAAACAAAAAGATACACAAATACCTAGAACTTGCTAGAGAATTTTTAAAAAAACTGTGGAATATGCAGGTGAAAGTGATACCAATTGTAATTGGTGGATTTGGAACAGTCCCCCAAAAGCTTAGAAAAAAGCCAGATGAATTGGAAATCTGAGTAAGAATTGAGACCATTCAAATAACAGCATTGTTAAGATAGGCTAGATTACTCACGAGAGTCCAGGAGAACTGTGGAGACTCATTGTCACTCAGACTCCAGTGGAAGACCATCAGCTTACACTGGTGTGAAAAACACACAAGGAGTGAAATATTGATAATGGTAACTTGGTACAAAAGGAATACAAGAGTAGGCATGTTTGGGTGGGAAGAAGAAGAAGAAAAGAAGAAGAAGAAGAAGAAGAAGAAGAAGAAACAACAACAAAAAATAATATTATTAACAATAACAACAATAACAATAATAATAATAATAACAATAACAATAACAATAACAATAACAATAATAATAATACTGTAAACCAAGTACTATGCGAATGTAGCAAACTAGCACAACGAGAATACAAAACTAGACATGACTGGGTTGGGAAGGTGATCCACTGGGAATTATGCAAAAAATTTAATTTTGACCATACAACAAAATGGTATATGCATAAACCAGAATCTGTTCTTGAGAATGAAACGCATAAAATTCTCTGGGACTTTGAAATAAAAACGGATCACCTTATCCCAGCAAGAAGACCAGACCTAGTGTTGATTAACAAAAAAGAAAGAACTTGTCAACTGGTGGATTTTGCAGTTCCAGCAGATTACAGGTTGAAGCTAAAAAAAATGAAAAAAATGGACAAATATCTGGACCTTGCCAGAGAAATGAAAAAGTTATGGAATATGAAAGTCAAAGTTATATCAATTGTAGCTGGTGCACTTGGAACGTTCCCAAAAAGATTGGAAAAGGGTTTGGAAAGTCTGGAAACCAGAGGAAGAATTGATACCATCCAGAACACTGCACTGCAGCAATCTGCCAGAATACTCAGAAGAGTCCTGGAGACCTGAGGAGACTTGCTGTCACTCAGACTCCAGTGAAAGACCATCAGCTAACACTGATGTGAAAACTCAAAAGGAGTAAATAATAATAATAATAATTCTCTGGGACTTTGAAATAAAGATGGATCACCCTATCCCAGCCAGAAGACCAGGCCTAGGGTTGATTAACAAAAAAAAGAGAACATGTCAACTTGTGGACTTTGTGGTCCCAGCAGATCACAGGGTGAAGCTGAATGAAAATGAAAAGATGGATAAATACCTGGACCTTGCCAGAGAATTGAAAAACTGTGGAACATGAGAAAGAAAGTGATACCAATTGTAGTTGGTGCACTTGGAACGGTCCCAATAAACTTGGAAAAAAGACTGGAGTATCTGGAAATCAGAGGAAGAATTGAGACCATCCAGACTACTGCACTGCTGCAATCGGCTAGAATACTCAGAAAAGTCCTGGAGACTTGTTGTCACTCAGACTCCAGTGAAATACCATCAAGTAACGCTGATGTGAAAAACTCAAAAGGAGGGAAAATAATAATAAATAAATAAATAAATATAGAATGTTTCATATTTTATTTTCAAATAGCATTGATTCACTCTTGTGTCATTCCATCTTTCGTTCTTTACCTCTTAAACTACTATTACTATCACTATCACTTTAAGTCCTTCGCATTTAGGATAGCTTCCTATAACATTAGAAATATTCTTATGTTATGAAACAATTCTAAGTGCAAATATCATAAAAACGGTTAGAAACAGAAAAAGAATGAGAGTTAGGGATCGTGTAACAATAGAAAACTGTCAGTTTTCTAATTGTATCTCTTCAAGTCCTCCATAACTTTACTCTCTCCTGTTCCCGTAAACGTTAATCACCGCTTATCGGTGAAGTACTTAAAGTGTTCCTATCTTATCCGGCGACCGGATACCACAACGAAAGGGTTCACTTTAAAAACATTGTTGTTTTTTAAGTGTGGTTTTTCGCTCTGCTTCATTTTTGTCCGTTTTTTTGCGGACAGTTGTGAATTTTCCTTTTCTCTATTTACAACAAAGATTATGTCACCTGCTACCCCAAACAAGTTCCAATTCGCAATAGATCGTGGTGGTACCTTTACTGATGTATGGTGTCGTACCCCAAACGGCAAGGTATCAGTCTTGAAACTTCTTTCTGTCGACCCAGATAACTACGACGATGCACCCAGAGAAGGTATACGAAGAATTATCCAACAGGTGAATATTTTGGTTAATAAAAACACATAATTTTTTAAACTCATATTTCATATTATTGAAGAACTTTATTTTAAACTTTGCCGGGAGCCTTGAAAAATGCAGAGTAGCGCAGATTTTTTGGTTTAGTTTTTATAGGTCCTCCAAAATAATCTATTAGGTTTTTGAGTTTTTTTTCTTTTCTTTATATTATTATTGAAAACCCGGTTGCCTATTTATTAACTCCAACATAAACAATTTTATTTTAGTTTTAGTTTCCCTTTTAAATAGATCAAATACATGCAACCTTCACTTACCAATGTTTACCCCGTCGTACTACTCAATATAAGAACTGGACTTTTAGTGAAAAAGAAAAAAAAATATTTAAAAAAATTAAAAATCGAATGGAAAAAATCATTTCTTTCTCTGTTATCATTTTTAAAGTAAATAAGTTTGTCATACTACAGAATGCAAATTACAAAGTTTAAACGGGTGATCTACGAGGTTCGAACCTTAGCGCCGTCGATGTTCGGTTCTAACGACAATGGCCCTCTGTTTTATTTTGCGAAATAATTTTGTTGAACAATATTTATGGTTGAAGTTATCGGTATTATTCCTCAGTTTGACAACCGGTAACGACTTAAACTAAAATAGAATTAAAGTCGTGACTTAGACGAAGTAACCTATGTTTGGATGGACTGTAGTTAGTTTTTTAAAAATTTTTAAATTTTTTAAAAATATTGATCTACTTTGTAAATCTGAACATTTAAAGAAAAGAAAAAAAAAGATTTGTAGTAGTACAAACAAATTTTAAAAATCTTTTCTTTTTTTTTTACATATCACCCAATTCTAAAAATTGAAAAAAAAAATCATAATTTTGTTTACAAACTATCTTTTGTTTTTCTTTTTTACAAAAACATCATTACCGGGCATCAGAGTAGATTATTTTTGTATTTATTTATTTAAATACAGAAAGAGGTGTTGATAAAAAAAAAAGTAAAGAAAAGAACAAGTGTATACTTTTCTTCTTTTAAATCTCATTTCCATGTGGTCTAATTTTGGGGTGCATTCGTTGTTTTCTACAAACAACAAAATTTAAAAACGTATTTGACATAAAATGGTTTTTATAAGTTTGAAGCTGAAGGACACAAGACTTAAATAGAGTTAAAGACAGACTACACACTTACAACAACATCATGGTTTTGATTAAAACTATAATAAAAATAAAAATAAAACAATTTCATCGTCGAAGAACATTGAACAAGTTGAATTTTGGCATCATTTTTTTTTGTTTTTTTTTATGCAGTCGTCACACATCAAATTTAATACATCTTATGTTTCTTACATACCCGGTCCCCACCCAAAAGAATCTCGATCCCTGTGATTGCATCTTATAAAATTATTTCATTTTCATTTTATTTATTTATTTTTGTGATAACATTTTTTTTTTTAAATATCTTATTTTTATTATATTATATTTTTTGTTCGTTTTTTTTTTTGTAAAAAAAATGTTGTAGTAATAAAACGAACATAGAAAAAATTTAACTCAAATAAATGAATTTAATAGATAGATAAAAATGCAAATGTATTACACTATTAGATCGCTCCTAACTTTGGACAAGAATTGTGTGTAATTATTTCTTCAGCACTAGCAGACGACGGAATCACGTGACCTTATGTCCGTCGATGTCACGAACTACTAGCAAAGAAAACTCAGGACGTGTGAGTAATGTCCAGTGTCTCTGAAGTGGTCTCCTTAAATTAGTTTTGCTTTTAAGCAGTGTCCCTCAGGCACAGATGTTTGGTACTTCTCAACACCATATATATATATATATATATATATATATATATATATATATATATGAGAAAATAAAAAGGCAATACCTTGAAGGACAATGCTGATTTTGACTTCAAGTGCACATAGGGTAGGGTCTGATTATACTTGATACATTCTTATTTTTTAATTAGTGCATATATTGATCAGTGTATGTGATCATATATTATATTTCTTGTACATTTAATCTTAGATAAATCGAAACACACATTCTGTGTGCTGTAATTTTATTTTCCATCAGTATATATTCAAAAATTAATAAACAGGATGTTTCAAAACATTTTATATCATTTGAAATGTACATGGTATTTCAGAAAAATTGATATCATTTTCTAATCTAATAACTTGACCAATTCTCATTCAAATGATCTCCAATTTTAACAGCATGTGTAGAATCAACTCAAAATTATGTTTTCTTTTCCAGTAATTGGTATTTTTTTACCAAAAAAAACAACAAAAAACACATTAGACATAGAATTTTGAGTTGTTTCTACACATGTTGTTAAAATTTGAGATCATTTAAATGTGAATTTTTCAAGTTATTAGATTAGAAAATGATATCAATTATTGTTGGAAAAATTATAGTTGAATTATCTCCCCTTGCCGCCAGAGGGCGAATCGCCAATATACAATATTGGCGCCAAAACTAAACCCCATGACAAAAGTCACTTATCATATAAGCTTTCACAAGTTGAGACACGTTTTCAAGCGCTCACCTTTACAAACCAACAAGTAGAATGATATTCTAGCGTTCACATTTACCTTGTCAAACCAGCGAGTAGAATGATATTTTAGCACTCAACCTTACCTTATCACCAGTGAGGGGATTAATATTCTAGCACTCACATTTATCTTCAACCTCAGATAGATAAGTCTGGCCAGCAAATGCCGCAAATTTGCAACCCTTTTTGTACCCTTTGAATATATGTTTATTTTACCTTCAACTGTTGTTATCGTCTTCTTTGATCCGAAATTACTTGTTTGTCACCAGGGAATCTTAAGAGTCCCCAATACCCTTTTTTTTTCTCTTATTATTTCTGAAACACCCTGTATAGTATAGTGTTGAAATTTCTTAATTGAATCCTCATCAATTATCATTAAGTAATATTATATCCATAAAAAATGACAGAATTATTTCGGTATGAAATAGCATTTTTTCATCTCTAACCATTTGACTAGATTCAGTATATGAAGACATGTGGTGTAATTGTTATTGTCAAAGCAATGGACTCTGGCAACCAGAGTTCAAATCCTGACGAGGCTGTTTATATTTCACATTGTGCTAATACCATTGGGAAAGGTATGCATCCAACTATTCTCCCTCCAACTAAAGATAAATAGTAGGGGAGACTGGGCTCTAACTTTGATTAGGAAACTAGTCTATGAGAAGGAAAACTCTGAATTTAAACCTGTGTATAACAGGTTTAAATTGACCTTATGTCACATCGTACATATGAGTAGGGGTTGAGATATATATATATATCATTTATTTATTTATTATCTGCATGTTTTGATAGTATGTATGATAGTGCAGTGGATATGTCACTTCTCTGCTAACCTCCAGGTTGAAGGTTCAAATCGGGGCAGGGTTCACTTGTCAATTTTATATATAAGTTAGCTGTAGCTTGATAGAGAAAAGAGGAGGTATGCAGAAAAAGTTATATATGATTTTTTGACAAGTATTGCTTTATTTTCTTTCTGTTGCTTCTTGTTGCTACTCCTAGATTATTATTTGATAATTGTTACGTATCTATTTACCCAACCCCATCCATGTCACGGTTAGGATGTGACACAAGGTCAATTTTTAGACTTGTTGTTGTACCAAGTTTAAAGAGCCCGCTCTGTCCTGCTATTTACCCAGGCAGTAACACAAAGTGAAATGCATACAGCCTTGACCAAGATGTTAAGTTTTTAAATGCCATCCTTGGCCAGTTGAAAAGGGCTTAAAGTAAGTAAGTCTTGAGTTATGGAATCCTTTGGTAAGCATATAAGTCCTATCCAGTGTATTGTTAAAGGTCCACTGATTTAATCCTATGTCTGTCGTCAATGAAAGTCAAAATAGTTATGGTCAGTGTGCTCCGTTTAAGTATTGTATCAACAGCAGAGTACTGCCAGTGATTGGCCAAGAGAGATTACATGGTTCTTGCCGAGTCTATAAGTAAAAGCGGGTGTCTAGCCCACACCTTATATCCCAAAAAAGTCAATATAAAGAGCCCGCTCTGTCCTGCTATTTACCCAGAGGCAGTAACACAAAGTGAAATGCATACAGCCTTGACCAAGATGTGAATGAGTGTGTGTGTGTTTTTTTTATTGTGTTAATAATGGTAATCTATGCTTCTAAAAAAAAAAAAAAGTTTTTCTTCTAGCTTGGTTGCCTAACCAAAGTTGAAGAAGCCAGTTTGCCCAACTATATACCCATAGCTGGGGGGGGGGAGAACAGATGGATTCATGCCTTTCCCTCGTGTATTAGCATAAAGTGAAACACAAATGGCATTGGGAGAGACTCATGGTTAAAGTGCTGAACTGTGACATTTGTAATAAGCGAATTCAAGCCTCAGTTTTTACTATTATGTTCACTTTCAGACTAACACCTTTGGTAAAAGTATGAACCTCTTTATACCACATGCTGTGGGTTAAATAGTACCACTACTGTTCTAAAAGGATGGCATTGGCATTAAATAACCCATGAAGGTTGATATGCCATTAAATAAAGGAACCAAAATCACATCCAAAATTTGAACTTGAGTCACCAATATCATTTCCTACAATAACAATTATTAAATAAACAATGCAGATTGCAAATTAAAAAAAAAAACTCAAGTGAGATTTGAACCTACATCCCTTACCCTTGACAGACTGATTTGGTTCCAGCAGCTCTTACTCCCGCATCTAAAGTGTGTAGGGTGATGTTCCATACCTGATGCACCCAAAAAAACGGAAATACCAATACTGCATTTTTTGATACTACTCACTCACAAATTTATATATACAAGGGATTCCACTTTAAAAATCCGACCTCATATTTAATCCTGCTTATGGTCTAGAAGAAAGGTAAATATACCTTACCCTTGAGAGACAGTCTATCCATAACAGTGCCTTGGATTTTAACCAGCACCAAGTCCATTTTTCACTATTGGGGTGGGAGAAAAACTATCCAGTGTCTAATTTTTTATTCTTTGTTTTATATATATCAGGTGTATTAAAAAAATATTTAGACTGAAATTGTATTTACCAAGAGAGAAATGAGCGATAAATGAAATGTCCATTTTCTTTAAAAAAATGCTCCTCCTGACATTTAACACATTTATTCCACTGAGTTTTTCATTGGTCAAAGCACCCCAGAAACTTACTTTTTGATATGATGTGAATTTGTGCTATTATATTTATTTTTATATCCTCCATGTCTTCAAATTTTTCCCTTGTTACACTTGCACAAACCTGTGTTTTACCAAATACATTTGATTCAAAGAATATCAAGACTGACTTTATAATTCTTTTAAAAATTGGCACTAATTCATCTGGACAGCATCACTTAATTATATGAGTTATCATTTACTAAGCTTAGTTTAGCAAAAGGTTAGAAGAATGCAGCACCCAGTGAGAATCAAACTCACTAACAATAATCTGCTAGCCTATGTTTTCTAGCCATCACATCACCCAAGGTGTCTATCATTTTACTCAGTCTTCATTTAAATTTTAAAATGGAAAGAAAATTTATTTTGATCATATTATGTATTTGGATACAGATTTTGTATCATCACTTGTCCTTATTGGTCATTGCTCTTGACAAGTCCTCCCCACGGCATCCAGTATGTGCACTGGAAGATTACCATGACTAGATATATATATATATGTGTGTGTGTGTGTGTGTTTGTTTTACTTCAGCTTTTCTCAACAATTAGGAAGTATAATTGGATGCATGCATTGTGTAATGGATATCATCATAAGAAGTTGGCTTGGCTACCTGAGTTCAAATCCCAAATATGTCTGTTTGCTTTTAACATGACATTAATACCATTGGGAAAGGTATGAATCTAACTATTCTCTGTCCAGCTATGTGTAAATAGTAGGACAGACTGGGCTCTTTAACCTTGGTATGGCAACTGGTCTAGAAGAAAACTGAATTCAAAATAAATTTATAGACCTTGAGATTTGATGGGCCCCACCAAGATATTCCTACCCAAGACACGCTACATGAATAGTGCCCCCACAGCTAAACTAGGTTAAGAGACCAGTGATAAAGCATAATTACAATTTTATCTTTACACTCTTAGAAACTTAGAAATACTTTTTTTTCTTTTTTTTATCTTTTAGAAATAGAGATTATGATTATTAGCTCAAAGTCAAAAAAAAAATTAGAAAAGAAATGCACGGCCTCATTCACATTCTGTACAAGGCTGTTTTCATTTCACTTTGCTCTAATGTCCAATGGGTAAATAGTTGGGGAGACTGGACTCTTTAGCCTTGGCACTGCAACTGGTCTTGAAAGAAAACTCTGAATACAAATCATCTCTACTCCAATTAAAAAATGACTTTGTGTCACATCCTGCCTGAGTCCATGAGGTTGTTGGGTAAATACATACCCTTATTCACCAGCACTAATAACTTTACAAGAATCATATCCACGTGATGTTTAAGCAATTGAACTCGGTCTTTGTGTTTCTTATATTGTTCCTGGAGGTATCAGTGACCTTAAAGTGGTGCTGAGAATGGAGCCAGTGAACAGTGTTCAAACTCCACCTGGGACAGTTAGCATTCACATTAATCTTCTTAAAAAAAGGCACGAATCCACTTCTCCCTCACTCTCAGCTATGGTTAAATAGCAGACCAGTTGGAGCCCTTCAGCTTTGTAAAAAGGTAATCTATCTTGAATGTTCAGTAATAAGACAGATCAGGGATCATTCCTTGCTGATGGTATCATGTAACACAATATGATCTGTCTTGTGTTATTTGGAGAGGAAATAGGCACTATCAAGTAATACTCATTACTCTGAGAGATACTATGAAGAGAAGGCATGCTTAGTGTAACGGTCGTCCATAGGAAATGGAATTGGCAACTAGAGTTCAAATCTTGGACAAAGTTATTTGTGTTTCACTTTGTAAGATTCAAGGTTATTATTGAAACATACAACTCCGACACACTGTGTGGATATGACATTTTATATATTTAATAGCACAGAAATAAGACATAAAATACAGTAACAATGAAATACATGTAAGGCACATGAATAAGGCATACAGGTACAATAAAATGTACACAATAGTAAAATTAAAGGACTGGAGAGTCCATACATCCAAAATCACTTACTAGTGATGGGGGTCAGAAGCCCCCATCGAGAAGGGTGTGACAATGTGTCTAACCCATGTGGGTACCTACAAGAAGAGGTAGAAAAAGAAGCAGAAGAGTTTGAACCTCGCGCTTAAATACCAGACTTCCTGGTGGTCAGCACGGAAACCCCAGTTGGAAGATAACTCTTCCAGGCAAAGGGAAGATAATCCCAACAACTTCATGCTAATGCCTTTGGGAAAGGCATGAGACCATCTGTTCTCCCTCCAACTATAGTTAAATAGTAGGGCAGACTAGGTTCTTTAGCTTTGGTAAGGCAAACTGTCTAGACGAAGGAAAACTCTGAATTCAAAGCAACTGTACTCTGTTTAGAAATTGACCTTGGGTCACATTCTTCTCATGGCAGAGGGGTTGGGTAAATATATACTATGAAGAGGAATTACTTAGCATGGTACTTCAACAAAACACATCTGTGCATCTAACCATGTTGTTAAAACCAAAGCATTTCAGCCAATCTATCATGTATTTTATGTGTCTCTCATTGCTGGGAATGAACCAAACCAGTTGGCCTATTAATCATCCTATATTTTGTTACAAAAGGAGACCATCTCTTTGATTCTTAAAATAATTGGAAATAGAACAGAGTGAAGGGAGTGTTGAAGTCATGTCTTTTTAAAGGATATGAGTTATAGAGTTGATATTATCGTACAATAAATTAATTGTTCCCTGCAAATCTTTATTATAGAAAATGGCCCATAAAGGATAAACATATAGAAAAATGTAATCATTTAGTTTTTTTGAGTCATAATGTCCAAAAAAATGTTTTAGCTATTTGCAAAAAATTTTATTTTGTAGATTGAATCAATTTTCATAGATATAAAGTTGCACCTTAATTCAGGCACTTTGTATGACTTTACTCAAGGTTTCTAGGGTCAATCTTCTTATCTCTGTATGAATATCATTCTTTAGTTGTCTTAAACTTATTCAAATATACACACTCCTTTAAATAACTCCACAAAAAAAGTCAAGCAGGCAAATAGGGAGGCCATTTGAATTCTGAAATTCTTAGAATTATTCTGCCACCAAAAATGTATTTTTGTTGAAATTATAAACCTCTCAGGTGAATAGTAAAATTCTATTATTTTGACTAGCAACTATATGCACCCTCCAGATGCAAGTATTTAAATTTTAATGTAATAAAATATATTAAATTAGAAAGGCTAATGAAACTAAATAAGAATGCAGATAAAAAGATTTGAAAAAATAAAACAACTGAAACTTACTCTCCCTTCACTCCCGTCTTTCATTGCTAAATTTTCTAATTTAACTACTTAGTTAAAATAGGACGTAAAGAATAAAATTACAGTTATTTCTTCTTGTTAATGGATTTCTTTTAAGATTTATCCCTGAGATTTTTGTTCATATTCATTAAGATAAAATCAAATAATTAGAAATCAATAATACTAAGCACATATTTATTAAATCAAATTTTTATTATCAATATGCAAATTAGCCTTCCCATTCATACTGTAGACCGTTATTTTGTTGTATATATAAATACAATTGCATGTTATTAGTATGTAGATATGTCCAACATATCAGACTTCCGGTTTCGACCGGGGGTCCAGTGAGCTTCGGCCGCTGGACCTTACAAGTTAATAGTGTCGATCCCAGGGGGCTATCCCCCCAGGCAATACCTGCCCCCTTGGGGGCAGGGCTGGGTTTATTGCCAAGCGCCTGAGGTGCCCCCCTTGAGGGGGAATGCTGAAGGGATCGACGCAATTTTTGTTCTTTCCCACCCATGAGCTTCTGCTTGTGGGTGGGCCTACATTAATATAAGGCCTTGTGCCCAGCCCATACAAGTGGGGTATGAGGCAAATATCTCAAACTTCCGGTTTCGACCAGGGGTCCAGTGAGCTTCGGTCGCTGGACCTTACAAGTTAAGCTCGTTGATCCCAGGGGGCCATCCCCCAGGCAACACCTGCCCCCTCGATTTAAAGCGGTGGGGCTGGGTTTATTGCCCAGTGCCTGAGGCGCCCCCCTTGAGGAGGAATGCCGACAGGATCAACGCATTTTTTGTGCCTACCACCCATAATCTTCGGCTTGTGGGTGTGCCCATGTAAAAATGTCCTTGTGTCACGCCCTCATAATTGGGATGAGAGGCAAATACCTATCTAACTCCGGTTTCGACCGGGGGGGTTCAGTGGCTTCGACCCTGGACCTTACGAGCTAACATCATTGATCCCAGGGGGCCATCCCCCCAGGCAACACCTATCCCCTCGATTTAAAGGGGCAGGGCTGGGTTTATTGCCCAGTGATTGAGGGGGAATGCTAATGGGATCAATGCATTCTTTGCACCCGCCACCCATAAATTTCGGTTCATGGGTGGTCCCACATTAATAGGGCCTTGTGCCTAACCCATACACATGGGGTACATGGTAAATATCTAGTATGTAGATCTGGTCAACAGTATTAATAATGTAAAACAATTTTATCAATAATTGAGGTTTAAATAAGAATAAAATCCTGCAGAATGTGATGTAAATAACTGAGTGACTTGTGAGTAGTAATATAGTTTCGGTTACAGACAGACAAACACACAATCTCCATTATAATAAGATTTGTTCTTTCACATTGTAACTTGACATTTTCAATTTGCTTAGGTTATTTAAATAATATGAAAAATAATATAAAAATCAAATTAAAAACAAGAAAGTTATGAATTCTTAAAATGTTTCAGTATTTTGTGGACCATCCTAAACAATGATGATTAAGATTTTAATTTTTATTTTTAGCTGCTTTTCAACCGGTATGTATGTGGGTCAGTATGTACAAATGCCAAAAGTAGTGATAAGCCCCCCCCTGCACCCCCAAATAAAAAATTAAAAAACAAGATTAACAAGAATCAATGTATAATAATAGCAACACCATGTCTAAAGAAAATTCAGTCTGGCCTACTATTTAACCCATAGCTGGAGGGAGAATATATGGATTCATACCTTTCCCAAGGATATTAGCACTATGTGAAGAACAAATGCCATAATATTTCCTGCCCTGTCTGTTGGGACAGAAGAATGGTGTCTGATCAGTCTATGACCTGCAATACTCTACTTTGACCCTTACTTTGACCCTAGTCAGGCAGTTGGAGAGACTTTCCCCACTAGTCACGTCAAGCCCTTGCACCTATAGGATTGTCCCGATCCCATTACTCTTATGGCAGACCCACAACCCTTTTTATCATATATGTGCTAGAAGGCAGTGACTGAGGGTCTTAGTGTCCTAGTTATGACGTTAAACTGCATCTAATGGTGAAGTTCCAATTTGGAGAGTGTGGAATACCCCTTCATCGCCATTACTCTCAGGTCCACTTTCACCGGATTGGTAGTACCTGTTAGAGTCCTATCTATGGATTAAATAGATAAAAAATTAGTTTAAAACAACTGAGTTTGAAAAATACCCAACTAGAATTAATAAAACAAAAACATCCTCGGCATAAAATAACCCAACTGGGGTTGACATACCATAAAATCCTACCAACCAACAAACAACCTTAATTTTTAAAAAAAATTGTTTGGCTCTTATCTCTCATAATAAATTAATATGTTTATCCATCAGTCCCATTGAATTAACATTAATCTATCAATTTAAATTTTACTGGACCCATTAAATTATTATGATTTTTATCAATTAAATGTTTATCAGCCCTATTAAACTTGTATGATTCTATGAATTAAAATTTAACCAGCCCTGTTAAATTATTTTTAATCTAACCATTGAATTTTTATTTTATCAAATATATTTTTGGTTATCCAATCTTATGATTGTATGAATTAAATTTTTAATCTAATTGAATTAATGTTTCTGCCAAATAAGTTTTTACCAGTCCCATTAAATTAGCATTATATTATCAATTAAATTCTAACTAGCCCCATTAAATTAACATGCTTTTATCATTTAATTTTTTGTAGTCCAATTAAATTAGTATAATTTCATCAAATTCTTTGGCTGGGAGTTAATTTTGACCAACAGGGATTATGTCATGACATTCTCATCAAACATTAACTCGTTTCATTCTGAATTTTATTTTGAATTCCAGATTAAGATTAATGATTCTTAACTCTTAATTCCTTTTAATCTAATTAAAACATTGTTGATGACATTGTTTGCCTTAGCGAATGAATTTGATGCTGTGATGAAAAAAATGAATTTTAAATCCTGATTAATTCAGTTTCGGGGTGGGGGTGGTGGTGCAGGTTAGTTTTGTATTAGAGAGCAAACACTGGGTGGCACAAAAGTCATCTCTATCATTTTAAAAATTGAACAAAAAGACAGCCAAAGAAAGTTTTCTATTTGATTATATTCATTTTGAATCTTGATAATTACTTTTAACTAATTATGGAATATAGTATTCCTCAAATGAAATAGATCATAAATAAATAAAAAATATTTCATTTGAAGAATGGATTTGGGATGTGGTGAAGAAATTTTGGACCATATGACCTTTAGGCATCCCTTTTTGATTTCGATTCAGAAGGACATGTTTTTCATTTACACTGTCAATATCCGGTTGTTGGTTAGGAGTTAGGGGTTAGGGTTAGGGGTTAGTTTTATAATTAAAAAAACCCTCTAAAAATCGTCTGTTAACAAACAACCGGATATTGACAGTGTAAATGAAAAACATGTCCTTCTGAATCGAGATAAAAAATGGGTGCCTAAAGGTCATACGGTCCAAAATTTTACCAATCTCTTTTCAATCAAATATTTTTAGAGGAACCATCAAGAAACATATTCAACCTCTGCAGAGGAGTAAGACCTACCCCCACCCCAAAGGAGCAAGACCTACCCCCAACCTCACTGGAGCCACCTATTGGCTTTAGGTGGCAACCCAAATTGCCTGAGACAATTGTTGTGATTGAGTAGTCTGTGACCTGGATACTAAGTATTCCTGTCACATGCAACACTCCACTTCGGCCCTTACTTTAGCTAGACAGTTGGTCTCCACTAAATTGGAAGGTCCTTTCAAACCCTAGGAATTATGATTTTTCTGACCATATTCTTCAAGTTGCTCTTATGGCAAACACCCAAACCTTTTTATCATATAGGTGATAGAAGGCAGTGGCTGAAGATCAACCAACAGTTTATTAATACACATGAAGTTATTTCTTGTAATTTATTGATACACATGAAGTTAATGAAAATTATTCCTACCAGTTTAAAACCAAACCAAACAAAAATATTTATCAACAAACTGTTCACTTACAAATTATATTTACAAAAGGACAGGATTTGGCATTGGGTGGCCCACAATGGTTGATATGCCATTAAACAAAATAACCAACCAACCAACCAACCAACCAATCAAGAAGTACATTGAAAATATCCTCCCAGATGTTTCACTCTAAAAAGTGGGTGCATACTACTATGGTGTAATGGTTAGCAAGCTAGTCTCACAGATCTATTATTACTGAATAGCAAGTTTAATCGTCATTGGATGCCCTATACTTACTTGCAACCTTGTGTCACATTCTATCCATGGTGAACAGGTTGCGGAAATACCTACTTTCCAAGGACAATAGTGAATTTGATCCTCACTGGATGCCCCATACTTGTGACATTGTGTCTCACCAATGGCAAGTGGGTTAAGTTAATACCTACTATTCTTGATTGAATTCATCAATTCTTGGATTTTTCTGATATTTTCAACACATAATGTTATGCACACCATAAATGTTGTGCACAAAGAACTAAAATGGGCTTGGTACCATCTAACACAGGTGATTGGCAAAGTTTGTAAAAAAATTAAAAGGTGAAGAAAAAAATATATTCATAAACCTTTCCCTTGTATTATTTTCACTTTTCAAACTGATGTCTTCATCTTTATTGTGATATATAAAAACACATTTCAGACATTTTATCATCTGACCTTTTTCAGGTGTACCTTGTCTACCTTAGCATAGCAATGATGGGAAATCATCTTTTATAGTTTGACTGTTAGCTATTCTAAATGATGTCCCAAATTGAATTATTACTATGCTCAAATAGATAAGGTACACCTGAAGAAGGACAGAGGGTACAATGGGCAAAACATTGTATATCATGATAAAGATGAGGACAGCAGTCCAAAAAATCAAAGTAAGACATATCAAGCCCATCTAAAAAAAAAAAAAAGAAAAAAAAAAGCTAAATAAGAACTACACAAAGAGGCTGCATGTCATTTGAAACAAATTCTAGAAGCAGTACTCTACAAAATAACAATTATATGGCCACTTAGTTCCCATCACACAAACCCTTGAAGTAAGATGAACAAGATATACTGGGCACTACTGGAGAAGTAAGAATAAACTCATAAGCAATATTCTCCTATGGACTCCTATACACGGACAAACCAGTATTGCCTGACCAGTTAAATCTTACATTCATCAGCTCTGTCCAGATTCTGGATGCCATTTAGAGGACTTATCATAATGACACCACCATAAGAAAATTTGAGATTGTTAATCCTGAAATTGATTTCCATTAAAATTAGATGGCTGACCCTTAATAAAATCTGCTATGATGAAACTGGAAATGACATGTTAAAGTGTTTATAAGAAAATATGTGATTGGTAATAAACTATTTAAAAGAACAATCTTGATGATGACTAATGTTAGTAAAAAATAATTGATATGTTGAATTATAAATGTTGGACAGTTCCTTTTTCACTAGCAATCCCATTATTAGAATATTCATTTGAAAACAAGAAAATTTAGAAAAAAGCTGAACTAACAGAAACACTCTCTAATGAAACTTGTTTGAAAATTATATATATATATATATATCTTATTATAATGGAGATTGTGGGTTTGTCTGTCTGTAACCGAAACTATATTACTATACAAGTCACACTTCCCTTTAGTTATTTATATCACATTCTCCATGATTTTATTTTTAATTTAGACTTCAATTATTAATAAAATTGTTATACATCATTAATACTGTTGGCCATATCTACATACTAATAACATGCAATTATATTTATATATACAACAAAATAGCGGTTTACAGTGTGAACGGGAAGGCTAATTTACATATTGATCTTAAAAATTTGATTTTAATAAATATGTGCTTAGTATTATTGATTTCTAATTGTTTGGTTTTATCTTAATGAATATGAGCAAACATTTCGGGGATAAATCTTAAAATAAATCCATTAACAAGATGAAATAACTGTAAATTTATTCTTTACTTCCTATTTTAACTAAAGAGTTAAATTAGGAAAATTTACCAATGAAAGACGGGAGTAATGGAAAATGATGGAAGAGTTGGTTTCAAAGTTGTTCTATTTTTCAATCATACCCACTCTGTTTAAAATCTTTTTATTTGCAATCTTATTCAGTTTCATTAGAATTTCTGATTTAACATGATATTTTATTATATTAAAAATGAGATACTTGCACCCGGAGGGTGCATATATTTGCTAGTATATATATATATATATATATATATATATATATATATATATATATATATATTATGGACACTCTCGTCGATTTTCGATGCATGAGGGTTCACACACACAATGAACACCCACACAGTGATTTGTTTATAGTGGTGAAGGCTTGTGTTGGACCATCCACACTTTTTGGCACAGTCATAGGAAAGAATTGGTGCATCAAGGGTTGCCACGAAACCCAATCAACAACCGACCTCAGGAATTTTGAATTCAGAGTTATCCCTCTCCTAGACTGGTTACCTACCCAAGGCTGAAGGGCCCAGTGCCCTACTATTTAACCCATAGCTGGAGGGAGAATATATAGATTCATACCTTTGCCAAGGATATTAGCGCTGTATGAAATGCCAACAGTTTCGTCTAGGAATTGAACTGGAATCGATGAGCCTATTTCCCACCCGCCTATCTATCTATCTAGCTATCTATATCTATATATATATATATATATATATATATATATATATATATAATATAGTAATTTTAGGGGAAACTGAACAGAATAAAAAGAAAAACTGAATAAGTTAGAATTTTGACTGTTGGTAAAAGAAAAAAAAGGGATAGATGAAGATAATTAAAACTGGGAGGTGCTCAATGTGTACTAGTAAAGTTGGGTTAGGGAACCGAATCAACAATAGAAATTAACTACCTAAGTTTCACTGAAAGGCTCTTCAGGATAATTATATATATATATATGGAAACTACGTAGGAAAGGAGTGAAAAAGAGAGGAAAGAAGCCGCTGCAGAAAAGAGAGCCATAAGGAAGGAGAGACAACAGCATCACCATTTGTTTGCAATCACTGCACCAGAGATTGCCATTCAAAAATTGGTCTGTTCAGCCACTCGCACAGTTGCAGATTAAAAAAAAAAAAAAAAAAAAAGTGGACACTACGCCATCCTCTTTAGTAGACAAAAGGATGCCAATACACACACACACACACACACACACACACACACACACACACATATATATATATATATATATATATATATATATATATATATATATATATATATACATGTACAATATATTTCAAGTATATAGCCAAAAGATCCTTTCGGTGACAACCTATGTAGTGAATTTCTCTTGTTGATTCTGTTCCACTCACATATATAATATGCACAGACATGTTTGTTCTCTGCTACAATATCACAGTGTGACTCTGTCTGTAAATGTCTCTTGTTTGGTTTTGTCTTTGTTATACAGGAAATTGAGATAAAATTCCTCTTACTATGATTTGTTTTTCAAATTGTTTTTAGTTTTAGTTTTTTCACAATTCACTTAGTATTTATATGATTAAGCACAGAATGTTTTGAATATCCTGCAAGAAATGAAAGAACTTTTACGCTTCCTTTTAGTCATTGTTTCTTTAGACAATCCTCATCTGTCACTGAATGTAGATAATTTAATCTATCAAATTTCAGATGCACCAATGTTTTTTTTTTATTTTAGTCTACCTATCATTTCAGTCTTTTTGAAGCTTTTCAGTTTGTCTGATGTTTAGAGTAGTTTTCATATTTTTAGTTATCTCCTAACTTAATATTCTCCAAGAAACAGGTTTTTCATATATTAGCATAGTGCCCATAAAAAATCACAGAATTACTAAGTTTGGTTTCTTTGTTTAATGGAACATCAACCTTAATGGGTTATTTAATGCTAAAGTCAGCCTTGTAGAAGAATAGTAGTAGTACTATTTTAAAAGTACTATTTATAAGGGCCAGCTTAGCTCAGTCAGTAGAGTGTCCAACTAGGAACCACAAGGTTCCTGGTTTGATACCAGCCCTCGCCAACTCAGCATATGATTAGCACAGGGATCTGGGTGGTAAAGTAAGGAGCTGATGGTAAGTTTGGCTCTCCACCTCAGACACTAAAACAATCTCCTTGGTCTAGCACTAGTGAAAAGGGGATAGACTCCCTTGCTGCCTGGCTGATACCGATTTTAGGCTACCCCAATGACTTACTATTTAACCCATAGCTGGAGAGATGAGTGGGTTCATACCTTTCCCAAGGGTATGTCCAAAAGTGAACGTAATAGTGCAATTGAAATTCAAACTCATTTACTACAATGTCACAGTCTAGCATGTTGGCCACTTCGAGATAGCCCCACACAGAATTGCTAGGGTGAGTCAAAAGTTTTGCAATATTTTGGTTATTTGAGACACAATTGGGTAGTTCTGGATGTCGATGTTTGAAGGTGACGAACCACACTGAACTGTGAGATATCAAGCTCGCCTGATACTCTCCATGTGCTACTCACTGGATTTTTCTCTATGGCTTGGAGCACAGCCTTGGAATCCACAGTTTTAGGTCTACTTGAGTTTGCCTGATCATCAAGGTTATTGCAACCTAAATAAAATTTCTTAAACCATCTGGTTACTGTACTGTGATCAACTGCACCTTCATCTTTTGCATAGTCAATGCTTTTGGTTGCTTCCGCTGCCTTATGGTTCAGTTCAAACTTGTAAAGGATCATCATCATCATCACCGTGTTGGGCAAGTAGCACAGATATCCATGACAATCTCTTGCTAATCTTCCCTATCATTCATTGCCTCTAGTCTGAGGTCTTCTGTACAGCAACCAGCATCCTCATAGTTGGTCAATGTAGGTCCTTGGTGGGCAGCCCACATTAGCATGTTCATGTGTTGGCTTCCACGGGAGAATATCGCTTATGAGCTTGTCCTTGCTTCTCCAACAGTGTCCTGCATGCCTAGTCCGTCTCACTTGAATGGTTTGTGAGATGGGGGTACAGATAGCCATACAGCATAAGTTCCCAAATTGTGTTGGCATCTTTCTGTCTACTAAAGACGATGGTGTGGTGTCCATTTTTTTATTTGCAACTGTGTAAGTGGCTGAACAGACCAATTCTTGAATGGCAATCTCTGGTGCAGTAACTGCAAACAAACTGTGATGCTTGCTGGAGTTGCTATTGTCTCTCTCTTTTCTCTGGTGGCTACTTTCCTCACTGTTGCAAGCCATGCTCAGTGTGTGATGTTAAGGCTGCGTCATCGGCAAATAGCATTTCCCGAATGAGAACCTTTGTGACTTTGGTCTTAGCTCTAAGTCGAGCAATGTTGAACAACTTGCCGTCAGCTCTGGTGTGTGTGTAGACTCCCTCACTGCAGTCCTTGAAGGCATACTGGAGAAAAATATCCCAAACAACAAATTATACTACCACATTCATCTGTGCAGCTTTCAAATCACACATGGAGTGAAGCAATGCCCAATGTGTAGTTACATCGACTATCACGATACTACCAACAACAGTGCGTATATTCCATATGTGATATACATGCTGCAAACTAGCACATGACAAAATATTGGACAATTTTGACTCCCCTTCATATATAAATATGGATCAGTACTCCTGTCAAGAACTAGAGCATCTGTCTAGAGAAGGTAGCAAGAGACATTGGCTTCAATGTGAACTCAGATAAAACAGACTTCATATGTTTTAAACAAGACGGAGACATCCTTACACTGGATGGCAGGACTTTGAAATTAGTAGACCAGTTCACATACCTAGGTAATAATATCTCATCCACAGAAAGTAATGTCAGGGTTATTTCCTATAAGTCTAACATAAACAAAGGGGAATCACTCTTGGCTGATAAATTATTTATTTATCTATTGATCTACTAGGAAAAAAGAACACAGGGTTAGGGTTAAGGTTTAGGGTTACTTTAATGGGAAAATAAATAAATAATTTATCAGAGTGGTTCCCCTTTGTTTATGTTAGACTTATAGGAAATAACCTAATGTCAGTATTGTTGTGTCGTGGAAATCAAGGGAGGTTGACACACATGTAGATATAAGAAGGTTTATTTTCTAATACAGATACGGTACATGGTTAACTATAATTAGTAGTAGTTGCTCTAAAGCTTCCCACCCAGACACCTTGTTGCTAAATAGTCCTCAGACTAGTCCATCTTGTGGGGGTGGTTTGTCTACTCCACAACAAATATACAATTAGAAACGGCATGGATTGCTATAGATGGATTATTGATCATATGAATATCATATGAAAATGTGATCTCTCTGATAAAATGGGAATTCTCTCTCAAGCTGTATCAGTACTATCAGTTGCACAACTTTCACTTTAATGAAACAATTGGGGGGGGGGGAAGCTAGATGGGAACTACAAAAGGATGCTGCATGCTATCCTGTCCCCCCTGAACAAATTCCGGAAGCAGCACCCCCCCCCCCACAAAACCCCAGGTGTATGGCACTTATATGCTATTACTCAAACCGAGTAAGATGAACAAGACACACTGGACACCGCAGGAGAAGCAAGGAAGAAGTCAAAAGGGACATTCACCTGTGGACACCTACTATGGACATACCAGAGTGGGTGAATCAGTGAAGATTTGTGTGATTGTGTGCATATGTATATGTGTGTGTATAATTATATATGTGTGTGTGTATATATATATATTGTGTGTGTGTGTGTGTGTATAATTATATGTGTGTGTGTTGTGTGTGTGTGTGTATAATTATATGTGTGTGTGTGTGTGTGTGTATAATTATATGTGTGTGTGTGTGTGTATAATTATATATATGTGTGTGTGTGTGTATAATGTGTGGTGTGTGTGTATGTATTTATATGTATGTGTGTGTGTGTGTGTAAATTATATGTGTGTGTGTGTGTGTGTGTGTGTTAATTATATGTATGTATGTGTGTGTGTGTATAATTATATGTATGTATGTGTGTGTGTGTATGTGTGTGTGTGTATAATTATATGTGTGTGTGTGTGTGTTATATATATGTGTGTGTGTGTATAATTATATGTGTGTGTGTGTGTGTATATTATGTGTGTGTGTTAATATATATTTGTATATATAGTATATATGTTTGTGTGAGTGCATATATATATATATATATATATATTTGTGTGTGTATATACATTTATGTGTGAATATATATGTGTGTGTGTGTGTATATATAATATATGTGTGTGTGTGTGTGTGTGTATATATATGTGTATATATGTTTGTGTGTTATATATATATATATATATATATATATGAGAGAGAGTAGAGAGAATGATAGGTAGACATTTATGTTTAGACACACATGAATGAACCTATGCATCTGTGTATGGAAGAATATTGAAAATCTATTCTTTCACCAGTTTATTAAAATCTATTTGACTCCAGCTTACCATCTGCTTAAACTTTTTCCCAATACTTTGCCTATGTTTATTTTCTCACGGCTCTTTTTCTCAACATCTTAAACTTAAAATTCCTTACAACCCTCTCTCTCTCCCTCTCCTTCAGTTTTTGTTTTCTCTCCCCCCCCTCTCATTCTGAAATCCACTTTCTTTTGTTTATTTATTTATTTTTGGTTATTATTCACTATTTTTTTCTTTTCTTTCTTTCCTCTTTGTTCTTTTTTTTTCTTTTTCATTCTCCTATCATTTTTTCAATTTTTTTCATTTTTTATCTTCATTAAAAAAAACTCTTTTCATTATATTTTTCTTCTTAGTTCTGTCTTTTTTTCTTCTTTATATCTATTGTTTTTCTCTTTCATTTCCTCTCTCTCTCTTTCATTTGTTTTATTTTTCCATTTCTCTGTCTCTCTTTTGTCTTGTATGTTTATATACATTTTTTCTCTTTTATTATTATCTCTTTTGGTTTGTTATTTTCTTATTTTTTCATCTTTTTCCTTCTATCTCTTTTTTCTCTTTCAAATTCTCTCCCTCCCCCTCTCTATTATCCTTTGTGATTTATTTAGCTCTATTCTTTTCTTTCTCTTCTCTGTTTCCTCTCTCTCTCTCTCTCTCTCTCTCTCTCTCTCTCTCTCTCTCTCTCTCTCTCTCTCTCTCTCTCTCTCTTTTTTCATTTTTCTTTTTCCTTTTTTCTAAACTGCTCTAAATTCTTGCCCTTAGTTCTGAATGTTCTCAGAGTAACCCATTTCCCCCTCCCCACCTTCACTATGAAAAAAAGTTAAAAATTGCAATATCCACATCTTTTTCTGTTTTCTTTTAAATTCAAGCACATTCCAGACAACATTGCATTTTTTTTCTCTTCTTTCTCCCAATTCTTTGAAAAAACAATCTCTTGCAAAACAACAAAATCAATAACTTTTTTTTTTTTTAATTTAAAAAAAAAATTTGTATTTTAAATTGTTATTATTTGAATATTTTCTAAGATTGATTCCTAATCCAATAAAAAAAAAAAAAAGAATCAAAAATAAAAATAAAAAACCTAAAAAAAACTGCTGTGTTTTAAGTGGGGCACAACTTAAGTTTTTACTAAAAAGCAATTTCTTATGACAACTATTTGTAACATTGAAGTACTCTCCTCCTCTTCCTCCTACCATTACCCCTCACTCTTACTAATACATTTCTACTTTTCCTACTCTTTCACCTTTCCCCTCATTTTTCTAGTATTTCTTCTTTATTCACTCAATTCTGTTCCTTATCTTCACTGTGGTTTTCGTTCTGCCATCTTTTATTTTCTATATCAAGACTTTTTTTAAAAAGTTTATTCTGTCTCTATTTTCACTTACATCTCTTTAATGTGTCTGCAATTTCTTTTCTATATAAATTCTCTTTTTTCTTCTCTTTATCTCTTTTCACTTCTTTCTTTCTTTTTTTCTCTTCTTTCACTCTTCATCTTTTCTTTCTTTCTTCCTTTTTCTTTTCTCACTTTTTTCTCTCTTTTTCTTTTCTTGCTTTTTCTTTTCTCTCTTCACATTTTCTCTTCCTCCTTCCCATTTTTTTCTTCGTCTCATCAAGATAGACATACATATATTTATTTTTACATGATACCCACTTTTTGCCTACATCTCCATTCACATTCTTAACTTTCGAAATCTCACATTTTTCATGTAATTTCACATGCTGACATTCATTAGAAAATGAATTCTTTTTATTAGAACTTCTTAAAGGACACCTTTGGTGGCCATTAAGCATAGTTTAAATTCATATCCATATTATCTATATAATTAATACTGTAATTAATTGCAGATATAAAATAAATAAGATGAGGGACATTACAATTAGCATTTACTAGTTATCTCCCTTGAGAAACTATAAACAGGGTGAGCATAAACAGGAATGACAGGTAAGTGAAGTAAAATGGATTGCATTGTCCTAGGGGTCCGTCCCCCATTGCCTAATAGGGGCAGGGCAAGGTTTATTGCCTTGGTGCCCAAAAGAGACCATGCATTTTTTGTACTGACCATTGCATGAGCTTCTGTTTATGCATGACTCCCCATGTAGAAAAGACTTCATGTTAGTCTGGTCTGGTGGGAGGTTAGAAAATAAATATTTAAATTGAAAATTAGATTGGAAATTGTTTTATCCTCTAAGAATAAAAATATCACTATAATGTGTCATTCTTACGATGTTACTGTAATATACAAAAATCAAATTAATATATGAATCCTGAATAAATAAGGGAAAGTCTCAGTTGGTAGAGCACTGGACTACGAATTGCAAGATTCTTGGTTTGAAACTGGCCCTTTGTTACATAATCTATGTGGTTGCATAAGATTATTGTCAATCCCCTGTATTTCTAAAGGGATGGCCTTTTTCATATCACTGGCGGGACTTTCCATGGAATAGTACAGAAAGCCCACGAAATATGTGAAGTCACGTGGGACCTGGTTGGGTCCTCAGTTTCAGTTTGGATGTTGGGCAGAGATGTACTGCCTTAACTGGAACTCACTGCATACACGCGCTATGTTAGTCATATGTTTAGTTACATGAAATGTTTAGTTAAGTAAATAAAAGCTTAAGAAAATAACATGGTGTTGTGATTAATGAATGTCTTGGTAACAAGACTGATCTAGAAGAAGAAATGAGTTAAGTGCGACCGACCACCAAGACGAAGTCCAGATGTTAGAAGAGACACTAGAAGAACTTAAGATATCAAAGACGCCAGAAGAAGAATAGAACAAAGTAAAGAAGGGTATACAACACCTTGCCAACTCAGCGTATGGGTAGCACAGGGATCTGTGTGGTAAAATTAGATTGGAAATTGTTTTATCCTCTAAGATAGACGTACATATATTTGACTATTTGACTGATAGATGTAACCCTGACAGGTACTACCATTCAAGGTCAGATTAAACTTAAGAGTAATAGCAATAAAATAAAAGGATAAAATTACTTTGAAAATTGCCACTTTTTTCTTTCTTTTTTTTTTTTTTTTTTTTTTTAACAAGCTTATCATTTCTTTGGCTCTATAGAAAGGAGGCTGAGTTTCCCAGATGAATTGGGATTTGTAGAAAAAAAGGCAATTTTCTGTATTTTGTTTTTTTGAATGTGTAATCATTGAGAATTGAAGGTTATAAAAAAAGATGGCAGACATTTGATTGGACTCTTATTATTGATTTCTGGATATTGATTTTTAGACTTTCAGACAAAAACTCTTCTGATTCCAATTTTATACATTTCTTTTTTTGTTTAAATGGCCTCTTCAGATATTTCTATCAGTTTGTTCCCTGAAAGATTTTTAACAAAATTCTTATTCACAATGAAAAGGTATCGAATCCACTCGTAATCCACCATTAGATCATCAAGAAAATAAATAAGAAAATCAAATTGGATGTTGTTATTTACTAAACTTAATTTAGTTTAACACAATCCCAAATAATACTATCAGGAGTGGAATGACCATACATTCTGCAATATCACAAGCAACATAGCTAGAGTTTATGACCTTTTGTTTTTCCTCTTAATATAAATTATTGAAACCTCCAACTTGTGTTTGTCATTTCCTTTGCTACCATACACTTGATTTAACATATTTGGCCCTTACTTAAACACAAACAAATGAAACAGGTTCTTAAAAGGAATTTTAGTGTCAACATCCAAAATTAAGAAATTCTTAGATGTAGTTTATGTGAAAGAGCATGTTTTTTCAGGGTTGGTCTGAAGAGTCAACCAAGAGTACACAAGGATTCAGTGCCAAGCGCTACCAGCGCACATGTAAATCTATTATATACCAGATTCTGAAGAATCTACTGGTACTATGTAACCCAGTACTACTAGTGAGAATTGAAATCTCTAAGAATGGTCTGCTAGTTTAGCTCTCTAACCACTGCACCATACAAGGTTAGCTTAGTTTGGCACAAGGTAAATAGTGTAGTCCGCCCTGTCGGCTGAGGCGTTAGAATGCACCGACTGCACCTCTGCAGAGGAGTAACACTCCCCCAATGGGGCCACCTGTTGGCCGTGGGTGGTGACCCGTGATGCTTAAGGATAGAGCCCAGGTGGATGAGCAGTTCATGACTTGCAATACTCCACTTTGGCCCTATCTTGGGCTAGACGGGCAGTCAGAGAGGCCCCCTCCAATCAATCGGCTGGTCACGTCAAGCCCTAGCACCTATATGATTTTCCCAACCCTATTGCCCTTATGGCAAGCCCCAACCCCTTTTTATCATATGGGTGCTAGAAGGCAGTGGCTGCGGGTCTACATGTCCTGGGAATGACGTTAAACTCTATCTGATGGTGAGGTTCCAGTTTTGGAGGTTTGGGGAATGTGGAACACCCCTTCATCACCATTGCTCCCTGGTCCACTCTGGCCCGGAGTGGTAGTACCTGTTAGGGTCCCATCTATGGGTTAAATAGAAAAATGTATTTATAAAAAAATTGTATTATCCATTAAGAATTGATTTATTTCAAAACTTTATTGGCATTAAATGACCCACTGAGGTTGATATGCTGTAAAACAAAACAAACCAAACCAAACTAAATAGTCTAGTGCACCGAGAGAGAATTGTAATTACTAGCAATGGTCTGCTAGCTTAGTTCTCTAACCATTACACCATGCCAGTTTAGTTTAGTGTTACATAATGAATAGGCATTGCTTATCATTTTTGTAATGTAGTGTAGAATTTAGATATAACGCTTAGTTGTAATTGTTGGAAAATCATGTAGTACTGGATAAGGGTTCAGATAAGTATGACAAGCAGGTTTTGACTCCAAGTTGATCTAAGCAGTCCTCACTGATTTGTTTAAAAGGATCACATGGCCAGGCCAATCTGTGAGGAAAATTTAAACTTACAATAATTGATTCTGCTAGACAGTCATAGCCAAGAGATGCAGATTGGTACCTCTGCTGAATTCTGCATTGCATGTTGGAATTAAATTTGGGTTTTGGGAAATAAAGATATATACACCAAAAAGAATTAAGTCTCTGTGTTCCTGATTTTATACAAGCAGCTAAGATGGATATGGAGATATACAACCTGAATTAACCTGATGAAGAAGAGACCCAGATAATTTAGTACAACCATTGATGAAGATTAGAAGACAGAACAGAAAACCCATTAGAAGTTTATAAGACTAACATTTGTTTGGCATAAGGCCAGACATATGGAGCACCCAGAGAGATTTGTAGTCACTACCAATTGTCTGCTGTGCTCTCTAACCATTTACATCATGCAAGTTTAACTTGAAGGGGTACTCCACATTCTCAAGATCTCCAGAACTGTAGTCTCACCAGTTTAATGTTATAGTCAGGACACTTCTGCAGGGAATACAGTCTGCATATTCCCTGTCAACAGGACTAACATTCGACTATATATGTATTTACCAACAAGCAGGATGTGACAGGTCAATTTTTTTTTAAGCAGAGTTTAACAGTTTTGAATTCAGGGTTTTCCTCCTACTAGATCATTTCCATACCAAGGTTAAAGAGTACAGTCGGCCCTACTATTTACCCTTAGTTGGAGGGAGAATAGTTGGATTCATACCTTTCCGAAGGGTATTAGCATTATGTGAAATGCAACCAGCCTTGTACAGGATTTGAACTAGTATTGCTGTGTCAATTTCCTATGATAATAACCATTACACAATGTGCTAGCATTTGACTATAGTCACACAAAGCACATCTTTGATTATTTAGATATATTCATATTTGGCCGGGAAAAAGTTAAGCTCTGTTCCTAGGTCTTCAATTTGACTGATTTACTTTTTTTATGATGATTTAAAAAAAAAAAAATTTTTTTTTTTTTCTTGAAATTGATAATTATAGACTGGATCTCGAAAGCAATAAAGAAAAAGTTTTAGTGAATCAGTCAGCCGACAGGGAACATATTTTTTTTTTTTTCCAGATTAATCAGACCGAATGTAACATCTGTGGTTAAATCAACCATAAAACTACAGCGTAGATAGCTTATTGATCCATACATCAATCGATCCAGAATATATTTATTTGATTTGTCTTACAAGGCCGATTTCTGTCTGATGAGAATATGTCGATAAATTCATTATTCGGTTATTTCCTATAAGTCTATAAACAAAGGGGAACCACTCTTGACTGATAAATTATTTATTGATCTACTAGGAAAAAAGAAGACAGGGTTAGGGTTTAGGGTTAGTTTAATGGGAAAATAAATAAATAATTTATCAGTCAAGAGTGGTTCCCCTTTGTTTATGTTAGACTTATAGGAAATAACCCATAATTCTGTACAAGATATAGAATCACTACCATTGTCTGATAATAGTTACTTAAAAAGCTAGATGGGAACTACACAATGATGATGCATGCTGTTCTGAACAAATCCTGGAAGCAACAGCCTACAAAACAGCAACTGTATGGCCACTTACCTCCCATCTCACAAACCATCCATGTAAGACAAACAACACATGCTGAAAAAGTAAGGACAAAACTCATAAGTGACCTTCTGCTATAGACTCCTACCCATGGACACACCACTATTGGCTGATCAGCAAAGATTTACATTCATTAGCTCTGTGCAGATACTGGATGCCGTCTAGAGGACTTACCAAGAGTGATGGCCAATACGGATGAATGGAAAAAGATAGTCAAGGGAATCCATGCTGTCACTATGCCTTGATGACTTAGTTGCAACACATAGCTAGAAGTATCATCATAGACTCCAGTGAGAATTGAACTCATTAGTTGGATGCACTAATGTAACGTTTATAAGTAAGTAAAGTTGACAGGGCGGCCTAAAGTCGGTATCAGCCAGTCAGCGTGGGAGTCTATCCCCTTTTCAATAGCACTAGACCAAGGAGATTGTTTTAGCATCTGAGGTGGAGCACCACAGCTACCATCAGCTCCTTACTTTACCGCACAGATCCCTGTGCTACTCATATGCTGAGTTGGCGAGGACTGGTATTGAACTAGGAACCTTGTGGTTTCTAGCCAAATGCTCTACCGACTGAGCTAACCCGGCCCCTCTAAAGCTAACCCGGCCCCTACCCAAGTTCAAATCTTAGAGAAGGTTGCATTTCGCATAATGATAATACTCTTGAGAAAGTTATGACTCCAATTATTCTCCCTCCAGCCTTGTGTAAATAGTAGGGCAGACTGGGATCTTTTATCTTGGTATGGCAACTGGTATTGGAAAAGAAAAACTCTAAATTCAAACCAGTTGTACTTGGCTTAAAAATTGATATTGTGTCATATCTTGTTCTTGGTGGATATTTGCCTCATACCCCACTTGTATAGTCTGGGCACAAGGCCTCGTTTTAACGTGGGCCCACCCACAAGCCGAAGCTCATGGGTGGGAAAGACAAAAATTGCGTCGATCCCTTCGGCATTCCCTCTCAAGGGGGGCCTCAGGTGCTGGGCAATAAACCCAGCCCTGCCCCTTTAAATCGAAGGGGCAGGTATTGCCTGGGAGGATAGCCCCCTGGGATTTACACTATTAATCCAAATACACCGATCCAGTGGCCGAAGCACACCGGACCTCCGACCCGAAGGACGGGTTGGTGGAGGGGAAGGGGGTAGATGAATACAAACTTATAAGTAATGTTCTGCAAAAAAAAATTGGTATTGACTTAAACATGAGTCATAATTTTTTTTTTGTGGTTCAAATTTAAAAATAATGAGTAAGAAGACTAGGAAGAAATTTTGGCTTCAAAAAGTTAATCACAATGACCAAATATGAAGTGTTTGATTATAGAGGAGATCAATTTCTAAAACAGTCTACAACATGGTTGATTGGATGTATATTATTGATTGGTTATCATAATAACTGAACAGTGTTTTTTCTTCCAACTAAGTCATCAAGGCATTGTGACAGCATGGATTCCCTTGACTATCTTTTTCCATTCATCCCTATTATCCATCACTCTTGGTAAGCCCTCTAGACAGCATCCAGTATCTGCTCAGAGCTAATGAATGTAAATCTTTGCTGATCAGCCAATACTGGTGTGTCCATGGGTAGGAGTCTATAGCAGAAGGTCACTTATGAGTTTGTCCTTACTTTTTCAGCAGTTTTTTCTTTGATAACTTCAACACTAGAAAGTTTGTTTGTCACACAGAGATCAAACATTATTCTTATACATTGTTACTTTTACTGCCTACTGGTCTCGAAACAAGGGAATGGCATGACGCTCCTTAACTGATGTCATTAAGTTTATTTAATAAACACCGTGAAACTGTACAAGGAAAAAAACACATAATGATGGATACAGCGAATACTTTTAAAGAAATAGAAAATCCTTAAAGAAATGTGAAATCCTCAAAGAAAGAGAAGACTCTTACCATTTTTTGCCTTATCGGACCAGTTGACATAAAACTCTACTCTGACTTCTCCCTTACCTTTTTCTGGTTAGGGTTCATAGACCGCAGAAACTAGTGGTTGGCACCAAATGGTATTAAAACCATTAAACTACTCTAAATTGAATACTGTGGTTGTAGTTAATTTTTATAAACAAAAATAACTGTAAAAAATAAGAAATAATTAATTGGTCGGTTTAGCAGCAGTTACAGTTACTGTAAATCATTTAGATTATTTGAAAGGCTAATCCACATTATTTCTTTCATTTCAAAATCTAAGGGTTTTTTGGGTTTTTTTAAACAAAAAAAGCTTATATATTTGTGAATTTCTATAATTGTTATGAATGGATTTGGTGTGTGTATGTATATCATTTGTGTAAATTTGTATATGAACGTGTTTGGTGTGTATATTATTTCTGTAGATTTGTATATGAATGTGTGTGTTTGTGTGTGCATATATAAAATCTTGTTTTTCCTTCTTCTTTATCCCCCCGCCCCCCTCAGAGAACATATTTTCTGGGTTATCCTACAAGTACACTTGACCATATCCTAATCTTTCTATTTGGCCAATGTTATCAGCTAAAAGCACTTGAACAGAAAGGTAGCAAGAGGATATAAGATCAAAACAAATTTTATTAAAAGTATCATTATTATTATTATTCTTATTTGTTTCTTCCTCTACAACAGCAGACTTCAATCCAAATGAAAAAAGAGCAATCAGTGGTGCTGGCAGGCAAGAGTGGCAAAACGATCGACATAATTTGATATTTTGGCTTATTTACAACTGGCAAATGGTCAAGAAATGTCAATTCTGCTGATTCTGAAAAATGAAGGCATCACCAATTTCAAATTTGTTTCATAGACTCAACTCAACTAATATGCTATTACACACTCCTACACAATTGGCCAATGACCTGCTCTCCCAACAAATCTGCTTTGTATTTCTCAATATATATATATATATATATATATATATATATATATATATATATATATATATATTATATTATATATATATATATATTGAGAGAGAGAGGATACACCCACACATTATATATATATGTATATATATATATAGAGAGAGAGATACACCCACACATTATATATATATGTATATATATATATATAGAGAGAGAGAGATACACCCACACATTATATTATATATATATATATATATATAGAGAGAGAGAGATACACCCCACACATTATATATATGTATATATATATATATATAGAGAGAGAGATACACCACACATTATATATATATGTATTATATGTATATATATATGAGAGAAAGATAAATCCACACGTGTGTGTGTGTGTGTGTGTATGTACATGATATTTGGTCCTCGTGTGATTAACTTATAGAATTAATTTTTCAAGACAACATTTGCCCCTAGTCCTTCCCATTATGTTAGAATTTCAACCTTACAAAATTATAACTTATGTTTAAGTCAAAGCCAATTTGTTTTCTGAAAATTTACGTCACCAAAATTCAGTTTATAAATGATTATATATGTATTTACCAATCTCTCTGCACGAGAAGCAGTTTAACTTGAATTTAGAGTTTTCCTTCTCCTAGACCAGTTGTCATACCAAGGTCAAAGAGCCCAGTCTGCCCTACTATTTAGCTGAAGAGAAAATAGTTGGATTTATACCTTTCCCAAGGTTATTTGCACTATGTGAAATGCAAACAGGTTGCCATTTCCATTTCCTATAACCATTACACAATTAGTGCCTTCACGAGAGTATCTTGGTAAGCCTATGAACCTTTCAGCTAACCCTTATATGTATGAAGCCAAAAATTAATTCTATAAATTAATCACTTGATGACCAAGTATAAGAGTCTGTGTATTTATTAGTTAGTGTATACATATAATATAAACCTCATTTGATCACATTACATGAGAGTATGTATTTACCCAACCCCTCTGCCACGCACAAGATGCAACATAAGGTTATTTTTTTAGCAATGTTTAACAGGTTTCAATTCAGAGTTTTCTTTCTCACAGTTGTCATACCAAGGTTAATAGAGCCCAGTCTGTCCTACTTTTTTTCATAGCTGGAGGGAGAATAGTCGGATTCATACCTTTCCCATGGGTATTAGCACTATGTGAAATGCAAACAGCTTTGTCCAAGATTTGAACTCAGGTCACTGTGTCCATTTCCTGAATTCCACTTCATCAGCTTAGTGATTTTTCAGCCAACCCTTGTATGTACTCTGAGTTTGTGTATCTATTAGTTGTTGTATCTTATTATAATGGAGATTGTGTGTTTGTTTGTCTGTAACCGAAACTATATTACTACTCAATTCACAGTTCCCTTAGTTATTTACATCACATTCTCCATGATTTTATTTTTATTTAAACCTCAATTATTAATAAAATTGTTTTACATTATTAAGACTGTTGACCATATCTACATACTAATAATACGCAATTGTATTTATACATACAACAAAATGGTGGTTTACAGTGTGAATGGGAAGGCTAATTTGCATATTCATCTTAAAAAATTGATTTTAATAAATATATGCTAAGTATTATTGATTTCTAATTGTTTGGTTTTATCTTATTGAATATGAGCAAAAATCTCTGATATAAATCTTAAAAGAAATTCATTAAGAAGAAGAAATAACTGTAATATTATCCTTTACTTCCTATTTTAAGTAAAGAGTTAAATTAGGAAAATTTACCAATGAAAGACGGGAGTAATGGAAAATGATGGAAGAGTTAGTTTCAAAGCTGTTCTATTTTTCGATAATACCCCCTCTGTTCCAAATCGTTTATCTGCATTCTTATTTAATTTTATTAGCCTTTCTAATTTAACATGATATTTTATTATATTAAAACTTAAAAACTTGCACCCGGAGGATGCATAAATTTGCTAGTACATATAATATACATGTTCCTTGGTCAAATGCTATTTTATTTAATGTAGCTGTTTTGGTTTTTATAATAATGGCTTTAGGTATTTGTTGTAATTTTTGTGACCAGTGTTCTGCCACATGTTGATTTTATTTACAAATATTTATCTAATATTGTCAGGGCCTTGCATTATATTTTGATTTAATGATTTTTTTTTTTACATTATAATTATTTGATAAGTGATATGTTAATCAACATGAAAGGGGGAAGTCTCTGTGGCATAGTAGCTAATATGTTGAACTGTGATGTTGTAGTAAACGAGTTCAAACTCCAGTTGTGCTATTATGTTCATTTTCAAACTAATACTCTTGGGAAAGGTATGAACCCCCTCACCCCCCCCAACTATGGGTTAAATAGTACCACTACTGTTCTTCTACAATGATAGCTTTGGCATTAAATAACTCCTGAAGGTTAATATGCTATTAAACCAAAAAACAACAACAACAACAAAAAAGACAAACTAAATCAACATGAAAGGGTTGCTTGATGCATGAATTAGAATTTATTTTCTTTAACATTAGAGATTATCATAATCTTCAAGTCATGCTGATAGGACAGATTCCCTTGATTCTCTCTCACTATCTGTCCCTATCAGCAATCACTCTTGGCAGGTTCACTATATTTCATCCAGTGATGGAAGTGCATGATGTAATGGTTACCGTTGTAAGAAATGGACATGACAAGACGAGTTCAAATCAAGCTGTTTGCATTTCACATAGCACTAAATACTCTTGGGAAAGGAATGAATCTGACTATTCTCCCTTCAGCTATGGGTAAATAGTAGGACAAACTTGGCTCTTTGACCTTAGGCAAACTCTGCTTAAGAAATTGACCTTATGTCACATCCTGCTCATGCAGAGGAGTTGGTATATATATATATATATATATGTGTGTGAGAGCCCACAAGAATACTCCACTTATGAGTTCATTCTTACTTCTCCAGCAGTGCCCAGCATTACTTGTTCATCTTGTTACATAATTGTGTAGTGGCGTGGGTTTTTGACAAGCCCTGTAGTGATAATTCTAAGGGGCCATTGTTTTCAGATCAGGGGATGGAAAATTACTGGACAGTTATGGCCCCAACTGACGCCAAAAGTGGAAATCTCACGAGTCACATGATAGAGTTAGTAAGAAAATCAGTTTTCAACCAGACATCAGGCAGAGAGGATGTCTATCCCTTTGCTGAGGTTGTAACTCAAACCGCATGGTGAATCTGAATAGGCAGTAATAAAATCTTGTACAAGAAAATCAAAGTCTTGTTAATTAATTGCATGACTTAAAAAAGAAGCTGTTAGAGACAGCAACCAGACAAGAACTTAGTAAGAAGATAAAAGAGACAAGATGACAACCAGCCAAAGAAGTAAAGATGAAACATGGCGACTAGACGATCATAGCCGAAAGGAAGAAGATAGAAGAAATGGAAGCAAGTAAATCACTGTTAAGTATCTGGCCGCCATCCTTGGTTCCAGATGTAGTAAATAAGTAAGCAAGCCAATAAGAATCCGGTGTTATAGTATTCTTTGTAAGTCCGACATCCAAGATAATCCTTGTGTCAATGACATAAGTTTAGAATCAGGCCTTTATAAATACAACAACAGCAGCAGCAGCACTGCCAGTGATTGGACAATAGGAATCTCTCTCAAGTCATGTGATAGTCAACGAGTCTATATTTAGGAGTGACCATTTGCCCCATGCCTTATATTCAAAAATTCCAACAATCACAACACACACAATGCTGTGTCTGTCTCTCTCTCTATCACTGAGTCATCTCTCTCTTGTTTATATACCCACAATGGGCTATATAACAATCTTATTTGAATGGTTTGTGAGATGCAAGGCAAGTGGTCATACAGCGGGTCAATGGCGTGCTTCACCTGATACTGGGTGGTGGAGCCTCATAGATCAACAGAGAAAAATAGCCACTGAAAGATTACCATGACTTGAATTCAACATCATCAGGTCACACTGGAAGGCACAGATTTCCATGACTTTCTCGCGCCACCCATCCCTATCGGTCATCTCTCCTGGCAGGTCTTCTGCAAAGTATCCAGAATCTGCACAGAGCTTTATTGGTCAACCTAGACTGGTGTGTCCATGTGTAGGTGTCCACAGGAAAACACCACTTATGAGTTTGTTGTTGCTTCTCCAGCATGACTTGTTAATCTTACTTGGATGGTTTGTGTGAAAGGGGGCATGTGGCCATACAGTTGTTTTTATTTTTTTGTTGAGTGCTGTTTCCAAAATTTGTTCAAGACAGTACACAGCATCTTTGTGTAGTTTCCATGTAGTGTTTTTTTCCAAGTGTTTTGTTAAAGTCCAAGTGGTGCAGCCATACAGAAGCACCGAGTTAACAAAATACATAATGAAAGAAAGAAAGAAAACCAAACCAAATATACAGGATGGTCCAAAAATCTTGACACTCCTACACATTGTTTTAAGTTTCATTATTTTTTGTTTTAATAATATAATAAGTAATATCATTAATTATGATGATGATAATGATAATAATAATAATAATAATATAATTTTCTATTTAATTTCAGTGGATTATTTCATATAATTATAATCAAGAATTATATTTTAGTAGGAGTGACAAGACTTTTGGACCATCCTGTACATCAGAGATTGAATCGCCTAATAAACAAAAAAATTCATCTATCATATTGTTCTTATTTAATGTAGGTTTTGGGAATTTTGACATAATTAATAACTACAAGATTTGAAATTTGATCTTTTTTGTTATTTTATATTCATGTTAGTATGATTAGGTGATATGTAGCCATATTATTCATAACTGTTTAATTTTGTTTGTAATATGGAATAGATCTATATTATTTTTGTCATGATTTTTTTATTAATTATTATCTGTTTTCTTTAATTTTGTTTTTCTTGATGAACTTCATAATTAGAAAAATCATTAATAATTAGTATTTGTTTTATGATCTTAAGTTCTATTTAAATAATGTGTAGGAAGAGGAAATTAAATATTGATCAATTATTTATATATATATGATGAAAGAAAGAAAGTGAGAGATTCATCATCTGAGGAAAATGTATTTATAATTTGTACTGTTCACATTACAAAAATCAATAAATTATAATTTCTTTTCTGTGTCAAGTGAACGTTTGCCATGAGACAAATTCCTTAAATCATAAATATTGGCCACTTTTTCTCCAATTTCTGTCTGACAATTTTGCTCTGCCATTGTAGCATTAAGCACTTTTTAATGTAGTATTTTTTATTTGTATTTTATCTTATTTTATCTTATATATATATACATGTATGTATATATGTATGTATATATATATATATGTATGTGTATATATATATATATATATATATATATTATATAATGTATATATATATATATATATATATATATATTATGTATGTATGGGTGAGAAAGGTGATCCACTGGGAATTGTGTAAGAGATTCAAATTTGACTATACTAATAAATGGTATATGCAAAAACCAGAATCTGTTCTAGAAAAGGAGACATATAAAATTCTCTGGGATTTTGAGATTCAAACAGATCAATTGTGATATATATATATATATATATAAGGAAATAACACATTACAATTACAAAATGTAATTAAAAGTTGAGGAATAAAAACGGATAAAATTCAAACAACTTCATTCATTTATTATTTCACCTAGGTGTAGAAACAGGGCTTCTTCAGAATTTTGAAAATTGATGAAAAATATAAAGTAGGGTAGTATGGATATGAAGTCAGTTTTATCAAGTGCTGTTGACTTCATGTCCATGTTACCCTAGTTTAGATATAAATGCTCTATTAATGATATTGATTACTATTTATTTATAAATATAGCAAATTATATTATTATGTATATAATACATATATTTACACACACACACATGCATACACACACACACACACACATATATATAATATATATATATATATATATATATATATTATTGGCAGTTGGTCAAGTGATATCTGAAAAATATGAACCCAACAATTTCAAATGATTTACATATAGATTGAACTCAACAAAAAAAAAAAGTACTGGTGCACCTCTCTCACCTATAACCTAGTTTCCTACTGAACTTAATCAGCATCTCTTGGGGCTCTTTATTTGGAAACAGTCTATGTCTACAATAGAAGGAAATGCTTTTATAATAGGAATTGATCATATCAGATATGAAATATGTCTTTATACACATTCTACTTTTTATTTACTTACATTTCTTTTAGTCTGGGATGAGGCTATAAGTTATTTACTGCAATAACTGTTTCTAAAGGCTCGCCCATCAAATTACTGATCAAGTTCAAAGCTACAGGACTCCATCACTTTTAGTATGACTTTATCATATCACATAGGTATTGCTAAGCTTAGTCTGGTTCAAGGCCATGTATATGATGCACTAAGTAAGGATCAAAGTTAGATTATATGCCAAGAGCAGGATGTAACACAAGGTCAAGTTTCAAGTGGTGTGTTACAAACTACACAAAGCAATTGTTTATGATGAAATTATATATGACAAAATGAGACTCTTCTTTTTTGTTGTCACTTGATCTCCAGTTAAAATCACCTGGTACTCCTGGTTTGAAAAACTCAAAAGTGTAATAATGTTCGTTTGTTGTGGTAAAGGATTGTCCAGGACCAGCCATACTTTTTGGATGAGCTGATAACGGAGGGATATTTCACCAGTATGCCACAGATTGTCTGAACAACACTCCTAAGGTTTTTGAATTCAGAGTCTGTTCTTCTCCTAGACTGGTTGCCTTACCAAAATAAGAGATCACAACCTACCCCACTATTCATAGCTGGGTGTAGGATAGAAGAGAAGGTTTCATGTATTTTCCAATGGCATTAGTTCGATGTGAAACGCAAACAACCTCATCCTGGATTTGAACTCAGCTTGTCGACTCTATTTATTGCGAAGATAACTGTTAGGCAATATTTCCGTATGTATGTCCTGGTGCCATGTAACCCAATATTAGCTGTAGTGGGAGCTGATAACAGGAATAACCATTACAATAAGTGCGCTTCCTTATCACCTGTTCTGTATGTACGTATGTATTGGTGTATGTAAGAATAAATAAGGTTCGTCCGTCACCCTTTATGTAACAAAATGAGACTCTTTCTCTCTTGCTGTCACTTGGACTTGGACATTTAAAATTACCAATTACTCCTGGTGTAAAAAACTCACAAAGAGTAATTATGTTTTGTTATTGTATAATAAATAAAGTTCATGTTAAATTCGTACTTGTTATTTAAATTCGTACTTGTTATTTCATATAATAAATAAAGTTCAAGTTTTAAGAAAGTTCAATTTTTCAAATTTTATAAATTTTCAAGAAAGTTCAATTTTTCAAGAATTTTATGAATTTTATAATTTTCAAGAAAGTTCAATTTTAAAGAATTTTATAAATTTTCAAGTTCAATTTTCAAGAATTTTAAAATTTTCAATTTTTCAAGATTTTATGAATTTTATAAATTTTCAAGAAAGTTCAATTTTTCAAGAATTTTATGAATTTTATAAATTTTAAGAAAGTTCAATTTTTCATTTTATAAATTTTAAAATTTTCAAGAAAGTTCAATTTTTCAAGAATTTTATAAATTTTCAAGAAAGTTCAATTTTTCGGAATTTCATACTTGTTATTTTGTATTTGTTATTTTGTACTTGTTATTTAAATCCGTACTTGTTATTGTATAATAAATAAAGTTCAAGTTAATAAATAAGGTTCATTCATCACCCTTTATGTAACAAAATGAGACTCTTTCTCTCTTGCTGTCACTTGGACTGGGACATTTAAAATTACCAATTACTCCTGGTGTGAAAAACTCAAACAGTAATGTTTTGTTATTATATTTAATGATTTGTATTAAATAAGCCAAATCTTAGTAAAGGAACAACACAGGTGAATTTGTTTATAGTAGTAAACTTGTGTAAAACCAACAACACTTTTTTGGAAAAGCTAAAAATCTGTTAGCCTATCATTCTTGTAATGTAGTGTAATATCTAAATTTAATGTTTAAAGATTTCTGGAAAAATACAGATAAGTATAACAGGAAGGTTTTTGACCCTGAAGTCATCCAAGCAGTTCTTGCTGATAGGCTTAGGAGGGTCACATGATCTGAGGAGCCCAAGAAAGTATTGAGTATTGCCTAAACTGCCATCATGCTCAGATGCATAATGACATCATTGCTATTTTTCCTCATGCATGTGTTCAAGTTGGGTCTTGGAGAAATAAAGATATGCGTACACCAAAGAGTTAAGTCTCTGTGTTCCTGATTTGATTAACAAGAACTAAAATGGAAGAGGAGAGGGATACAACCCAATACAGATTCAATGAAGAAGAACTCGGAGAACTCAACACAACCAGAGATAAGAAGATTGAAGAACATAACAGTGAATAATGTAACAAGAAGTATTCAACAACTCACTTTATAGACAGTAATAATAATAATAATTAATAATTATACTCTTGTTTCTTAATCTACCAACCCTTATATCTTGCAACACCCTCTGGTTAAAAAATGAGACCGTCCAAATCATGAAGATGAAATGCAAACAGGTAAATCCTGATTAACTGGTGTTGCTTAATCACTGAATTCTTATTTCTTAGGCTGTGTCATCACCTCAGCTAAGTAATGGTCCATACCATTTTTGTTTTCATTAAGAAAGGGTAAAAAAAAGATATGCTACACAGAAAAAATATAATAAGAAAGAAAGAAAGAGAGTAGGAGAAAGATAGAGAAAGTGAACATGCAGAAGCGATAATGCTAATCTTTCAATCGTACATGATGAAAAGAAGGAAAGAAAGAAAAAATAGAGTGAGAGAGAGATAAATTAAGATTATTATACTTTTTATATATTAAACTATTTGGCAATAGCTCTTAAGTAAACATATCAAACATTGTAATAATTAGATTATCATACTGTAGTATATTCACAGGTCCTGCTAGTAATAATAATTACAAAAGAATGGCTGTATGAATTCTATTAATTTAATTTCCCAAAGAAATAGTTTTGTTTTATTTATATAAAATAACACTGTGCTAAATTTTCCATACAAATTGTATTAATTTCCTGTAGAAATTGCATCGCTTTTTAATATCTTGCACAAATATCATTAATACTTATTTTTAATTAAACCAAATTTTATTGTGTTGATTAATTTACCTTTTCAATCTTGGTCTACACTTCAGTATCATGGAAGCACTGAATATCTTTGTTAGGTAGACCTAACAAAAAATAGAGTTGCTCTCCTTTGATCAGTAAGGGACTGACGTGAACCCAGATATGGAAATTCCGCCATGTTAATTTGGACTGGGGTTTTGGACTGTACAGATGTGCGTCAGCACGGTTTGGTTAGTTAAGTCATTTTTAGGATAGAAGCATTTTCTACCCTGTGTTAAATAAAGACTGACAAGCAGACAGTCAGAGAGTTGGGCCCATGTGCGACCATACACATGATACACACACTGTTGAATTCTATCCAAAACCATCCCATTGTATTCCCTGTCAGTGAGAATAAATAAAACAAATATTGTTATATGTTAAACATATTTCACTGTTTTTATTATCATTTTGTTATTCCTACATCTCGGGATATAACAATCTTAAAATATATTTCATTATCTAATGAATCAAAAAGTCACAAGATGTTACATAATCTATGCATAAATCATTGTCAATCCCTTGTATTTCTGAGGGGATGGCGCTTTTCATATCACGGGCGGGACTTTTGGAATATTACAGAAAGCCCGTGAAATACGTGAAGTCACGTGGGACCTGGTTGGGTCCTCAGTTTCAGTTTAGACGTCGGGCAGAGAAGATGTACTGCCTTAACTGGAGCTCACTGCATACGCGCATTATGTTAGTTACATGAAATGCTTAGTTAAGAAATAAAAGTTTAATTAAATAATATGGTTTTATGGTTGATGAATGTCTTGGCAACAAGACTGACCTAGAAGACCAGACACAAAGTCCCCAAGACTAGGTCCAGACGCTGGAAGAAGAACGTAAGATACCAAAGATGACAAGAATAAAAGAAGTAAGAAAGTAAAAAGAAAGGGTATACAACAAAGACATGTCATGATCACAGGATTATAAAATAAGTAAAAAGGGAGAGATTTTTGTGAGAGATAAATGGTCCCAGCATAGTTAAGTATAACTGTTTTCATTTCTGAACTTGCTATAAACTATTGGCATGTTCAACCTTGCTACAAATAAATGTGTGCTATTCAATTGATTTTAATGGCTTGTCAACCCATCTAGGGTTATTATATACATATTTACCTAGCCATGGTTAAAGAGCCCAGTCTGCCCTGCAGGTTGCCTAACCAAAGTTAGATCCCTGTCTGCACTACTATTTACCCATAGCTGGAGGGAGAATTGGATTCATGCCTTTCCCAAGGGTATTAGCACCATGTGAAAATGCAAACAGCTTTGTCTAGGAATTGTACTCGGGACGACAAGTCCATTTCCTACAACTCTAACCATTAGACCTCGCACATCCGTAGGGTTATTATATGTCTAACGGTTAGGGAATTGTGTTCCTTATACATTCCTATTTACATTTTGTGTGTAGTTATTTCTTAAGTTGTTTTTTTTTTGTACAAGGTCCTATCAAATACAAATAATTTTTAAACATATTTATTTGACCCATAGATGGGATCCTAACATGTACTACCACTCTAAGTCCGAGTGAACCTGGGAGTAATGGCAATTAAGGAGTACATCACACACACACCAGATTTCCAAAACTGGAACCTCACCATCAGATTTAGTCGAGTGCCATACACAGGACATCTATTTTTTAGGGGGGGTCGGGGTCTTACCTTTCAGCACATTCTAAGACATGCTGACTGGTACTGTCTGCTATTTGGTTTATGAACATAACAGACTGTTACAGAAAAAATATATATATATATATGTGAATACATGTGATACTCTGTTATAGATGAGGCTATATTTTCTTAAATCATCATATGTATTTACCCAGCCCCTCCAATTTTTAATCAGAATACAGGTCAATTTCCCATCTAGACTGATTGCCATACCAAGGTGAATTAAACCAATCGAGTCTACCTTACTGTTTACCCATAGTTAAGTGAGGGGGAGAAGAGATGGATTCATACCTTTTCCAATGTTTCTAAGTAAAAAGCAGTCTTGTTCAGGATTTAAACTTGGATTTATTATAACTTTGATTATGATTTATATTATATATATTTATCAACTCCCCCACCATGAGTAGGATGTGACACAACAGATTTGAATTCAGAGTTTTCTTTCTCCTAGACTGGTTGCCTAACCAAAGTTAGATCCCTGTCTGCACTACTAGTTACCCATAGCTGGAGAGAGAATAGTTGGATTCATACTGTTCCCAAGGGTATTAGTGGTATGTGAAATGCAAACAGCCTTGTCCAGGATTTGAGTTTGAGTTGCTGAGTCCATTTTCTATGATGATAACCATTACAACAGATGCCTCCATTATTTGGATTATATATGTTTTTCTTTCTTTTTTAACTGATTTTAATTTAGTCTTCCTTTGTTTTAATACTCCCCCCCCCCAATATTTTTATACTGCTCTTTACTTTAAAGGACTCTTTACAGAAACTCATTTCTTTTACTTTTTTTTCTCTTGCTAAATATTCCTGTTGTTTAACACTTTAATGATTCATCTTCCTTTAGAATCCTTCAGATTTCCATCACTGTGGGAAATGTTCCATTTAGACGCCATAAGTGTACTTTACATAATCTCTAAAAATAGAGAAACCAGAAGAGTATATTCAGAAAGGCGGCCATTGATGCCATAATTTAATTTGTCACTTTCTGAGCCATTCTACACTTTTGACTTTTGAACCTTGTATCTGTCTATTTGATCTTTGTTGCCTGACCTACTCTATTACTTACTGAATTTTTGTTAGTTTAGTTTATTTTGAATAAATCTTTACAACTAATCGTGAATGATAAACATTCTGGTATAAGCACCTTTCTTGGTGTTATGTTTAACAAGGTGCTTTCAAAGATTATTACTACTGGGTATGTATTTACCCAACCCCTCTACACAAGTAAGATGCAATACAAGGTCAAATTTGAATTCAGAGTTTTCTTTCTCCTAGGCCAGTTGCCATATCAAGATTAAAGAGCCCAGCCTGCCTTGCTATTTTACCCATAGCTGAAGGGAGAATAGTTAGATTCATACTTTTTCCATGATTATTAGCACTATGTGATATACTGTCTCATCTTGGATTTGAACTCTGGTCTCCATGTCCATTTCCTACAATGATAACATTACACTATAAGCACCTCATTATCATTGGTAGTGAGTACAATCCTTACATGTTAGTTTTAACATAAGGTCACTGGTAAAAACTGTTACATTTAGTTAATAGCCAGAAGTTCTGGTATCTGAATAAGACATATATATATCCAAATCCAAAGGTAATCCAAATGACTGGTTGTAAGGGATGATTCTATTTGGGATCTTTAAAATCTCACTGTATAACCATACTGTATGCTTTTGTAGGTGCAAACATATATTCATACAATGATGTTTATAAAACCCTAAAGAGAGCTCAATGTATATATGTGTGTTATATATATATATATATAAGTTGAAAATGGAAATGAATCTGATGATATTTTGAAAGGATAAATAAATAAAGGAAAGAAAATGTTAAATGGATAAATTTGATTTAATATAAGTTTACTAACACTTGTTTCAGCCAGGAGTTTGTTCATGTACACGTATTCTATTTATTATTATTTTAAATATAAAATAATAATAATAAAAAAATTATAAAATATTTAAGCATACAAAGAAAAACGGTCTTCATCAAATATCAAACTCTGATGAAGAACATTATTCTTTGTATGCTTAAATATTTTATAATTTTTTTTATTATTATTATTTTATTTTATATTTAAAATAGTAATAAATAGAATACATGTGTACATTAACAAACTGCTGGCCAAAACATGTGTTAGTAAATTAAATCAATTTTATTCATTCAACATTTTCTTTCCTTTATTTATTTATTCTTTCAACATATATATTTCGAAATAAATAATATCAGAAAACTATCTATTGATATTGTATATACTCACAGATAGGTTGCCCTTTTTTTAGACCATATTACATTTAGGCACCCCTTTTTGATCTCGATTAAGAAAGGACATGTTTTTCATTTACACTGTCAATATCCATTTGTTGGTTAGGGGTTAGGATTAGGGGTTAGTTTTATGATTTTAAAAAATTCTAAAAATCGTCTGTTAAAACAACTGGATATTGACGGTGTAAATGAAAAACATGTCCTTTCTTAATCGATATCAAAAAGGGGTGCCTAAAGGTCATATGGTCCCTTTTTTTAACCAAAAATTCTGCTAAAATCAGTGGTGCAACTAATCCAATCGACATAAATGTAAAACAGCACTACTTTTTATTCATTATTAAGTTGCAATGATCAGTGATTGCAATGATGTAAAATGCATACAATATGCATTTGAAAGCTTTCATAACTTTTTGTATACACAATATATATATATATATATATATATATCATGGATTCCTACCGATTCATTGCTTTAAATTTTTGGTTGCTGAAAAATGCAAAACCATGTGAAATTTACAGAAGAATGTGTTTTAGCAAATAAAAAAAAATGTTTACAAATTATCTAAGCATGGGTTTGCCTCTGCAAACACATGGATTCTCCAGTAAAAAAAGAAAAAGTTCCAGGCACTGTTGTCAATAAAGAAAATCATGTTGACAGTCTACTGATACATAAAAGGACCAATCACTATTGATTTTGTGTTTAAAAAGGTACAACTGTAAAGAGTGCTTCTTATTGTCAACCCCTTTGTCAGAATTCACCTTATTTATTGAATGACACTTGTATATACAATCACCCAATTTTTACTTTCATTTTTAAAATCCTAATGTAGATTAAAATAAGATTTATATCTACTTGTAAATATTTTCTTCCATTTATTTTTATGCCGTTGTGTTATTATTAAAATGTCTTTTTAAGCTGATCTGTTCAACTTGCATATGCTATCTGCTTTCAGGAAACCGGATGTCCTGTACCTGCTGATCAACCACTGGACACCAGTTGTATTGATTGGATTCGAATGGGCACTACTGTGGCCACTAATGCTTTATTGGAAAGGAAAGGTGAAAGAATGGCTTTGCTTATTACAAAAGGATTAAAAGATTTGTTGTATATTGGAAATCAGTCAAGACCAAAAATATTTGACCTGGTAAGTCAGATATGAATTTTATCTCTATAATTTTCTTGACTGACTAATCTCATACAGAAAAAGAAAAAAAAAAGGCAAAGCAAAATATCACCACAGTGTTAAGTAGATGTAGAATATAACATTATCTCTTTTGCAAATATTAACAAAAAAACACAAAAAATATTCAACCCTTGGCTCCTTGTCTTTAACTGACTTGTATCAATTTTAACTCAAAATTCTGTTTCATGTTTAAACACTTTTTTCCTTTTATAGCATTTATATACATAAAAAGAAAAAAAAAACTTTAAACATAAAATTTTGGGTTGTGATGTTAAAATTTGGGATCATTTCAATAAGAATTGGTCGAGTTATTAGATTTTTCTTTCTTTTTTTTAGGATTCTAATTTATTCTTTTTTTATTTTAACCCTCACCCACCTCTGATATTTTACAACTGTTCTTTACAGAACTTCATACAATTAGCTGTTTGAAAAAAAAAAGAAAAAAAGAAAAAAAAGAAGCAAAATACCATCAAGGTTTAGAATATAACACTATCTCTTTTCCTAAGATTAACAAATAACCTTAAAAAAAAAAGATGGCTCAACTTGTAAACTTTTTAAACCCATAGCTCTTTGTCTTTTACTAACCTGTATCAGTAGAAAAAAATTAATACAATCTATATATATATATATATATATATATATATATATATATATATATATATATAATGGCAGCTTGTCTATAGGCACTGTAGAACTGCAGTGCCAACTATTTTCTCCTGATATACACAGAAAAAAATATATATGTATTCATATTTGTAAAAGATATTTATTATTATATGATCTATACACTATGTGTTACACAATGTTAATATAATTTTGATATATTTTTTTTAAGATTAACTCTATATACAAAGCACACACACACACACACACACACACATTATATATATATATATATATATATATATATATATATATATATATATATATATATAGTTTCAGAAAAATTGTTATCATCTTGACCAAATCTCTTTTAAATGATCCCAAGTTTTAATACCACTCAAAATTCTGTTTCATGTTTAAACAATTTTTCTTTTCCTGAAAAGAAAAAAAGACATTAAAATCTGAGATAATTTGAATGAGAATTGGTAAATTTATCAAATGATGAAATAATATTGATTAAACACCCTGTACATCTCAAATGATATTGAATTTATCTAGGATTTGAACTCTGATCACTGTTTTCATTTTCTACGATGATAACCATTACCTCATCATGATAGCTATCATATATCTATGTGGACTATGTTTTTTGTTTGTTTTTTCAGGAGATTGTTACACCAGAAGTTCTTTATGAAGAAGTTATTGAAGTAGATGAGCGACTGTTGTTGAAACAAGACAAATGCCAATTGGACTTAAATTGCCAACAGGTCACTGGAACAACTGGAGAGAAGGTATGTGACACGATCAACAATAATAAAGCATCATATGTATTCATATATTTAATTTTTGTCTGTAATACTCCCAAATCTCTGAAACTTTCAAAGGAGATAACTTCTTTAGAAATCAATACTGACTTTCTCTTCTTGAACACACCATTTTCAAGAGTAAATGCAGCTTAACTAACTAAGTGGTTCCTACATTGCTGATTACTGTAGTGAGAAATATTTCTGTTAGATCCTGTAATAAGGACTTCATAAGATATCAATTGCATATATAGTTATTTTTACAGTATTGGTACACTCATATCAAATAACTTGCAATTATTATTATTATTAATTTTAACATTCTAGTCTAATCTTTTTAGTTTTCTTTCTCCTAGACTGGTTGTGTAACCAAAGATAAAGAACCCAGTCTGACCTACCATTTACCCATAGCTGGGGAGAGAATAAATGGATATATGCCCTTCCCAAGGGCATTAGCACAAAGTGAAACACTAACAGCCTAATCTATGATTTAACCTTGAGTCACTGATCTTACAATTCTGGTTGCCATTTTAGGTGTTAAGGTCTCCTATTGGTAAATCCAATGGTAGAAAAGGGGGACCATATTACCTTTAGGCACCCCTTTTTGATCTCGATTAAGAAAGGACATGTTTTTCATTTACACTGTCAATATCCGGTTGTTTGTTGGGGTTAGGGTTAGGGGTTAGTTTTATAATTAAAAAAAAATCTAAAAATCGTCTGTTAAAACAACCGGATATTGACAGTGTAAATTAAAAATGTGTCCTTTCTTAATCGAGATCAAAAAGGGGTGCCTAAAAGTCATATGGTCCGAAAAGGGTATATAGTCTCCATAGTAGAAAGTCTTTTGTATTCCTTGAAATCCATGGTAGAACAAGAGTGTGCTCCTGTTTGCAGAGAATCCAGTTGTACTCCTTCTGGTATTAAATCCATTTAGCAACTGATTTCAGGTCAATTACCAATGACCTTAAATGCATTCTATGTCATTTTTCCCTGGTCAATGTCTACTGCTGATTTTGGGAAAGTCTATAAATAAAAGTGGTGATTTCTCATACATCTTATACCCATAGATAATCCAATGACTGATGATGTTAAACATTACAATGAGTGTATCTTTAACCCAACCCATTCACCACAGGTATGATGTAACACAAGTTTGTAAGTATGGAGCATCCAGTGAGGATAAAACTCACTTTTCAGTAGTGATGGATTTATGAGACTGGCTTGCTTACTATTACACCACAATAAGACATCCTTATAACAATGCAAGTATGCTGCAATTAAAAAGAGACCAGAATTATGATAAAGAAAATTCTTATTAAAATTAGTGGTAATATCAAAGACACAATTGCATTCAGCCATTTAGAGTCTCCAGTGAGTTCAAACTCAAGTCCTGCTATTACATTCACTTTCAGATTAATACCCTTGGCAAAGGCATCCCTCATCACAACTATGGGTTAAATACTACCACTACTGTTCTTCTACAAGGATGGCTTTGGCATTGAATAACCCAAGAAGGTTGATATGCCATTAAACAAAGAAACCAAACCATCTATGAAAGAACTTATTAATGTTCTTGTTACTTTCTCTCTTTCTTTTTCACAGCTGCACAGACTTGAACCTGTAAATCTCCAACAATTACGACGTGACCTTCAAGGTGTTTATAATCGTGGCATTCGTAGTCTTGCTGTTGTTCTTATGCATTCATACACGTGAGTAATTTCTAGCACCTTTTATACTTTCTCACCTGTATCAAACAAGTCTACCTGTTAAATAAAACATCATGACTTTCCCTCACCACTCATCTCTATAGGTCATTGCTCTTGGCTGGTCTTCTACATGGCATCAAGTATCCATTCAGAGCTAACTGATGATAGGTTTTTGCTGGTCAGCCTATACTAGTGTGTCCATGTGTAGGTGTCCACAGGAAAACGTCACTTATGAGTTCATCCTTCCCTTGAAACATCTATATATTTACAACTAAATATCAATTTTTTTTATTCAATTTCCATGGTCATATATATATTTGTAGGTAGGATACCAGGTAATTTGGTATTAGGATGATTCTAAGCTGGTCCTTTCTTTCAACAGTAAAATGTTAAAGAGTTCAGGTCCGGATTGAGAGCTTGATGTTTAACTTTTTATAAACAGAGCAATATAATTAGTAAAGAAAAAAAGTTTAAAAATTGGGTATTATGCGGTTATGGTACCATTTCCACTCAGGTATCTGAATATGCCCATGAGCTTCGTCAGACTGCAATCTGACGAAGCTCATAGGTATATTCAGATACCTGAGTGGAAATGGTACCATAACCACATAATACCCAATTTTTAAGCTTTTTTCTTTACTATATATATATATATATATATATATATAAAGGAAAACGGAAATAAATCTGAGGGTATGTAAGTATAAAGATATGATAAACATCTATTCAGAGGATACTTTTAATTATGCCTACATTTAAACATTTTGTTTTTTAAATATTAAACCATCTTCAGGGTGATGTTAAGCAGTTTTATCAAAATGTTGATTTTAAAGTATCATAACATCAATTGTTAACAACAGCCTGTAGATGATTTAATAATAAAAATAACAAAATGCTTCAACGTTGACATACTATCATTTATAAATAATTACATCCTCTGAATATTGTTTTTTTTTTTTTTCATATTTTTATACTTACACACACGTATATATATTAAATTACATCGACAAACAAATTTGCCCAAAAACGCATGCAACATGGGGAACACTGGACAGCTGTTTCAACCTATATTAAGTCTTATCAGCAGTGTATACCACGTTTATCCTTTGTTTGTCGATGTAATTTAATTGTATATAATTTCTCTCTACATTTACACATATATATACACAAACATGTGTATACATAATTTCATTTTCCTTGTAGATATCCAGAACATGAAAAGCACATAGAACAATTGGCTAAAGAAATGGGTTTCACCCACATTTCTCTGTCAGCTCAGGTGATTCCAATGGTCAAAATTGTCCCAAGAGGATACACAGGTAATATCTTGGCCCTTTTTCTATTGTTATTCTGGATTATATGACCTTTAGGCACCTCTTTTGCGATCTCAGTTCATAAGGACATTTTTTCATTTACACCGTCAAAATCCAGTTGTTTGTTAGGGTTAGGGGTTAGTTTTATAATTTAAAAATAAAACTCTAAAAATCATCTGTTAACAAACAACTGGATTTTGATGGTGTAAATGAAAAAAATGTCCTAATGAATTGAGATTGCAAAAGGGGTGCCTAAAGGTCATATGTTCTGTTATTTTTACTGTAATCTCCAGTAAACAATTCATTTACTTAGTAATCAACATAATATAATGATAACTTTGGGAAGATAGCAACAAACAGATGTAACATTCTAATAGCGATTCTGGTCACAGTACCAAAAGCGATGTATGTTGTATAGCGGGTCTTGTCAACGTGCCTCCAAATTCACGACACTAAAAAGGTATTTAGTAAGCGGCGGTCGTCTTGTCGATAAAAAGGTACAACGCGAGAAATATATTGTCACAAGCTGCTTAACTTTTATTTTTCGGACTCATCTCGTGGGTTGTTTTGGAGAGGAGGAAAGGAAGAGAGAAAGAGAGAGAGGGCACTGATAAATTGCTGTGATCCCACACTAGGGACCAGAGGCCCGTTCGAATCCTACACTGTCGGAAATCAAGAAGACGATCTTGTTGTTTGTCATTCCTCGTCACCACGTGACTTCCGGTTCTGGTCAACACCTGAAACTTCTGGTTGGCTTTCAATTCTCCATTTGGGGGTCATGCTCTGGTCAAATCACCATGCATCACTCCACCCTTTTTCAAAGCCTCCACCTTGTCTCATTTCTTCTTCCTCCTTTTCTATAGTAGTCCTCTGAAAACTCAGGACCTTCATCATCTTGTTACACAGACTAGACGTTCTATTATTCCTTTTGATTGCTATTATTTTCATCTTTTAATATTAATCTTTTCATTTTTTAATCCTTGGTTGATTTTTAATGTAAAAATTTTAAAATTTCAGTAAATATTTATAATAATAATGATAATAATAATTTTCCTTAGGAGAATACTATCAATGTGAGTGGGAAAGTAACACCCCCCCACCAAAAAAAAAAGGGTGCATAAAACCCCCCAGAAAACAAAACATAAATACATAGAATGCATATAATAACTAGCTTCCCTCACTCTAGGTCTTGGGTAAAGACCCACTAATGAATTGTAAGAAAGTGAAAGTGAAAGCTGAAAACTAAATGCAACATAATAATATCAGATTGACTGAGAAAAGTCCTGGAAACCTGAGGAGACTTGCTGCCATTCATATTCCACCAGTGAAAGACCACAGTTGATGAAAAACCTCATAATATTAATAATAATGATTGACAATGCCTCATTTAAAAGTAAAAAATGCTATTAGCACTAGATAAGACATACATAGATAAATTATAGGTTAACCAATGTGGTATTAAAGGTCAAGGTCATTCCTGCACAATATTTTAGTATTGAACATGCTAAACTATCTCATTAGTGCCCTGTTGTAAAAGTTTATTTTTGGGCACACCATGTATATACCCTTCATTCTTTTATTGTATTGGGTATTGATTTGGGCACACCGTATGTATATATACCTTCATTCTTTTATTGTGCTGGGTATCGATTGGGGGCATCATTCTTTTATTGTGCTGGGTATTGATTTGGCACACCATGTATATACTCTTCATTCTTTTATTGTGCTGGGTATTGATTTGGGCACACCATGTATATACCCTTCATTCTTTTATTGTGCTGGGTATCGATTGGGGCACATCATGTATATACTCTTCATTCTTTTATTGTGTTGGGTATTGATTTGGGCACACCATGTATATACCCTTCATTCTTTTATTGTGCTGGGTATTGATTTTGGGTATATACCTTTCATTCTTTTATTGTGCTGGGTATTGATTTGGGCACACCATGTATATACCCTTCATTCTTTTATTGTGCTGGGTATCGATTGGGGCACATCATGTATATACTCTTCATTCTTTTATTGTGTTGGGTATTGATTTGGGCACACCGTATATATACCCTTATTCTTTTATTGTGTTGGGTATTGATTTGGGCACACCATGTATATACCCTTCATTCTTTTATTGTGCTGGGTATTGACACACCATGTATATACCCTTCATTCTTTTATTGTGCTGGGTATTGATTTGGGCACACCATGTATATACCCTTCATTCTTTTATTGTGCTGGGTATTGATTTGGGCACACCATGTATATACCCTTTATTCTTTTATTGTGCTGGGTATTGATTTGGCACACCATGTATATACCCTTCATTCTTTTATTGTGCTGGGTATTGATTTGGGCACACCATGTATATACCCTTCATTCTTTTATTGTGCTGGGTATTGATTTGGGCACACCATGTATATACCCTTTATTCTTTTATTGTGCCCTTCATTCTTTTATTGTGCTGGGTATTGATTTGGGCACTTTTAGGATTAAAAAATTACATGTATTGTCATATGTAAGGTAAAAATACATGAAATATATTCATGTCTTACTCAATTAATGTCGAGTTTACAACTGCTAAAATGAAAGTGGTTCTTCATAACGTTCTATAAAATCATATTTCATTAAATAACAGCTAAGGGACCCATCTATGTGTCAAATAGATCTGTATCATATAAGCATGTGCAAAATACCTCTAAATAAACAACTACACAAAATATGTAAATATAAACATACAATGTATGCAATTCCCTAATCCTAGACATAAAATAACTCCAGATGGATTGACATGCTGTTTAAATCAATTAATCAAACATAAACAATATATGTAGGGGGTACAAAATGGAAAAGGTCTTACTTGACAAGTATAATTAATATCACCATGTGGCTCCATCACTAAGCAGCAGGGTAAGAGACAATGTCTCTACTGTTCAAAGAACTGAGACAAATTGAAGTTGAGAATAGTTTTCTTGGAGTATCATATGACATATCATGAGGTTCTTAATGGACATGCCTGTTCTCTAAAAGAGATAATTATTTATTTTCTTGCTACAGTGTCTATAGTCAAGAACACCACAAATGAAGACCCAACAGATTTAAATTTGGTTTTGAAATAAACTTAAATGTTATGTATTAATCATAAAAAGAAGGCAATTCCAAATCCTTATTTTGTAATTTTGTATATGAAAGAATTAATTATCTTTTCCAGCCTGCGCAGATGCTTATCTGACTCCATGTGTCCAGAAATATGTTTCTGGATTTGCTGGGGGTTTCAAAAATCAACTTCAGGTAAGTATTCATTTTTTTTTTTTACACCTTCTCTGACGAATATATAAAGTTGGTAAAAAATTGTCTAGCATTTGTTTTAACAAGATCTTTTATTCATATAAATTTATAGCATCATTATTCAGTTGTTAAGGTTTTTCCCTTGGATTTTGCTGACTTCATTCCATCTTTTCAACTAAATTATTTCTTAGATCACAAAACAAATTTGTTGGAAATCGTCATAATGAATCGAGTTCAAAATGTGAATCTTTGTTTTGTGATGTATGTATTCACTAACACTTCTGCACAAGCAGGATGTGACACAAGGTCATTTTTTTCTAAGCGAAATTTATAAGGTTTGAATTCAGAGTTTTCCATCTTCTTGACTGGTTGCCATACCAAAGTTAAAGATCCCAGTCTGCCCTACTATTTACCCATATCTGGAGGGAAAATAGTTTGATTAATACCTTTCCCAAGAGTATTAGCACTACATGAAATGCAAAAAGCCTTGTCCAGGATTTAAACTCAGGTCGCAGAGTCCATTTCCATGATAACCATTACACCACATGCCTCCATATAAGTATTTTAACATAAAGGAAAATTCCATGAATAGAAATATTTTCCTAAGTAAGAATATTTATGGAGATATTTTAAGAATTTAATTTTGCAATTGATTATTAATACATCATTTTTTTTATTTTTATGTCTGATGTATTTGTTGATAATTTAAATTTTTGATAATTTGCACAAAAAGATGATTATACAAAAAGATAATTTGCAAGTGATTATTAATCATTTTTTTTATTTTTATGTCTGAGGTATTTGTTGATAATTTAAATTTTTGATAATTTGCACAAAAAGATGATTATACAAAAAGATAATTTGCAAGTGATTATTAATACATCATTTTTTTTATTTTTATGTCTGATGTATTTGTTGATAATTTAAATTTTTGATAATTTGCACAAAAAGATGATTATACAAAAAGATAATTTGCAAGTGATTATTAATACATCATTTTTTTTATTTTTATGTCTGATGTATTTGTTGATAATTTAAATTTTTGATAATTTGCACAAAAAGATGATTATACAAAAAGATAATTTGCAATAATTTGCAAGTGATTATTAATACATCATTTTTTTTATTTTTATGTCTGATGTATTTGTTGATAATTTAAATTTTTGATAATTTGCACAAAAAGATGATTTATACAAAAAGATAATTTGCAAGTGATTATTAATACATCATTTTTTTTTATTTTTATGTCTGATGTATTTGTTGATAATTTAAATTTTTGATAATTTGCACAAAAAGATGATTATACAAAAAGATAATTTGCAAGTGATTATTAATACATCATTTTTTTTATTTTTATGTCTGATGTATTTGTTGATAATTTAAATTTTTGATAATTTGCACAAAAAGATGATTATACAAAAGATAATTTGCAAAAGATAATTTGCAAGTGATTATTAATACATCATTTTTTTATTTTTATGTCTGATGTATTTGTTGATAATTTAAATTTTTGATAATTTGCACAAAAAGATGATTATACAAAAAGATAATTTGCAAAAGATAATTTGCAAGTGATTATTAATACATCATTTTTTTTATTTATGTCTGATGTATTTGTTGATAATTAAATTTTGATAATTTGCACAAAAAGATGATTACAAAAAGATAATTTGCAAGTGATTATTAATACATCATTTTTTTTATTTTTATGTCTGATGTATTTGTTGATAATTTAAATTTTGATAATTTGCACAAAAAGATGATTATACAAAAAGATAATTTGCAAAAAGATAATTTGCAAGTGATTATTAATACATCATTTTTTTTATTTTTATGTCTGATGTATTTGTTGATAATTTAAATTTTTGATAATTTGCACAAAAAGATGATTATACAAAAAGATAATTTGCAAGTGATTATTAATACATCATTTTTTTTATTTTTATGTCTGATGTATTTGTTGATAATTTAAATTTTTGATAATTTGCACAAAAAGATGATTATACAAAAAGATAATTTGCAAAAAGATAATTTGCAAGTGATTATTAATACATCATTTTTTTTATTTTTATGTCTGATGTATTTGTTGATAATTTAAATTTTTGATAATTTGCACAAAAAGATGATTATACAAAAAGATAATTTGCAAAAAGATAATTTGCAAGTGATTATTAATACATCATTTTTTTTATTTTTATGTCTGATGTATTTGTTGATAATTTAAATTTTTGATAATTTGCACAAAAAGATGATTATACAAAAAGATAATTTGCAAAAAGATAATTTGCAAGTGATTATTAATACATCATTTTTTTTATTTTTATGTCTGATGTATTTGTTGATAATTTAAATTTTGATAATTTGCACAAAAAGATGATTATACAAAAAGATAATTTGCAAGTGATTATTAATACATCATTTTTTTATTTTTATGTCTGATGTATTTGTTGATAATTTAAATTTTGATAATTTGCACAAAAAGATGATTATACAAAAAGATAATTTGCAAAAAGATAATTTGCAAGTGATTATTAATACATCATTTTTTTTATTTTTATGTCTGATGTATTTGTTGATAATTTAAATTTTTGATAATTTGCACAAAAAGATGATTATACAAAAAGATAATTTGCAAGTGATTATTAATACATCATTTTTTTTATTTTTATGTCTGATGTATTTGTTGATAATTTAAATTTTTGATAATTTGCACAAAAAGATGATTATACAAAAAGATAATTTGCAAAATTTGCAAGTGATTATTAATACATCATTTTTTTTATTTTTATGTCTGATGTATTTGTTGATAATTTAAATTTGATAATTTAAATTTAACCTACGTTAATTGTTGATAATTTAATTTTGCAAGTGATTATTAATACATCATTTTTTTATTTTTATGTCTGATGTATTTGTTGATAAAATGGATTGGATGATAAAGATAGAAGCAGACAAACAAAAAGATATTAATAAATCAATATTACATTATTTTTTTTATTTTAATCTTGTAAAGAAGAAGTATTAATTCAAGATGACTAATATATGCTATGTGTTTATTACAGGGTGTTCGTACATTATTCATGCAATCAGATGGAGGACTTACGCCTATGGAAAAGTAAGGCATTTTTACAGTGATTCAACTCTTTTTTTCCTTTTTTTTTTTTTTTTTTTTTCTTTTCTTTTTTAAACAATCTGTTATTTGCAAAATTCACACTACCCATATATAGAAATAGGAAAAACAGAATGTTCTCAAAAAAAATGAATGTATTGCGTTTATGTCGACGTTTAAATGTTTTGGTGGTTATTTCCTAGTTGAGTAACATGATATTACAGGGTGACCCAGAAAAAACAGAACCCAAATTATTTATTTTCCCATTAAACTAACCCTAAACCCTAACCCTACCCGCCCCCCTAGTTGAGTAACATAATATTACAGGCTGACCCAGAAAAAACAGAAACCATAAATTTTGTAATAAAACTGTTAGTTTTAATTTTTTTTTTTAAATTTTAAGTCCAACAAGGGTTAGGGTTAGGGGTGGAATTTAGGGTTTGTTTAATGGGAAAATAAATAATTTGGGTTCTGTTTTTTCTGGGTCACTCGTGTTATTTAACTGGGAAATAACCGTTTTAGTTTATATAAAATCTTCATGACAAATGACGATATTATAAAAAGAAGAGAAAAAGAGTTTTGTTGTTGAAAAGGTGATGGATGTTTATGAATGACTTGAGTTGAAAAATATGTAGAAATATATAACGGGGTTGTCCTATGGTGTGATTGTCTAATGTGATTGACTATGAGATTGTAGTATGCAAGTTCAAACTCCAGTTATGCTGTTATGTTTACTTTTGGACTAATACCTTTGGGAAAGGTATGAACACCCTCATCCCCCCCCCCACAGCTATCAGTTAATAGTACCATTACTGTTCTTTTACAAAGATAGCTTTGGCATTAAACAACCCATGAAGGTTGAGATGCCATTAAACAAAGAAACCAAATCAACCAAACTATATAGTATAAGTTGTGCTGAAAAGTTCTCAGTCCAATCATATGCCCTGTTGGTGAGGCTTAGAATATGTTGAATGTATCCCTTGCAGAGGGATAAGATACCCTTACCCCCAAAAAAGAGGGGTATCCTAGGTATGACATTAAATGACATCTGATGGTGAGGTTCTAGTTCTAGAGCTCTGAGGGGTGTAGAGTACCACCTTCATTGCCATTACTTCTAGGTACATTGATCTAGAGTGGTAGTACATGTTAGAGTCCAACCTATAGTTCAAAAAGCTCAGTTTGAAAATTATTTGTATCAGACAGGTTGGTTGGTTGGTTGGTTGTTAGATTTTATGGCATGTCAACTCTTGTTGGATTATTTTATGCCAAATAAATTTTGTTTTATTCATTCTTGATGGGTATTCAACATTTTTTTTAAACTAATTTTTTTCTATTCAACCCATAGATAGGACTCTGACAGGTACTACCACTCTGGGATAGAATGGATCTGGGAGAAATGGTGATGAAGGGATACTCCGCACTCCCCAGAGCTCCAAAAGTTAATATGCCATTAAAATCAATCAGTCTAATCATAAAAGGGATTACTTTTGAACTGAGAGAGAGAGAGAGAGAGAGAGAGAGATGAATAAAAGTGATGAGTCTAATAGGAATATTTCTTTGTAGTTATTTATTTTTTGATTGTTTTCAACTAGTTTCAATGCAGAAAAAAAGTTTTCTTTAGAAAGTTTTAAAAACTGTTTTTAAGAGTTGATATGCAATAAAAAAAAAACTGAACTAGTAACTTAGCAGATCCATTCTTTGATTCAAAAGCATTTTTGGTATCAAAGTGTCTTCATCTGACCATTATATGATCTCTGCTATTATAGACACCTAGCACTGAGCTCTTCATTTTTAGGATATTTGTTAAGCCTATGTGAGTTGTTTTAAATTAGCCAACGTTTTTTGGTCAGATATTTAACTTAGACATTTTATTATTTAGATGTTTATGCATCACCCCATATCTGCCCATCCTATTTCAAAGTAATGTTTTAAGAATTATTTTGCTTGATGATTAAGGTTTGGATGGTGGTGGATGGGCTAAGTGAATGCCTAGATCTTTAGATTAATATGTATTATATTTGTTTGTAAATGATGTAAAGCATATATATATATATATATATATATATATATATATATATATAGTTTAGTTCAGTCAATAGAGCACCTGCCTAGGAATCCCGATGTTCCAGGCTTGATACAAGTCCCTTGTGCAATAAAGTGGGAAGCTGATGGTAGGTGTTGTGCTCCACCTCAGCCAAATATTATCCCTGGTCTAGCACTAGTGAAAAGGAGATATACTTCCTCACTGTCTGGCTGATACTGACAATAAGCCACTCTGCCAACTTTTTACTTATATATATATATATATATATTTCTTGTGTTTCATCTGATGATTGCATTTTTAATACATGAAACTTTTAAGTTATGAAGAGGTGAGATAACAGAATCTGTTAGGTTTAGTTCCGCTCTAGGGGAGGGCCAGGAATCTAGCACTTTTGGATTTTAAGAAAAACATTTTAAACGATTTGTTTATTCATAAACACACACACACACCACACACACATATGCATTTTTATTTATTTATTTATTTATATTCTCATGGAAACAGAGTTTTGGTTTGGTTTCTTTGTCTAATAGTATATCAACCTCTGTTTGTGTGTGTGTGTGTGTGTGTGATAAGTGCTGGGAAAATATTTTTTGGTTGTTTTAGACATATGGAAAAGAGTGAAGATCAGAAAGAAAATGATGAATATTGCGTTCATAATCTTATTTATTTTCCTTATTTTCCGAGGTGCATTCCTCTTACTTAAAGGTTTATTTGAGGCATTATATATATATACTAGTAAATATATGCACCCTCCGGGTGCAAGTATTTAAGTTTTAATATAATAAAATATCACATTAAATTAGAAAGGCTAATGAAAATGAATAAGAATGCAGATAAACACATTTGGAACAGGGGGAGTATGATTGAAAAATAGAACAACTTTGAAACTAACTCTTCCATCATTTCCCATTACTCCCGTCTTTCATTGGTAAAGTTTCCTAATTTAAACTGTTTAGTTAAAATAGGAAGTAAAAAATAAAATTACAGTTATTTCTTCTTGTTAATGAATTTCTTTTAAGATTTTGTGGGGATTTTTTGTCCCCGGAAAAGCACTGTCTAGACCCTACGTTTTGTAAGAGAATAGACCGTACTTCGACGCAGTGAGGAGATGGGTGCAGCTTTGAAGAAAGGAGACAAACGACTTTTTATAAAACAAAATGTTTACTTTACATGTAAAACAAAACAAATATCAACAGGGGTATCAATATACATAAAATGAAACAACCAAACGACTTTAAAGAATGTTCATAGAGTTCAGTTCAAAGTTAAGAGTTCAATGCGTTTGGTTGGTAAATAATATTTAAGGAGAATTGAATATGTCAATGGTTAAAAGTGAAGGTTTGCAGATAAAATTGCCTGCGGAACTTAGCTGTTATCCTTGATATTACTGTTCCACGTAACTGGTTTGGGCCCTGAAGAATTGGTTATTAGGTGTGCATTTGCCACTCTTGATTCCAACGTGCTGGGGTTCCTGGTCGTCGCCGTCTGGGGCTACTGACGATACGGAGCGGTGAAGCTAGCCAACGCTAGAAGCAAAAAGAGGCCGAATTCTTCAGGGACCCTTCTTTTATAGTGGGCATCATGTGACCCTAAGGGCTACTGCTGGTGACCGGTGAAAGAGGATCACCATTACCTTAACAAATTTCCACAATTTATCCCCGAGATTGTTGCGCATATTCAATAAGAAAAAAACCCCAAACAATTTGAAATCAATAATAATAAGCATATATTTATTAAAATCAATTTTTTTAATATCAATATGCAAATTAGCCTTCCCATTCATACTGTAAACCGCTCTCTTGTATATTTAAATACAATTGCATGTTCTTAGTATGTAGATATGGTCAACAGTCTTAATGATGTAAAACAATTTTATTAATAATCGAGGTTTAAATAAAAATAAAATCATGGAGAATGTGATGTAAATAACAAAAGGAATTGTGATTTGTATAGTAATGTAGTTTCGGTTACAGACAGAAAAACACACAATCTCCATTATAATAAGATATATATGCAATCTTTTTTTTTTTTTTTTTTTTTTTTTTTTTGCTACAGTGTTTCTTTGTTTAATGGCATATCAACCTTTGTGGGTAATTTAATGCCAAAGCAATCCTTGCTCTTTCTCTTTTCAATTCCTCTTTCTTTTCAATTTCAATTCCTCTTTCTCCCTTCAATTTCTCTCATTACTTTCTCTCTTCCATATTTTTCTTTCTTTGAATGATTTAAGAAGATTTCACTTGACTGATTCTCATGCCTTGCCGACCTACTAACATGATTGATGCCACCATCACAAACCGATAAATAAGCACCGACCCATACAGGAATAATCAGGTCATTTATGACAGGATCTGTTAGCATTTTATATAAATCCTCCCCTCAGCATATTTTTCTCAAATCAGAGCTGAAGGTTGAATGTAATTATGATGATTGCTCCAAATGTAAAGTAGATTTTCAGCTTCAAAAGATTATTTTTCCACATTGTCCCCACAATTATCAACAGACTTCATAACACACTCATAAGTGGGTTGCTCCAAAAGTAATGCCTCCTATTTTATCATATTATCCCTCAAAAAAAGGGCTGGGTTAGCTCAGTCGGTAAAGCGTTCGGCTAGAAAGCACAAGGTTCCTAGTTCGATACTGGCCCTCGCCAACTCAGCATATGAGTAGCACAGGGATATGTATGTGCGGTAAAGTAAGGAGCTGATGGTATGTGTGGTGCTCCACCTCAGACGGAAAAAACAATCTCCTTGGTCTAGCACTAGTGAAAAGGGGATAGACTCCCTCGCTGATTGGCTGATACCGACTTTAGGTCACCCCTCAACATTGAACGGTAGTTGCTGATGTTATGTCAGTAGAGGTTGAACCTTCTTACCAAAAACCCATAAATGATTGCCTTATTATATATAGTAGCCTCTGTGTTGGATGAGGCTGTAGGATACACCGACTGCACCTCAAGAACCCCCTCCCTTCAATGCAGCCACCTGTTGGCTGTGGGTGACTACCCATAATAAATGAGGACAGGATTATGGTGGCTGAGTAGTCTGTCACTGGGGTATTAAGTGGTCCTGTGATATGCAACTTACTGGGGCTAGACGAGCAGTCAGAGAGGCTCAATCCGATGAAATGGCTGGTAATATCAATCCCAAGCACCTATATGATTGTCCTGACCATACTCTTCAAACTGTTCTTTTGGCAAACACCCAACCTTTTTTTTATCATGTAAGTGCTAGAAGGCGATGGCCTAGGGTCAACCACCAGTATTTATTAATGCACATGAAGTTAATGAAAATTATTTCTATAAACAAATCATTTATATAAAAAACAAGATTTGGTATTAAATAACCCACAAGAGTTGATATGCCATTAAACCAAACAACCAAACATATAGCTGCTGAGCAACCATCTGTCAAAATTCTATCAGACATGAAAGTGGAAGTGTACCATTGAATTTCTCCATTCAGAAAATATTAAATCATTCATTGGCCTTGCTGAATGTTTATAGAAACCAAACAATGTATGTTTTCACAGCTAGACGGTTGTTTTGTTTTACAGCATATTGACCTTCTTTTGGGTCATTTAATGCTGAATCAAGTTATTTTGATAAACAAATGACTCAGGTTGTTTACAGTACCTGCTATTGCTTAAGTGGCTAGACACTTGGTAATGTGTTTTAGCAGAATAGTGGTGACTCTGGAAAATAGTGCTTTCTAGCTGAAAACTTGCTCTATCCAATGGTAGTATTGTAGTTTCTATGGAAATAGATAGGAGGCATTACTTTTGGGCACCCTCAAACATCAACCCCTCAGAAATGAAGAGCATCTCAATCAGCTTGTACACTGGGCCATTAGAAGATGGACTACACACACAATATTTTCTTGACAATAATGCCATTATTGCTCCCGTGAAAAAGTCCCTGGTGCAGATTTTTATGAGCATGGTATAAAGACCCATTTTTTTTCTTTTTTTTAAAATTTTTTTTTTTTTTTTAGTGCTGGCAAGAATGTATAGTGGTGGTAGCTATGTAAAAGTAATATTATGGAGCGGAAAACTTGTTGTTAATGATGTTCGTGCTTCCAGTTCTATTGTAGTTTTTGTGGAAATAGATAGGATGTATTGCTTTTTGGAGCGAACCTCATGATATTGAATTATTTTCTTTTTCTTATCAAAATTTTATGCTTATTTATAGATTCAATGGCTCTCGAGCTATCCTGTCTGGACCAGCTGGTGGTGTCGTTGGGTATGCCTTGACAACATTCCATAAAGAGACAGATTGCCAGTCATTGGCTTTGACATGGGAGGTAAGATATTCTTAATACTTTACATCAGTGGTTCTTAAACTCTACATCTTCTCATAATAAAATGCTTTTTCAACACAAATAATATGGCTGAGGCTGTAGAATATGCAGACTGCACCTCTACATAGGAGTAAGATCACCCCCCCCCCAATGGAGCCACCTGTTGGCTGTGGGTGGCAACCCATAATGTCTGAGGACAGATTCATGGTGGCTGAGCAGTCTGTGACCCAGGTATTAAGTGGTCTCGTGACATGGAACACTCTGCTTCAGGCCTTCTTTGGCCGCCCTGTCGGCTGGGGTGTTAGAATGTACCGACTGCACCTGTTGGCCATGGGTGGCGACCCGTGATACTTAAGGTTTGAACCCGGGTCGTTGAGCAGTCCATGACTTGCAATAGTCCACTTTGGCCCTATCTTGGGCTAGACGGGTGGTTGGAGAGGCCCCCTCTGATCAATCGTCTGGTCACACCAAGCCCTAGCACCTATATGATTGCCCCAACCCTATAGCCCTTATGGCAAGCCCCAACCCTTTTTATCATATGGGTGCTAGAAGGCAATGGCTGAGGACTTCATGTCCTGGGGATGACGTTAAACTCTATCTGATGGTAAGGTTCCAGTTTTGGAGGTTTGGGGAATGTGGAGCACCCCTTCATCACCATTGCTCCCTGGTCCACTCTGACCCAGAGTGGTAGTACCTGTTAGGGTCCCATCTATGTGTTAAATAGAAAACATGAGTTTATAAATAAAATTGATTATCCATTAAGAATGAATTTATTTCAAAACTTTATCAGCAATAAATGACCCACTGAGGTTGATATGCCGTAAAACAAACCAAACCAAACCAAAACCCTTCTTTGGGCTAAATGGGCAATAAAAGAGGCCCCATTGATCAATCAGCTGGTCATGTCAAGCTCTTCAACTATATGATTAAGTCTCGACCATATTCTTCAAATTGCTCTTATGACAAACACCTCCCCTAGATGCTAGAAAGTGGTGGCTGAGGGTCAACCACCAGTATTTGTTAATATGTACAAAGTTAATGAAAAATTATTTCTTCAATCATAATATATATATATATATATATATATATATATAAACTATTTGGCATTAGATAACCTACAAGGGTTGATATGCCATTAAACCAAACCACCAACCATTTTGAGAGAAATAAAACTACACCAAAAAATATAAACATTAACACAATTACCATTGATGCTAACATATTGTTAAAACCGTTAACTACAAAAGTGTAAATATAGACATGCAATGTTCATTATTCCCTAACTTCTAGGCCTAAAATAACCCCAGACAGATTGATATACCTTTAAAATCAACTAACCACTCAAGCAATCACCAAACTGAAAAGCCAGCTTTTGTGGTTGTTTGTGTTTGTTTTTTTTTTAAACTGAAGATGGCTTGTCAGTGTCTGAAACTACAAAAACACAAGGATAGTGTCATCCAGGGAGAAGATGAAAAGAATAATGAGAAAGATAATAAAAATAATTAAAGAATAAACAGAATATCTTTTTTTTACACGGATATCTTGATAAAATCTGTTTCTGTCCCCATATAATAGCAACTATATATTTTTTTAATTAAGCAACTATTCTAAGGTTGTCTTTTTTATTATTCTTTTATAAGTTTTTTTAATAAGTCTTTTATTAATAAACTGTTTTCTTTTTTCAGGTACATCAACAGATGTGAGTCGTTATGCAGGAGAATATGAACATGTGTTTGAATCTACAACTGCTGGTATTACTATACAAGCACCTCAGGTAATTTCTCTTTCTTACATTTTCTAATTAAAGTTTAAAATATTAAGATGTAATATCAGAGTTAAATGAAAAGGTTGACATAAGGAGCACATCAGACAAGTGATGATTTGACAGTTGCAAATGCAGCGTACTCTTGGTATGCTTCATTTTGGGGAACAACATTTCACAGTGGTATGTTGTGCCAAACATGCTCACTACTTTCTGGGTGTGGGAATCGTCCTGATGGACTGACATAGTTCTTATAGTAATTGAAGATGTGACTGTAATATATTGCCTTGACTAGCAGTGAACCTGGTGGATGAAGTTAACAGATACATCTGGTTGTAGACAGGAAGTGCGTGAGTGTGATACCCAACCCATGAAAACAGGAAATGCGTGGATGTAAACCATGATCAATGAAAAACAAGCTATGTGGGTGAAGAGGTTTGTCTGCAAGAAAACTGCATGGGTGTCATGGTTGAGGACGCATGAGAGTTTTAAGAATATATAAAGTCTAGAGTTCTGGCTGAAGTTTCAGTTTTCACTCACTTTTCAAACTCCTAACAGCGCCTTTGTATGTACAAACTCTCCCCAATGATTCTACTGCTCCACTCAAACATCACCATTGAAGAATAAAAATATAAGATTATATTCTTATATATACATGTTCCTCGTTGTTTATCAAAGTGTTGTGAGGTGTGGTTTCGTATTCTCTGTTGTAGTAGTATCAGTAATTCTTCGATTGTAATCGTGGCTCAGGACTTAGCTTCTTGTAGCTAATTTTTTACCAGTCCTCTAAACTGTCTCTATATATCTCCTGCTGTAATACACATATGTAAATGAGATAACGTGCCATTGGCTATCTCACTACACAAAGTCCAGCGGCAGTATACAACAGTGGCAAGCAAAATACATGGACTTCAAATGTTGGAACTCTGAAGATCAATAAGTTCCATCTGCAGTGGTACTTCTTCACAGTCAACATCAAAAGACAAAGAGAAATTTTTTGAAAGTTTGGTGAAGGACCACACAGATAGGTTTCAGGGGGCCATAGGTTGGGGACCCCAGACATAGATATTAAAGATGATGAAAGCAGTGATAACCTTAGAGGGGCTGTTATATCTCACACAAATATTCTGGTCACAAGTTGTTCGTGGTGTAATGGTTAAAGTCATGGGAAATGGACTTGTCGCCCCGAGTTCAAATCCTGGATGTGGTAAATGAATTTCACTTAGTGCTAATACGCTTGGGAAAGGTATGAATCCTACTCTCCCTCCAGCTATGGATAAATAGTAGGGTAGACTGGGCTCTTTAACCTTGGTTAGGCAACTGGTCTAGGAGAAGGAAAGACTCTGAATTCAAACTTGTTGAACTCCGCTTAAGAAATTGACCATGTGTCACATCCTGCTCGTGCGGAGGGGTTGGCAAATATATATATATATTTTTAAAATGCAAAAACAGGTTTATACTTGAAAGAAAAAAACATTTTAATTATTTTGTAATTCCAACATAAGATCAATAAATTTAATCTTGAACAAATTTAATTAATTTTTCTAATTCTCTATTTCCAGTTAGATATCAATACGGTGGCGGCTGGTGGTGGCTCTGTGTTGTTTTTCAGAGCTGGACTTTTTGCTGTTGGTCCAGAATCAGCTGGAGCTCATCCAGGACCTGTTTGTTACAGAAAAGGTGAGAAAAGAAAAGTAGCTTATTTCCTATAACTCCAACCTAAAAAAAGGGGAACCACTCTGAGTGAATTTTATCTGCTAATTAATCTACCCATTATTTTCCCATTAAACTAACCCTAACCCCGTCTTCTTTTTTCCTAGTAGATCAATAAATAAATAAATAATCTATAAAATTAATTCAGAGTGGTTCCCCTTTTTTAGGTTGGAGTTATAGGAGATAACCGAAAAGGATCAAATAAATTGTTTTTTGTGTTGATTCAAATTAAAAAAAAAAAAACAAGAATAGAGATTGACCAGAAAAACTTTATGAAACAAGGTTACTTTTTTTTTCTTAATCTGACTATCCCTTGCAGAGGGGTAAGACAACCCCGCCCCCAAGGGGTGTCCTGGGTATGACACTAAACTGCATCTGATGGTGAGATTCTTGTTCTGGAGATCTGGTGAGTGTAGAGTACCCCCCCCCCATTGCCATCACTCCCAGGTCCACTCTGCCCCCAGAGTGGTTGTACCTGTTAGGGTCCAATCTATAGGTCAAATTGATCTGTTTAAACATTATTTATCCTCTACAAGGGATACTTCTGGAGAAGCAAGGACAAACTCATAAGTGATATTCTCCTGTGGACACCTACATATGGACACACCAGTGTAGGCCGACCAGCTAATTAATCCTTTCTTTCTTTTCATTAAGTCATTCTTTTTTTTTCATCTTTTTTTTTTTTTCATTTCCTTTGCAATGAAGTTGTCTTCTGTATTCCAATTTCCCACAGATTATCAGCAAAATAATCAGATAAGACATTCTGTTAAAAGACAACAAAAAGATGAAGAATTTCGTTAAAGCTGGTAATAAAATATGTTTAATGTTAAAACCCTCAGTCACAACCAACTGCCGATTCTTTTTTAATAAGCTATGTAGATATTTTTTTGATATGCAGTTTTTGACAAATGCAGCACCTTCCAAATTCACCAGTCTTAGCTTGATGCAACTTTCTTTTGTTCCCTGAACTGAAAATTCATCTCAGTGGTAAGATTTGAAAATGTTGAGAGTATTAGAAAAATAACACCCAATCAAATGAGAAGTTTCAAAGGTTCTTTGACCTATGCAAAATTGATATGTTGAATGCCATTGGGACTATTCTGAAGAAAATTAATGATTCATTCATTGTTCATTTCTGTCTTGGTAAATACAGCTTTCGTCTCAATATTTTATGAACACACCTTATATACTGAGGTTGCTAAGATCTCTGGTTAAACAGTCTTCTATGCATCATATACACTTCAGTACATAGTATTATTGTATTAAGGTGAGTCAAAAGTTTTACAATATTTTGGTAATATAAGGTCATGATTCAGCAGCTTCAGATGCTTTTGTCAAAATTGTGAATGTGACAAACCCTAATGGACTGTGAGATGCTGAGCTCATCTAATACTCTCAGAGTGCTACTTTACCATATTTTCCTCTATGGCTTGGAACTCAGCCTTTGAATACAGGGTTTGCCTGGTCGTTGAATCTGTTGCAACTTGAGCAAAATATTTTGAACCATCTGGTTACTGTACTGTGATCAATTGTGCCTTCATCTTTTGTATAACAAATGTTTTTGTTTGCTTCCACAACGTTATGGCCCTATTCAAACTTGTAAAGCATAAGTTCCCAATTTAGACTACCACTGCACATTCATCTTTTATAGCTTTCAAATATGAAGTGAAGCAATTCACAATGTGTCAATGAACAAACTACCATGCTACTACCAACCAGGGGTGGGGGGGGGGTATATTGACAAAAAACAATGGCAGAACTCGTACTTGTGGTTTCTTAAAACTCAAGAACCAAGTTACAATAATGTTACTTACCAAACAAATCCCAAAGATATAGGTCCATAGACCAAAACTTTGCCTAGATATAGATACTCACATACACTCCTGATGTTTAAACCCTCAGCATATTACTACCAAACCATTACAACCCTATTGAATACCCAATTACCAATAGAAGTATCATGTGAAGTAATATACAAATACCTAAATAAGCAATATACCCCACAAACAAGGAATCAAAACAAATGTATCCAGCATAAAATAACCCAAGGGGGGTGACATGCCATAAAATCCAACCAACCAACAAAAGAATCTCTCTCCTTGTATTGCTTGGTATAGAGATTCATTTCTTAAAAGTCTGGTTATCCTTTTTTTAAAAAGTGTTGTTTTTTTTCTATTTCTGTGAATGCACATGATATACATCACACACACACACACACACACACACACAATTTAATAGTATTATATTAATCTACAATGTTGATGTTTTATAGGTGGGCCTTTGACTGTGACTGATGCTAACCTGTGCCTTGGCCGAATTCTTCCGGAATATTTTCCTCACATCTTTGGGGAGACAGAGAATCTTCCATTGGACAAAGAGGCTTCTATTAAATCTTTTCAAAAAATGAGAGCTGAGGTAAGTAATTAAATATCTTTACATAATTGTTGAATTGAGCAACAACGACTGAGTACAATTGAATTTGTACATAAAGCAGTTGGTGTTTATAGCACTCTGGAATATTCCATGCTTGCATCTGGGTGATCCCGTTCCTTGAGTTTCAATTGGCTGCTGGTCTTAGTGTGGATATGGTGCTGTATTGAGTTACAGCTTGCTTCCTGGTTATTTCCTATAACTCCAACATAAACAAAGGGGAACCACTCTTGACTGATAAATTATTTATTTATTTTTCATTAAACTAACCCTAAACCCTAACCCCGTCTTCTTTAATAATAAGTAATTTATCAGTCAAGAGTGGTTCCCCTTTGTTTCTGTTGGAGTTATAGGAAATAACCTGCCTCCTTGTCTGCCAACTCGATGGTAGTTGGAATCCATCTGTGTCAGTAAAATGTTATCTGTGTAGTCTACCACTAAATAGATTTTTCTCAGCTTATCCCAAAAGTGTTCCTGGTCATACACACATCTCCACCACTATAAACAAATTCACCTGTGCAGTTCACAGCTTGGCTTAGTTAATAGTCATCATCAAATACATTATACAAATATCATTACTCTTTATGAGATTTTAACATCAAGGGTAACTGGTGATTTTAACTGAAGTCCAAATGACAGCAAGAGAAAAAGTGTACCATTTTGTTATATACAGGGTGAGTTTAAAAAAAAAAGTTAACACCCTTATTTTGAGTACCTTCATGATATAATTTCAAACAGTCTCCACATGTTCATCATCCCTGTTAACACATTCTTTGAATCTACCACAGGTGATTAAAAAAAATGTTAATATCTCTATGGGGGTATCTTTATTAGAAAAGCAAAACAGATATTATGGAGACTGCCAGGGGAAGATTCCAATAATGTATTGATAATGATAGGGAACAGATGGCGACTTTAAAACCATAATATTATAAAGGAGCTCCCATAGAATTGTTTACTTTTTTTTTCAAACACCCTTTGTAATTTTCTGTTAGATGATTGCCTTTGTATAGATTTTTTTGCATATATATCTGTATAATCAATAACCAATATTTTTCTATCTTATTCAGGTGAATAGCTTCATCACCAGCCAGAATCCTCCCAGCAAACCAATGAGCGTCGAAGAAGTTGCCATGGGCTTTATCCGTGTTGCCAATGAAGCTATGTGTCGTCCAATCAGAGCTTTGACACAAGTAATCTTTATTCTATTTTTAACGAATATAGAAATTCTCATTTCAGGATGTGACACTAGCTCAATTTCTAAGTGGAATTTTACAGGTTTGAATTCAGAGTTTTCCTTCTCCTAGACTAGTTGCCATATCAAAGTTAAATAGCCTAGTCTTGCCTACTATTTACCCTTAGCTGGAAGGTGAATAGTTTGATTCATGCTTTTCCCAAGGGGATTAGCACTGTGAACTGGAAACAGCCTCATCCAGGATACAAACAAGTGTATCCTTGACTCGTGGGTATCTTTAGCTTTGGTATGACAGCCAGTTGAGAAAACTCTGAATTTAAACCAGGTGTACTCCACTTAAAGAGTAGAATACTTTGTAATGTAAGACTTGCATATAAATACATCTCATAGTTTTGTCTGTGTTTTTAAGAGCCAGTAAAAGGAAATTCTGTTTCACAATGTATTCATTAAAGGAGCTCCATAACTTACAAAATTACAAACTTTAAAAAAAAAAACTCTCTCTGTAAATTCACATTTTGAACACCATTCCAGTTCAAAAGATGGTACACTATAGCAAAATTTTTGTTAGCACAATAACCTTAAAATGCTCTTAGATAATATAGCATTTTCTAATCCAATTTGTATCTCAATAATAATATTGTGTGATCAGTATTTGTCCTCATTCTGATCATTATAGTTTCTCAAGGGAGATAATTATTAAATGCTTATTATTCTATATTATGTATTATTTGGACTATTGTTCTCATCTTTATTGTTATCTGTACACTGTTTTGGCTGATGTACCCTCCAGCCTTCTTCAGGTATTTCTTGTGGACTCAGGAAACCTTCTTTTGTAATTGAGAGCCATCACAGAACTTTGAACCCAACCCTTTATTCAATCCACGGGGGTATCTTGTTCTCATTCCGCTAACCATAGCTGGGTACAAGTGTTAAGCTGTGTTAATTATTATTCTATGTTACTGTCGCCCTTGACTAGGACTGAACCTGCAGCAGAGAGATAACTGTCACTTAGAACTGTCTTAACTCAATGCCTATATACACTACGTTATATGCCTTCGGAGAAATATTCTATATTAGTTGTATGTTCCCAACCTTACTTGGATTATATAGTATCTGGCTAAATTTAAGTATACACTTTTTAAATCTCATATTGCTCACCATTGGATAGCAGTACCTATCGTTCAATGTGTTTATTATGAAAATTTATGCATGTTAACCCCCATTTACCAATAATGCAATAATGATACTTTTTGAAAGCAATATCAACAGTGTTATCATTAATGCATGTGGTCCTAATGAATAGAATGCTCAATATGGAAATTCATTATCCCACTTTGCCTATTCATGGTTTTTCCTATTTTTTCATACCACAGTTGGTAATTTGGTCCCTAGTGACCCCAAAGGAATTCAGGAGTAAATATATTTACCCCCACTGGATTCCTCATAAAATTCTTTCCTAGAAAGGTTTTGTTTGATCTTGGTACAGGGATTTGTTTTCTATTTCATCCCTGGACAGAAAAAAACACCACAAATATGATAAGATTTTCGATTATTTCCTATAAGTATAACATAAACAAAGGGGAACCACTCTTGACTGATAAATTATTTATTTATTTTTCCCATTAAATTAACCCTAACCCCGTCTTCTCTTTTCCTAGTTGAAATAAATAATTTATCAGTCAAGAGTGGTTTCCCTTTGTTTATGTTCGACTTATAGGAAATAACCAGATTTTCTCTTACTTATCAGTTACTTAGCCGTTCATAATAATGTAGATTTAATAAAAAGGATGCAACATGAATTTTGGTGATCCAGTATAAAGATCTTATTTGTTATATCTATGTTATCATAACATAACAGCAAGTGGGCACACCATAACTCAATTTGTATTAGAGCAATAACATTAAAATGCTCTAATTTGAAAACAATCTATAAACCAATTTACAACTTATTATATTATTTAGTCAGTCTTTGTAGTATGGTCAAATACAAAACATTTTGAATCCCAATGTTAGCTCCTTTATTGTTGTGTATTTGTTTACCATCACCACAATAAATGTATGTAGTACACTATGATAAATGTACATGTGTATGTAGCATAATACAATAAATGTGTGTGTGCGTGTGTTTAGTACACCTTGATAAATGTACGTGTAGTGCATCACAAAATGTTTATGTATTAAATACACTACCATATAATGTATGTATGTATGTAGTACACTATTTAAAATAAATAAGGGTTGTATCATCATTTAAGTTTTTAGAGTTATCTCCCTTGGATTCTTATCTATCTATTTTGTAAGTCTGACTGTAGACATTAAAGTTTCATGTATCAACTATTGAATAGAAAATACAATCAGGAAATGAAACTTTGTTTTGTTTATTTTCATCTCTTCACTAACAAAGCTCCAAATAATTGTTTGTTTGTTTATATTGTTAAATAGATTTAATACTGATGTTTATCAAAAAAAAAAAAAAAAGAATTTTCATCTGATGATTGTGTACATGAAACTTATAGTAATGAAATGATTGTAAGAAGGTGAGATTTTAATTTCTTTTAGTTTTTATACTGCTCTGTTGGCCATCATTTAAGCACTTTTTTTATTCATCAAACATTTTTTCTTTTAAATGTTTGTTTATTCTCATACATTCAATATATATATATATATATGGTCATCCACAGATAAGTCTCTTCAGTGTGGCTAGACATTTTTGTAAGCTACCTACAGCCGGAATTGAAATCCGGTCAGTTGTGTGTCAGTCCGACACCTTAACCATTAGGCTGTCTTTACTTACAGAATGGGAAGGGGATTTTAACTGTTTTAATACACACATCACTTTGTGTGTAAAGGCCGTCACAGAGTGCTCCATTCCTTATATAGAAGAGCGTCATATATATATATATATATATATATATATATATATATATACAAAAGTGATTAAACTGGAATATTTCATTGTAATTACTTAATCTTACATTTTTAAGACTGGATAGTTTCTTAGGAATATCATTGTCCCCCCCCCCCCAGTCCCACCCTTATTACTTTTGTTTCACCCTATGTTCATTACTCAAAATCTGTTTTACTTACATTGTTTGTTTTTTCTGATAAGTAAAATATCTTTCATTTTATATACAAAACACTTTTTTCTTTTTTTACTTATCACATATGACTGATATTTCTTTTGTCTTTTTAGGCCAAAGGTTATGACACATCCCAACATGTTTTGGCTTGTTTTGGGGGAGCTGGAGCCCAGCATGCTTGTTCAATTGCACGTTCTTTAGGAATGTCCCAAGTCTTCATCCATCGGTATGTCAGTTAAAAATACATACAAAAAACACTCAACATAATATAGATGTGTGTGTGTGTGTGTGTAAATAGAAAAAAAACTCTTTATGATCTTAGACTTAGATGGATATATATATATATAACTCCTGTTAAGGCAAGTGATGCCAACCAATAAAACTCTTTTTCCATTTTGAATACGCACAGAGAAATAATTTATAAAAAAAAGTCGTCAGGGTGGCCTAAAGTTGGTATCAGCTGGGAGTCTATCTCCTTTTCACTTCTGCTAGACCAAGGAGATTGTTTTTGCATCTTTGGTGGAATGCCACACCTACTATTAGCTCCTAACTTTACCGCACAGATTCCTGTGCTACTCATAGGCTGAGTTGGCAAGGGACAGTATCGAACCAAAAACCTTCTGGTTCCTAGTCGGGCACTCTACCAACTGAGCTAAACTGGTCCTACATTAAGTGTATTATGCTTAGCATAATATTTATCATTGTAGGATTTTTTTTTTGCATTGGTTAGTCCACCAGTCTAGGAGAAGTAAAATTGAATTCAAAACAGCTTTACTCAGTTTAACAATTGATATTACATCACATCCAACCTGTAGTTGAAATACATATGTAAATATGAATCAAGTATAACTATTGGTTATTTCCTATAACTCCAACATAAACAAAGGGGAACCACTCTTGACTGATAAATTATTTATTTATTTTCCCATTAAACTAACCCTAACCCCGTCTTCTTTTTTCCTAGTAGATCAATAAATAAATAAATAATTTATCAGTCAAGAGTGGTTCCCCTTTGTTTATGTTGAACTTATAGGAAATAACCTAACTATTTGTAATCACTTAAGGTGTAACAGTAGAAAATAGTCTTGGCAATCTGAATTCAAATCCTAAATAAGGGTGTTTACTTTTCACATAGAATTAATGAAAAATATATGAATCCAACTTTCTTCCTCCAGCTATGGGTAAATAGTAGAGCAGACTGGGTGCTCTAGCCTTGGTATAACAACTGGTCCAAAAGAAGGAAAACTCAAACCAGACCTGAAGAGGGATGGGCTCTGCCAAGCTATCCCCACCCAAGACCTGCTATATGAGTTTTTTCAATAACTAACGATTGCTCTAGCAATTAAAGGCACTTCTAAGATTTTCCTAACACTGTTCCAGACCTGGTGCTGTTGATTCTTACATCATTTTTTTCTTTCTGTTTTTAATAATATTTCCTTTTCATTTCCAGATTTGCAGGAATCCTTTCTGCTTATGGAATGGCACTGGCTGATGTGGTTCATGAAGAACAAGAACCTTGTGCTTCTTTTTATGAACAAGGTGAACTTTTTTTTAAATGAGTTTTTCTTAAGTTTTTGGTTTTCTGTTTTTTTTTAAATCTTAAAGATGCCAACATTTTATACTTCATTAAAACATACTGTATATACTCCATAGTATATACTATTATATATATATTCGTATATATATAATATATATATATATACTCCATGTATATACTCCAATATTGAACATCTTCATATAATGAACAATCTCTAATTTTAAATTATAAAAAAGTGTTTTTTATTGTAATGAACAACCCATAACTTTTGGCTATGCTAATCTTCAAAAATGATTTCTTCAGAATTCAATGTCATAAAGAAAAAAACATTCAAACATTTATTTATACTTTAAAAAATACTGTAATAAATCAATTTCAGTTAGTCTAATCAAAAACCACAGTCTCACTTAATGCTTAAATAAAGGCTTTTAGTTAAGATAAGTTTTTACATAACTTTGTTTACTATTTAGGATATTTATACATATTATATACATAAGTGTTATAGATAATTGACAATGTTGAGTAAAAACTTTATTATCTTAACAAATAGACTTAGTTTAGGTGTAGGCTATCCATGGACACTTTAGTTATGACAAAGTTAGACCTCAAAACAAGGTAAACTTTGGTGTTTCCAAGACATATTTTGTGTAATGAATGACCTTTTGTTTTTTAATTGGAAAATTGGTCTTAAAAAATCATTCATTATACAAGTATATTTGGTGAATATTTATGACTTAGGATAAATTTTAATGTAGAATTAAATATCTCACTTTATTATCGCAATATTATCCTGAATTTTATTATTGTATGAACTATTGCTAAATATTGACCCTTTTTTATAAGTATTTAGAAGAAGGATAGAAAAATAATTTTAATTGAGAATTTAATTCTATTAAAATAATAATTTTCCAGAAATTTAACATTCAAAACCAGAAATATATATTTCCTTGATTATAAAAATTTGGTTCTTTTTACATTATGATCCATTATTTAATAGTAAATTGTCTGTTTATTCAGATACTTATCAATAGTTTAATATACATAAAGTCACAATGTATTTTATATATAAGTTTTTTGTTTTTTTGATTTTCAGACTCCTTTAACCATATTGATCAACGAATTACCTTCTTAGCTCAAAAATGCACTGACGCTCTCAAGTCGCAAGGTTTTCATGAGTATGTATTTCAGTTTTTGAAGATGACTCTTTTATAATGTATTTCATATTATTGTGGATTAATCACAAAAGACTTCAATGAAAGAAATTCAATTGTGATTACTTACACTTTAATTGTAGAAATCAAATCACTACTCAAGCGTTTCTTCATCTGCGTTATGACCGAACAGATTGTGCCTTGATGTGTTCAACTGACAACGACTGTAAACCGCACAAGAGCAGCAGTAAACATGGAGACTTCAAAAAAGCTTTTTTGAACAGGTAAGTCAATGGGGAGAGGGATTTTGTCTTTTAACCTTATAATGTCTGTGTCCTATTGACAAGGCTTAGAATATGATGACTTTATTCCCTGCATGGGGGATGGGGGGTGTAAGACCCCTCTAATAAGGGTGCCCTGAGTATGGCATTAAACTGAATCTGATAGATGTTCTAGTCCTGGAGATCTGAGAAATGTGGAGTACCCTTCATTGCCATTACTGTCAGGTCCACTCAGACCTGGAGTAGTAATACTTATTAGGGTCCCATCAATGGGTCAAATAAACCTGTTTAGAATTTATTCAAATCCGATAGGACTGTAAAAAAAATTTAAATTGAAGAAACAACTACACAAAAATAATATAAATACAATGAACATTATTCCTTAACCTCTAGGCATAAAATAACCATAGACAGGCTGACATGCCATTAAAATCAATCTTCCCACTGCAATTATATATTATTGTAGTCAAATGAGATTCTCTTCCCACTAATCCAACACTGAAAATCCAGAAGGGGAAAAAATTCTCATTCAACACTAAAAATCACTTTCAAACACAGTTTCTCATATTTGTGTTCTCTCGACCAACTCACTATGAGAAGCGTGAAAAATACCATTCCTCCTCTAATTTTCCCCCAGTCTTTTATTATGGCAAGCCATGGCTGTCTAGCTAATCAATGCACATGGCTTCCTTTAAAAATGAAAACTGGATTATTTTAGATTTATTTGACAAAAAATGCTCCTATTGCATTAAAATGTTTTGAACTAAGGAAGTTGTTAATTTCCTTTACATTTTACACCAGACACAAATCAAACTATTTGTTTAAACTCCTGAGGCAATTCTTCACTCCGATTATTCAAGGTTGGGGAGAGGAATAATTTCTAAAGATGGAGGTGTGCTCAGATTAATGGTTATCGTCATAGGAAATGGAATCGGTGAACTCCATCAGTTCAAATCCTGGATGAGGCTGCTTGCATTTCCCTTTGTACTAAGGCATGAATCCATTTTTTTCCTCTCAGCTACAGGTAAATAGACAAGCAGGTTGGCTTCTTTAATGTTGGTTAGGCAACCAGTCAAGGAGAAGGAGAATTTGTCACTCATTATCTTTTCAACAGAAAATATGAACTTGCGAAACAACTTGTGACGGAGAACGAGAAAGGAAAGGGAGCAAAACATTGTCTTGCCTGCTGGGATCGAACCCGCGTCCTCCCGCATGCGAAAACAGATGAGATGTAGGAACTGGAAGGACGCGAAGTGTGACTGACGTGCCCGGATGTTTGGCTAATATGCCCATAAAATAACAAGTGAGTCAAGTGCTGGGCGGTCAGCAGCAGCAGAAGCAGTCGACGACGAAGCGCTTTTCAGTAAAGAAATGGATTTTAGTCGAACAGAAACAAAACTAAATAGGAAATGTGATTTTGAACTGTTAAAGATTATTTCGACTATGACAACGGATTTTTCCAGCTGCTAGATGAAGAATGTGTTGACCAACAGAGGGTCTGACTTGTGAGAAGACTGAGAATTGCTTGTTTTTGGTTCCCCTCGGCTGGAGCTTGTTGATTCAAAGGTCTATTTCACCCATATATTTTCCCCCCTTCTATACAACTTTATATAATAATGAGTTAATACAATCAAAAAAATATATTATCTATATATTTATGTCTGTTTTTTTTATTTCTTATTTTGTATTTATTTTTGAGAAAGTATTGAATTTTCTACTCTTTGAAATAACTAATTTTTTGTTTGGACTTCCTATTCAGGTACAAACGAGAGTTTGGCTTCACTATTGAAAACCGACCAATCCGAGTTGATGATATCCGCGTTCGAGGAGTTGGGAGCAGCATGGCTGAATCAAAAGAAACAATTGCAAGTTCTGCCAATGCACCTGTTCCAGAAAAGGTTAGTAGATGCCACATAAAACTGAGGGAGAGTATCTAAGTGCACACACACACACACACACACACACACACTATGTATGTGTATAGACATGATATTATAGTTTGCTATATTTATAGATAAAAAAATGCTCAATATCAGTGATAGAGCATATATATCTAAGTCAGGGTAGCGTAGCCATAAAGTTAACAGTGCTTTGGTAAATGTCAGTTTCTCACCTATGCAATTTTCAAATCAAGATGTATACTCTTAGGGGAATCAAATATTTTGCAATATTTTTGGTAATTTAAGGTACAATTCTTGCAGCTTTGGATGCTTTTATTAAAGTCATGAAAAGGACAAACCACAATGGACTGTGATATACTAAGCTCACCTGATACTCTCCAAGGACTAGACACTAGATTTGGAGCACAGCTTCAGAATCCATGGTTTTAGGCCAACCTGACTTTGCCTGATTATTAAGGTTCTCACAATCTGAGCAAAATTTCTCAAACCATCTGGTTACTGTTGAAGTGAGTTAATGTACTGTTGATTTGAGCAAACAAGCTAAACACAACTGAACCAGTGCCAAGACAATTGGTACTTATGGAAATCCAGTATAGTCCACTCATGCATTTGGATGATTCCATTCCTTGAGTCCTGATTGGCTGCTTGGTTTCTATAATGTTATGAGGCTTCATAAATAAACTGCCATTTTGCAGTAGTATTTGCAGCAAAACAGATTCGTATTAAGTTACGACTACTTGCTGCCCTGTCTTACCAATTCAACGGTAATTGGAACTAGTATGATTATTCTACAGTTACTATACTGTGATCAACTGCGCCTTTTTTTTTTTTTAAATGACAAATGTTTTGGCCCAGTTCAAACTCATAAAGCATAAGGTCTTGAATTATACAATATTCCTCCTTCATCTGCACAGCTTTTTAAGGAAACCATGTACAATGTATTAGTACACCAACTACAACTTGAACTACCTTAATCATGGGATACATGTATTTACCTAACCCCTCTGCATGAGCAGGATGCAATACAAGGTTAATTTTCAAGAGAAGTTTACCAGGTTTGGATTTAGTTTTTCCTTCTAGACTAGTTGCCATACCAAGATTAAAGAGCCCATTCTGCCCTACTATTTTACCCATAGCTTGAGGGAGAATTATTGGATTCAAACCTTTCCCAAGAGTATGTGAAAATGCAAACAGCCTTGAAATCAGATCACCATGTCCATTTTTTATGATAATAACCATTACACTTCAAGGACCTCCTTGGTCATGTTATATACACACTGCAAACTGGTACATTCCAAAATATTGCAAAATGTTTGACTCACCCTAGTACATACATGTGTGTGTGTGTTTATGTGTGTGCATATATATATATATATATGTATATGGTCTCTTTGGAGTTTTATAGGTAAATTTTATTTTTGACAGTAATTTCCAATGATTCTATTTATAAATATAAATTACTCTAAACAAATGCCTAATTCTTTATTTGAATTTTTTTTAACTTTAAAAATGTTTTTTTTCTGGTCTCCTTAATTTTGTGACTTTTTAAAATCAAACTGTATGTCCAAGAGGTTTTGTTTTGTTTTTTTTTTTATTTCCTTCAATTTTCCTTAATATAGTTATTGATTCTGATTTTTATTTTTGACATTGACAAGAAGAATCCACTTGATCATCATTTCTATTCATCTCTTTAAATGTTTTCAATCTGATTCTTTTTTTCAGTTGACCAAGTGCTATTTTGAGACGGGTCTTTGTGATACTAATGTTTATCTGCTGACCAAATTGGCTGCTGGACATCAATTACCTGGACCAGCAATTATTATTGACAAAAACAGGTGAGAAAATGAGACATTAAAGATTGGAACAACTCATGGTTGAGCAGATATTATTGTAGGAAGTGGGTTCAGCTACCCAAGTTTAAATCCTGAATGAGGCTGATTGCATTTCACATAGTGCTAATCCCCCTGGAAATGGTATGAATTTAACTATTTTCCCTTCTGCTATGGGTAAATAATAGGGCAGACTTGGCTCTTTAACCTTGGTATGGCAACCAGACAAGGAAAAGGAAAACTCTGAATTCAACTATGAATTAAATAGAAAAAATGTGTTTATAAAAAAAATTGAGTTCTATTAAGAATGAATTTATTTCAAAACTTTGTCGGCATTAAATGACCCATTGATGTTGATATGTCATTAAACAAAACAAGCAAACTGAAATTCAAACCAGTTGTAGACCTGGAGTGGGATGGGTTCCACCAGGCTATTCCTGCCCAAGACATGCTGCATGAATAGAACCCTACAACCAAACCAAGTTAAAGGATAAGTCTTTTTTTTATTATTGGATAATTCACAAATCTGAATGACAAAAAGTTTCCTGTTCCATTCAGAACATTTTTGTTTTATTTAATTAAAAGTCAGACTTTATGCAAATGTTGTAACTTGAGTATCAGTGTTAATGGAGAAATAATAGGAAGAAACACAATGAGTATTAAGGATTGGGAAAAAGATTTACTAAGCAAAGTTACAATATGAACAGAGTAATTAGTTATTACTAAGTTGAATTAACAAGTCCTGTGAGGTCTTGTTTCTCTTCTCTGGGGTTTTATCAGACATTATAGGAAAAACAGACAATTCCATTCTCATTATTTAGGTACTATATGACTGCAAATGTTAACCACTCCCCCCTATATATTTCTTTTGATAAGAATTGTAAAAGTCTGCTTGACTAATCTGCTTAAATGCTCTACAAGAAAGTCACAACAAAGGAATTATTTATTTTACTTTAGTTTCAGTAAGTTTTTGAATTTATATATACATAAAGAAACAGAAGGTCCTAAATAGAATCATTCCCATCACCAACTCAACTGGTCTATTGGATATATATATATAAAGTAAAGTCGTCAGGGTGGCCTAAAGTCAGTATAAGCCAATCAGTGAGGGAGTCTATCCCCTTTTCACTAGCGCTGGACCAAGGAGATTGTTTTTGCGTCTAAGGTGGAGCACCACACCTACCATCAGCTCCTTACTTTACCGCACAGATCCCTGTGCTACTCATACGCTGAGTTGTCAAGAGCCGGTATCGAACTAGGGAACCTTGTGGTTTCTAGCCGAACGCTATACCAACTGAGCTAACCCGGCCCCTATAATATATATATATATATATATAAAGCAATCTACAGATGCGCGTTTCGGGGTTTACCCCTCATCAGTGCAGCTATACTTATTTTTCAGCAGCTACCTCTGGTCGGGTTCGAGACCTGAATGAACTTTCGCTCGTCAAGTCTTTTACCGATGGGTCCACAAGCAGCTGCCAAGGATAGAAGGCAGAATAATCGCTATATTTCCTAAACCAGAAATAAACTCACCAGAGGTCTCTAACTTGTAAACAAGTGAGACTAGCTTTGCGCCGAAGCGGTGAATTTTCGCAATTAGTCCCTTCTAAACAGAGTGCTATATATATATATATATTCAAATTATCTCTGTTGTTATATTTTTTACATTACCTTCAAATCAGATACACAGCAGCAGCAGCAGCAGCTTGTTCTGCAGGTCCCATGCATTACATCTCTGTGTATGTAAAATATAAATATTTCAAACACATTAACATCTCATAATTTGTAAACACGGTTTGTTTTGAATGGCTTTTTGCCGATAATTTTTGGGAGAATAAGTGCTTAATTGGAGTCGTACCTAATTTTGAAAATTAATTAATTAATAATGAATTAGGCGGGAATACCTATTAAATGTATGGCTAAACAAATCGAGAAAAATCAATCTCTGTATGTACATTTCGGCCTATTAGGCCTCATCAGCAGAGCTATAGATCGAAGACCGCCCTGTGCGTGATTTGAAACCGCTGCCAAGCTGACAGGCCGATCTCATAACCCTACACTAAACGGACTTCTTAGATTTTATGATTTGTTTAGAGTAGGTTAACATTCCACTTCTAGTGCTTTTATTACACGACGATATGATAAGTTGTAAACATGGTTTGTTTTGAATGGCTTTTTGCCGATAATTTTGGGAGAATAAGTGCTTAATTGGAGTCGTACCTAATTTTGAAAATTAATTAATAATGAATTAGGCAGGAATACCTATTAAATGTATGGCTAAAATCGAGAAAATCAATCTCTGTATGTACATTTCGGCCTATTAGGCCTCATCAGCAGAGCTATAGATCGGAAGACGCCTGTCGTGATTTGAAACCGGACTGCCAAGCTGACAGGCCGATCATAACCCCACACTAACGGACTTCTTAGATTTTATGATTTGTTTAGAGTAGGTTAACATTCCACTTCTAGTGACTTTTATTACACGACGATATGATAAGTTGTAAACACGGTTTGTTTTGAATGGCTTTTTGCCGATAATTTCAAAATTAGGTACGACTCCAATTAAGCACTTATTCTCCCAAAAATTATCGGCAAAAAGCCATTCAAAACAAACCGTGTTTACAACTTATCATATCGTTGTGTAATAAAAATCACTAGAAGTGGAATGTTAACCTACTCTAAACAAATCATAAAATCTAAGAAGTCCGTTTAGTGTAGGGGTTATGAGATCGGCCTGTCAGCTTGGCAGTCCGGTTTCAAATCACGCACAGGGCGGTCTTCCGATCTATAGCTCTGCTGATGAGGCCTAATAAGCCGAAATGTACATACAGAGATTGATTTTTCTCGATTTGTTTAGCCATACATTTAATAGGTATTCCCGCCTAATTCATTATTAATTAATTAATTTTCAAAATTAGGTACGACTCCAATTAAGCATCTCATAATTTGTTAAAACTTTTTTTTTTTTAATAATTTATGTCTTACTTTTAATTTGACAGCACAATAGTGGTTGAGCCTGACTGCATTGCAACCATTACTCAACATGGAGATGTCAAAATTAAGGTAAGTACCTTTGGAATTTCAAAAACCCTAGTAGTGAAAATAAGTTCCTGGAGAACCTTCTCCCAAGCAGCACATCCCCATTACACTAGGGGGAGTCCCTGGGGTGTTGCTGGACTGCTACATTGTAGTAAGAGAGTTCAAACTCCAGTTATGTTTACTTTTGGACTAATACTCTTGGGAAAGGTATGAATGCTCTCATCTTCCCAGCTATTGGTTAAATGGTACCACTACTATTCTTCTACAAGGATGGCTTTGAAATTGAATAACTCACAAAGGTTGATATCCTATTAAACAAAGAAACCAAACCAGATCATTGTACTAATGAGATAGTAATATGTCCTGAGCCTTTAACAAAAGTTGGTAGAACTTGGCAATTTAGGGACACACCCTCATGTAAAAGTGGCTGGGTTTCTACATTGATTTAAATAAATATATATATATATATATATATATATATATATATATATATATATTATGGGAAATTCCATGTCAAATCATCCAGAAAAAAGTAAAATTGTCACCCACCCCCTTCAATTTTTCTGAAATTTTGCACAATTATGGACTATGTTAAAGTTAGACAGTCCCCGAAATTGGAGCTTCCAATTTAAAAAAAATTGGCAAAGTTATGTCGAATTTTAGATCTCCGAATTTGGTGGGGATTGCAAAAAATGGCGACTTTTTGTAATCTATTTTTGTCTGTAAAAGGAGTTATAGAGCTTCACTACTAAAAATTGGTTTATAAAAGAATTTTTGTCTGAGGAAAGGAGGTGCATATGATTTGGTCGTTTCTTCTTTTTTTTTTTTTTTTTTTCTCCAGATGAAAGTTTGTAATGTGTGATTACAGACTCTAAAGCCAGGAGTTTTTTTTATACGGTTGTAGTTTAGAAATAAAAATAAAATTATATATATATATAACTTTCCATCTCAAAGTCCTGATGAAGGTTTATTAAAAAATAAAACATTATAATATTGACTTCCCCATCAAGAAAAAATTAATCTTTTTGGAATGATTTGGGTTTTTCTATTTTCTACATAATGTCAGATTTATTTCCATATTTTACTCCCATATAACCAAAAGAATGCACATAGACATTTTTATATAAATTATATAAATTTGTTAATGTTCACCAGTTTTGGTCTTCAGCCATGATCATCATCAGATGTTTGTTTCATGACTGAAAGTCATATGAATGCCAGAGAATGGGCTTCTTTATGTGTGAATGAAACTTGAACCTTAAAACTTGATAATTTTAAATATTCAACATTTTATATACAATATATAAAGTACTTACAATATATGTTATTCATGCAATATTTTTCTTGGACTTTTGTTCACTATAGAATATCCAACTAAAAACTTATGTCTTTCATTTCAGGTCAGTTGTGACAATTCTAAAAAGATTGGCACTCAACTCGATACAATCCAACTTTCTATATTTTCTCACCGATTTATGAGCATAGCAGAACAGATGGGACGGTAAGTTTAATCAGATTTAAATGTTAACACCTTGTACAATTAAGTTGATACTAAACTGCATCTGATGTTGCTGTTCCAGTTCTGGAGAGTGTGCAGTACCCCTTCATTGCCATTACTACCATGTCCACTCTGACCTAGAGTGGTAGTACCTCTTAGGGTATCATCTATGGGTCAAATAGATGTTTGAAAGTTATTCATATTCGATAGGACCGTGTGCAAAAAATTTTTTTTTAAAAAGATGTAAATATATATGCAAAATGAATATGAAACCTCAACCTCTAGGTATAGAATAGTCCTAGACAGGTTGACATGCCATTAAAATCAATCAATTAATCAACCAAGAGCTGCAACTATTCCTTCCCATTATGTTTGAATTTCAACTTTATGAAATAATTATTCATGTATGGGTCATTCATTAATTCTTTTTTACTAAAATTTGGTGTAATAAAAGAGGAATTAGGTAATTGCTTTACTAAAGCTTTACTCAATACTAAAAGTGGCTACCCGGCGTCACCTGGGTAGAGGGGGATTTTTTTAAAAGTTAGTCTCGCAGATCCATTATTACTGAATTGTGAGTTGGATCCCCGCTAGATGCCCCATTAAAATCTCTACGTAAAAAAAAGACCTTTCGTTGATCCAGTCACTTTGAAAATAGAAATTTATGTCTACAATATTAAATGGAAAAAAAATCCATGTTGTTATCATTTAAATTTTATTTTTTAGATATCTTCATGAATTTAAATCAAATCTTCATTATTTTTTGCTCAAAAACTGAGCCCTGGTGATATTTGATGTGTATATATATTTACTTTGTTGTTAATTGTTTTATTTTTGAAGTTTCCTATGGACATACAGATTCATACAACTGCCCTTTATATATAATATATATATACATATATATATATATAACTTAACTGTGGTCAAGTTGAGAGGAAGGTTCTTTAGTGCTTATAGTGAACTGATCCAGGAGGTGACAACTACATTCTTCAAATTTTGACCTTTAAATGAATATATAGTGTACTTATTTAGAATGCCACAGTTACAATACACCCTCTGAAGATCGAGCTCACTCTACAAACCATAAGACAAACTTTCTCTACCTCATGCTATGATTGGTGCTTGAATACCTATTATCTATGAACAAATAAACCTATTTGTCATATCATTGTCATCATCAGTATCAGTTGTAATTGTGTATATATTTCACTAAAATTCTGAAATGAAATATATATATATATATACGCGCACAGTACTGAGATACATACACACACTCACATTCACACACATATATGTAAACACACACATACATTTACATGTATACACATATAGTCATACACACAACTCCCATGAACCCTCCCTCACATATATAAGAGCATTAAAAAAACAACCCACCTCATAGAGATTCTTCATTGAACAAATGGACTTGTTACTACTAACACACTCGTCTACCCGGATTTTAATAGCATGTCAAACCCTCAAAAATACTTCAATTTTTATAGTTCTTCTATAATCCTCCCTTTCAAAAAATCTATAAACAATTTCTTCAAATAAGAAATTTTCTCCTGACAATGACCTAAGGTCGAAACTAGTTGAGAATAAACAACATATAAGAAATATTCCTGCTTGTATTATTACTTTTTGTTCATACTATATATATATATATATATATATATATATATATATTATAAACTTTTGGCTTAAATAGACATGTGATTGAAATATTGTTTATGTTTGATTGCAGGGTTTTGCAGAGAACTGCCATTTCTACAAATATTAAGGTTAGTATGTTTATAAAAATTTAACATTAAGTTCGCAGAGAGAAAACATGAGTCATGAAGTCAAAGAATGGGGTGTACGACGATAAATAGAATACAACAATTTATTACATATAATGCACATTAATAGGGTTACAGCAAGCAATGTTCTTAGGAATGTTCATAGTTTAGGTCAGACAAGCGACTGAAGGGAGGTTCACAGCACCGAAAAGGTATAGCCGTAGTTTAGTTTTAGTTTCACAGCACCGTAAGAGGTCTAGCCATAGTTATTGTGTAGTAAAAGTTTAGTTAGATATTTGGTATAGTTAAATGGTTTGCAAGAGTAATCCTGCAACAGTCTTGTGGTCTGAAAGTATCAATGGGGGAAGCTTGTCTGAAGGTTGTACCAATATCGAAGGCTCCTCTAATTTATCCTGGGCGGAACGAAGGTAGTTATTATCGACCTTCAAGGGTTGATGACAATAATCCTCAATGTCCGAAGTTCCGAGGGAATGGACGAGAATCCTTCAAGGGTTACTATTCTGTCCATGTCCCAAAAACTCTTGGAAAAAGAGGTGCATAAAAGCACTTACCTTGTTATCCGCTAGGGAACTGGTGTGAGCCAGCAGTTGTCCCCTGAGGGGATGAAATGTGAAGAGGGTGAGGAAGCCACTGTGAGGGCCTTTTATAAAGGACATCACATGACCAACAGGTTAGGGCAGGCTGCTGCTGATGTGTGTCAGTGAAACCCGATGCCTGTCCCCTAAGGGCTCAGGTACTGGTGTAGACCGAAGATAGTAACATAAAATTCCAATATGTTCAACCGTTTTATAATATCATCATCATCATCAAGTTGTGCTGTTAGCATGGATTCCCTTGACTCTTTCGTGCCATCCGTCCCTATTGGCCATCACTCCAAATAGGTCCTCCATACACCATCCAGAGTCCGCACAGAGCTGATGGATGTAATTCTTTGCTGGTTGGCCAACACTAGTGTGCCCATGTGTGGTAGTCCACAGGAGAACAACACTTATAAGTTTGTCCCTACTTCTCCAGCGGTGCCTACTACCATGCCTTGCTTGGATGATTTGTAAGATGGGAGGCAATTTGCTTTACAGCTGCTGTTTTGTGGGTTGGTGCTTTCAGGATTTTTCCAAAACAGCATCCAATACAATAACATTGGCACTGCTACAACTTTAAAGAATTCTCATTTTATTTTATCAGTGAGATCAGATTTCCAAATGGTTAATAATCTGTTGATAGCAGCCCATGCCTTTCTTATACATTTATTGACATCGCTTTCAGTAGATGAGATATTGCTACCAAGGTATATGAAATAGTCTCCTAATTTTAGAAACTTGCCGTTTAAAAGTGCGACCATGCAGGTGCTAATTGTGGTGAGCAGATGGAATTTATACCTTTGAGCAGCAGCAGCAGCAGTCATGCCATTTTTTATTGTGGCATGGAATGGTGAACATCATGTTTGTGTGTAGTAACGAGTCGAACTTACCTGACTCAAAGCGTCCTAGATGCCTGGCCTGCGAAACTGTCCCTGGCAAGGAAAGGAATGTGGTCGGGGGAAGAAGGAATGTGGTACGCCATTATGCCCACTCTGAGTAAGAAGTGTCAAGAAATTGGAGGGGGCAGAATGGACTTTTTATAGAGGTTACGAGGAATTATGGGTGACTACCCATAGTGCATTGCAACTTTTATTTGACTATAAAAGCGACCTATTTTAGCCTGAACGACACTGCATTTTTGTTCTTCAGTAACAGTGTTGAGAGAGCAGAAGAGGAAGTGAAAAGAGAGAAAAAGAGGAAGAAAAAGAAGAGAAGGAGAAGCTGGTGGACAATTTTCCTTGTGATTGAAACTTATGTAAACAAAATGGTGACTTTTTGATTGCATTTTGAAATAGATTGATATGGAATCTCCTTGTGATTAATTCTTCTGGATATAAAAAAAAAGAAACTCACTGAGTTATCTGTGCTTGTTTACAGCAACTGAGAAAGAATTTAGTGAAATAGATCACTAATTAGGACTAAACTTATTCTAGTTGTGACCACCCCAAGCAGAGTTTAACAGGTTTGAATTCAGTTTTCCTTCTCCTAGACTTGTTATCTAACCAAGGTTAGAGCCCAGTCTGCCCTACTATTTTACCCATAGCTGGAGGGAGAGTAGTTGGATTCATACCTTTCCCAAGAGTATTAGTGCTATGAGAACTGTAGCTTCATCCAGGATTTGAACTCAGGTCAACGTGTCCATTTCCTACAATGCTAACCATTACACCACACGCCTCCAACTGGTATCAACAGCTCAAGTCTTTAACTCTTAACATCATATTGAGAATTTTCTAAGTCTATAGGGATTTATCACAAAATGGCTAAAAATGGCCTTTTCATTTAAAGTTACCTGTTATTTCCCTTAAAATAAACACTTGTTATGGTAATATGTTTAATATTGAATTTAAACAAAGGCTATTGTTTGGGACAAATTAAGACCTCCAGATGGGTGAAATAAGGTGGTATAGGATGTTAAGAGTTAAATGTACGTAACTGACAACTGATGAATAGAAAGATTTTATTTGTCATACGATCACAGGCAATGACTAAGAAAGAAATGCAGAACTTCAGGATAAGACTTCAAGCGTGTATATCTTGTGAGGAGAGACATTTAGACAATATAATCTTTAAAACCAAATGATGGAAATTTACAAAACAAAATGGCAAATATTGTTCTTTCTTTACAATAAGATTAAATTTTGAATCATCATAATTTAAATTATCCATTTGTTTATAGTTGTTATGGTAATTTACCATGCATGCATGAACTCTTCCAACAGGGTGGGGGTCCAGTGGCTTTGGCCCTGGATCTTTACAAGTTAATAGTGTCGATCCCAGGGGGCTATGCCCCCAGGCAATACCTGCCCCCTCGATTTAAAGGGGCAGGGCTGGGTTTATTGCCCAGTGCCTGAGGCGCCGCCCTTGCAGGGGAATGCCGACGGGATCGACGCAATTTTTCACCTGCCACCCATGAGCTTCGGTTTGTGGGTGGTCCCACGTTAATAGGGCCTTGTGCCTAACTCGTACAAGTGGGGTATGAGGTAAATACAATGAACTCTTCCAGTTATAAATAGCAGCAGGTTCTGTACTTAGGTGAGAGTTAGTATTTCAGCAGACAGCCAATAAGACAGACTCGCGTGTACCTGACTCATTGGTATATATTTGTACTATTTTTCTTTGTTAATATATTTGTTTAATCATTTCCTGTCTTGTGTCTTCATTCTTCATTCATTAACAATAGTTAATTTTCATCTCAATACTCTGGGTTGATACACTCTTCAATCTCTAGAGTAAACAATACAAAATTGAAAATTTAAAAAAAAGTCACTTCTTATAAAACTTGAATTGGCATTTCTATATTTTGGACTGCTTCATATTCCTGCTTACAATTTCAATTCTGTAAAGTTTTGCAATAAATATTGATCGTTTTCTTTTCAGGAACGCTTGGATTTTTCTTGTGCCCTTTTTGGTCCAGATGGTGGGTTGGTGTCCAATGCACCTCATATACCTGTTCACCTGGTGCTATGCAAGAAACAGTTCAGTATCAGGTAAGTAAACGTTTTGGTCTGGATGGGGGCTGGTGTCCAATGCACCTCATTACCTGTTCACCTGGGTGCTATGCAAGAAACAGTTCAGTATCAGGTAAGTAAACGTTTATCAGCCCCTCTACACATGCAGAATGTGACAAAAGGTTAATTTCTTAAGCTGAGTTTCAGGTTAGAATTCAGAGTTTTCCTTCTCCTATACTGGTTGCCGAACCAAGGTTAAAGAGCCAGAGTTGTCTATATGGAACTGTTTATACATCTCTGTAGTGGTCAGTCTAAGATAATTTGAATATTTTCCCACTTGAGTGATCAACCAGGGCTATTCGCAGAATTGCATCCTGGCCTACAGAAGTAAGTAAAAGTAAAGTTGTAGAGGTGGCCTAGATTCGGTATCAGCCAGACAGCAAGGGAGTCTATCCACTTTTCATTAGGAGATTATTTTTTGCATCTGAGGTGGAGCGCCACACCTATCATCAGCTCCAAACTTTATTGATATTAAATTATTTACTGTGAAATAAAACAAACCCAAGTGAATACATTCTAAGTGTGTGATAATTACATCATTTTTGCCAGGGAAGTAACATATTAAAAGTATGGTCCCATCTATGGGTTAAACAGAAAAATATGAGTTTATAAACAAAATTGTATTATGCATTAAGAATGAATTTATTTCACAACTTTGTCGGCATTAAATGACCCACCGAGGTTGGTATGCCACAAAACAAACCAAACCAGATTCAAATAGTTGAACACTAGGAGTTATTTGGACATTTTTTTTTCTGTCAGTGAAGTTTCTGGTGACACAAATGATAAAATCAGATTATATTGTTTTTTTTGTTTTTTTTGTTTTTTTTTTTTCAGCTATATGAATGTTTTTTATGCATAAAATCCAAATGATAAATTGAGGCCAAATAATTGAGTAAAGCATGAAATATTTGTCCTAATTATTGAGGTGTGACAGTTTTAACATTTGTTTAAATGGCAAATAGCCCATATTGTAAATGGCTGTCATAATTAGACTCAGAATCTGTCTCATCTGTCTCATCTTACTATGTTGGCACAAATTCCTTTTACAGTCTGAACAAGATAGAGAAAAAGACAAATCATGCTTCCTACAAGAACACTTTATAATATTGCAACCAGATCAACAGATACATTGACCAACTTTCAGGAGTTTTGGTGGAGCAGACTGAAAATCTACAGGTGCATCAAACATCTGTGGGAATTTCAGAGGAGCTGTTGGATTATTTTGTATATAAGGTGTGCTACAATAGACCACTTAAATTTATAGACTAAGTGAGGTCATATGGTTTAAAATTCAGCCAATCAACAGCCCAAATGCATGGCTGGTTGACTACTTAATCACTGATACTGAGAGATTTCCATTTGCAATCACTGATGAAGGACTTCCAAGACTGAAGAGCACCAAGGAACAACCAAAGGAATCTTTGCTAAGGATCGCACTCAGCTTAAGACAAAGGACAAGCGCTCTTGCTTTAAGTCTAAAGTATGGCTACTAAAATCGTAACAGGAGCAGGCTGAAGATCTACTGGTGCATCAAACATCTTTGGGAATTTCAGAGGAGCAGGCTGAAGAACTGTCATGTCGGGTATAAATGACTAAATTTCAACTGGCTATTTGAAAATATTCCACTTGATAACTTTAGGTAGACTTTTGATATGTTATGTAGTATATGTTCACCTACCAAACACACTTTGTTTCATTTCTTTTGCAATTTGTTGTTAATATATCCACAGACAAGTGACATAGGTTAAAATAATTGAGCATAGAAAAGGAGATCTATTGTTAAACTTGAAAAAAAAGAACATCATCAGCAATTTAATGTATTTTCTTTTATTTCAGATAAATGCTCTGGGAAAGGATCTAAAGGATGGTGATGTTATTCTGAGCAACCATCCCCAGACTGGAGGCAGTCACCTCCCAGATTTGACTGTTATCACCCCAGTAAGATAATCTTATCTATTTATTATATATGCTAATATATACAGTGACATACAAAAGTATTAAACACATAAGATTTTTAAAGTTATTTTTAATATACAAGGGAGATTCAAAAATGATCCAAACTCTTGTTTTTTGGAAGCCAAACTTATCATGGATGATTTTATAGGCATAATCATGACTAATCTGCAGAGGACAAAATACCTCCTCAATGATAACCCACCGGTTTGCCATTACCATCCATTGAGCTTGCTGAATCTTCTCATCAGTGGTGGAGGTTGACAAACATCCTGCTCCCTGTTTGTGTGTCATACTTGTCCTCTGATGAAATTCTGATCACTTAATGTATACTGCTGGTGGAGGAAACATCTACTCCAAGGGTTTTTTTGAACGGTCTAGGTAAAGGGGGTCATTGGAATGGTCTCTAGGTCAAATGAGGTCATCGGAACGATTTCCAAGTCAAAAGGGGTGAAGTCATTTGGAATAGTTTCTAGGTCAAATGGGGTCATCGGAGGGTCATTGGAACGGTCTCTAGGACAAAGCGGGTCATTGGAACAGCTTCGACCTAGAGACTGTTCCAATGACCCCAATAACCCGCTTTGACATAGAGACCATTCCAATGACCCGCTTCGACCTAATGACCCACTTTGACCTAGAAACCGTTCCAATGACCTACTTTGACCTACAGACCATTCCAATGACCTGCTTCGACCTAAAGACCGTTCGAATGACCCCAATGAACCGCTTTGACGTAGAGACCGTTCCAAAGAACTCCTTTGACTTAGATACCGTTCCAATGACCCCTTTTGACCTACAGACCGTTCCAATGACCCGCTTCGACCTAGAGACCGTTCCAATGACCCCAAAGACCTAGAGGTCTTTGGGGTCATTGAAACGGTCTCTAGGTCGAAGCGGGTCATTGGAATGAGACCCCCTTTGACTTAGAGACCGTTCCAATGACCTCTTTGACAGAGACCGTTCCAATGACCCGCTTCGATCTAGAGACCGTTCCAATGACCCCAATGACCTACTTTGACCTACAGACCATTCCAATGACCTGCTTCGACCTAGAGACCGTTCAAAAGACCCATTTGACCTACAGACCGTTCCCAATGACCCCAAAGACCTAGAAACCGTTCCAATGACCCCAAAGACCTAGAGACCCCCTTTGACTTAGAGACCGTTCCAATGACCCCTTTGACAGAGACCGTTCCAATGACCCGCTTTGATCTAGAGACCGTTCTAATGACCCCAATGACCCGCTTCGACCTAGAGACCGTTCCAATGACCCACTTTGACCTAGAGACCGTTCCAATGACCCACTTTGACCTAGAGACCGTTCAAATGACCCCAATGACCCGCTTGACCTAGAGACCGTTCCAATGACCCCCAATAACCCACTTTGACCTAGAGATTATTCCAATGACCTAGAGATTATTCCAAATGACCGTTCCTTTGACCCGCCTCGACCCGTTCCAAAGACCCCAGAGACCGTTTTAATGACCCCAATAAACCCCATTTGACCTACAGACCGTTTCAATGACCCGCTGTGACCTACAGACCGTTTCAATGACCCGCTTTGACCTAGAAACCGTTCCAATGACCCCAAAGACCTAGAGATCCCTTTGACAGAGACCGTTCCAATGACCCGCTTTGATCTAGAGACCGTTCTAATGACCCCAATGACCCGCTTTGACCTAGAGACCATTCCAATGACCGCTTCGACCTAATGACCTACTTTGACCTAGAAACCGTTCCAATGACCCCAATGACCTACTTTGACCTACAGACCATTCCAATGACCTGCTTCGACCTAAAGACCGTTCGAATGACCCCAATGAACCGCTTTGACTTAGAGACCGTTCTTAATGACCCCAATAAACCCGCTTTGACCTAGAGACCGTTCCAATGACCCGCTTCGACCTAGAGACCCCCTTTGACTTAGAAACCGTTCCAATGACCCGCCTCGACCTAAGAGACCGTTCTAATGACCCCAATAAACCCGCTTTGACCTAGAGACCGTTCCAATGACCCGCTTCGAACTAATTACCCTAGAGACCGTTCTAATGACCCCAATGACCCGCTTCGACCTAGAGACCGTTCCAATGACCCCAATGACCTACTTTGACCTACAGACCATTCCAATGACCTGCTTCGACCTAAAGACCGTTCTTAATGACCCCAATGAACCGCTTTGACTTAGAGACCGTTCTTAATGACCCCAATAAAAACCCGCTTTGACTAGAGACCGTTCCAATGACCCGCTTCGACCTAGAGACCCCCTTTGACTTAGAAACCGTTCCAATGACCCGCCTCGACCTAGAGACCGTTCTAATGACCCCAATGACCCGCTCGACCTAGAGACCGTTCGAATGACCCCAATGAACCGCTTTGACGTAGATACCGTTCCAATGACCCGCTAGAGACCGTTCAAAAGACCCATTTGACCTACAGACCGTTCCAATGACCCCCTTTGACTTAGAAACCGTTCCAATGACCCGCCTCGACCTAGAGACCGTTCTAATGACCCCAATGACCCGCTTCGACCTAGAGACCGTTCGAATGACCCCAATGAACCGCTTTGACGTAGATACCGTTCCAATGACCCGCTAGAGACCGTTCAAAAGACCCATTTGACCTACAGACCGTTCCAATGACCCCCAAAGACCTAGAGACCCCCTTGACTTAGAGACCGTTCTAATGACCCCTTTGACAGAGACCGTTCTAATGACCCCAATGACCCGCTTTGACCTAGAGACCGTTCCAATGACCCGCTTTGACCTAGAAACCGTTCCAATGACCCCAATGACCTACTTTGACCTACAGACCATTCCAATGACCTGCTTCGACTTAAAGACCGTTCGAATGACCCCAATGAACCGCTTTGACTTAGAGACCGTTCTAAAGACCCATTTGACCTAGAGACCATTCCAATGACCTGCTTTGACCTAGAGACCGTTCTAATGACCCCTTTGACAGAGACCCGTTCTAATGACCCCAATGACCCGCTTCGAACTAGAGACCGTTCTAAAGACCCATTTGACCTAGACCGTTCAAATGACCCCAATGACCCGCTTTGACCTAGAGATTATTCCAATGACCTAGAGATATTCCCAATGACCCCCTTTGACTTAGAGACCGTTCCAATGACCCCCAATAACCCACTTTGACCTAAGACCGTTCAAATGACCCCTTTGACAGAGACCGTTCAAATGACCCCAGAGACCGTTCTAATGATCCAATGACCCGCTTTGACCTAGAAACCGTCCAATGACCCCAAAGACCCTAGAGACCCCTTGACAGAGACCGTTCCAATGACCCGCTTCGATTAGAGACCGTTCTAATGACCCAATGACCCGCTTCGAACTAGAGACCGTTCCAATGACCCCAAAGACCCGCTTTGACCTAGAGATTATTCCAATGACCGTTCCAATGACCCCCTTTGACTTAGAGACTGTTCCAATGACCCGCTTCGACCTAGAGACCGTTCCAAAGACCCATTTGACAGAGACCGTTCCAATGACCCCTAATAACCCACTTGACCTAGAGACCGTTCCAATGACCTGCTTTGACCTAGAGACCGTTCCAAAGACCCCCTTTGACTTAGAGACCGTTCGAATGACCCCAATGAACCGCTTTTGACCTAGAGACCGTTCTAAAGACCCATGTGACCTACAGACCGTTTCAATGACCCGCTTTGACCTAGAAACCGTTCAATGACCCCAAAGACCTAGAGACCCCCTTTGACAGAGACCGTTCCAATGACCCCCAATAACCCACTTTGACCTAGAGACCGTTCCAATGACCTGCTTTGACCTAGAGACAGTTCCAAAGACCACCTTTGATTTAGACCGTTCCAATGACCCGCTTTGACCTAAAGACCGTTCGAATGACCCCAATGAACCGCTTTGACGTAGATACCGTTCCAATGACCCCTTTTGACCTAGAGACCGTTCCAATGACCCGCTGTGACCTACAGACCGTTTCAATGACCCGCTTTGACCTAGAAACCGTTCAATGACCCAAACCTAGAGACCCCCTTTGACTTAAGACCGTTCCAATGACCTGCTTTGACTTAGAGACCGTTCCAAAGACCGTTCGAATGACCCCAATGAACCGCTTTGACGTAGAGACCGTTCCAATGACCCCATTTGACCTAGAGACCGTTCCAATGACCCGCTGTGACCTAGAGACCGTTCAAAAGACCCCTTTGACCTACAGACCGTTCCAATGACCCGCTTTGACCTAGAAACCGTTCCAATGACCCCAAAGACATAGAGACCCCCTTTGACTTAGAGACCGTTCCAATGACCCCTTTGACAGAGACCCGCTTCGATCTAGAGACCGTTCTAATGACCCCAATGACCCGCTTCGAAATAGAGACCGTTCCAATGACCCACTTTGACCTAGAGACCGTTCAAATGACCCCCAATAACCCACTTTGACCTAGAGATTATTCCAATGACCTAGAGATTATTCCAATGACCGTTCCAATGACCCCCTTTGACTTAGAGACCGTTCCAATGACCCGCTTTGACCTAGAGACCGTTCAAAAGACCCATTTGACCTAGAGACCGTTCTAATGACCCCAATGACCTGCTTTGACCTAGAGACCGTTCCAATGACTCGCTTTGACCTAGAGACCGTTTCAACGACCCGCAATAAACCCACTTGACCTAAGATTATTCCAATGACCCACTTTGACCTAGAGACCGTTCCAATGGACCCCAATAACCCACTTTGACCTAGAGATTATTCCAATGACCCCCAATAACCCGCTTTGACCTAGAGACCGTTCCAATGACCCGCTGTGACCTACAGACCGTTTCAATGACCCGCTTTGACCTAGAGACCGTTTCAATGACCCGCTTGACCTAGAGACCGTTCCAATGACTCCCTTTGACTAGAGACCGTTTCAACGACCCGCTTTGACCTAGAGACCGTTTCAACGACCTGCAATAACCCAATTTGACCTAGAGATTATTCCAATGACCCGCTTTGACCTAGAGACCGTTCCAATGACCCGCTTCGACCTAGAGACCGTTCTAAAGACCCATTTGACCTAGAGACCGTTCCAATGACCCCCAATAACCCCCTTTGACCTAGAGACCGTTCAAAGACCCCTTTGACTTAGAGACCGTCCAATGACACTAGAGACCTTCCAATGACCCCAAAACCCACTTTGACCTAGAGACCGTTCCAATGACCCCCAATAACCCACTTTGACCTAGAGATTATTCCAATGACCGTTCCAATGACCCCCTTTGACTTAGAGACCGTTCCAATGACCCGCCTCGACCTAGAGACCATTCCATGACCCCAAAGACCTAGAGACCGTTCCAAAGACCCCAGAGATCGTTCTAATGACCCCAATGACCCGCTTTGACCTAGAGACCGTTCCAATGACCCGCTTCGACCTAGAGACCGTTCTAAAGACCCATTTGACCTAGAGACCGTTCTAATGACCCCAATGACCTGCTTTGACCTAGAGACCGTTCCAATGACCCCAAAGACCTAGAGACTGTTCCAATGTCCCCACTGACCCGCTTCGACCTAGTGACCGTTCCAATGACCCGCTTCGACCTAGTGACCGTTCCAATGACCCGCTTTGACTTAGAGACTGTTCCAATGACCCCTTTGACCTATAGACCGTTCCAATGACCCGCTTTGACCTAGAGACCATGCCAAAGACCCATGTGACCTAGAGACCGTTCCAATGACCCCAATAACCCACTTTGACCTAGAGACTGTTCCAATGACCCACTTTGACCTAGAGACCATTCCAGAGACCGTTCCAATGACCCCCTTTGACTTAGAGACTGTGCCATTAAACTCAATCGAGAAAAAATCACTTACCTAAAATCTGTGCTATTTTTTAAAGTTTCCGTATTGTTTATCCTTTTTGCAGGCAGATAACTTTTTTTAATCCTGTTGTTCTGTCTGCAAAAGGGTTAAGGCTCCTACAGTCTACAAGAAATGTTTGTGTATTTAGTTGAATGTATTATATTAGAATTACATCACTTTTCACTTTCAAATTTTTCTTTCAAATCAAAATCTATTTTTCTCTCAATTGTAACAGGTGTTCTATCCGGGTGCTTCCCGACCAGTGTTCTATGTGGCCAGTCGGGGACATCATGCTGACATTGGTGGAATTACACCTGGTTCTATGCCTCCACACTCAACGTCCCTCGATCAAGAAGGAGCCGTTTTCAAGTCTTTCAAACTTGTGTCTAAAAGAGTCTTTCAGGAAAAAGGCAAGTCTAACAACATTTGTAATTAACAATATACCTGATGGTTTTACTTGAAGCATAAATCATGTGTAAAAGTAGAATCACAACTTCACAAAAGAATTTCTTCTTTTTTTATCAATCACCTTTTCTAACCTATCAGAAGCTAGATAGTTTTTAACCAATCATAAAAGGAGAAATGTTGCTGCTCAATCATATGACTATAAGATGTAAAGTTCTTATATTAAAGTTGGAAGGTTAGAGTAACCTTCCAACGTGGGTACATGTGTGTACATGAAATACTTCGACAAAGTTATAAGATATAACAGACTTTATTCCGTGAGCACATACATTCAAGGCAGGATTACATATAAAAAAACAGATACATAAACGCATTATAAAGGAAGTAGGTTGTAGGACTTACATCCTAAGGAATGTCACTTACTGATAGCTGATAGCCCCTCACTCAAGGGTAAGAGGCACAAGCACCTAAACCATGTGAAGTGTTTGCCTGTCCCAGAGAAAGAGAATTCAGAATTTCCGGGCTGCTGCCTAAATACTCTTGCCACCTATCAGCGAACAACTGCAGCAAGTGAAGATAACCCTATTGGACTCATATCCAGCCGGAATTAACATTTTACTGACCCAACATGACCAAAATATTTAGTTGGTGTTTCTTACAATAAAGTTTTCTTCTGTTGGATACAGGATGAATTATGATCATTTTGTGGTCAGGAGGAACAAACAATAACCTGTTCTAAAAACACAACATCCTTGTATGACACTAAACTGCATCTGAGTTTAGTGCTGTGAGTTTCTCGTCTATGCAATTTTCAAAAGAAGTGAATTATATTCAATTTTGAGAGCATGGTGGGAAGACTGGTTTAGTGTGTGTGGTATTTTGGAAAGGGCGTTTTAGTTTCTATTGTATTCATTTTGTGATTTGTTATAAGTAATTATTCTCAATACAAACAATTTACAGTTTATTTAATGTAAATGTAAATACAACAAACACAATTCCTTAACATCTAGGCATGAAATAACCCTAGATTAGAGGACATGCCTAATATAGTATTAGATAGGAATACTTTCCTGGAGTTCATAATAATGTTCTACTACTTCCAGGCCCACCGTTTAAAATGAGTTACATCCACTATGTATCAACCACATCAATCAGGTTTGGTTTATCATTTGATAGTGACAGTAAATTACTAAAAAAAGGCCCACATCTTATCACATTACTTTATCAAATAAAAACCACACAGAAATAACGATGATTTAAAACTTCTGTGTGTACTTTGAATGGACACTGAATTTCTGGTTGGCTCTTGTGAAGGTTTTCACAATGGCTGAGGCAAAAGTGCTCACTCAAGAGGTTTCTAGAGTGATAACTGACCATCATAATCATGGGTAGGGATATCAAATGATCTCCTATGGACTTCAGTCTCAGTACTTTTTTTTATTAACTCAGTCGGTAGAGTGTTTGGCTAGGAATCACAAGGTTCCTGGTTCAATACTGGCCCTTGCCAACTCAGCATATGAGTAGCCCAGGGATCTGTGCAGTAAAGTAAGGAGCTGACAGTAGGTGTGGTGCTCCACCTCAGATGCTAAAATAGTCTCTTTGGTCTAGCGCTAGGGAAAAGGAGATAGATTCCCTCGCTGTCTGGCTGATACCAACATTAAGCCGCCCCGACGACTTTACTTTTATATCACAACAGACACTTGCAATATGCTTTTGAACAAACCATGACTGTAATATCTTCTATTCAGATTAAAGATAATTCCAGATTAACTCTCAAGTTTCACTTAATAACAACACAGGTAAACCACAAAGGGGTGGTTGTAATACTAATGTTTATTATAGGCAGTGTTCACTTCCGCCAGTGTCTTTGGGGTAAATATCTACCCATAATATAATTGCATGATACTACACTGACCAAAAATCTTTGCAGTAAATTCAGACTTTCTTTTTTCTTTTTCATCTAGCTGTTACAGAGGCTTTGATGGCACCAGCTAAATTTCCAGGAAGCAGTGGCACTCGAAATCTCCAAGACAATCTCAGTGACTTACAAGCACAAGTGGCAGCTAACCAAAAGGTACCATTGTTATTTTCAACCAACTTACCTATGAATCCTGAGATGACTCATTTCATAAAATGGTGAAAAATATCCATATTTAATTTAGTACTTCTCTAACTGAGAAGATCTTGTAAATTAATAAAATTAAAATAAAACAAAGTAAAAAATATTCCACTTTTGTCAAAAATTAAACTTTTGTTAAAAAGAAAAAAAGCAAAAAAAAAGCAATTTCTTCAGACCTTGCCAACCCACTGGATAACATGTGCATTTGCAGCCTCCAAAATTAGCAGATCATACACTACAACATTTATAATAATAATTCATAGGCTTAATAAAAAAAAAGCTTAGGGTTAAATAGTACATAATAATGAGAATTATTTTGAAGATCCTCTTGGGAAACCTAGGTAGTTAACTTTTGTCACTGATTTGGTTCCCTAAATCGGTTCTACTAGTATATATTGTGCACTTTTAAAGATTCATTATCCTGACTCTTTCAGTTCCTTTTTTGACTGTCTAAATTGATTGGTTTTTAATGTTTTGTTTTTTCATTGAGTCTTTCCTTTAAACTTATATATATTATATATATTTCATATATGCATTTTCCGCCCTGTCGGCTGGGGCATTAGAATGCACCTCTGCAGAGGGGTAAAAATCCCCCAATGGGGCCACCTGTTGGCTGTGGTGGCGACCCGTGATGCTTAAGGATAGAGCCCAGGTGGATGAGCAGTTCATGACATGCAATACTCCACTTTGGCCCTATCTTGGGCTAGACGGGCGGTCGGAGAGGCCCCCTCCGATCAATCGGCTGGTCACGTCAAGCCCTAGCACCTATATGATTTTCCCAACCCTATTGCCTTTATGGCAAGCCCCAGCCCCTTTTTATCATATAGGTGCTAGAAGGCGGTGGCTGCAGGTCTACATGTCCTGGGAATGACGTTAAACTCTATCTGATGGTGAGGTTCCAGTTTTGGAGGTTTGGGGAATGTGGAGCACCCCTTCATCACCATTGCTCCCTGGTCCACTCTGACCCGGAGTGGTATTACCTGTTAGGGTCCCATCTATGGGTTAAATAGAAAAATGTATTTATAAAAAAATTGTATTATCCATTAAGAATTGATTTATTTCAAAACTTTATTGGCATTAAATGACCCACTGAGGTTGATATGCCGTAAAACAAAACAAACCAAACCATATATGCATTTTAATAATGCCATTCTGATCAAAGTTAATAATAATTGACAATTTTTTTTCCTTTTTTTTCCTTTTTTTTCTTTTTTTTTTTTAGGGGATCCAACTTGTCCATGAATTAATTCAGTATTATTCTTTGGAAGTGGTTCAATCCTACATGGGTCATATTCAGGTGAGGTTTACATTTTATGAGTTATTGATATCTTAATATACTAATACATTTTAATCATATTAAAACAATCAGTAAAGATTAAAAAAGGCAACAAAAATACATACCAATACACACAAACATATACCATACACACATTCTTCAATACACACTAATGCACAAGGTATGTATTTGTGCAAAATGTATTTATACAATGCTTGTGTAGTGTCATATGCAAATGAGATTGACTATAAAAGTAGTCTGCCTCAGCAGCAAGGTAGACGGCTACTAACTGTACTTACAGAGAAATGTACATTTCCAGGATTGACTGACTTTATATATGGCGTCGCCGATCTCAACCTTACTTTCCTTAGAAGACCCTGATTTAGACTGAGAACACGAGAACAACATAAACAAATGCCGGCAAATTATGCTTGAATTGTAAAAACAAAAACCACTTCCAGACCGTATGTAGGTACAAAAAGAATATAAGAAGGGTAGAAAATATACCCCCCTACAGAAAGTACGGAAGTATATTTACTAAAGACACACACAAAATTGAGAGAAACGATAAAGTTGAATGGCATTGAATTTCCCATGCAGGTTGACACAGGAAGCGATATTACCCTGATTCCAAGGAATTTCTGGGAAGATATGGGTAGACCCAAATTAAGAAAAAGTAATCTTAATTTAAAGCAATTCGACGGATCTGTCATAAAAACTTTAGGATCTTTTGAAGGAATTTTCGAAACAAAAACCCAGTATGAAATTATTCCCATCAAATGGTTCAATGCTCAAAAAACATCATGGCTCCTTGGGATTGACATGTTAAAAGTGGATACTACTAAATCGATAAACTGTATAAAGTCTGGAGAACTTGATATAGGACTATTAAAAGGATATAAAGCAAGCATTCGACTAAAAGAAAATAACCACCCCATCTATTTTGAATCTCAAAAAGTGACAGTTCATATTTTACCCATGGTAGTGGTGAAATTAAAGAAAATGATGAAACAAGGCATACTTGAGAGAGTGCCCCAAGGTGATGACAGTTGGGCGTCACTAATTGTTGCAATAAGAAAACCAAATGGTGATTTAAGAATATGTGAGGGATTACAAAATAGGAGTGGATCATCAGATATGCTTGGATTCATTTCCCTTGCCGAACATAGAAACAGAGACGTATGAATTAGCAGGTATGAAATATTTTGCTAAAATTGATTTTAGATTGGCATATAATCAAATAGAAACTGGTGCAAAAATTTAAAGAAATTACAACAATTAACACCCCTATTGGATTACTACGAAGGACTTGTCTTCGATTTGGAATCAAGACGTCAAGCCACATTTTTCAAAAAGCAATTGAAAAAATTATCGCAGAGGGGTTAAAAAATGTAATTATATATCAAGACGATATATGCATAGGTATTTGCAGTAAAGATGAATTAAAACAAAAAACTGAACAAGTTTTAAACATATAAAAAATGCTGGTATGATGATAAATAGCGATGAATTGAATTGCAACAAAATATTGTATTTAGGATATCAAATATCTAAAGAAGGAATCTCACCAGACAACAAGCTGATAAATAAAATATTGGCAATACCTCCGCCAAAAACTAAAAAGGAATTAGAATCTTTTTTGGGTTTGACTAATTTTGATAGCAAATTTTTAACCAGATACAGTGACATAGTAGAACCATTTGCAGAATTAAGAAAGAAGAATGCTGAATTTAAAGAGACTCAAAGGCAAAATATAGCTTTTGAAAGTGTAAAAAAGTTTCTAATAAGAAAACTGATAACAAAAATATTTGATCCCAGAAAGGAAGTGACTTTAACGACAGATGCAAGTGAGTATTGGATTGCAGCAATTTTATCTCAAGAAGGTCATCTAATTATGTACCTATCGAGAAAACTAACGTCGGCTGAAGATAACTACTCAAATATTGAGAAAGAGGCACTGATAATAGTTTGTAGCACAGAACGTGTGAAAGAATTTTTGTTGGGAAAAAAAGATTTTTATTCAAGTCAGATCATAGACCTTTGGAATTTATATTCAACCCCAGAAGAGAATTACCAAAATGTCACATCTTTCAGAATTTTAAGATGGGCAATAAAACTCATGGCTTTTGATTTCGACATAATATATGTTAAAGGAAACTCTATTCCGCATGTCGATGCACTTTCCAGGTTAAACTTTGACAATAAGAAATTGGAAACATCTGAAAGTGTGGAAGATAAAATACTACACTGGGATGAAACTGATGTATTACTACTAAGTCGTCTAAAGATGGAAACTAAACAGGATCCCGTGTTTAGTCGAATTTATGAAAAAATAAAAATAAACACATGGAGTGATTGTTCAATGGCTGAAAGATCTTACAAGGATTGAAGCATAAATTAACCATAGAAAAATGCATAATATGCAATGGAGATATAATACAGTGGGGGGTATTATAATATCTCCATTGCATATTATGCCCCCACAAAGCTTAAGGAAAGAAGTAATGAAAGGTATACACGATGATATACACTGCAGTGTGACAGCTACACAGAGAAGACTAAAATTACAAGCATGGTGGCCAGGATATTCTCAAGATGAAGAAGAATATATTAAAAGATGCCCAAAATGTGCTGAAATAAAATTTTTTGCAAAACAAAATTCACTTGTGGCCTAAAGAAAAAGAACCATGGGCTTGAGTACACATGGATCATGCACATATTAAAGGGATGAGGCTATTTTTAATTTTAATGGACTCATTTTCAGGATGGCTCGAAATAATTAAGGTTGCCAACAGAAAAGCCACCACTATAAAGCAAATATTAAAAGTAGTGTTCACAAGGAATGGCATTCCTCAGATGTTAGTTTCTGATAACGCCCCAGAATTTTGCAACAAAAATTTGTGCTTATGGCTGAAGCATATTGGATGTGTCCCTTATAAAACGCCCCCTACCACCCACAATCAAATGGAATCACAGAAAGAATGGTGCAGACGTTGAAAATGGGACTAAGAGCATTTTCCCCATATAATAATAATATAGAGACTTACCTACTGAAATTATTATTGAGCTATCAGAATTCAATCCTGCCCAAATTCAAAGTCCTTCCCAAAGTTATTTGCAACAAATGAAAGGGTATAAAAAAAAAAAAAAGAGTCGAATGCAGATTTCATATTTTACAAAAAGGACACAATACAGCAATATTATTTAAAAAATGGGCAAAATATACTTGCGCATGAAGATCAATTTAGAAGTCGAATAGAACCCAACGAAATAGAAATGGAATCTGAGGGGGGGAGATGGGGCTAATGAATCCAATGATAAAAACAAAGAATCAATGGATGCGAGGGTTAGAATATCGGATGATGAATTAGAAGAAAATGAATCCCCTAGACGTAGATCCCCTGTCAGAAGAAGTCATGATATTCTCCATGAAAGCCCGTCTAGATTTCCAAGAATTTTCAGCAGAAGTCAGATCTATGAATGGCATAAAGCCATTTTGGTTCAGGGAGGTGTAGTATCATATATGCAAATCAGATGGACTATAAAAGTAGTCTGTCTCAGTAGCAAGGTAGACGGCTACTAACTGTACTTACCGAGAAACATACATTCCCGGGATTGACTGACTTTATCACAGCTTATTTTTAACTGTAGAAGAGAAGGTGGTTTACCACTAGCAACAAACTGTTTTTTTTTTAAATCTCTGTCATCATATAACCTTCATTTACTATTCTTCAATCTATTATTAATATTATTTCTTTTGTATTTTATTTATTTATTTTTTAAATTTTTTTTAGAATAATGCAGAAATTGCTGTTCGAGAAATGCTTCGAGATATTGCCAAAAAGACCAAACGACGTTCAGGTGTTACACGGCTTTATGCCGAAGACTTCATGGATGATGGAACTTGCATCCGACTCAATGTTGATATCAGTGAATCAAGGGTAAAGGTCACATTTTTTTAATTTTTTTTATTTATTTGAGACAAGATTAAAGTTTTAAAATTATTGGATAACTTGGGATTTTTCATCTATGGTCTGTTTTTTTTTGTTTTTTTTTCTGACCACTAATCAAAGAAATTAGTCAAAACTAATCATTGGTCATTGGTCATTGTATTACATTTTATCTAAAAAATGAAGACCATCATCTTTTCATCTGAAAGTCAACGTATACAAAGGCAAAGTTGTATCTTCATATGATTTACCAAATTTCTTTTTTGCCTGATTATCATGGAGGGACACTCATAGGTTAACAGTTATTGTCATGGGAAGTGGACACTGCTACCCGAGTAGAAATCCTGATTGAGGCTGTTTGCATTTCACACAGTGCTTATTCCCCTGGGAAAGGTATGAATCCAACTATTCTCTTTCCAGCAACATCGTATGGCAGACTGGACTCTTTAGCCTTGGTATGGCAGACTGGTCTATAAGAAAGAAAACTCTAAATTCAAATCAGACCTGGAGTAGGAAGGGCTTTGTAAAGCTATTCCTGTCCAAGACTCATTACATGAGTAGTGCCCTAAGGACCAAACCAGGTCACATGTGCAAACAGGCCAAATGAATTTAGATCTATTGTCTTGCTTTTCATTTGACTCTCTTCAGACTATAACTCTCCTCATGTGTATATATTATTGATCAAAGCCTGAAGAAGATACCAGAAGATCTGAAACACGTGTTGCATATGTAAGATAAACAGAATAGATTTTTTTCTGAAAACATAATACATTTTGCGCACCTTTTTTTTTATAAAATATTGAATTTTCTCCAATTGGAACCAGAACAACATTATATATATATATATATATATGATGACCTTCCATGACACATCCCTTGTCATAAGAAACTTGTTTATATTTGCAATTTCCTCCCACCAATCAGGGCAGTGCACAGAACAATCTTGCAGACAGACAATGCAATGATACAATTCTCTTACATTACACTTTTTAAAAGGGCAGAAAATATAGACTTTTTTTCTTTTTCTTTTTTCTTTTTTTTTTTTTTCCTTTTTTTTTTCCCTTTTTTTTTTTTTTTTCCTTTCCTTTTTTAAAAATTTATTTTTGAAGAACTTCTGAAGGTTTTATTCTGCTATTTTAAAAATTAGATTATGTATGAGATATTTTATGATAAATGTTCCTTTCTTTTCTTTTAAAGGGTTCAGCAGTGTTTGACTTTACAGGCACAACCCACCAAGTGCATGGAAATTGTAATGCTCCAAGGGCCATAACTCTCTCTGCCTTAATCTACTGCCTTCGCTGTATGGTAGGACATGATGTTCCACTAAACCAAGTAAGTGACAACATTTTTTATACAGTCTGGTAGAATGATCACTTGTGTTTGGAATGTAAATAAAAAAAGAAGCAACATAGATTGTATTCAAAATTTGTTTTTACAATAAGAAAGAACCTTTTCCATTTTTGTTTTATTATTGTCATTAGATTTATTTTAAAGATTATACAATCCAAATGTTTGTCCTTTGAGATAGAAACTTCTGAAGCCTCACTCCGAAGTTCTACAACACTCACCTAATCATTGCCTTTGGTATTTCTGCAATTTCATAATGAATAAAATCTTTCAATTCATCAGTTGTCTGTGGTTTGCATTTAAAGACTTCATCCTTCAGGCATCCTCTGAAGAAGTTGTTGGTTGTTGGGTTTAATTGCATATCAACCCTTGTGGATTATTTAATGCCAAATTTTTTTTAATAGATATGTAATTTGTTTAAGAAATAATTTGTTTAAGAAATAATGTATTAATAAATTGGTATAAATAATTCTCATTAACTTTGTGTATTAATAAATACTGGTAGTTGACCCTCAGTCACAAACCTTCTAGCACCTATATGATAAAAAGTGATGGTGTCTGCCATTAGAGCAATTTGAAGAATATGGTCAGGATAATCATATAGGTGCTAGGGCTTGACATAACCAGCTGATTGATTGGATGAGGTCTCTTTAATTGCCCATCTGAGAAAGGGCTGGAGTTGCATGGCAAGAGACCACTTAGTACCTGGGTTACAGACCACTCAGCCACCATAATTCTGTTCTCAGGCGTTATGGGTCTCCACCCACAGCCAACAAGAGGTGCAGTTGGTGTATTCTACATCCCCAACTGACTGGGTGGCTCAGAGGAAGTAATCAGAAGGGGATAAATCTGGTCAGCCAGCCAACCAACCAACCATGGGATTTCACCACATATCGAGATGAAGCATACGGGAAAATTTTATCCCAGAAAAGCTTCAATCACAATCTCAATGTTCATCATCCAATACCATGAGGTAAACTGAAATGGCATAGCTGCTGCTGCTGTTCAGAGGCATACTTCTCACTGCTACTAGCGCCTGTGTGGTGGCAATTTTAAATCCAGGGGATCATTCAGCCAGACTGTATATGACCTTATTTATTACAGGCATCTTTATCAGTTTATAAACAAAAGTAGGTAAGCAAATTTTATTTTTGACCTTAAATCAACTTGAGCATTTATGCTAATACCCTAGTGCTTGTTAGTCTCATCTGTTTGAGAATTATTTGTATTAGATAAGAATACTTGAGACCATATAGGGGGGGGGCATGGAATAGTAGATAATGTGCTGAACACTGACATTTTCATTCCTTCCAGCTATGGATTAAATAGTCGCTTATGAGTTTACTCATAGCTGGTGGGAGAATAGTTGGATGCGTACCTTTCCTGAGGGTATTACCATTATGTGAAATGCAGTATTTCACATAATGGTAATACCCTCAGGAAAGGTATGCATCCAACTATTCTCCCACCAGCTATGAGTAAATAGTAGGGCCAACTGGGCTCTTTAATCTTGGCTAGGCAACAAGTCTCTGAGAAGGAAAACTGAATTCAAACCAGTTAAAATCTGCTTAAGAAATTGACCTTGTATCATATTCTACTTGTGTGGAAGAGTTGGTATATATAATATATATATATATATATATATATATATATATAAGATAAATCTAATGAGTCAGACGAACCTACCTATCTTTATTATTTGCTCTACTTAGGTATTGAGCATTTTTTACTTATTAGCTTTAGTTTCCTGGCGGTTTTGTATGAGTATATATATATATATATATTATATATATATGCATATAAATTGTTTTTTCTTTTGGCCAAAATATTGTACCAATAGATTATTTTTGGTTGGTACGATTATATTGGTCTTTTCTTTTTTCCAAAAATTTTTTTCTCCCTGGTTGATGTTTATTAGTATATTTTTACAATCAAATTATTTGCTGGGTTTTTCTCACTGCGAGGATTTACCAATAAGTTTGGTATATTTATATATATATATATATATATATATATATATATTTGTTGTATTAGATAACATCTGGTTAATGTTTGATTTTTTTTTCTGGTTCAAATTCTACTTGGCGCATTGATATATATGATGATATTTGCAAGTTTGAGTAATTTGTATCAAATTCATTTTTTTTTTTTTTATCAACAAAATACTTGTTTTTTTTTTCTTTCTATTAACAAATTCTGTTTGTTATTTTTAGGGATGTCTAGCGCCAATCAAAGTTATTATTCCCCCTGGTTCTATTTTGGATCCCTCAGAGAATGCAGCTGTTGTTGGGGGTAATGTGCTTACTTCACAGAGAATTGTTGATGTCGTCTTTAAAGCATTTGGAGTTTGTGCTGCATCGCAGGTAAATAATTTTATTTAATAAAAGTTTGTGAAATTTGAACATGAAAAAAAACAACATGTATCCAAGTTTATCCGTTTTAGTATTATAAGAATAATCAGTATTAGTTTAAAACCAACACTAAGTCCTTATAATGCATTAGTGCTTCCATTAATACACTAACGCTGAACATTCGGTAAGGAAAGACAAACAACTTGCATGAACAGTGCACGTATGAATGTTTAATAGACATAATATGTAACAACAAAAGAACATATCTCTAATAATAAATGCAAATGTCAGTGTTTCACATTTTTTCAACTTTACTCCTAGAGGCCATAGCCCAACATATCAAACCCTTTTGTAATAAGGCTAACTCTATGAGCAAGTTAAAAGCATTCCAGGCTATATCCGGACCTGCAATCCTGAAATTTGGATTTCCAAATTTCAATTACTAACAAATTAAACCCAATCTGGGAATCTCTTTCATTTCTTACTTATATTGTGATCTGAGGAAGCTGAAATTCTCAAAGATAAGAATTTTGGTTGAAATAAATTTATAACTTTTTTTTTTTTTTTTTAACCTCCAGGGCTGCATGAATAACATCACATTTGGAGATGAAGACATTGGATATTATGAGACTGTGGCTGGTGGAGCTGGAGCTGTATGTATTCAGCTTTTTGTACCTCGGAAAACTGGGAGTTGGGGGTGGAATTATCTGTTGTATTTTTGAACGTCAGATCTTTTTCAGAAAAGCACTTCCATACATGTCACATATTTTTCAAAACAGGACTCAAAAAATAGAAATGCAAGTGAAATTCACCGAGTTCATTGTAAAGTTACATGTTTAATTGAATGAATCATGAGATGAGAGTTTAATTGAATGAATCATGAGATGAGAGTTCCAAGAGAAAGCAGAAATGGGAAGTGGTGTAGTTTGCATCACTGGTATGGAAACCCTATCTCACTCAGAATATTAACCTCCTAGAAACTGTACAGAGACGTGCAACCAAACGAATACCCTTCATCAGGCATCTGCCATACTCTGAACGTCTCACTGCCCTGGGAATGGATTCGCTAAAACTTCAGTGTCTGACAACTGACCTGGTAAAGGTTCATAAGGTCATTAATCATCTTAACAACAGCAACCTTGAGTGCTTTTTTGATCTCCATCTTTCTAACACACGTGGGCATGCCTACAAAGTCAGAAAACAGTACTGCACACGTGACTATCGGAAACATTTTTTCACGCTCAGAATTGTGGAGACATGGAATAAACTGCCCGCGTCTGTTGTAGGCTGCCGAAGCACTGAGTCTTTCAAAGCCTCCAGGCTTTCTGTAGTCTGCAGACACTATACCTAATGCCACTCTCCACATACATATGCACACATGCGTACACATACATGCATATTACTACTGTGAACTGTTCATGTTCCTGACACTAATACATTATTCTGTGTACTTGACATGAGACTTTGATGAGTTGTGGTGCACCTGAGCACTATACACAATAAATTTCATTATTATATATGAGAGAGAGAAGCAAATGCCCTCTCAGAACAAGATTCTTTATTCTAAAAATATGATGTCTCACTAGAGACAGCAAAATGAGTTCTTACTAGAAACTCTTGAATAGGTTCAACCATTAAATTCATTTCATCCAAACATCTTCTATAAAACGTATTGATAGAAGGGGCACATGCTGGTTATATTCCAGTGATAGGAAAGTGGTTGAATTAACAAGAAACAATCTTTTCCCACTTTAATATACTAGGGTGAGTCAAAAGTCTTACCATATTTTGGTAATGTGAAACATAATTCAGCAACTCCAGATACTTTTGTTAGGGTCATGAAGATGACAAACCACACTGGTTTGTGAGATATCAAGCTTACCTGATACTCACCAATTGCTACTTGCCTCCGAATCCTGACCTTGCCTAATAGTTGATATTCTTACAACCCAAACAAAGTTTCTTTAACGATCTGGTTACTGTTCTATGATCAAATTCACCTTCACCTTTTGCAAAACATGAAGTTTTGGTTGTTTCCACAGTGTTATGGTTCAATTCAAACTTGTAAAATATAAGTTCCCGAATTTGCACATTCATCTGTGCAGCTTTCAAATCATGCACAGAGTGAAGCAATGCACAGTATGTGTTGGAATATTTCAATATATAAGGTGTCCTACAATACACCACCTAAATTTATAGACTAGGCAGGGTCACGTGGTTTATTCCTCCACCAATCAACAGCCATAATGCGTGGCTAGTTGACTACTTAATCACTGATACTGAGAGACGTCCATTTGCAATCATTGATGAAGGACTTGCAAGACTGAGGAGCACCAAGGAACAATCAAAGGATTCTTTACCAAGGATTTCCGCTGGACAAGCGCTCTTTCTTGAAGCCTAAAGGATGGCCCATAAAATCATAACAATATGTCAATGCACCAACTACCATGATATTACTGACTACAGTGGGTACCTTCCATGGTTTGAACTGCTTCTGTCACATGATATATGTGTCACAAAATAGCATGTACCAAAATATTGCAAAACTTTTGACTCACCCTTGTATTTTTAAAAATCTTTTTTTAATCTTTAACATGTTTTAAGTTTTTTTTAATCTTTAATATTTGTTGTTTTTTTTTAAATGTTAACATTTTAAAAATCTTTCTTAATCTAAACTTTATGGATGATTTTATGGTTATTATTGGTCTTCAAATTCATCACCATTATACTTAATATATGAGGTGTGTTCAAAAAGTATTGAGATTAAAGTTGTATTTACCAAGAAAGAAATGAAAAATAAATGAAATATTGATTTTCTTCAAAATAGTCACCTTGGCATTCAACATATTCCAGTGTGTTGGGTATTCCCATCATGGTGTAATGGTTAGCAAGGTAGTCTTGCAGATCAGTGAAAAAAATATTATGAAAATTGAAGAGGACATATTAGACTGACCGTAAGCTACATAGGTGAAAAGTTCTTGATTTTGGAGTCATGCATTTGGGTGAGAAAAATAAAATTTTCTATCAGGTATAGGTTAGAATACCTCCCCCCCCCTCTAAAATCGGAATGGTAAAGTTTAACACAAAATAATTTGGCACACTTTCCTAACTCATGAAAGGGAACATTTAACATTTGTGCCAAATTTGAAGTAATTTGGTGTCGGTGGGTGCAGATTTCAACTTTTTGCTGGTGTTTTGACTACTTATTCCAATGAGTTGGGTGTCCCATCATGGCATAATGGTTAGCAAGTTAGTCTTGTAGATCCATTACTACTGGCCCATCTATGGGTTAAATAGAAAAATGTATTTATAAAAAAATTGTATTATCCATTAAAAATTGATTTATTTCAAAACTTTATCGGCATTAAATGACCCACTGAGGTTGATATGCCGTAAAACAAAACAAACCAAACCAAACCATTACTACTGAATAGCAAGTTCGATCCTTGCTCTATATTTGTGATCTTGTGTCACATCCTACCCATGGGGAACCAGTTGGGTAAATACCTACTTATTCCAATGAGTTTTTCATTGATCAAAGCACCTTTTATTGATATAGTATTACTGTTCCCCCATATTTTTTTTAATGTCTACCACATTCTTAAATCTTACCATTGAGATAAATTTTCAGTTTTTGCTCTCACGTTATATTCCTTTTATTTTCACCCAGCCTTTTATAAAGAAATAAAAATATTTCTATAATAATGAACAACTTTGAATTGAGTGATAAATCATTTTTTAATTCTTTTTTTTATTAGGGTCCTGGTTGGCATGGACGGAGTGGTGTCCACACACATATGACAAATACAAGAATTACAGACCCAGAAATATTGGAACGAAGGTTAGCACCGAAAAAGAAACAGACTGAAGAACATTTTCAATGATTTTTATCTAAGCAAAATCTTAAAGGAAATAATAAATACATTTCTAAAAATTCCATTAGTTCTGAATAGTGAGTTTGATCCTTGCTGGATGCCCCATAATTGTGACCCTGTGTCACATCCTAACTGTGGTAAACAGATGGGGTAATAAAGAGCGTCACATCATGGTATAATGGTTAGCAAGCTAGTCTCTCAGATTTATTATTTCTGAATTGCAAGTTCAATCCTTGCTGGATGCCCCATACTTGCAACTTTGTGTCACATCTTACCTGTACTTATATTTAAAAATAATCTAAAATCTGTAAAACATGTGGGCTTTGTCATCAGTTATTTAAAACAACAAAAACATAACATGTTGGACACATGGCGTAATGGATATAAGGGTTGAGTTAATACAGTTCTAAATGACAATCATCTGTAGATTGAAGGTTCAATCCTGTCCAAAGGCGATGATAATGCAGAATACTTAACATAGCTTAATACTTGTATTTAGTCATGGTTAATAGAATGAGAAAATTCTACCCTTGTGGATTGAATAAAGGGTTCAGTTTTGAAGGCTACTGAGTTTGACAAGAAAAACCTGAAGAAGGTTGGAGGTCACATCAGCTGAAACATTGTGTATATAACAATAAAGATGAGGACAACTGTCCAAAAAATCCAAAATAATAATATGCTTATATATATATATATATATATATTAAAAAAACAACATAATGTGACTAATATAATTTCAGTGAGACAACCTGATTTCACAACTGAGTAAGGAAAAATTCCATTGGTAACACAAAAAAATTGTTAGATTAAAAAAAAAGAAAAAAAAAGTAATCTCGTATCCAAACATATCTGACTTTTTTCTACAGGTAATTAGTAGATAGTTTACACTATGAGATCATTGTCCCATACAGGGTTGGATTTAATTTCTATATATTTATTTATCTCCCTGTTGAAACACTATATTTTATAGGTGACCAAAGTTCAGTTTGTCCTAAGTATTCAGGAAACCCTTGGACGAGTCCTGGTTAATGATAGCTAATTCCAGAAATTTCCTAAATATCAAAGCATTTTTGTTAATTGTTTCTTGCATCTATTTGTTTTTCAGGTACCCTGTTGTCCTTCGTAATTTCAGTCTAAGTAAGAATACAGGTGGATCAGGTCACTGGAAAGGAGGAGATGGAGTCAGCCGAGAATTACTTTTCCGAAAGAAGCTTCACTTATCTGTACTCACAGAAAGGAGGGTGTATCACCCTTATGGGGCAAATGGTTAGTATTACTCATTTTATTCATCTAACAAGTTTCACCAGGAAGGAGTTATGTGTAAATTGCCAATGGTAATTTTTGTTTACAATTTACAAGTTGTGTTTATATTTATGACAATATGGGCCGGGTTAGTTCAGACGGTAGAGCATTCGGCTAGAAACCACAAGGTTCCTAGTTCGATCCCGGTCCTCGCCAACTCAGCATATGAGTAGCACAGGGATCTGTGCGGTAAAGTAAGGAGCTGACGGTAGGTGTGGCGCTCCACCTCAGACGCAAAAAACAATCTCCTTGGTATAGCACTATTGAAAAGGTGATAGACTCCCTCGCTAATTGGCTGATACCGACTTTAGGCCGCCCCGACGACTCTTTTTAAATTAATATAACACATACAAAAGACAAGGAGTTCTATTGATAGGTTAATGGCCAAATGGAAATATGATCTCTTCGATGAAATAAAATGGGAATTCTTTTAAACTGTAGCCATGTCAGTACTACTGTACAGTTGCACAACTTGGAATTTTACAAAACACTTGGAAAATAAAGCTAGATGGGAACTACACAAGAATACTGCATGCTTTTTTTGAAGAAATCCTGGACACAGCTCCCTGCAAAATGGCAGCTGTATAGCCACTTACCTCTCATCTCACAAAGCATCCAAGTAGGACAAGCAAGAGTTGCTAGTTACTAAGGTGAACACATAAGCAAAGTTTTTCCTCTGGACACACCAGTGTTGGCCAACCAACAAAAACTTACATTCATTTGCTCTGTGTGGACACTGGATGCTTACCAAAAAGCAATGTCTGATAGGGGCAGATGGAAAGAAAGAGTTAAGTGAATCTACGCTGTTGATACACTTTGATGATAATGACATATGGAAATTTTATGATGTATTCTCACTGTTTATATCTTTATAATGAACAGTGAGACTTTTTCTGTAGTTTTTTCTTTGTTCATCTGTTTGTATGCAACTTCTGCTAGGATGACTGTACATATATATTTCATAACTTGGCTTCATAAATGAAGATTAACAAGGGTTGTTTATATTAACTGCAGGCATGTTCATAGCTGACAAGGGGGACAGGCAGGTATGGTTACAGCATCTGCAACTTAAAGTCCCTTCTCTCTCCCTCTTTATTTTTTTTCTCATATATATATATATATATATATATATATATATATATATATAGTCATCCACAGACACCATATTTCGAAGTATCACATCTCTTCAGTGGGGCTAGACATTTGTAAGCTACCTACAGCCGGGATAGAAATCCGTTTGATTCAGCATAAGTTGGTCAGGTTAACCGCTTAGCTATCATCACCTACAGAATGTGACAGGGATTTTAGCTGTTTAATACACACATCTGTCTGTATGTAAAGGCCGCCATATAGTGCTCCATCCCTTTCATAGGAGAGAATCATAATAAGAATGTTACTAATATACAGATATTTAAAGATTTTGTTATTTTCCTTTGAAATGAAAGAAAGAATGCTTTGAGAAATAATTATTTTTTGCATATAATTATTTAATACCTAATGATTCCCATATTTTACGTTCTTTCTTTCTTTCTTTGCAGGTGGACAAAAAGGACAACGAGGCAGCAACCTTATGTTTTATGCAGATGGACGTGTTGTCAACTTGGGTGGGAAAACATCAGTTGATGTTTCTGCTGGGGTAGGTCTGCTATTAGTTTATTGATCATTGCCTTTCCTTGGGGGTGACACTCAACAGATGAGGGTTAAAAATCGGATGCAAAATTGGACTAAAAAATATCTCCTTCCAAGGATCGACAGAAATTTTTCTTTCATAAATTCATTGTGTTATTGGAGAAACTGACAAGTGGAAATAGACTAATGGAAATTATGGTAATTTACTAGCAGAGCTTCCCAGCATTCCCCAGGATTTAAAAAGTTAAAGATAAATCTATTATCTATATCCATATTTAGATTAATAAAAATTATTTTCTTTATATTTATTTTTAAAATTTTTTATTCTTTATATATTCTTGTTTTTAAGTTGTTTACCTTTATTATTATTGTTTTATATTTTATTAATTTGTTTTAATTTTTAATCATTTTTTAAATATCATTGATTTATCCCTTTATTATATCTTTATTTGGCTTTTCTTATGGAAAATGAGGGGCAAAAAGTTTTTTTTAACCCCCTCTCGGGCAAAAATAGGGTGTGGATTTTATTGAACTTTGGTCTTTGCTTGTCTCAACCAATTTTCCTCTATAAAAGGACATACATTTGGTCATTGTACAAACATGCAGATAGAATCTTTATTTTATATATATATATATATATATATATATATATTTAAGAGCTCTGCTAGCAAGACCTAGAATATGTTGACTATATCTCCTGCAGGAGAGTAAGATATCCAAAAAGGAATGTCTTCGTTATAACACCAAACTACATCCAGTGAAGAGGTCCCAGTTTTGGAGTTCTGGGATGTGTGGGGTTCTGTTTTATTGGTATTACTTCCAGGTCCACTCAGACCCAGACTAGAAGTACCTGTTTAGGTCTCATCTTTGGTTCAGATAAATCTGTTTAAAATTATTAGTATTACTAGCAAATATATGCACCCTCTGGCTGCAAGTATTTAAATTTTAATGTAATAAAATATTGTATTAAATTAGAAAGGCTAATGAAACTAAATAAGAATACAGATAAAAAGATTTGAAATAGAGGGAGTATAATAAAAGATTTGAAACAGAGGGAGTATAATAAAAAATGGAACAACTGAAACTTACTCTTCCATCACTCTCGTCTTTCATTGTTATCTTTTCTAATTTAAGTATTTAGTTAAAAGAGGAAGTAAAGAATAAAATGACAGTTATTTTTTCTTGTTAATGGATTTCATCTAAGATTTATTGAAGAGATTTTTGCTTATATTCATTAGAATAAAACCAAACAGTTAGAAATCAATAATACTAAGCACATATTTATTAAATTCGATTTTTTAATATTAATATGCAAATTCGCCTTCCCGTTCACATTGTAAAGCACTATTTTGTTGTATATATAAATATAATTGCATGTTGTTAGTATGTAGACATAGTTAACAGTATTAATAATGTAAGACAATTTTATTAATAATTGAGGTTTAGATAAAAATAAAATCATGGAGAATGTGATGTCAATAAGTAAGAGAATTGTGACTTGAGTAGGAATATAGTTTCGGTTACAAACAGAAAAACACACAATCTCCATTATAATAAGATATTATATATTATCATATTGTATTTGATTCTTAGGAATAGTTACTTGAAACCAATATAGCCTGGAGCTCTCACCACCAGGTGCAATTTAGGACATCCCCCTCCTTTTTTTATGTTACACAGCTGCTGAGAAAACAGGTGACATATTCTATGCCTCCACCAACATGAATCATTTTATGTTTGCCCTATTACTACAACTAATTACAGATCATTGGCCATTGTTCAACCTGTTTTGGTTTTGCTCAGTCAGTTGAGCACCTGCCTTGGAATTGCAAGGTTCCTGGTTCAATACTGGTCCCTGCCATCTCAGCGCATGAGTAGCACAGATTGGGTAATCTGATCTATGTGGTAAAGTGAGGAGCTGATGCTCCACCTCAGCAAAAACAATCTCCCTGGTCTAGCGCTAGCAAAAAGGGGATAGACTCCCTCGCTGTCCAGCTGATACCGACAATAGGCCATTCCGCCAACTTTACTTTTATTTATGTTGTATTGTTAATGTGTTTTCATTAAACCAAATTGTTTATTCATCATTTATTTTTTATGTTTTTCTTAATTCTTAAAACCGTATTTTCCAGGATGTATTCAGTTTGATGACCCCAGGAGGCGGTGGTTATGGAAGAGCCAAAAATGGTAACAGTCGGTCGGCTGAAGAAGATGAGACTGAAGAAGTTGCTAGAAAGAAATCTTGTCCAAATCAACAATATTTACAAACAGGAAGTGTTTACACTTATAATCTTGCACAAGAATCAGCTTAATGACAAGAGGAAAAAAAAAAAGAAAAAAGAAAGATGCATTTTTATTGTTGATGCTACAATTCATTTTTACAGGTTTTGGGTGAATGGGTTCAGGTTTAATTTTTTTTTTTTCATCTTTTATGAATTCTCTTTGTTATTTGGTAATGCTTTGGAATTCCCAATTTTTAAAAATTGCTCAAGCTTTGAAATTTCTAATTTTCAAATTTGGTCACGGTTCAATATTTCTAATTTTTAAATTTAGTCATAATTAAAAATTCATAATTTCTAAATTTAGTCATAATTAGAAATTCATAATTTTCAAATTTGGTCACGATTAAAAGTTTATTAATTTTCAAATTTGGTCACTGTTCAAAATGTTTAATTTTCAAATTAGGTCATGATTTAAAATTAATAGTTAAAAAATAGGGTGTAGATTTTATTATTTTATTTTATTGAAAAAAAAAAAGAAAAAAGATATTTTTGATTAAATTTTTAAACAAAAGTTGTTTTTTTTAAATTATAACATTTTCTGACTTTCAAAACATTTAATTTTTTTCAATTTATTTTCAATAAAAAAATTAAATCTTTTCCTTTCATTTATAGATATTCTTTTTCAATTTTTATTTTTATTTTTTTTATTTTTTATTTTTTTTACTTTTTCCTTTTTTTTTTGCATTCATTTTTTTTATTCAAATTTTTTTTCTGTATTATTTTTTAAAAATTTGGTTAAATTTATTCTATTTCATGATTTTGTTTATCTTGTGTTTCTCCTTTTAATTAAATTAAGCTTTAAAATTCCCAGTTTCCAAATTTGGTCATTTTTTTAAAACTTAACAATTTTATACATTTATATATTTTAAAAAAAAATTGTTTTTGATGAATTTTTATTAAAAAAATGTTTTTTTTTTAGTTTCCTTTTTAATTTCAATGTTTTCTGATTTTGAAGAATTAAATGTTCATTTTATTTTTAATAAAAAATTATTTGGTTTTCTTAATGCTTAATTTATTTTATTTATGTTCTTTTTAAATTTTCATTTTCAGTATTTATTTTTTAATTTCTTGTGTCCATTTTTTTATTTGAATTTTTTTGTTTTGTTTTGTTTTTATTTGAGTTATTAATCTAAATTAGAGTTCTAGCATTTTATTTTAACGTTAAACTTTATCTTAAAAAAAAATGAAAAAATATATTTAAGTAATGCCTCATTTTTGGAAATGAAAAAAAAACATACAAATTTAACAAAAATTAAATTTATATGTTAACTCTTAGAACCTTGAGTCTCCCATGCTTGTGGGACCCCCATTCCTCGGGGCTCCGGAATGAAAGTTTGAAATATTATAATCTGTTATTTAACAACCTGATTGGTTGTATTGTTACTAGGCAATAGCGATATAGAAATGGGGATTTCTTGGCCTGAATTCAGACTGCTTGGTTACATGTATTTCTAGGTAGCAATATGTATACCATCTAAATGTACTGGCCAATGGTTCCAAGGGCACAGCTGATTAACTGTATTATTGCTAGGCAATAGCAATATAGAAATAGGGATTCCCTGGGTATATGTATTTCTAGTTAGCAGTACATATGCTGGCTAAGGAGGTGACCATGGTGTAATGGTTATTATCATAGGAAATGGACATGAGTTCAAATCCTGAACGAGGCTGGTTGCATTTCATATAGCACTAATACCATTGGGAAAGGTATACATTCAATTATTCTCCTTCCAGCTATTTGTAAATAGTAGGGTAGACTGGGTTCTTTAACACTGCTGAGGCAATTAATTTAGGTGAAGGTAAACTCCTAATTCAAACCTGTTAATCTCCACTAAAAAATTGACCTTGTGCAACATCCTGCTCAGGTTGGTAATGCATTCATATACCAGCTAAATGCACCGGGCCATTGCTCAGATATAAGGGCACACCTTATTAGCTGTATTTCTGCTAGGCAATAGCAATGTAGAAATGGGGATTTTCTGGCATGAATTCAGGATACCTGGTTACATGGACCTTTTAGGTAGTGGCACAAATATCAGCCACTTGAGTTCCAACGGCGACAAACACAATCTTCATTATTGGCAATAAGAAAAAACAACTACAAAAGAAATTCTTTAATTCCTTACTAAAAAAAATCTGGAATTCTTGATGAAAAAATTCTTATCATTGACTCAATTTTTTTTCTCTGCTGTTAAAGAAAATGTTTAGGTGATTAATTAATTCTGCAAGACAATCAATCTGTATGTTAAACTGCATCTTGTGTAGAGGTTTCAATTTCATTGCCATTACTCCCAGATCCACTCTGACCCGGAGTGGTAGTACATTTTAGTGTCCCATCTATGGCTTAAATAGATTTAAAATAAAATGAGTTTAAAAAAAATGAGTTTAAAAAAAAAGGTTTAAAAAAGAATTTGAATACCAAACAATAATGAATAAAACAAAAACATCTTCAGCATAAAATAACCCAACAAGGGTTGACATGCTGTAAAATCCAACCAATTACTCAATCTGCATTTTAATCAGGACACTCAGGCTGAGAGAAGGCTATATGAGAGACTAGTAGTTGCCCATGCAACCAGTTTCCCCTCCCCATGCCATCAAGTGAAGGACATCAGACTGCCTTAAGGACTCCAACTTCTAGTTTTGAATTCAGAGTTTTCCTCTTTCCTATATTGATTGCCCACCAAGTCTAGAGAGCTTATTCCGCTCTACTACCATTACCAAAAGCTAAGAATGAGGAGAAGACATAAATTCCTTTCCCAAATGTGTTAATAAAAAGGGAACATAACAATACCAGATTACCAATTCCATTTTCCATATGGAGTTCCTGTAGCATAGTGGCTAACATGCTGGACTGTGACATCATTGTAAGTGAGTTGAAAGTCCAGTTACACTGTTATCTTCCCTTTCAGACTATTGCCTTTGGGAAAGTTATGAATGCCTCTTTGTATGGGTTAAATAGTACCACTACTGTTGTTCTACAAGGATGACTTTGGTACTAAATAACCCACAAAGATTTATATGCCATTAAACAAAGAAACAAAACATTTTCTATGTCAATAACCATTATCTTATTCTACCGTGATAGAAATCTTTTTTTAAACGTCTTCCAGTAATTTGATTAAAAAGAAGTTTAAAGGTGCTAATCTGTTTGAGTTAAGAGGATGCAATAAAATATCCCATTCTTACAATTCCATTTCCTCCTGCGTTTGTTTTTCTTCTGAGTTTGAATCTGTATGCATTTACCTAACCCATTTGCCACAGGTAGGATGTGACACAAGGTCACAAGTATGAGGCATCCATTAAGGATCAAACTCACTATTTTGTAGTAATAGATCTGCAAGACTAGCTTGCTAAACATTACACCACGATGGAACACCCTCTGCGTTTGGACCTGTATTGTCATTTTGAATAATGATACATTTTCTGTTGACCAAATCAGGTCATTTCTTTTTTTTTTCCTTTTTGATTTTTTCTTTTTGTTAATGTTAAAGATTTATTGTCATTACCTTTCCTTTATGCTAATTAATATATACTTGGGTGAGTCAAAACAGGTGGTCGGAGAGGCCCCTTTCGATCAATCGGCTGGTCACGTCAAGCCCTAGCACCTATATGATTTTCCCAACCCTATTGCCCTCATGGCAACCCCCAACCGTTTTTATTATATGGGTGCTAGAAGGCGGTGGTTGAGGGTCTACATGTCCTGGGAAATTACATTAAACTCTAACTGATGATGAGGTTCCAGTTTTGGAGGTTTGGGGAATGTGGAGCACCCCTTCATCACCATTGCTCTTTGGTCCACTCTGACCCAGAGTGGTAGTACCTGTTAGGGTCCCATCTATGGGTTAAATAGAAAAATGTGTTTATAAAAAACATTGAGTATCCATTAAGAATGCATCTGGAGCTGATGAATTATGCCTCACATTACCAAAATATTAGAAAACTTTTGACTCACCCAAGGTTTAGTTTATTTTGTTTTACGGCATATCAACCTCAGTGGGTTATTTCCTATAACTCCAACCTAAAAAAGGGGAACCACTCTGAATAAATTTTATAAACTATTTATTTATTGATTGATTTACTAGGAAAAAGGAAGACGGGATTAGGGTTTGGAGTTAGGGTTAATTTAATGGGAAAATAATGTGTAGATTAATTAGCAGATAAAAATCATTCAGAGTGGTTCCCCTTTTTAGGTTGGGGTTATAGGAAATAACCCTGATCTTGCCTGATCATGAAGGTTCTTGCAACCCAAGCAATATTTCTTGAACCATCTAGTTATTGTACTTTGATAAACTGTCCCTTCACATTTCACACAACAAATGTTTTTGGTTGTTTCTGTTGTGTTGTAACCCATTTTGAAATTGTAAAGCACATGTTCCTGAATTACACTACATTGCATGATCATCTATCCAGCTTTCAAATTGCACACGGAGTGAAGGAATAGTCAGTACACCAATTACCACGATACTACCAACCCTAGTGGCTACCTTTTATGATGTGATATATATATGCAATGCCAATAAGCATGTACCAAAATATTGAGAAATTACTGTCTCACCCTCATTTATACAAACTATATTGCACTAACTGCTCACCAAGACTTTATGATAAAGTCCTTGCAGTGTATGAGCTAACATTGTAGTAAGCAAGTTTGAACTCCAGTCATTGCATCACTTTTAAACTAATATTGTTGGGAAAGGTATGAACACCTCATCGTCCCCCCCCCCCAGATATGAATTAAATAGTACCAATAGTGTTTTTCAACAAGGATGGCTTGGGTATTAAATAACCCACAGAGGTTGATATGCCATTATTAAACAAAGAAATCAAACCAAGCCAAAAAGAAAGAATTTTATTTTCCAGGAAGGTCATTGAGTTTAGATAGAAGCCATATTAGATTAAACACAACCAATGATAAGACAAACTAGGAAGGTTAATGTAAGACAAAATTTATCTTCACTTTTTATTTTCCCCTCCTTGATATTTTTAAGTATCACTGTGTGTTACTGTTAAAAATTATTCATAATACTGTTTGGTTAAAGTGTTGTTCTACAAGGATGGCTTTGGCATTAAAATAACCCATGAAGGTTGATCTGCCATTAAACAAAGAAACCAATCCATAATGCTGTGATATCAAATTCAAATAATGAGAAGGGGCTCTTATATGTCGTTGAATGACTTAGATTAATTCTAAACATTTTTCCTGTGTACTTTAAATTTTCAATGAATCTGACGCCCAGAAAATTGCTATTTACACATTAAAATGCATTAAATTTAATACTTTTAAGGCAGATACTTTTTTTTTTTTTTGAGAAAATTTGCAAAATCGTATGTTAAAAAAAAGAAGGATATTACTCATATATAAAAAAAAAACCCAAAACCTGGTTATTATTATGAATCCTTGTGGGCTGTTTAATTCTAAATCTTGTTTATTCATTTATTTTTTGTACTTATGATTTTTAATTGAATAGTTTGTAATTAAATGTTTGTTTGGTTTTATAAACTGGTAGAAATGATTTTCATTCACTTGATGAATTGGTAGAATTAATCAACTGATGGTTAACCCTCAGCCACCACCTTCTAGCACCCATATGATAAAAAGGGTTGGATGTTTGCCTTAAGATTAATTTGAAGAATACATATAGGTGCTAGAGCTTGACATGACCAGCCAATTGATCAGATGGGGCCTCTCTGATGATTTGTCTAGCCCAAGTAAAAAGGCTGAAGTGGAGTGTCGCATGTTACAGGACCACTTAGTACCAGGGTCACAGACTGTTCAGTCATCCTGATCCTGTCCTCAGCCATTACTAGTTGCCACCCACAGCCAACAAATGTTTCCATGGAGGAGGAGGTCTTACAATTTTATTGCTCTAGCTCACAGGCTGAATCAAAACCTGATAATTTGGTCAGCAATTGCAAGTCATAGTACAATAGTATAAAAATAATAAAGCCCTTAAGCAACAGCAGGTACTGTAAGAATCCTGATATCAAAATGAGTTGATTCAGCATTAAATGACCTGGAAAGGGTTGATATGCCGTAAAAAACAAGCAAACAAAACAACAACCAACCAATAAAGCTCTCATTATTAATCATATTTTGCAAAACAAACTTTACATAATCGTACACCACAGTGGAGTTTTTGAAGGCTGTTTCTATACATGAACATTGAATTGGTCAATAAGCAGCCAATAGGAAAATGCCTTACATTGAGCTACTAAACAACCAAAAATGTCACTCTACCTGTGTATTGTTGGTGACAAAAATGTCTCTCAGCCTTCAAACGGGTGCAAATGAAAATCCGGAAAGTTGGATCAATGTAAGCTATTTAAAAAAAAAAATTATTTTTAAATATGATCAAATTATATCGACTCTTCATTGTATCTCTTTTTCAGCTTTGCAACTTTCTGGTTGGTGGTTGGATATTATACCTGAGGAAGGTCGGAGAATGTATTGGCTAAAATATTGTGTGATCAACAAACACAAGAATGTCTTTGAATGTTGATGACCATTCTCAAATTATTGACAGTATTCCTGCCATATCAATATTCAAAAAGAAAAAAACAAACAAACATCAAGGGACATAACTCTGGTCATATCTTTGTCTGTCACAGATCCAACTACAATTGTTTCCCTATATATACAAACTTTAATGAAGGTCTATTTTAAATATGATACTCATAAACGACTCAATTCTGATTGGCAGTTATTGACAGGTTAATTCTTTTGATGCTAGCATAAGATGTGTTCAAAAAGTATCAAGACTGAAGCACTTTTTACCAAGACAGAAATGGACAATGAATGATATTTTTTATTTTATTTTTCAGAATAGTCCCTTTGCCATTCAATATAATCATTCCGTCAAGTTTTCCATTGGTAAGATGTGTGGGGGTGGGGGGTGACATAATGGCTAAAGTGCTGGACTGTGACATCATTGTAAGTAAATTCAAACTCTAACTATGCTATTGCGTTCACTTTCAGACTAATTCCCTTTGGAAAAGTATGAACCTCCTGATCCCCCTAGCTATGGGTTAAATATTACCACTACTGTTCTTCTACAAGGATGGCTTTGGCATTAAATAACCCACAAAGGTTGATATGCCATTAAACAAAGAAACTAAACCATTTTCTATGCCAATAACCATTATCTTATTCTACCTCAATAGAAATGTTTTTTCTTTTTTAAACGTCTTCCATTAATTTGATTTAAAAAGAAGTTTAAAGGTGCTAATCTGTTTGAATTTAGACGATGCAATAAAATATGCCATTCTTACAATTTAAATACCCCACAAAGGTTGATATGTCATTAAACAAAGCAACCAAACCATTGATCAAAGCAACTCTAAAACTCCTCTTTTGAGTTGTAAATATATCAATATTTATTGTTATATCAATATATGGTAATGTAAGTGAGGTGAGAAATAAGAGATGTTTGTCTTGATAAGGACAATGCTTTATAATATAATCCCTATTCATGGAGTAATGATAAAAAAATAAATGACAAACAAATATTTATGAAGACAATTTATGGTGGCAAAATCATTAATTTATAGAATTCATTTTTGAAATCAAAGGTTGCTTCTAGTCTTTTCTATTATGTTTGAATTTTAACATTAGAAAATTATTAATTCTTTAGCAGTCGACAGTAATTTTTCTGCCTCAAAATTAGGTCTCCAAAATTTGACACACACACACACACACACATATATATAATAACTCTGAATTCAAACCTCCTAAACCTAAGTTAAGAAATTGATCTTGTGTCACATCTCACTCTCTCTCATATATATATATATATATATATATATATATATATATATATATATAGTGGGATGTGACACAAGATCAATTTCTTAACTGGAGTTTAGAAGGTTTGAATTCAGAGTTTTCTTACTCCTAGACTGGTTGCCTAACCAAGGTTAAAGAGACCAGTCCGCCCTACTATTTACCCATAGTTGGTGCGAGAATAATTTGATTCATACCTTTCCTAAGGGTATTAGCTCTATATGAAATGCAAACAGCTTCATCTTGGATTTGAACTCATCTTGCCATGTCCATTTCCTATGACAGTAACCATTACACTACGCACCTCCAGAGGTTGTGGATATGTGAATATAGAAGTTAACTGGTTATATTCTCTTTCTACTACATGTGACAAAAGTTTGACTCACTTACCAGTCGTTAAAAAAAAAACAAAGTATAAATATAGACATACAATGTACATTATTATATAATTTTGATTTTTGGACTGTTGTCCTCGTCTATATTTTGGTATATAAAAACACAACGTTTTGGACGTTGTATCCTTCAGTCATCCTCAGGTGTTCCCTGTCTATCCAAGCATTGCAATGACCCAACCAAAGAAATTTTGAATAATTCATACAAATGATGTACATTATTTCCCTAACCTCTAGGCATAAAATAATCCCAGATGGATTGATATGCCATTAAAATCTATCAACCAACCAACCAACCATTACTAGTAGCAATTATATATTTACCAACACCACCGCATGAGTAGGATGTGACACAAGGTAAATTCCTTAAGTGGAGTTTAACAGGTTAGAATTCAGAGTTTTCCTTCTCCTAGACTGGTTACCTAACCATGGTTAAAGAGCCCAGTCTACCCTGCTATTTGCCCATAGCTGGAGGGAGAATTGGATTCATACCTTTCCCAAGGGTATTAGCGCCATATGAAGTGCTAACAGCTTTGTCCAGGAATTGAACTCTGGTTGACGAGTCCATTTCCTATGACACTAACCATAAGACCACGCGCCTCCAATTACTAATAGCAAATAGGCTGCATTGCTTGGACTTTTTTGTCCATCATGTGCAGTTTTCCCAAAAGCACATACATGAACCGAACGGGGGGTGGCAAAGGGGCCTACATGCAAATTAAGACTGGATAAAAAGGCTGCAGATTTGTCAGTTGAGAGAATGATTTTTGACTAGCAAACATCTGAATATATTCAAATATTGATGGTATTGAGAGGCAGAAGGAAGAGAAATCCTGAATAGGATTACCAACATGTTCAAACTGCATTTCAACCTCCTCAGATCTCCCACGTCAGCTTCACTTAACCTTTTTTGCTGGAACAATTACACTAATCATTGACCTTTTAATTAACTCAACATTCACTTGGATTTTCTTCTCTGTTTATTTTCTGTCAAATTTAATTTAACTTACATGAGTGATTATTAATCAATGTTACTCAGTAATTAGAAACAACACATGTTAATCAAATATGATGTTCATAAACATTGTATGAATGACAATAATAATAAGCTTTTAATAACTGCTAATATGCAGTGAATATCTTTGATTATATATCAGGCTGATCTTAAAATTAACAATTCTTCTCTAAATAAAAGTGAGAGATTTTTTGTTTGGCTGTGTTTTAATGGCATATCAATTCCAGTGGGTTATTTAATGGCAAATCTTGTATATATATATAGCGGTCTTCCTATCTATAGCTCTGCTGATGAGGCCTAATAGCCGAAATGTACATACAGAGATTGATTTTTCTCGATTTGTTTAGCCTTACATTTGAATAGGTATGTCCGCCTAATTAATTAATTATTAATTAACTTTCAAAGGTACGACTTCAATTAAGCACATATTTTCCCAAAAATTGTCGGCTAAAAAAGCCATATCAAAACACATCGTTTGTGTATTTACTTCTCATATATATATATATATATATATATATATATATAAGTGAATAGTTTGTAGGTAAATATTGTCTTTAAAAACAAATTGTTAGATTTGGTTTGGTTTCTTTATTTAGTGGCATATCAACCTTCATCGGTTATTTAATGCCATCCTTGTAGAAGAACAATGGTGATACTATTTAACTCATAGCTGGAAGGTTGAGGGGGTTCATACCTTTCCCAAGGTTATTGTCCAAAAGTTAACATTAAAGCATAGAGTTAAATGTGCTTACTATGATCTTGTAATCCAGCATGTTAGCCACTATGCCACAGGAACTACCCCCCCACAACAAATTGATAGAGCATGAGACAATGGTTGGTATTTTGATTAATGGCATATCATCCCATGTGGAGTATTTAATGCCAAATCATGTTTTATTCTATATATGATTTCATCTGTATTAATAACTTATAAGAAATAATTTTCATTAACTTCATGTGTATTAATAAACTGATTGTTGACCCTCAGCCACTGCCCTCTAGCACCTTTAAGATAAAAATGATTGGGTGTTTACCATTGGAGCAATTTAATAATATAGGTGCTTGGGCTTGACATGACCAGCTGATTGATCAAATTGGGCCTCTCTGACCACCCATCTAACTTGAGTTATGGCTAAAGTGGAGTGTTGCAGGTTACATGACCCCTCAGCCACCAGGATCCCTTCCTCTGGTATTACAGATTACCATCCATGCTCAACAGGTGTCCCACAGGAGGGGGTGGGGTCATGGTAGAGTGCAGTCAGTGTATTCTACTGCCCCAACCAACAGGACAGATGAGATTTGTGACTGGCTAACTATTGATGCTAATACAAAGTATGTTCAAATTTTTCTGACAACTGACCTGAATATTTCTGCTGTATCTTTTAAAAAAAATGTTTCTTATTCACCAGGTTTTAAATAAAGATATGAACTCAGTAACACCTTAGACAAACTTATTATGGTTACAGGCTATTTTCAACTTACCTATTTATTAATACTTGTGTTCCTTAATTGTATGACTGTTATGATCTTGCAACACCCCCTGTTTAAAAATGAGTCTGTTCAAATCATCAAGATGAAATGCAAAAAATGTGAATCCTGATTATCTGGTGTTGCTTATCTGCCGAATTCTTATTTTTGTCATCACCTCAGCTAAATAATGGACCATTCTGTTTTTATTAGAAAGAAAGAAAAAAAGGACATACTACACAGAAAAATATAATAAGAAAGAAAGAGGAGGAGGTGAGCACATGGAAGCAATAGTTCTAATCTGTTTCAATTGAACATAATGAAAAGAAGGAAAGAAAGTGAGAGTTAAATCAAGATTATTATACTTTTTACATATTGAACTATTTGCAATAGCTCTTAATTAAACATATCAAACATTTTTGCAATAAGTAAACATCAAACATTGGGATTATTAAATTATACTGTGGTATATTGACAGGTCCTGCTAGTATATATATATATATATATATATATATAGTTTTGTTGAACTGTACTGACAATTCTTGTCGGGTGAGTTTTTAGTTGATCCTTTCTAATTTTCGGGCCATCTTTTTGGTGTGGGGTGGAACTGGTGTAACAGTCCACCAAAGGTTTCGATACAAGCGCTTTCAGCAATACAGTTTGCCATCATCAGGTAGGAAACGATGGTATGGTTTCGTGTCTCGTTTTTAAGGAGAACGAGTAATAGCAAGGAATTAGAAGTGGGAGGTAATAACAATTGGTAGTGGGAGGTTGTAGGAATGGTAGTGATTCGAATGAACGATACAGTGTTAATTTTTTGTGGGAGGGGGGCACAAGTTGTGAGAAGGAGAGGGGAATAGTGGAAGGAGGACAGGCAGAAAATTATAAGCATTTGAGAACATGTTGACTTACTTCAAAGTTTATTTTGTTTAAAATCAAAACTTGTATAAAAGAAAAAATGCTGCCAAAATACACATATATATATATATATATATATTATATATATATATATATAGTACCTATAACAAGAAATAGCACCTGTTTTTTCAAAGAAATTTATTGATTTAGAATGGCATGTCAACTCATAAATAAGTTGAATGCGGAATTATTTTGTGAAAAATTGTTGAGGAAAAACAAAAAAATGTCAAAACTCTTATCAAATAAAAATATTTTATTTCATGAAGAAAAAAGATGTACAGTTTTAATAAAATCATAATTTTAAAAAAAATTCACAGCCAATTTTAAATAATTCCAAATTTATATAGAGTAAAATGTTTTAATTTTTAAAACTTTTTCAATCAATATCTTATTTTTTGTAATTTTTTCACACCGGTAATAACTGGTGGTCTTCCCTAAAGTTTGAGTGATAGCAAGTCTCTTCAGATCTCATAGAACTAAGGAGACTTGAGAACTCTTCTAAGTATTCTAGCTTTATCCCAGTATGTGGTCTGAAAAGTCTCAATCCTTCTTCAGATATCCAGCCTCTTTGGGATTTTTCCAAGGGCTCCAAATATCAGTCACCTTCATGTTCTTCTACTACTATCATCATCATCATCATCATCGTAAGTTTTTCACACCAATAGTAACTATTGGTTTTCTAGTGTGAGTGACAGCAAGTCTCCTTAATCTCCAGAATTCTTCTTCTAAGTATCATTGTTGATTTTAGCAGTGCTGGGGTCTGAATAGTCTGATTTTTTTCAAGGGTCCCAAATATGCTCCCATAAATTTGGTATGAGCTCTCTAATTGGTGATTTAAATTAACTTTCACTACTAAGCTTATAAGCAATGATCATTTCGCAAACTTAATCTCTCTGTGATTGTAAAAAATATATAAACAAACCTATGTATTTAATAGTTTAAAAAACCAGTCCCACAACAGCAGCTGTCAGTGGTCAAGGGGATAAGATATCAGGCTGGCAAACAGTCAGTCAAGTTCGACCCTAGCCAAGGAGAGTTGTTGTCCAGCCACACTGAAGAGGCATGAAACACCGAAACATGGGTCTGTGGATGACTTTATATATATATATATATATATATGCATACACATACACATACACCAAACCCAACCTCCGCACGAACAGGATGTGACACAAAGTCAATTTCTTAAGCGAAATTTAACAGGTTTGAATTCAGAGTTTTCCTTCTCCTAGACTGGTTACTTAGCCAAGGTAAAAGAGCCCAGTCTGCCCTGCTATTTAACCATAGCTAGAGGGAGAATTGGATTCATACCTTTCCCAAGGGTATTAGCACCATGTGAAATGCAAACAGCTTCGTCCAGGAATTGAACTTGGGTCAATGAGTCCATTTCCTATGACTCTAACCATAAGACCATGCGCCTCCACTATAGGGTCTCAATTATAACTGATATCACTGTCACCTTTATGTTCTGTGATTCTTATTATTGACTTGCCTTATCGATAGGATAGCAACAGTTATCACTTACAATGGCCAGTGAGATGTGTTGCCTCAGCCACTCTACTTCATGAAGCTTGTTCTTTAGGCGAGAAGCATTTCTAGTGATCTTCTGAAATAGAGTGATGGTGCACAGGCCAATAACCCTCAATGTTTTGAGAGTAATTGGTGCTAGATGAACCTCTTCAAAAGAGATACATATTTGACCAGAATTATCATACTGACAAGACTCATATGCACTACTTGATGATGATGAATTAATAGTCAGGTTTGGGTTCTTTGTTTTAATGGCATCTCAACCTTCATGGGTTATTTGATGCCAAATCAATCCTTGTAGAAGAACAGTAGTGGTACTATTCAACACATAGCTGGAGGGATTTATACCTTTCCTAAGGGTATTAGTCAAAATATAATAGTGCGACTGGAGTTTGAACTCACTTATTACAATATCACAGCCCAGCATATAAGCCACAGGAACACCCCTCCCCTTAATAGTTGGGCTAAATATTGATAAGTTGAACATAAAGTCTCCATAAGAAATTGTTAAACCATCAAGTTGAAAGTAATAATGATCCATATGAAACTGGCATTGATGACTTACCTTTTGATGTGATCGTTATGAGAAATGCTCTGAAAGTAAAAATTTCTATTTTAATATTTTGTTCCACATCAGCTTGGTGGTTTGTTATGAAAAGGTGGGTCACCTCCACTGGTGCAACATACAGGTACTTGTTCCACATTGAAGAGAAACAATTTCCTTCCGTTGCAGATGAAAAGTTAATTTTTTGGTTTTCAGTGTAATCTACCAGCTAGACTTAATTTATTTTTGAAATTATTCTAACCAGATTCAATATTAAATACTTTCATATGCTTCTAAAATATACTATCTCTGTCTCATAATATTCGTTGCATTTAGTGTATGAAATTTATATGCAGAGGTAACAATTATGGTTTGATTTTTGTTTTTGTTTAATGGCATATCAACATTCATAGATTATTTAATGCCAAAGCCATCCTTGTAGAACAGTTGTGGTACTATTTAACCCATATCTGGGTGATAAGGGGGTTCATACCTTTCCCAAGAGTATTAGTCTGAAAGTGAACGCAATAGCGCAACTGGACTTCAGACTTACTTACTTACTACAAGGTTTCAGTTCAGAACATAAGCCATTACACCATATGACACCTCCCAACTATTATAGAATAGGGGGCACCTAATCTTGAATGATTAGCAAGCTTGTCTCACAGATCAAGTTTGACCCTCACTAGGTGAATCCATAGATTAGAAGTGCTCTTAGTGTAATGGTTATTGTCATAGAAAATGGAATCGATGACCAGAGTTTAACTCTTAACATCCTGTTGGAATTTGAGAAGTCCAGAGCCCCATTCCTATAAGGATTTATCAATAAATGGCCTTTTCATTTAAAGTTACCTGTTATTTCCCTTAAATCAAAGACTTCTAAATATGTTTAATATTACATTTAAACAAAGGCTATCATCTGGGGTAGATTAGGAAAATGAATGTGACTTCCGGTTGGGTGGAATGAGGTGGTATAGGACGTTAAGAGTTAAATCCTAGACAAGGCTGTTTGCATTTCACTTTGTGCTAATGATCTTGAGAAAGAATCCATTGGCAAATAGTTGGGCAGTTTAGGTTCTTCAGCTTTGGTTAGGTTACCATTCTAGGAGAAGCAAAATGGATTTCAAACCAACTTAACTCTACTTAAAACTGACCTTGTGTCACATCCTGCTCATGATGGAGGAGTTAAGTAAATATATATTTGCAGCCTTGTATCAAATCTGAGCTATGTTAGCAGTCCATTGTTAGTGATTCTCACTGTATTCCCTATACTTTTGGCCTTGTGTCTAGCTAAGCTTAATGAATAACCATTCTTATAAGATAGGGGTAGTACTGTTTACAATCAAGGGCCAAAAGATAAATGTTATATTTTAAGATTTTGAAGGAAGCAAATAAGGGATAATATTCTTTGAAACAAGTCAAAAAAGACATCAAGTCAAAAATCTTTTGCTTCTGAGTAATTATTCTGTCAAGATGAGGTGCATTCAAAAAGAATCAAGACTGAAGCTGCATTTATCAAGACAAATGAACAATGAATGAATCATTACTTTTCTTTGAAATAATCCTCTTTGAGACTAAACTTTCACTGTCTGCAGATAGCAAAAGCTAATCTAGACATACTGATTTTTTTTAGTTAGGTAGCATTTTGCATTTTATTTATCAAAGTTAGTATTTCAGGGTACTGAGTAGTATCCAAAAGTATTTTTAGTAAACAATAGTTAATATTTTTTTTAGATTTTGGTTTTGTAAATTTTTTATATTAATGAGTATACTGTTCCAGATCTTTACACCTATTCTTGAAAAAGATTTTATTTGTTTTTATATTTTTGAGTAGTTACTTATTGAAGAAGGTCTTGTGTTATAGAAATGAATTTATTGAATAGGAGTAAATAAATTAATTATATTAGGCAGTATGATTTTTTATTGTTACGTTACAGCAACAGATTTGTAGTAAAACATTTTAGAAGGCTGAATTTTAGAAAAGAAGAAATACAAGATTGTGGGTTATTTCCTATAACTCCAACATAAAAAAGGGGAACCACCTGACTGATAAATTATTTATTTATTTTCCCATTAAACTAACCCTAAACCCCAACTTCTTTTTTCCTAGTAGATCAATAAATAAATAATTTATCAGTCAATCAGAGTGGTTCCCCTTTTTATGTTGGAGTCATAGAAAATAACTAGATTGTGTGTGCTGTGTAGTTAGCAAAATATATTAGTCAAAGTGCACGTTTTTACAAAACAAATGTTGAGCATTAAATACACTTATTCCATCAAGTTATGAAGATGTGCTGTTTTCCTTTAATTTTCTCTACATCAAATTTTACACTTGAGTTGAATCTTCAGTTTAGGAAACAACAAAAAATCTCTCAGAATTAGGTTGGTGAGTATGGAGCACTTAAACAATAACAAAAAAAAAAGAAAAAAAAAAAAAATATATATATATATATATATATATATATATATATATATATATATAATTCAATAAGTATCAAGACCGAATTCATATTTTAATTTTTTTTTTTTTTAAATCAACACTGACTCGCATTCTAGACATCTAAACATCATCCCATTTATTATATAAGTTGCTCAGCTATGCACACATCTTTATTTAAATTTTAAATTTAACGCCTTTGTCTTGATACTTTATGATCACACTCGTAATTGTCTGTTATCAGATTAAACTTCCTTTATAGAAAAAGAGTCAAAGTAGATCAATTGGTTGGCTGTTAATAGGTTAAAGTTCCCACTGTATTTAGAAAATGGCAACTAAACTGTTTCAGGCAAAGTTAATAGGTTAAATTAAATTTTGAATCTAGGACAAGCAAATTCAATTTTGCACTTGTCTTTCAGAAATCAATTTTTATTGGACAGTCTACTGAATACAACAGCCAGAATAAAAATAAAATTTAAATGTACATAAATTTCATCCAAATGCTATATTCAAAATCAACAGTATTTAACAGTTTTGTTGTGTAGAGTCTATTTCAAGTATTTATTCCTTTGTGCTTTATCAGTATTACTCTATGTCAGGAGATGATGGAGAAATAGATAAATAAATAAATAAAAGAATGACCCAGTCAACCATGAATCTAAAGTGTAGGTCACTAAAGAAATAGATAAATGAATCAGCCCACACAATGATAAAATAAATGACTATAATCCCTGACAGTTTGAAGGAGGGCCCTTTTAAGAAGATAGTCAGGTTAAATTAAGTCTAAGGATTTTTAGGAGTAAGGGTATATGCTGAATCAAAAATTTGAAAAGAAAAAAAAATGGGTCTGTGTCAAATTTAGAATAGGGTTGTTAGAAATGGGAAGAATTAAGAAGAGAGGATGATTAATGACTTTTTAGGATAGACACATTATATATATATATATATATATATATATATATATATATATATAAATGGCAGTAATAACCATGTTTTTGCTCATGTGTGAAGATGCTATGATTACGCAGTTGAAATAAATTATTACAATAAAGCAAATTTAAGGTTTTTTTCCTTAATTTATTCAATATATTGCACTATACATCTACTTACTGGCACTAAGCACATCAAGCTCTCACCATGGTTTACCTGTATCACCATGGCTAATCTAGGTAAATATTTGGATTATTAATGTTACAGGCCATTTTCAGATATATATATATATATATATATATATATATATATATATATGTATGTGTGTGTGTGTAAGAAAAATTGTGCCTTTAGCTTGAAATAAAATCTATCATATTTTTAAAGATAGATGCTAACTTAAACAATAACAATCAATCTAGGGTTATTTTTTTTTGCCTGAAGGTTAGGGTATTGCATTCATTGTATGTTCATATTTACATTTTTTTTTTTTTTTTTAACACAGTTCTATCGAATACAAATAATTATTCAAACAGATTTATTTGATCCATAGATGGGAGTAACAGGTAATCTGGGACTAATAGCAATAAACTACCAAGACCTCCAGAACTGATGCCTCACCATTAGATAAGGTTAGACCAGAACTTAGACATTAGCATTTGCATTCCATTAAAAAAAAAAAATTATTTTTAGTTGCTGAAAATTTTTGTGCACAACTAATAAATCTTTGTGATTAAATTATTATCAAAAGACTTTTAGCAAATAAAAGCTCAGATACCAATATTATTAATATCTTACAGACTTTGAGAAAACATGTCTTTTTAATATTTTACAATTTTGTGGCAATTACCATGAGATACGGACAACTAGATCTGGTTGCAGTCCTTTAAAATCACCATCATTAAAGTTACAATAATATTCTTGTAAAACTGACTGAAAAATTCTAATTTTTTCCTATATTTTATTTATGTTTACTTTAAGATGAAGAATTGCCAATCATTATTATTATTAATCTTTTAGAATTATTTTCATTCATCTTAAATTTTATTTGCTTTTTAATAGAGAATCAGAATAAGGGATGAGTTTATAGGTTTGATCTTAGTTTCTGCAAGGCAATGACTCAGTTGATAGAACAGCTGATGCATTTAACCAAGCTTCCTTGAGGTAAAACAGGATTCCATTCTCATAGGACTTGTTAATTCAACCTAGCAATTGCTAATTACTCTGTTCACCTTGTATCTTTGCTTAGTAAACCTTTTTCCCTATCCTTAATACTCATTGTGTTCTTATTATTATTTCTCTTAACTGATACTTGAATTACAACATAAGGTTACATTGACAAAATATCATCAATAGCAAAATAAATAAGATCAAAATATTTTCTTCCTCCAACTTTTTTTATTTATTGTAAATCACTTAGGTTTTCAAACAAGAACATAGAAAAAGAAACAGCTGTCAGTGAGACTTGAACTCACTCCCTATTTGCATTGGAGGTGGGGAGAGTCTGGCTAAATGCACCAGCTTCTCTACCAACTGAGTCATGAAGTGTCCCTAAATTTCTGAAGCTGAAATCAAAACCTATAAATTCATCCATTATTCCATTTCTTGATCTTTCAGCACCATAGTTTTTTTTTTTAATGTAATATAGCATCTTTTATTTATTTTGTATTCTTACATGAAGCATTGCCAACTGTTGTAGACTCTTCTTAAATCTATCATCTAATGTCTGCCTCTATCGGATTACTGTTCTCTCTTCCATCAGATATCTGTTCTTGCTATCAGGTTTTTGCTTCTTTTTCAGTCCAGGTATCTTCATCTAAGGATGGACATCTTCCATTGGTCTGTGCTCTCTGTACTGGGTTTTCTTTTTGGGTCAGATGTCTCTCTGTGGGTACCATTTTGTTCTTATTTTCCTGATTATTAGAGGAAAAACCCAGAGATATATTTTTGTGTACATACTTTTTTTTAGTCCCCGATATATTCTTTACCGCACACACATACAGGGCAGCACAAACAGGACAGGGCTGCCTGGGCTCAACACCACTGATTTCAACTAAACTTTTCAGAAGAATTTTTTCTTAAGCAAGGAGCAAGAGGCATTCGTCTGTACATGAACTCGTATAAAACAAATTTCATGTGTTTTAATCAAGATGGTACCATCTTCTCATTAAATGGCAATCCTCTGAAATTAGTAAACCTGTTCATATACCTCAGTAGTAATATCTCATCTACTGAGAGTAATGTCAAAATATGTATGGAAAGACATGAATGGTATTGACAAGTTAACAACCATATGAAAATCTGATCTCACAGATAAAATAAAATGAGAATTCTTCAAAATTGTAGCCATGTCATTATTACTGTATGGTTGCAGCACTTGGACTAATGAAAAAAGATAGATGGAAACTACATAAGAAGGCTGTTAGAACAAATCCAGGAAGCAGCAACCTACAAAACAGCAGCTATACGACCACTTACCTCCTATCTCAAACTATCCAAGTAAGACATGCTGAGGAAGTAAGAACAAACTCATAAGTGACATTCTCCTATGGCTGACTAGCAAAAACTTACATCAGTTCTGTGCAGACAGGAGATGTTACCCGAGGACTTTCCAAGAGCAATGACCGATAGGGGATAGACAGTGAGAGAATATCACGGGAATATGTAGTCAGCATGATTTGATGATTTTTATAATGATCATCTTACAACCTGTATATAATATGGGTAACTAATGCTACTTATAAATGACATTGCTTCATCTAAAAATAAATAAATAAAATGTCAAAGTACTACTATCCCATAATAGTTGTTACATTTAGTGTATGAAATTTATGTGCAAATGTAATAACTATTACGGGACAGAAGTAGTAATAATAATGCATGTGTCCCATAATTATTGTTACATTCAGTATATGAAATTTATAGGTAAATGTAGCAACTATTATGGAACAGAGGTAGTACAACCCCCCCTTTTTTTAATGGAAAAGAAAAGAAAAAAATATATTGACATACCTTGATTGTCTTTTCTCCAAAAAAACGCTGGATAACACCTGTGAATCCTAAATCTCCTTGTTGTAATGATATAGAAATTTTGAAAAAAGTATACCTACCAGATCTCATTCAAACACTTGAACCCTCCTTCTTTATATTCTTGATGTTGGCAAACCCATTCTTCAGTCTTCTTCAGATGTATAACCCTGCTATTCCACCCCAAATTTTCTAAGATGCCTATATACATTTTTTTTTTTTTTTTTTTTTTTTTCATGTAAAAAGATTTTTTTTCCTTTACTGTTTCTAGCCATGATAAAGTCTGAAGAATAGATTAACCAAAATGCCAAGAATTCATTTAATATTTCAAAATCTATTGTCTCTATTTTGAGGAAGAGTTATTAATAGTCCAGATATTCAGACAATTGGACCCTCCTTCATATTCTTGATGTTGACAGACCCTTTCTTCAGCCCTTGACAAGTTAATCTAATCCATAAAATTAAAAAAAAAGAAAGAATAAATAAAATTTTTAAAAAATAAATAAGAAATTTTCTTTTTGCTTACAGGTCATACACATGAAGATGGCCAAAGAAGGAATTAAGTGAAACATATTTCAAGAATATGAAAAAGGGTTAAAACTGTCTGAACAATGTTAATGACTCTTCTTAAAAGTCTAGACAATAAAATTTGAAAAGATTAATAAAATAAAATAAAATGTAAAAAAAAAACAAAATGGTTCCATTAGAGGTGAGTGTTGTATGAAGGTGATTTAAACTCTTTCTGAGTTTAGGATATCCATTTGTGTAATAAGAATAGGGGAGGGCCTCCTTGTCATTGAAAACACCACTCCTATGAATAATAACTAACATCTACATTCTGAAAAATGACTGCCAGGTTTTGACCAAATTTTTCACTACATAAGAAACAAACAAAATAAAAAGTATATATATCTGTTTAGTATTAAAAAGAAATTTAATGCTTTTAAAAGATTTGTCTCTTTTTAAAATGTATTAAATCAAATAGAACAGATTCTCATTTTCCCCTCTAAATTCATCAATCTGATATTTCAGGCTCAAAGAGAATATGTCAGATGCCAGCAATAAAAGAGCTTAAAAAAAAAAAAAAAAAAAAAAAAAAAAACTTACATAATAACAACAATAATATATATATATATATATATATATATATATATATATATATATATATATATATATATATACACACCCTGGAGCAAAGTTTTTGTTGTCTGCTCAGCTACAAAAAATTTGACTGTTTCACATCTTGCCCATTTGATATCCTGTACATGTTCACCCAACCTTTTGTTGGGTAAATATATCCAGTGTATCCAAGGGAAAAGGAGCTAAAGACTCAATGGGCTGTTGATGTTGAACTGCTATGGTGGGGTTTGGGGAGGGGGGGGTCTCATGGAAAGGTGTCAAATGGCCATGAAACTTTATCTACAGTTTCAACCACAGTTCAGCCAGGGTTAGTCAATGGCTCTGTACCAATTTATATGTAAATTATAAAATTGTTATGCAAATTAGTTAACACATTTTATATAATATTTTTATTTTACAGTATTCTATTATACCCTTTTTTTTTTTTTTTTAAATTGAAAAAAGATACTTTTTATTGCACGCTTTACAAATCTTCATTTTATATTTTTTTTGTTATATTCTATTTTTCATAAACAAAAAGAAAATGTTTAATGGAAGAATGTTAGGTAATCTGAACATTAGTTACATAAATGAGAGTAATCTCTCCTTGTTTGTTTCCCTTTGAGGAAGCCGTTTGTTTTGGTCGGCCATCTACATTTCACCGTAAATTTACACTGAAAATACGAATTTGTTCAAATCAGTACAACTGCATGTTTTAACACAAAAATAACAATTAAGAACACATTTTATGATATTTTTGTTTTAAAACATGCAGTTGTATTGATTCCAACAAATTTGTATTTTCAGTGTAAATTTATGGTGAAATGAAAATGGCCGACCAAAACAGACGGCTTCCTTAAAGTGAAACAAACTAAGGGAGGTTACTCTCATTTATGTAGCTAATGTTCAGATTACCGAATGTTAAACCTACTCCACAAAGCATAAATAACTATGTATTGATCAAAACCAGACAGCCATAAATTCTAAAATGTATCATCTAGACTTCAGTTTGAAACTGCTTCAATACCTAGTTTGAAAAAAAGAAAAAGAAAAAAAAAATGAAAAGGTTTTTAAAAATTAAAATAAAATTCATTGGATTTTTTTTTCTTTCTATCTCAAACATTCAGAACCAGACAGTATCCAACCATTTTGTGTTTAATTCTAACCAATCCTAAATTAAAATCACAAAGTTCAAATGCTTAGTCACTTTCATATTTATAATATAAAATTCATAAATATTTACAAATATATGGTGATTATCTCTCCTGAGAAACTGGATCATTTGAGGGGAGCAGAAATGCAGACCCCACACCATAATTATTAAGTTGCAAAGTTACAGGCCAGACTAAAAATTTAAACAAAAATAGTATTTGTTTATATAAAAGTCATTTCACTCTTTCTGTTTATAATTTGTAAGTAATTTCTATTTCTTATATTCCTATTTCTTCACTGGTGTCTTCTCTCACCAATAAATCTAATTTATTTATTTTGATTCCAAGACATTCTTAAACTTCACCATTCCTATAGACCTTTTGAAGTTTTTCTACTCAATTTACATTTCTACACAAACCAAATATGTAAGCAGAGATTAAAGACTAATTTCTAATTATAGAGATTAAAGCATAGTATCTTACAGTTGTAAAAATTGGATATTTAGGTAAAGAATAATACTTTCTTTGACAAATGATGGTGACTCTTTTCAAAGATGAACTTTAAGCTTATCTGTATCATAGATATTTGTGAAAGGCACAGATAATCTCATAGAATACTTTGAAGTCACAGACAAAACAATAATGATTTGTGTTGTGTTTTATAGGCTGTTGCTTAACAGCTAGTGTAAATACCATGAGATGGCAGTTGAACTTCTGAATTGCTTGGTTTGTATGTAGGGAGTGATTGCTTCTATAAAGTTTTTTAAAAAACTGTTTTTTTGTAAACTATTCGTATTTATGCAAGGGACACACACATGGATTGGATTGCAGTTCTTTGATTGAAAGAAATGACAGGGAAACACACAGAAGACAAAGACATAACAAATAATATACATACCTCTCTCATATATATATATATATATATATATATATATATATATAAGTATTGCCTATAAAGTTAATTTTATTCTAAGGATATTTGAATGTTATTTTCAGCAAAATATTATGCAATCAAAATTGATCTCATTAGGCATTATTCATTACCAAACTCTACATTATTCCACTCCGTCTGTATGCAGTCTTCCTTTTCTGTCTTGTTAGGGGGGTCATCAGGTTTTCTACTTTCCGCTTAAGTACATTTCACATCTCCTTGGTCAGCTATATAGTCCTATTTTGGTTTCAAAGATTCAATTCTGTAGAATTTGGTTATAAATAATATCAGTTTTGATTGTATAATGTTCTACTAGAAATAATACAATTCTGGTGTCTTTGGTTTAAAAGAAAATTAACTTTTTATTTAAAAAAATTTGGGAGAGGTATATATATATATATATATAAGACATACAAAATGAACATACCGATCACTTGCACATATAAACATCAATCTTCAAGTGCACACAATCAAATGTTTACATAAAAACACATTTATACACAAATAAAAAGAATGAATACTTCCAGAAATTGTGTGTGTGTATAATATATATATATATATATATATATATATATACACACACACACACACAATTTAGCATTTTTATCTTCCTCCTTTTTGACCCAAGCTTCACTAAATTTAAATTGTATTAGTTTAGTGGAATGTTGGACTTCAAACTGATAACAGGTTTTCTTCACACAATAAAATGAATAAACCAAAAACTCAGTTTTTAAGTAGGTCAAGTCTAACTATTATCATTTTTGACTAATTTTTCATCTTATTTTTCCCCCTATTTACACTTTGTAGTAGTAGTAGTAGTAGTAGTAGTAGTAGATATAAGTCTTATATTGTTCAGATTTCTTTTCATTGTTAATTTTTGATGAGTTTTTCTTTCACGTTATTTTTCTTGTATTTTATTGAAATGTTCAGAGCATTTTACATCCTGACTTAAACAAGCAACAAAAATAGAAATAAGGAGTAGCTATTACATAGATTTTATTTAAGCATACATCCTGTCTGATCTCAATAAAATAGATAAATAAAAAATTGAAAGACACCAATCAAAAAATTGATAATTGATCATTTTTTTTAATGATTCATTTAAGAAATCTGAACAATATAACAAGAAAGTATAATCAAACAATTCAGAGCCAACTTCCCAGTTTTCAGGCTGGAATAAAGTGTAGTATCTGTTACTTTTCCTTTCAATTATGTTCTTGCCTTCAGACAGGGCATGGATAAAATTAAAGTAAACCTGGGTCTTGGAAATTCTTCCCTTATCCACTGCCCCATATAGGGAAGGTTGGTGGGTTCTGATGCCATCATGACTGTGGGGATATTTTTCAGTTTCAGACCCTAATTAGAATGACCACATGTCACACCTAAAAGGTGAAGGCGTTTAATTAAACTTTTGGAAGATTTTTTTTTTTTTTGCCTTCTTCACTTGCCTTGCTGGAGTGTATAATATTGCATAAAATGAAATATAGCCAAGATCTGGCACAAGGCTACAAGTATCTGGCATCAGATAAGTACTAAACTCACTATTCAGGGATAATTAATTTGTGAGTCTAGCTTAGCCAACCATTACACCAATGAGGTCCCTAGCACCAGAATGGTATAGGCATTGTGTATACTACTATGAGTGAAAACCTTAGTTGGAGATCTTGTCTTGTCACTTTATATCAAAATGTTTTCTAAAGCAGGTGGTGTAAGTATTAACCAAACCCTTCTGCCACAGGCAGTTTTAAGTGGAGTACACCTGGTTTGAATTCAGAGTTTTCCTCCTAGACTGGTCACCTGACCAAGGCTAGAGAACCCAGTCAGTCCTACTATTTATCTATAGGTTGGAATGGGAGTAACAATGGATCCATACCTTTCCCAAGGGCAATAGCACAAAGTGAAATGTAACCAGCCCCATCTAAGATTTTAACTCGGGTCACCATTACACTAAGCATGCCTCTGCCCAAGATTTGTTGGCATAGAGAGATTATAGGGAACATAAAGTGTTACAACAAAACTTTGAAAGTTCTGACTTAACAAAAACATCCAGCCACATAGAAACATGTGCAGACAAACAAACCTATTCTAAAGCGTGCGTACACACACACACACACACACACACACACACACACTTTCTATTGGTAGTTTCCAGGTTATTTCAAATGCTTACAAGATAACAACCATGGAAGACAAATCTCAATAATGTTTGGATATTTGAGATTTGAAATTTCTGCAGGTCAATCAGTGTCATTTGTTGAAGACTTAAATTCTTTGGCTATCGTTTAGTAGCAGAAAAAAGGGGGGGGGTTAAAAGAATAAAAGGGTTAAAAGAATAAAAGAAAAAGGCCAGTCCTGTAAAAGCTCAGGGCTGATTTTATTCAGAGAGAAAAAAAATGTTAAAAATATGTATAGTTAATTTTTTTTTCTTTTATGAAAGATCAAGGAAAATTTTATTTCCAAGTTCCAGAAGAAACAAAAATGATCAATTTTAAATGAAATGAAAAAAAAAAAAAAAAAAAAAAAGAATCAAACTTAAATGAAAAATTTCCAACAGTAATTTTTACCTCTGATTTATGCATACAAGCACATAATATCACAAGAAAAGGAAAAAAAAGTACTATTTATGTCCCATAATAGCAGTTACATTTAGTCTATCTATATGCAAATATAACACTTATTATGAGACAGAACGAGTATCAATTTGTATATTTTTTTAGGTTGATTATCCAAAGACCTTGGGTGTTTTTTTTTTTAAATGTTTTTATTTTATTTTTTTTTTAATTGTTACTGATTACAGCATTTTTATTAAGACATGAAAACCAAGATCAGTATTCAGATCATAAAATATTTAATTTGCAAATGATATTTTGATAACATCATTTTAACTTTTTTATTATAAAATATACTAGATAGTGCAAAAATTAAGTTTGAAATAATCACTGCTTACAAGTTAGAAACAATTTCTATTTTCTCATTGAATCTTATATTAAAAAAAAAATAAAGAAAGAAAAAAAAAAAGAAAAGAAATTGGGGTACTTTCAGATTTCTAAATCATCAAGTATGGCCTTCTATGGCCAGGTTGAAAGACTAATTGCACACCTCCACTTTGGGACTAGATAAATTAATTTTATTTTCAGGGATTGGGTTATGAAAAGATTAGTGAAGTTAAATTTCTTTTAAAGTAGAATATATTAATTAAATTAAGACTAAGTTATTAGCTAAAAGCTTACAAATGTTAGATTTTGTAAATTCACAAAAAATTATTGATTGTGTTTTAAAAAACAATCTTAAAAATTTTCTAATCTTATTTTTTAAATGTTTTTTTAAATTTTTTTAGATATTTCCTTTTCTTTAACATGGAAATTATATCAGGATAAATTTAACTAAAATCTTAAAAACTGTAGATCTTGTAAAAGTACTAGAAATTTATTGAGTGCAGACTTATCAGTTGACAATAAATTTCAATGTGGTCTTTAAACTAGGAAAAAAAGTTCCCCTTGTCTGCTGTAGAATATTCATTGTTAGGAGTGAATAATACTGTTCTTTTATCACAACAAAATATCTACAATAAATTAGAAGATTTCTAATGTTGCAATGACTGAAAAATTACCAAGAAAAAAAAAAAAAAAAAAAAAAAAATGGTTTGAAAAATAAAAAGATCTTAAACAATTTTTAAAATGTTTTTGATCTTATCTTTTATTTAAATGTCTTTTTCATTTTTAGATATTTCCTTTTGTAATTCTTTAATAAGGATATATCAATAGAATTTGTTTTTTAATATTCATGTGTTTATGTATATATTAACAATGTATTTACATCAGCAAAAGCTGTCTACCTGGCCAACACACAATCATTAAATCTTTTTAAGGTATAGAAATCCTTTTAGATTTAAAAAAAGTTTGACTGCCTCCCCACAAACCCAAGCAAAAAAAATTATAAAATTTATATTTCCTTTTGCAAGACACAAGCATCAGTTAACCGAAATAGGTTTATCTGTGTAAATTGCTAAAAAAATTTATTAAACAATTTGAGATCAAAATTTAAAAATTTAGAAAAAAAAAAAGAAAAAGAAGAAAAGAAAAAAAAAGAGGGAGATTTTATATCTACTAACATTTAATTATATTAATACATATCTAATCAATTTAATAGGATATCTTGTACATTATAGCATTGGATATATTTTAAACTAGTTGAAGTAAGCATGAACATTGGGTAAAAAGCTCAAGATCACAGCTGGTTGTCGTCAACTAAAAATGACTGGTTGTAAAAAGTTTTACTATAAAAAAGATAAATCCACATAAAAGAAAAGAGATTCACAAAGATCTTTTTTTTACATTTTGTTATGAAGTTAAAATTGTTCTATGAAAAATTTCACAAGAGTTTTGTAGAAAAATATTTTTTTTCAATTTAAGCAAACGACACTTAAGAGATCAACTTAAACATTCTTGATTTTGTATGAATTGCTGATCCTAACCAAACAGTAAAAGCTAAATAATTATTTTATGTCTCCAGCTTCAAGAATTACACAATTAGTAAGGTTTTTTTTTTCTTATGAAGGTTGGAAATTTAAATTATGATGAACTAAATCTTGCAGCAACATGGTTTCCTGCTGATTATTATTGTAGCATAAAGAGTCACCATACAAGAATAATATTTGTCGCATAGGCCAACTAAAGTTGTAGTAGTAGTCACTGTTAGTTCAGAAACAACATACATGCAAGTTGTACGGTCACAAGGGGCTTTGTATTTATTTCCAGGCTCATGGCTCTTCCTAAGAGAGAAGGAAAGAGAGGGAGTATCATCAAATTATTCTATCTTTTTATATCATGCTCTGTACCGCTGCCCCACACCCACATGAGAGACCGGGACCAATGTCTGGGCCAAAAGGAAAAGAGACTGATCTTCTTCCGTTTCTCGTCCCGGCGTCACATCCATTTCCGGTCAACACCCAGAATTTCCGTTTTTATTTTTAAATCTATTTCCAGGTTCATTCTTCGGTCAAATTACTGGCACCCCGTTGTGTGTTTACTCTTTCAAATGTTAACCTTTGTTTGTTCTTATTTCTTCTTCCCCTCTTTCTCTAGAAATCTGAATACAGTTTTATTTTTAATCCCAAATTCCCAGTAGACCCTAATAATTACACTACATTATTTATTATTACCTAATTGGGTATACCTAATTAGTAATGTTTAATAAAATAGGAATAATTATCTTAGTAAGACAATTCATTAATCTTTTCTTCCTTATGAAGGTTGAAAACTTAAATTCTATATAATTAGCTATACATGCAGCAACATGGATTCTTTATTGTTCAAGATTCCATCTCAATGAGACCCCCTCCCCAATCACTTTTCCCATGATAATGGGATAGGGATATTAGCATTTATAAGAAATCTTTTAAAAGAGGAGAGAAACAATGAGATCTCACAGGACTTAATTCAACCTAGTAATTGCTAATTACTGTTCACTTGGTATCTTTGCTTAGTAAACCTTTTTCCCTATCCTTAATAGTTGTTTCTTCCTATTATTTCTTTGTTAACTCTTGTACTCTAGTTACAACAAGGACAGGAGTACAAATCTTATGAAGAGCAGTCATAGATTTATGACCGAAATGAATTTTGAGAAAAAGAAAATAACATTTTAAAATAAAATAAAATACTAATTTTGGCTATGAAATTTGTTCCCATGATATATGACCCCCCCCCAAAAAAAAAACATTACTACTTCTGTCCCATAATAGTTGTTACATTTAGTGTATGAAATTGATATGAAAATGTGCTAGGTATTATGGGATAGGGATATAAGCATTTATTAAAAATCTATAAGTTTTAAAATACAACAAAAACTGACTTTGGATAACTCTATGAAAGCAATACTTTGTAAGTTTGTTTTGAAGAGGCATCTTTAATTTGGGAAAAAAGTCTTATTTGTAAGCACCAAAAAGATTATTATTGCTTTGTGATAAAAATGTAAATTTTCTTCAAAATATCTGAGATCGTTAATGTAAATATATCAAAGTAGAAAAAATTATTTTAGCCAAAAGTAAAAAAAAAGAAAATTCTTCAAAGATATTTAATTCACAATTTGATTTGAGAATTGGGCAAAATCAGGAGTGAATCGACAATGATGTCAAAAAGGGGGTTATTGGGCCCTTTAATCCAAACCCAATTTATCTTCCATTAAATACAGATATGTACAATCTTAATTGGACGTTTTAAGTTTTCAAGTCTTATAAATATAGGTAAATCTATTGTTTTATTTCAAGTGGAGTACAATAGAAACTTATCAATGGGATTATTATATTAATAAAGCAACAGGGATAGATAATGATTTAATAATTTAGCTATCGCACATTGATTCATTTGAGATCACTTCAAAAAAGAACACTTGATACTTGAACCTCTTAATTAAACTATAAAAAGTTCCACCCTACTCAGTTCATCCACAGGAAAAGTTTTTAGGAAGTTGTTTTAAAAGTTTCTGCAATAAATTTTAATTTACTAATAAAATTTGAAATCCTATTTATTTAAAATAAATAGGATTTCAAATTTTAAAGTTAAGCTCATTTTATTGGTTAAAAAAAAATGAAAAAATTAAAAGTTGGTCTAACAGGGCCTTTTTTAAAAATGTATTAATAAACATGGTTTTAGTAGTAGTAGTAGTAGTAATTGTCATTGGGGTGGCCTAAAGTCGGTATCAGCCAATCAGCGAGGGAGTCTATCCCCTTTTCACTAGCGCTAGACCAAGGAGATTTTTTTGCATCTGAGGTGGAGCACCACACCTACCATCAGCTCCATTACTTTACCGCACAGATCCCTGTGCTACTCATACGTTGAGATGGCGAGGAGCCTCGTGGTTTTTAGCCAAATGCTCTACCAACTAAGCTAACCCGGCCCATTATATGGTTTTAAATACTATGAAATATGGAAAAGAAAAGAGTAGTCTAGAATGGATATATATATCTATATATATATATCTATATGGCACTTGGTTACTGACAGTTTCTCGTCTGTGATTTTCAAACCAAATGAAAATCACATGGGCAAGAAGCTGTCAGTCAGTAACCAAGCACCGTTGACTTCTTGTCCAAGCTACCCTAATTATATATATATATATATATATATATATATATATATATATAATACACACACACACATACATATATACACACACACTTCAGTATATATCTATATTTTAGAGAAATCATATAAAAGGTATTCCCATGGAAGTGTTGATTTTTTTAAAATCACTCTGTATGGTAGGGTAAAAGTAATAGGGCAGTAAATAAATAAAATAAAAAACATTTATCATTATATATTATTTTATTATAAAACAAAAAAAAAAAAAAAAAAAATGAACCATGATTTTCAAAATAATATTGACTGCCCTGTTACTTCTACCCCTCTAATATGTGTGTGCGTGTGTGTGTGTTAGGGTAATGTGACAAAGTCAACAGTGCTAGGTAACCGTCAGTTTCTCACCTATGCATTTTTAAAACAAAGTGGAGATATATATGCTCTATTAATGATATTGAGCACTCTTTACTTATAAATATAGCCAAAACACACACACACTATATATATATATATATATATATATATATATATATATATATATATACATACACACACACACACAAACAAACATTGATAATATAGTTTGCTATATCTATAAAAGTGCTCAATATCAGTGATATCGCAAAACATATCTTTAAGTTAGGCTACCGCAGACATAATGTCAACGGCACTAGTAAATTGACAGTTATTAAGTGTTGTTGACTTTATATCTATGCTATCCTATATATATATATATATTATATATATATATCACTTTAGCTTTCAAAGTATGAAAGGGCTATTCTGATAAACATTCTATTTATTTTTGTTACTTAGATAATGGGGAATACTTGAATATTTAAAGAAATTGTTGGGAAAAATATTAAATTCTGAATTTTAATTTATTTGAAATCTTCATCTAACAACAAGACTCATATGTTAGCTAATGAGATTCGGTCAAATTCAATGATATCAGGTTGAGGCAGAGAAGCTATGATGGACACAGGTATCACAATTTAATATTAACATTCATTTTTATTGTTTATTCAATAGGGATTTTGATACCAGAATAGTATTAAGAATCTGTATCAAATATAGTATATAATGTTTATTAATACTTAAAATTAAACATAAGCTTAGCTTTTCCTTATATCATTGTTGCAATTATTTACTAAGCTTTGATATGGCACTCAGGCCCTCAGGTTGCTTACATGGAATTAATGCTGTTTAATTAGTCAGCCATTTAAGTATTTAAAGAGATTTGTCACTGCTTAACTTTGGTGATCTAGTGGGAAATGGTGCTTGTATCATAACTTGTCCATTGTAGTTATTACTATCAATAATAAAATTAAGATACTTGTTGCTTAGCAACAATTTAAATTTAAGTGATTGTTTTTGTTGCTTACAAAAAAAAAAGAAAAAAAAAGAAGCCAATCTTTATTGTATAGGACACAAATAATCCTTATTAAACATAATTCTTAAAGTATCGAGATTGTAAAAAACACGAGATCTTAAAAAAAAAAAAAAAAAAAAAAAAAAAAATAATATATATATGTATATATACTTAGAAAAATAATTTTTAGTGTTCCAAGTAAATTCTTTCTAAGATCATATTTAGTAATAAGATATGTTTGTAATATTTTTATACTTTCCAAATATGTCATTGCATTATTTATAAACGTGATTTAGTCAAGAATTTGGATAAAACAATTTTTTTTAAAGATGTTATATGGCATGGTAGATCAAATATGAAGGTTTTTAAATCTTTTTAAAAAAATTTAAAAAGAAAAAAAAAAAAGAAAAAGAAAAAAAAAGAGGGAGGGTGTTACTAGCTAAGAAGCCATAACACAAGTCATAAAAAAAATAAAGAAAGGCAGAGAGGAGAAAGAGGGGGTATCTTATGCACAAAATGAACATCACACAGACGCCATTCTTCGAGTCGTCTCCCGAGATTCTGGTTGCCAAACAGGCGCATTTGATTTAGGAAGTGGTAGTCGACCACGAATTATATCTGCAGCTTTTTCAGCCAACATACACGTTGGCCCATTTAAATTGCCACTGACAACGCTGGGCATAATCGAAGCGTCCACAACTCGAAGATTTTCCACCCCAATCACTTTTGTCTCTGGATCCACCACAGCCATCGGATCACTTGGCAGACCCATTTTACAGGTGCATGAAGGGTGGTAGGCACTGTCCGATTTTTGGCGAGCAAAAGCATCGAGATCTTTGTCCGACTGGATGTGAGACCCAGGCGCTAATTCTTCATCTCTGTAAGGTTCAAATGCCTTTTGTGCAAAGATATCCCTAGAGATCTTAATTCCATCCCTCATTTCTGTAATATCTTGTTCTGTACTGAGGTAGTTTGCAACGATTAAAGGATGGTCCTTATGGTTTCGGGTTTTCAGCTTCAAGTAACCCCGACTAGTTGGGCGCATGGGGCCCACATGGACTTGATATGCATGGCAGGGACCAAATTCACGGCCGTGGTCGTTGACCGTGGATGGTAGAAAATGGAACTGGATGTCAGGGTGCTCAACATCTGGATGGCTACGAACAAAACCACCACTCTCAAGATGTGCTGTAGCGCCATCTCCTGTGAAAGTCAGGAACCACTGCAAGCCAATTTTAATCATATTATGCGGAAACTGACTGCTATACAATGTTATGGGTTTTTTACATTTTTGCTGAATGTAGATCTCAAGGTGGTCTTGGAGGTTCTGCCCAACTCCAGGCAAATGGGCAACAATTGGAATGTCTAATTTCTTCAAGTCATCAGCATTACCAATTCCAGAGAGCATAAGAAGTTGTGGAGAATTGATGGCACCCCCAGAGAGGATTACTTCATCAGTTGCATACACCTTGTGCAGAGTCCCCTTATGTTCATATTCAATACCTACAGCCTTATTTCCTTCAAAGAGGATTCGTTTAACGAATGCTCTTACCTGCGTATCGAGGTTGGGTCTTTTGAGAGCCGGTCTCAGGTAAGCATTAGCTGTGCTCCAGCGTCTGCCCTTGTGGATAGTCATATCCATCCAGCCTAACCCCTCTTGTTGATACCCATTCATATCATCAGTAAAGGGGTAGCCTGCTTGTTGGCCAGCTTCGATGAAGGCATGAAATAGCTCATGGTCAGTCCTTCCTCTCGAGACATGAAGTGGACCATCGCCACCACGGTAGTCATCTCCGCCAAGCTCATGGGTTTGTGATTTACGAAAGTAAGGCAAACAATCAGCATAGGACCATCCAGTGGCTCCTTCTCTATCCCACCGGTCATAATCATAGGCATGACCCCGTATATAAACCATAGCATTGAGGGATGATGACCCACCCCAAACACGACCCCGGGGCCAGTACATCCTGCGATTGTCCATATGCTTTTCAGGTTCGGTTGTGTAATACCAGTTGTACTTATCGTCACATAGATTATACATCAGAGCAGCAGGCATGTGTATTTTCCAGGTGTGGTCTTTGGGTCCAGCTTCTAGCACCAGAACCTTCTTTTCTGGGTCTTCTGTAAGTCGTCTGCTAAGAACGCAGCCAGCAGAACCTGCCCCTACTATGATGTGGGTGTACTCTTGTGTGGGTTTGTTGGAGACCGAGGTTGTTGTGCTGAAATAACGGGCTGACTGGTTGCCAGAGAAAGGAGGTCGACGGTGTTTGGCATTCAGTAAACCAGGTTTTATCGTCAAGTCTAGAGGGCAAGAGAAAGAGGGATGACGAAATTATTTAAAGATGTCAGGGAGAAATCAGACTATACATGCAAATTTTTTTTTTTTTTTGAAGATTAAAAAAAAAAAAAGGAATATATATACATATATAAACACAAACAAAACAGCAAACATGGCAAAGATTCAAAGGATTTGGAAGCCTGGGGAGGTAGCGAATGAAAAAAAAGGATAGGAAGATGGAGACAGAGAAATTTTCAGCCAAACAAACAGAGAGATAAGCAAAAGCTGCAGGAATACAAACAATGGCTTGATTGCCAATGATTGATTTTTTTTTTTTAAATTTATTTATTTTTGAATTTGATAACCAACTGAAAAACTGCTCTACAGTTGAGATTTTTAGTTGGGCAAACTGACCCTAAATTTACACACCCTACTTTTTATTACAGCAACAAACACAGGCATAATACCAAAATTATATTTAAGTGAGGACTTATGAGTTTACGAATAATCTTAACAAGTTAACGTTTATGGTTCTCTGAAGTCCATTATTTATACTACAAATGTAAATACAGTACAATTTTTTTGTAAGTACCATATATATGCTTGCGGATAGGTCACACCAAAAATTCCACCAAAATCAGTGGTGCAACCTATCCATTCGACAAATGTAAAACAGCACAATTTTAATTCTTATTCATTATTAAGTTGCAACATTCAGTGATTGCAATGATGCGAAATGCATTTGAAAGATTTTGAAGCCTTTTGTATACAAAGATTCCTACCAACTCATTGCTTTAAGCTGACCTGATATAAACGGTTACACTTATTTCCAATAGCAAAGTTTTCAAGATGTAATATTTGTAAGCTAAGTCTTGAAACAAAGTGAATATTTGAAAAGTTTTATACTAGAATAGGTCATGAAACTAGCCAGATTATAATGCAACCTATCGACAGGACAACCACAAATTAGAAGTGCAATCTATCCACTGGTTTGCTCTATCTGTCACTATATACAGTATTTATTTTCTGGTAACTAGAAACATTTCAGATAGATGCCTACTTTGTGGGGCTGGTGTTGGTTGGAGTTGGTGTGTCACTTTGCCAACCGCCCTTGATATTTAACTGTTTGTCAAAGGCTGGTTAGCAAAGCTTTATTTCACACTTTATCAATACTTCATACACAATCCAATAAAATATATATTATAGACATATATATATATAAAACATATATATACAAATATAATATCTACATTGACAACTAGACTCACCAGATATACCAACAGAGAAGCATATGTAGACTCCACAATGACAACATATATATGTATGAAAAAAAAGGTCAAGATCATGTTTTTATTAAATAAGCGTCTATCCCTTTTTCCCCCTAGTGCTAACCCGAGATTGTTTTTGCAGCTGAGTGTAGTGCTACACCTACCATCAGCTCCCCATTTTACTTCACAGATTCAAACTGTGTTACTCATATTGTTGAGTTGTCAAGCGCTAGCATCGAACTCACAATTTTGTGGTTCCAAGGCGGATGCTCTACTGAGCTAAACCATAAAGAAAATAGATATATAATTTATATTAAAGTTATGAAATAAGGTTTGTAGGATACATGTTGATAAGATATATAATTCCTGTTAAAACAATATTGCCATAGTATAAAGCGAGAAGTATGGGACACTAACTCTACCCTGTTCTACAAGTTTAGGTCAATATTAGGGAGTTTGATTCTCACTGGGTACTCCATACCTCTGTCCTTAAAATAAAGGGGAAAATTAAACAAATGGTGTAATGATTAGCAAACTAGTAGACGATTATTAGAAAGTTAGATTGTCAGTGAGAACCCATAGTTCTAGCCTTGTTCCAAACTAAGCTAGGCTTAGTAAATGACTGATATAAAACAGGTCTATAATTTTTTCTAAATTCCAGAGAATTAAAATATTCTAGTAATTCCAATCTGAATTCAGAGCAAGAAATGTGTGACTTGCTGTAATGAGAAATTGAACATGTTTGTCTTTTACTACTTGTATTTTTTTAAGGTGGAAATCCTATAAAAAATATCTAATCTTTTGGTTTCCTTTGTGTGTGTGTTTTTTTTAAACATACATGTCTTTGTGATGACTGAAATTAATACAAATTAACAATTCAAAAACTGTATGCATGAATAAAGATTGCATTTAATATGCATTTCTTAAAATTTATATCAGATATTTATTTTTAAAAAAATGTATGTAACAATAACATAAGCATAAATTTTGTTTATGTTCTGTGGTTCTCAAACACCAGATCTTACATTAAGCAAAAATTGGCAACTCCTGGTCTATAGTATATATGTACATAATTATTTTAATTCATATTAAACTTTTGTGTTTTTTAAGCATTTTTTAAATTCTTAATTTAAAAAGAATTTTTTTTTTTTTTGCAAGTGTAGAATGTTATAAATCAACATCTCAACTAAATCAAGCACAAATAACTTTGCCAAATGTTGGATAATTGTTAACCCCCCCCCCAAAAAAAAAACGGTTGATATTCTACCAATTGTTAATGAAAAAGAGAGAAAAAAAAAGCTTAAATAAAATTGCAACACCCAGACAAATGTATTTCAGTTTACCTTTGATTAAATCTAAGGTAATGTAGTTGGATTACAGTAAATGATCATACATGCAGATCAATATGTGCACAGGATAAAAGATGTATCCACAATATTCAGATCCCCCCCATGCATATATTGTACCAAAGTCAAAACTGATATTGTTCCTCAAGGTGCTTCAATTTTATTTTCCATCAAGTGTAGTTTAAGCAAAGATCATTTTTATAATTACTGATTTTTATTTTATTTCTATTTTTTTTAAAGATATTTCATGCAGAATGTTGTGGTGGTGGGAAATAATTTGAATGGTACATGAAAATAGGAAAATAAAAATTACTTTATTGCTTTAAAATCTTTTAAAACAAATCCAGCACAATTAAAAAAAATTTTTTTAATGCAATATCATCATCATGTCATGCATGTAGCACGGATATCCAAGACGATCTCTTGCCAACCCTCTCTATCACTCATTGCACCTGGGAGGTCCCCTGAGCAGCAACCAGCATCCTTGCATAGTTGGTCTATGTAGGTCCTTGGTGAGCGGCCCACATTAGTATGTCCAGGCTTCCAGAGGAGAATGTCACTTATTTTCAATACAACCATAACAGCAGTTGTAGTTGAAAAAAAATTCATATCACAAGTTCTACTTTTATAATATAGAATGAAAAAAAAAAAAAAAAAAAAAAAAAAAAAAAATTAAAGAAAAGATCCCCCACCCCACCCCTAAAATAATTCTGGCAATAATGGGATACTGTATATACTCAAGTATCATCCAATAATATCCCAAATTATTTGTCGACTTTTGCAGCTGGAAATTGTCGGTGCACCAGTTGGCCTAGGACAAGCCCTGGCCAACTATTTACAAAGTTTATTCATACAAATCTTGTGCATGGTGTTTAATATTAGGCTAAAATTTAGGTCTCAGAAAGTTGTATGATACATGAATATATATTGTAACTAAAGTTCAAAAGTGTTTTTTCTGACCAAACAATAAATTTAGTAACTTCTAGATGAAAATTGTTATAGAAGCAATATAAAAACATTTTCATTTAGTGTTTTTTTAAAACTTTTTTGATAGACAAGTAAAAACTAGTTTTCAAACATATCTAAATGCACTGAAGCAAACAAAGAGAATGAAGAGAGAAAGAAGTTATTTAACCATTGTTACATTGTAGGTTATTGAAGTGTGACAGGAAATTCAATAAGCGGATATGGTTAGATTTGATATTTTATGGACAAAGAGAAGAGAGGAACAAAGGAGAGAGAGAGAGAGAAAAAATAAGATACCCCCATAGCAAGACAATTTAATGATCAGGAAATCATGAAGGAAGGAGAAAAAAAATTCAATGAACAAATTAAACAGAGTTCAAATTTAAGTTTAAAGAAAAGGACAAATTTATGAATGAGATACAAAGAGCATTCTCTCATCTTCTCACAGTGGTAAGATAGGGCACAAAGTAGTCTTATTTTTTTTTGAGACACCACATGTATGGGATGTGGGATAAAGGACAAAAACCGCATAGTTTCTTCATTATTTACCCTTTGGCAGGACACTGTAAGAGTATTACGAACTACTTCCTCACATGACACAGCACAACACGGCAGCGTAGGAAGATCATGAACTGATAGCAGACGCTTAGGGTAGAACTACTTACAAACACTATCCGGGCCTAGACTCACATAATACATATCACTGTACATTTGCAACATAAATAGATATATATATTTCTATTTTATACGCTATTCCCAATTTTATAACAATTGTTATCAAATAAAAAAAAAGTTTAAAAAGGTTTTGATTTGTAGATCTACCTCAAAACTCATAGGTACATATTTTGATTACACCTTCGGAAAATCACTTTTTTCAGTCATTATTTTAAGAGGTTGACATTGTTACTTCAAATTCACTTAGTTCAGTGAAGTGAAATTTTTTTTGTTGTATTTTTGTCTTAATCATTTGATCATGTAAATGAAAAGCATCTCAAAACATTGAATTGTCTATCAATAAAATATTACCTCTGTCCCATAATAGTTATTACAGTTTCATAAAAAAATTCATATGCTATTATGGGATGGGTTATTGTTTTCTAAAAATATATATTACTAAAGTTAACTACATTTAGAATTTTGTCACTTAGGTACTATACAACACCTAAATAATGAGAATGGAATCATCTGTTTTTCCTATAAATAATGTCTAACAAAACCTTGGAGAAAGAAACATCAAGATCTCATGGGACTTGTTAATTCAACCTAGCAATTGCTAATTACTCTATTCCCCTTTTATCTTTGCTTAGTAAACCTTTTTCTCTATCCTTAATACTCATTGTGTTTCTTCGTATTATTTCTCTGTTAACTCTGATACTCGAGTTACAATACTTTGGTAAGGATCAAATGACTTGTGCAATGATATCCCTAGAAATCTTAATCTTGTCCCTAATTTCTGAAATGTTTTGCTCTGCACTGAAGTAATTTACAACAATTAAGGATGGTCTTAGCAGTTTTGAGTTTTCAGCTTTGAGTGACCTCTACTAGTTGAGCACTCAAGACCCACAGATTGATATGGATGCCAGGGACTAAATTCATGGCTGGGGTCATTGACCATAGATGACAGAAGAAAAAAAAGTGTATGCGTGTGGGAGGAGTAATTTATTTTCTTGTATCTTTATAGTTTTTAATCTCAAAGAAAAACATTAAGATTGAATATTTTTTTAAAAACATAATCTATGTTAGCATTATTGAATTTGAATGTTATATAAAGTAGTGAAAATGATGAATGGTATGTTTGAAGAAAGGATTTTTATACAAAATCCAAACTTTTGGAGGATTGAATGAACCAAAATCCTTAAAAAGGTTGGAATCACAACTGTAACACCATCCAACAAGTGTACCAACCTATTTTACCAGATTGGCACCAAATTTTATTAGAAAGAAGAAAATAACAAAACAAACAAAAAAAAAAACTTTACATATCAAGTCAAAGAAACAAAATGAAAAAAAAAATTTCAACACAAAAGAGAAATATCATATAATATAATATAATATATATATATTAGGGATACCCAAAATGAGACTAAATTGCATTTTTGACAAAATGACTACCGCCCCCTAGAGAAAATAATTTACCAAAAATCAGGGAATTATCGGATTTTAATGAAATTTTCAGTGTTTATGTATCAATGAATGATCTTTATAATGCATTACTTATTTTATTTCAAAACTTTCTAATTTTTTTCAGGTCACTTATTTTTGACCCCCCCCCCTTATGTTGGGGGCATAACTTTTTTTTCAAGTTGGTCTTTCATTTTTCTAATTACAGTATAAATAAAGAGATAAAAGACCAAAGTTATGAATAGAAACAAAAGAAAAAAAATTTTATGGTGGCTATTCTAGGTGAATATAAGTACCGAAAATCGAAAAATAAAATGTAAAAAAATTAATAAATAATTAATTTTTTTGGAGATTTTTTTTTACTCATTTCGATAATTATTTAATTGGCTATTATCTTATAAAAGAAAAAAATTATACATCGATATTTTTTCTGCTTAAAGGGGGGGGGGGGTACATTTTCAATAGAGTTTTTCTTCAAAAAGTATACTTTGATGTAATAAAATAAGGTTTGCATTAAATAGATATTTATTTCTAGAATCTCAAAATATAACATTTTAAACTTAAAATAAGGCTTTTCATATTTTAAAACAATTAAATTTATTTTCAATATAATTCACATAATGTTCGAAAATTACTTGTATTAATACAGACACTGGAAGTGAACATACACATTTTCATTTCAAACGAAACTAATATATTTTTTATTTTTTTTACATGCAAAAAACGGAATTTACTTGGTTAAAAGTTAAAACGAGTGAGTAAAATTTCAGTAATCTTTAAATATGTATTTAAAGTAAAGCCTTACTTATTTCTACAAAGAAATGTTTATAAGTATTTTAAAACTATTTTTAAACCATTATTGAACACGATAAATCAAAATAAATTCGATTTAACTTTTCGTAGAAATTTGGACGATTTTTAATGTATAAATTGTATTAAAAATAAATTGCATATCTAATGATATTTTTCTTTTTTAATGATGGTCAATATGTTACTACTTATCGATTTAGACAAAGTTTGACCTTAAATAATAGATTTAATTATGTTTAATTCGTTTTTAAAACTCTTAGCAGCTGACAAAAATGGGTATCTCTAATATATATATATGAGAAAAATACAAGAAAGCTAAAATAAAAAGATGTTAAGTTTTATTTTACTTTCAAAGTTTTTTTTTTTTTTTTTTTTTTCAAATTTAAAAAACAAATATTTTTATTTAAAAATATTTGTGCAAAAAAGAGAAGAAAAAATGATGTCCCCCCCCCCACACACACACCATGCCATTTTCTTGATTTAAAAAAAGAAATTATTTCAAATAAAAATAAATTTTCAAAATTATAGTCTCCTGAAGTCTCTGTACTTACATTTTCTAATATTGATAACTCGGTATATGTGAAAAAAAAAAAAAAAAAAAAAAAATTCTTTTTATTTATTTTAAAATGGTGATTACTGGCAGAGATTTATTTATGATCAATGTAGAAAATAATATGAAGTAAATATAATTCTTTAAATATCTGTTTTATGTAAATGGAAAAGGAAAGATTCTTATCTATGTGAACATGAAAAACCAATGAAATTATGAATGAAACATTTAAGATTCAAGGATACATTTTAATTTAATATTGTCAGCAAAAATAACTGCTACAAGTATTCATATTAGAGATGAACTACAATAAAAAAGATTTTTTTTTTAAATTTAAAAAAAAAAAAAAAAAAAAAAAAAAAAAAAAAATCAAGAGCAGAAGTTTTCTTTACATTAAAAAAATTTAAAAAATAAAAAAAATCTCTGATAAAGTAAGGAGGAAGAAAAAATCCACTTGAATTGACTAAAATATTGTCATTTAAGACCCAAGACACTTGTCAACAGTAGCAGACATAAATAAATAAAAAATAAAAAATAAAAAAACAGAAAACACTTAATGTACCCAATTTGCCTAGAGGGATCAAAATGTTCAATTCTTGGAAATAAACAAAAAAAAGCAACAAACTAAACAAATAGACATAAAAAAGAAATTAAAACAGAGAAAACACTTGGTGCATCTACTTCAATCTACCCCAAAAAACAGCAATATAAATAAGAAAATTGGTGCAAAAATGACAAGTGACAAAACATGATGTATACTGAAATCTTGAAAAAAGAAAGAAAAAAAAGGTCACTTAAAATGATATAAATGATGAAAAGCAATGAACCTAACAAGAAAGTATGATAATACATTTAAATACTAATACAAGGATGGCCACATATAAACCAAAATATAAAAAGAGTTATAAGTTCCAAAATATGCCCAATGGCAACTTAAGAATTGCCTGTAACAAAGACTCCTCCTTGGTCAAAAACAAGTAATCCATAGTCTAAAATTTTAGTAATAAAAGCAATGGCATCTAATGATATTTTGAGTTTACCAGATTTGGTAAACCAGAGAATTGTAATCAATAAAAAGGTACTCAATTTACTCTTGCTGTATTTGCATATTTTTGTACATTTTCATTAAATTCATGAAATACTTAAGGAAATGTAACAAAGTCTGTCTCAATGATATGACTTTGTTACATTTCCTTAAGTAATGCTAAACATTATAACAATTAAATCATGTCTCTGTACAAGGTAATGCATCTTGAAAATACAAACATTATCAAATTTTGACAGTTTCTTTTAAATTGGCAGTGTTTCCTTAAAAGTTGATATATATATGGTGGAGGGAGTATTTTGTCAGTTTTTTTTTAAGTTAATCTTCATGTCCTTATGGATTTCAACCTGAGATTTTTCATAACATATTTCATTTGTTCATACCAGTCTCATACTAATGATGAAAAATACAAAATACTAAGTTTCTTTACAGTGGAAAATTTCTTTAAGATAAAATAAATGAAGTTTATATCCTACGAGTTTTGCAAGCCATTCTTAGTAAATTAAAGCTATTTTATAGTAGACTAAAGTAAGATTAGTGTGTATACCAGTTTGGTTTCTTTTGTTTAATGGTACATCAACCTTTGTGGGTTATTTAATACCTGAGTGACTCTTATAGAAAAACATTAGTCTGGAAGTGAACATAATAGTTCAACTGGAGTTAAAACTCATTTACTACAATATTGCAATCCAGAATGTTAGTCATTAAGCGAAGGAGACTCCCCTCTGTATATAACAATATAATTAAGTTAAAAATATAACAATATAAGAAGGCAAGATTACAGCAGATTTAATTTTCTTAATTCTCTTTTAATCTCAAGATGGTGAACCCCCTCCCCCCATGAAAAAAAACAAAGTATCCAACAAGATTTTTTACATATTAGAGATTAAGAAAAACAGAGAAAGAAACTGAAAGTTTACAAGTATTTATCAATATTTCCACAGATTAAAGATTGTCATACACAGATTTTCTTTTTCTTTGGGGGGGGGGGGGTGCATAAAAATGTAAATACAGTCGGATTCCATGGAATTGCCAACTGCGGATTCACAGTTGGTTAGCTCAGTCAGTAAAACTTTTATACTCTATTAAAACAAAAAGATACAAGTTATTAAGTATTTTGAAATGGGGGAGGGGGATGTGACAATTTAAATGTCCTCAAAATCAATGAGTGTGTGTGTGTGTGTGTGTGTGCAAGTGTAAAATTCTGAATAAAAATATGGGGAAATATTCAGCTCCTTAATAGACCTTAAGTTCTGTGAATGAATAAAAGTTGAGTAATGTGAAAAAATGTGTCTCAGATCCTATTTTCTTATAAAAAGAAAATTCCCTAAAACATTATGGAATTGATGTATCAATTTCCTCTACAAGACAAAAACAAAAAAATTGTTTATTCAAAGAATATATCAAACCACCAATGGTGTCATGGCACAAAATGTTTTGTATTAAATAACTAAATTAAAAGAAGCATTAAAATTTATGTTGTAAGAAGAGAATAATTTTCTTCTCTAATCAACAAAGTCATTTTCTTTCTAAATTATTAAGAGAGAGAGAGAGGATGGATTTTTGACAGAAAACTTAAAAAGACAAGAAAAATTTGCATGTATATCATTGACAGGTCTCTACTTTTTCTTTATTTGCTTAGTCAAATTAACCCTTTGAACCAGAACAGCCGGTATAAGAGTGCTAACTAGAAATACATAAACCTGGGTGGCCTGAATTTCAGCCAGGGATTACCTACTATTGCTTATAAAATGTTTCAATTTTATACATGATTTCATTATTTTTTAATATAGTTTAAGTTGCCTTTAGAATGTTGTAACACATTTTAAATTTTCAAGATATTGACCACTTGTTTGGAGCTCAGGGTCAGAGGTCAAAGAGGAGCTCAGAGTTCTTAGGGTTAATAATACATAAAAAGACTTTCACTGAACATTAATACTTTTTAGGTTCAATATCGGCAAAATAAATATGCATCATACTCCCAAGTAAAACATAAAAGAAAGTAGGCAGAGTAGACTATTGTCGGTATCAGCCAGATAGTGAGGGAGTATTCCCTTTTCACTAAAACCAGGGAATATGATTTTGCATCTGAGGTGGAGTGCCACATCTACCATCAGCTCCACACTTTACTGCACAGATCCAAGCGAGGGCCATATCAAACCCAGAGGTTCAGAGCTGGTATTCTGGCTTAAACCAGTCCTAAATCATCCGAGTAAATCAAGGCATTTCACATAGTGTAAGCAAGTTGGATTAGCAAACCATTGTTAGTGAGATTGATTCTCTTTAGGTGCCCCATATTTGCAGTCATGAGCCACAACTAGGCTAAGCTTAGTTAATAAATACACCAGAGCAAAATCATACTCCTGTGTAGGGGTCAAACCATTTAATGGCCACAGAATCATTTATTTATGGAATAAAATTTTTAAAGCCAATACTTAGTCTTTTCCATTATGTATGAATTTTAACATCACAAAATAATTATTCATGTATAGGTTGATAGTATTTTTTTTCGGGGGGGGGGGATTGCCTAAAAATTAGGTCTTCAAAATTTAATTGATACATGGTGAATAAAAATTGAGAAAACAAAAACAAAACAATTTTGTTGTATATAGAAATATTTTCAATATGAAATATAATTTTAATATTTTTTTAATTCAAAAATTGATAAATTTTTGTTGTAAGAGTAAATATATTTGATAGGTATGACCATGCATTTGATGAAAAATATAACATTCATTGACAAAAAAGAAATACAAAATTAATTCATATATATATATATATATATATATATATATATATATATACATACGGTTTAGTCATCAAGGCATACTGATAGCACAGATTTACTAGACACTCTCCTACCATCCATCCCAATCAGCCATTGCTCTTGGTAAGTCCTGTAGATGGATGTAAGTTTTTGCTGATCTGCCAACACTGGTGTGTCCATGTGTAGGAGTCCATAGGAGAATATCACGTATTAGTTCATCCTTACTTCTCAAGCAGTGCTCAGCTTCTCTTGTGAATAAAAATTATTTTCAACAATCATATAGAATCCCATATTTGGTCTTGAAATTGTCATTTACATTTGTGTATAACAAAAAAAGTATATATACAGGAACATTTTCAGTGCCAAATATACATGCAATTTTAAAATTTGCTAAAAATTAACCAATGGATTAAGTTTTATAAAAATTTCAGTACTAAAAAAAAATAACCTCATTTTTTTCATTTCCTAAAAAAAAATCTGAGTGATATAGAACACTGATACCAATGTTACATAAAAGATTAGCATAATCTATAATTGATAGGTAGAATAGTAAGTTACAATGTTTGTAGGGAAAAAAAATCCATTAAGTCATCAGGTTTGACTGATGGGCTATGGTCTCAGGGACTTTCATTGGACAAAAATTGTGTGATCAGGCGACACTAGTTAGTAAGAGAATCAGAATGAAAGCAATTGATATTTTTCCATCTCTGACTTCCAACCTGACCAGTCGGAAAGAGGAAAAGTCTTGAAGTAACAATTATATGTGCACAGGACACATTGTTCACCAATTCCGTCTGAGAACTGGATCAAGATGATGACTGCAAACAGCAGTGAAACAACAGACTGACTTAAATAATGTAAAAGCAGAATGAGTGTGAAGAGTTGAGTGTCAGATGATAAGATAAATAAAGAACAAATGATCTGATGTACGAGGCCAATAAGAGAAGGACACAATATATGTGGCTCAATATAAAAGATCTATGTAACATCTTTCTTATTAAATGTTACTGAATATCTATTGCAACTCAAAAAGGTATGGCATATTTAAAACAAATCCTTGGAAAAGTCTATATAATTGTTATATAGTATCTAAATGATTAGAATGGAATCATCTGTTTTTCCTATGAATAATGTCTAATGAAATCTCAGAAGAAATGAGATCTCACAGGACTTATCAATTCAACCTAGCAATTGCTAATCACTGTTCTCCTTGTATTTTTGCTTAGACTGTTAACTGATAATTAATTTTGATTATTGTTGTAAATTGAGTTTCATACCAAATTTTTTCCAATTTTTCTTCATATTTTAAATATAAATTTTATAAAAAAAATTGGTCAAATCATAAAATATTTATTTTTTGTCAATGCATGTTAATTTTGTTGACAAATTTATGGTCATACCTAAAATTTAAATATAATCTTTAAAGAATTTGAAATGTTGAAAAAAAAAAAAATTCTTTTGGTAAAAGTTTTCAAATTTTGATGAACATAAAAAGAAAAGCACAAAATGCCAAAGAAAGGGACAGTAAAGTGAAAAAATAGAGAGGACTGGAAAGGGATACAGAAAAATGAAGAGGGAGAAGGATTCAAGGAAAAGAAGCAGGGGGGAATACAATTGACAAAAAAATTAAATATTCCATATTGTAGATGGAAAAAAAATTATATAAAATAAGCAAATAGAAAAAATAGGAAAAGGAATAGAAAAAGAACAAAAAACAATTTTTTTTTAAAATCTCTGCCATGAGAAAAAAAATAGCATTGAAGTCAAGTAGAAAAAGTAAGTCATAGAAATGTTTCCCTAATACTCAACTTTCATGAAAAACCTCCACCAATAATGAAAAATTTTTAAAAATCTATTTCAATATACACTTTACATGGTATAAAAATATATTTAAAAAAGAAAAATTTAATAATCATAATAAGCAAAAAAGATCAATGTATAACATTTGCACATATTAAAAATCCATAAATAAAATAAAAATAATGGCCAATAAAAATATTTTAATCTATAATTTCAGATTTATTACTTTTTTATTTTACAATAAAAAGGTAATAAAACTTGCATAGAATTTATGTAAACAGGAAAATAAAAATACAAAAGAAAACTATTTTTTGTTCTCTCGTCTAAATTGCTAAGAAAGAATTATTATAATTAATGTATTCTGACTAAATTCCTTATCGTTGTAATTATTATACACACATTTCAACTGCTGTACAGACTGACTGGCCTTCTTCATGTGTCTCTCATATTATTTTATTTATTTTGGATTAAATAAAGGGTTTGGTTCAAAATTCCCAAATTCATAACTATAACAGACTCTTGAAGAAGGCTGGAGAATGCAACAGCAGAAACATCGTGATTATACCAAACAAAGTTAATAGTCTGAGTCAATCAATGTATAATAATTTTGACTCATTTGTGTTTGGAAAAGAAATTGTCTATTTCTGCCAAATAAAGTTGAAATAAGACAATCATTTCCTTCATTTTTTAAAATTTTCATTTAATTCATTATTTGATTTCAAACTTGGAAGAACATTCATAATTTATGTTGTCTGAACATCTTGAGCAAATTTTATTAAGTTATTAAGTAGAAAAATTATTAAATTTCAATATGTACAATACTTGGCCATTGTTTGGATGTACATTTAACAAGAAATTCTTAATGAATTCAAATCTAAGATAATATATACAAATATTTTTTTTTCAGACACTACAACATTTTTTCTTCAACTATAATTATAGATTTTAGTAATACATTTTTTCTAAATATCTTGTTTAAAGTATTACTCAATGTTCTAGCTTAGATCTGGCACAAGTATAAAGCATTCACTAGGAATAGATCTGCATGACTAGCTTGCTAACCATGTAATTCTTATTTCTTTTCTCAGTGTCTGAAATGTATCTATTATTTTTCTCTAAAACAATCTTATGTGCATGTTATACATAAGTTACATATATTATTGAAAAAAAAAAATCTGGACAAGAGTTTGGCCATAAAAAAATTTAAATAAATAAATAAAATTGTCTATCATACAGGAGACCTCCCCCTACTCTTGTGATTTGTCAGTTTTGAAAAATAGTGATTTTTAGTGATTTTAGAAGAGGGTTTCTGTCTACAAAGTTAGTACTATGCGGAAACAATCCCCAACATGCATATATACCAGTTACCTTCCTCTTGGCTTTATTTTTTTTAATTATCATTATATTATTCCCTAAGAAGAGGAGGGTGGGGAATATGTAATAATAGTCATGGGAGAAACTATTAAAACCTAAGTTTTACTATTTCAATGTTGACATTTGTAAATAAAAACAAAAATAATTTTTTATTGATTATTTTATGGCCAGACCCTTGTCATTCAGATGTGAAGAGAAAAAAAAAGTTTAAAATATAGCAAGTACTTAATTAAAAATTTCAAAGGCAAAAAGTAAAAACAAGATCATAGATAATTAAATATCATATGATTATTAAAAATTTAAAATTTTTTACTTTTTTTTTTAACACTAAAAAGAAGAAAAAAAAAAAAAAGAAAAAAAAAAAAGAGTTCTTTGTTAACTGTCAAATCAGTTAATCATTACCTTTTTTTGGCATGTTATTTTGTTTTGGTTGAAGATGAGTGACATGGTCAAAGATGTCCCAAGCTGTGGACATGATATGGTCAGCATGAGGGGCCAAATCGTCCATGGAGCCAATGCCACTCAAAACCCCAATACTGGCCTGAACCTGGGCCTCCTTGCCACCACTAAGTTTTCTGGGTGAGTCACTTATCACAATTGTGTTTGCTGGATCGACCTTCAATTCATTGCAGATCAATTTAACACAGTTGAATTCCGTGCGTGTGTCATCACCACACACCATCATGTCAATATACTTCATGAGGTTGTATCTGTTAAATATCTTAAATAATTCTTCGCGGCAGTCTTGTGAAGTGATGGCTATTTTGACATTACTATGTTTCAGGTTCTCAAAGAGTGATTGGATGTCCCCAAGAACCTTGAGGTCACCATAGAGAGTGCTTTTGCAATGCTTCCATGCCCGGTTTGAAATTACCAATGATTCTTCATAGCCAAGACCCTCCTCACGGAGGAGCTCTCGTACAGCCTCTTTGACATCTATCTTGGGTCGATCAGTCAGAAGACCATGTTGGATTGTGAATGATACTTGACACACACCAAGTAGGGCAAACACTTTATCAACAAGACTCAGGTGGCTCAGATCCTCCAGCCTGCAGGGGGAGAAGATAAATGACAGAACAACAACAAAAAGACATGGGGGCATGGGGGGGAAGGGGATTCTAATTAACAACAATCTCTCAGTTAAGGAAAGAAACTGAATAGTAAAAATTTTAATATGTGACTTTTACCTCTTGTGCATAAATATCCTCACCTAGGTCTCTCAAACACATTGCTAATCCCCAAGTACGATCTTTCAATAAAACTGGATATTAGTCTGTGATTGAAAAAAAAAAGAAGTTCAAAACAGGACAGCCCGAAGAACAGACAGCAAAAAGGGCAAGAGGGATAAGAAGAGGATTTTAGCACAGACGAAAAAAGACAGAGAGAGAATGTGGTGATGAAAAAACAGGAAGAGAGAGAGGAGAGAAGGAGAGCGAAGAGAGAAGATCAGTAAGAGCAGAGCATAGAATATTATCTCGTTCAGCAGCTGTGATTGTTCGTATACTCAATATTAAATATATTAAATTATTTAAAATGTTTGCTTTGTTCCATGACATGATTTAGAATTTCAGTATAGTTATCAATCATTCAAACTAGAACGACTTATACACAGGACTAATATATATTCTAATGACAAATCTTTGATTATGGCGATTGATAAAGACGGCTGAAAAGAGCTTCTCTTTCCAAATAGTCGAGGAAGAATCTGTATTGATTCAACAAGGGGATTGATGCATTTTGGTTTTAAAAACGGAAATTCTTCAACACGTGAATAGGAATGGCTCGCCCAACCAGTGATCCTCTCAGCATTCGATTAAGCATCAACAGAGTTGCGTGGCCACACATGGACGGAGGCTATAGTGATGTCACCCTATTGGGTAATGATTACCACCAACTATGCAGAAGAGTGCAAAGCACTTAGTTATAATATCTACACATGTCCGCAGCGCACAAGACGAGACTGTCGAAATTTAGATAGCCTATATTAGTAGAGCATCACAAATAAATTATGAGCGTTATAGAAGTTATTAGTAAATCTACATATAGGAAAACAATATAATATCTGTGAAGAGGATAACATACGTCAACGAAACATAAAGGAGAGAACAAAATGAGTAGCAAATAATGGAGGTGGCGACAGTCCTTTAGGCTGTGCACGAAAAAAAATAATTCTTCCCAGTGAGGTTACCCAAATAATTCAAGTATCGAAACACATTAAAAACTATCCGTAATATTTGCGAAGTAATACCATACACAGAACAGATTATTACTGCCCTTATATATTTTTCCTTTTTTTTTTCTTCTCCCACTGTCGAATTATCATCTCTACTCGGAGCAGGCCTATGAGTGAGTAATGTAGCAGTCAGCTAATAAAAGGACTCTAGTCAGGATTATGTATGAAGCCTTTGTTATTTGCAAGATTGTATCTCTCTTCAATAAAGACAAACGATAAAAGAAACACATCATATTGATGACTATAACAGCTCTAGAAATTTAGAGTGTACGGTCTTATTTTCCTCACAGTCTTAAAAGAAGGATAAATGGTTCTCCACGATGTAAAATCTGAAATTCAACAATAACTCTAATAATCAATTACCGAGTATTATTAACGATTCTATATGAATAAACGATATATACAACTATCTGCAGTATACTTTTGTGTCTCAAATCTAAGAGTACTTATGTGAGTCACAACTAAGATTATAAGAGCATATGTCATCTAACAATGAGTTTAATTATTTTAAATACGAGTCTGTGTGTTGTGTCTTAATGACGATATCGATCTCATATTCCACCCAGAACGTTATAAAGCTGTTACAGTAATCACTAAAGCGAAAAGAATAAAACTATAAACATGTTTACTTTTTCTTAACTCATAATAATATGTCGTAGTGTTCTACATAACTCCACCATAGCAGAGACCAATCATGTGTAAGACCGAATCTCTCGGTGAGCCATTTACAATATGCTGTATCTGAGACAGAAGAAGAATCATATATCAACTTTGTGCTTTGTTCTTTCTCACTATGTGATTAGACCAGAGAGCATACTATACATTACCATCCAAAGCTGTGCTTACTATCTTCGGTTGCGATTGACAAGGCCAGTATCGAAACTTGAATGATCTTTTATGCGAAACATTCATCACATCAGGCACGATAGTCTTTTCTACTTAATCAATGAGACATTAGTTTCTTACGCATGGCAGAGAAACTGTGATCCACCTTAAACAAGAACGTGGTATACCCATTACTAAATAGGTTATAGTAGTATTAGATTATATATATAGAGGCATATACAGAACCATACGTATTGTGTGGAGTAAGATGTTACTATAGCATGATAGTTTGAGCACCTCTAAACAGCCGTGTCCCGGTTTTTTTAAAACCATCATATCAAAGAAGCAATTAGTGTTCAAACGTAGTCTTTCAGAACCAATCTAATACAGACTTAACATTTATCATTTTGGAATACGTCGTTTTTTATAATTTTCTAATACCGTCCGGATTTATTTTTTCTGTTACTTTGTCAACACACCCACGCACCCGATGCACAACATACACACAGCACAGCACAATGTATATATAGTGTATATATATAGTAAACAAAATATAATTATAATATACTACTAGGATAAGATACCTAACAATTACTAAATTAATATAAGTATACATTATTATATCTAATATTGCATGAACTCAGCGACCTGACCACAATAAGACACAAAAGTCGACACCATCACACACTATCTCAACTACACACCTGTTCATGTAGAGAATAGATTTACTCACATCAAACGAAATCTAAAAGCCCTGGATAGAGTTAGTCTTCTATTTGAAACAGATCGAAACAGTGTATCAGACGTACGAAATAAACATTTAACTTCATTTTATGAATTTGTTTTTTTTTTTCATTATCTTTTTCATGAACTGACTTTAGCCATACTGTCCTAATATCACTTCACAACTATTTCTCAACGACCACACCACTCACTACACTCACACATCAACTACACACAAAACACGTCAGGAGAGGTTTAGGCTTCGTCGTGTGAGAGCGTTCTGAGCGCTTAGAAGAGCCCACACAGGTTTCCCACCTGAAGTTCAGATACCGATCGACCCGCCCACTTCAGCGCCTACTGAATAGCACAGAGTATCTGTGCGTTGGATAAAGTAAGAGGAGCTGATGGTGGTAGGTGTGCGAGCGTGCACGCGAACCTCAGCATTGCACTAAAGATATCTTTGCACAGATCGTCTCCTTGTCTAGACTTGCTATGAAATTGGAATAGCATCATACATCTCGAAGTCTGTACCTGGGACTGATCACTCTGCTCTTGTAGGAGGTCCCGCGCCCGTCGACTTCTTAACTTATACCTCTTATGACTAATATTTATTGGTATGTACTCATTCACTTATATAAATGTGATGCTTTAGTAAATTGTTACACGTGTGAGAAAAAAAGCGTTTTAATACGCATGAATAAGAGTATAACCCTTTATCAAAGAGGGCGCCTGAAGCCTATAATAATAGCTACAAACCACAATGACTTCTTTTTTTTTTATTTATAAACTTGAAAAATTCGGACTATAATATTTCTAGTTTATAAATTTCTTTCAGTAACGAATGTATGTTGTAGCGTATATTAATTGTGATGATAAAGAATAGCACACCTCTGGCGTGTCACTCTTAATTCTCCACTATAAGCATTTCTTTTTTGACCGGCCAGATGAAGGCGCATAGCGGTGGGTAGCGCTGACAGGATGCGAAGGAAGAAGCTATGTTTCCAACGTACATTTGGATAAATCAAGAAAACAGCGACTGGGAACACGCGAACTGAAGTAGAGACAGCTTTTGAGTCTGAGTTCGGAGAACTGATTTTTATCCTGCCAATTATTATGATTGGAGTGGAGATCTTCCATCTGTGAATGAGAGAGGGATATCATCATAGTCTTTCTCTCGTCGGCTGAACACGTAGGCAGAACTTCACACGTGCTTTTCGCTCCCTCTCTAGAAAGTGACGGATGTGAGAGACGGATATGGGTCGGCGAAAGAGAAGCGAAAGAAGGTGTGAAGACAAAGAAAAGAAGTTTCCTGATTGTTGAGTTTTTGGAGAAGAAGAATCACGAATGTACAGTCAAAGAATTGTAGAAGAGAATTTTGGTCGTAGGTTCATCGTTAAGTAAAAAGGATAGGCATTAGAAATCTTTTTGCGAATCTGAAATCTGGTGAATAGAAAATGGTTTATTAGATATAGAGATGTATTGCTCCGTTTAAATTAAATATAGGAAAGACAAAAGAGATAAGGATGGGTTGTTGGTTGGTTGGGTTTTACGAGCATGGTCAACCCCGTGGGTTTATTTTATGCGAATTTCGTTCTTATTGGTAACTGATAAAATGTGGTTACTCTGCTGAACAACTATTTTATATACTCATTCCTTATTATTTATATGCGTAACAAATACCGATTGTTATGGCTTTATAGAACTCATGTTTATCTATTTCCAACCTATAGCTGGGAGCTTATAACAGTTTAACTACCACTCCGGAGTCAGAGAGTGGCCAGGCAGCACATATAAGTGAATGATAGGGTGCTCTACTTACCCATAAGATCATCACCAAAACAGGAAACACTCAAACACATCAAGAGTTTAACGGTCCATTCACAGCGACATGAAGAACCCACAAGCCACGCATAATAATAAACACCCATATGATAAAAGAGAGTTGAGGAATTGCCATAGAAGAGAGGGCAATGGTGGTTGGGGCCGCTTGATCCATACCATTCTGCAAAGAAACGTTAATGTCTACTATTTAAAATATCAAATGCTCAAAAACCAAGCCCTGGTGATATTTAATGTTATATATATTTACTTTGAAATTAAAACGATTAACGATAAAGTTTCCTCCGGACATACAGAGTCACGCTTTATATATGTATAGATTTTATACTTCAAATGTAAAGATCTTAAAAATGCTTTTAGTATTAAATCTTAATTATTATATAGATATATCTTTTGCAAGTAACTAAATTGAATAAGAATGCACACTTACTTGGTAGAGATCTCTTGTGCCCATTTAACCCAGCTTGATTTTGGACAGAGTAAAGTTCCATGTAAGTCAAAAACAACCAAGGAAACCTTTTGGACTAAAAGGTTATCACTAGTAGTGGATTCTTCAACCTGATGCTTGTCAATCAGTACCCGTTCATCAGTAGAATATACATAGCAGTCCTTCCATTCCTCACTTGGCATTATAAGAGGTAAAAGATCCTGTACATTTGTGATGAGGTGGTCAGCGTCTGACACAAGATCCACCTTGCCCCCAACACCACTCAAGACACCAACGCTGAGTCCAAGTTTAGCAGCTTTACCCATCATCACATCCACTTTTGTGTCTCCAACCATGACAGCCTCCGAGGGATGGACACCCAATTTATCACAGATCAGTAATGCATTGTGTGGGGAGGGTTTTGGCTGGGAGAATTCATCGTCCCCACAGACAATAAAATCCACGTCTTTGGCTAAACCTAGCTCGTTGAGAAGTTCCTCGGTTGGTTTGCGACAGTCTGCTGTGCAAATGGCAACTTTTATTGATTTCTGTTTCAGAAGTTTAAACAGAATCTGCAAATCGGCCAGCGAGCGGAGAGTGGCCTTGCTCTTGTGGTCCCCATATTCAACATTGTCCCACACCAATTTCCGAGCTTTGTCTTCACTGATTCCCTCGGCAACTAACAACTTAGTCAGCTCCTCCTTTATGATTGGGCCAGTTGATTCAGCTAGCAAACCAGGGACCACTCTTTCCGACCTAGTGCAGTACCCAAGGAGGTCATAGATTTTCTCCTGTAAGGGAAGCCCAGTGATGGTGGACAACCTACAAAGGCAGGAGAGAGAAAAAAATTAGAACAAAAATGTTATAAGATTGCAATAATAAAAATAACTGTCTTGCTTTTTTTAAAACAAACTTCTTTACTCTGTTTGAAATAGAAAAGATTTACTACTTCTGTCACATAATACATTGATAAAAATAAACATCACTGCAACACCCTGAGGACAATGGGAGATATCCTGAATCATATAGTCTAAGTCTGACGTGACAGCGTATGATCGGAGGGGGCCTCTCCGACTGGCCTGTCTGCCTAAGTAAGGGATAAGTGGAGTGTTGCATGTCATTACTGTCATCCACCATGAATCTTTAAGCATACGGGTCGCCATTACTAACAGGTGGCCCCATTGAGTACCCGTCTGCAGAGTGGCATGAGTTTTATCTTATATGGCCATAACAATTCATTTCGATGGAAAATTGTAGTAGTGCCCCAGTGGGCGAAGTGTTCTTCTTACCCCTCTACATTTCTCAACGACTTCCTCAGCTACTGGCGGAAATGAGTTAAAGAGAGATAGGAAGGTCAATTAAAGGCAAGGATAGGATAAAGATATTACGTACCACGCATCCAAAATCTACAGGAGAGGTCAGACACGTGGGTATATGAACGAAATGAAATAATAAGTGTAGCAAGAAGGGAAGAGTTAAATGTTTATAAAATGACAGATTCAGTATACGATAGAGTGAGAAGTGCTTGCGATATTCATTATCAAGGGTGGGTCTTTGTGTTATACTTTTGATTTAAAGCGCATATGTGTTAAACTTTATATTGTGTGTGAAAATTGTGGCAGATTTGAAATTGGTATCTTTGGTTGTCGGCAGTTCTAGGTGTATTAGGATTTAGGCTTTGGAAATTACACTGGAATAATTAATCCTGGTGGTTGAGGCGTAAATGTGAATGTTGGGTTGATATTTTATGTCGGTATTTATGTTTCGCTGGTATGGTTTGGTTGGTTGGTTGTTTCGCAGTTGGTTGCTCTCAGTTTGCTGGGATGCATCAAAACTGGTTTTTAAATTGTTTGACGAGTTGGCAGTGTGTACATAAATGCTCATGCACAGTAAGTATTATGGTATGTGCATTAAATATAAAATACTTATATATATATTAAATAATATTATAATAGTTTTCGAATGAGAAGGACTCTCCAAAACGCCCGTCTTCTATTTAGAGAGTATCAATAGGCGCTTAGAGGTTCTCACTTACTCTATTATAATCTACAGCTACGTTGTGATTGTGAGTGGCTGAAAGCAGTCACACAATTTGAATGAACAGTCTACTCGTGAGATTAACGTTTCTCTGCATAATATTATATTGGAGCTAAATATCTGGAGATAAGCTGTTTCGTACATCGAGTCCTTTTTTTAACTAACTCCTTTTCTTACAGTGGTTTATTTTCTATTCACTCTATTTCGTTCCTTGTTTAACGAGGAAAGCACCAGGTGTCGCAATGAGTGTTTGACTGGGCAGCACAAAATCCTCCAATGGTTTGATGTCAATGTGGCATGTCTCCTTGCCAGACATCTGTAAAGCGTAGGCGGGTCTCCCTATTGCGGTTCGGGTGCCCTCTACTAGTTACCATTCAATAGGTCTTTGGGGATGCGGCCTTTGTCCATGCCTCCTGACATGTCCAAGCCAACGCAGGTTCTCTCGCAGATGGATAGCCGCATGCTGTTTATGTTTGCTCGTTCCAGTACGTCTCTGTTGGGCACTTTGTTACTGAATCCACGCAGAAATTTATCAGTAGACATGAGCGGTCTTAGGCATCAGAGGTATGGAAGCTGATCCAGTATTTCTATAGTTTAATATAATAAATTATAACATATACAATATATATATTATAAGACATGTTAGATGAGAGAGTGGACGAGAGAGAATCAGATGAGAGAGAGAGTGACAGATGCCGAGGACATCCATGTTTCGTACGTTCACACCCAACGTCTTCTTCCTGTTTGAGATAGATTTCATTTGACAAGGACTCACCTCCAGTCCCAGGAATTAATTTTGACCCTCAATATAGTTATATAATTGATAACACATAGTATGATAGTTATATATCAACAACCTCATATAAGATAGAAGATAGTTGAATAAAACGGGATTTAATAATATATATTATTACATATTCGTTTTACCTGAAAATTGGAAGATGATGAAGGATAGTGAGAGACGTAGGGTAGAAAATCTCGAGTTGGACAGTGGTTTTGTAGACTACATCCAGACTATATTCATACTACTTTCCTTCGTTGAATTGAGATACCAAACCTTTTAATTGGACTTTTCATTTGTTCCTTGGTCGTTTTAGTTGCGAGTATCTAAATCAATATTAATCACTCACTCTTCAGTCTTTCGACGAAGTATATTTAGTGGACATGTCACTTTTGAAGAATTACAATTAAACTTAATTCATAAAAAAGGTTTGTCACTGCCAATTGTTCTTCTCCTTTTAATTCCTTATACAGTTCTATTTCAATTTTATTTGTCATTTTTTGTGTCTTCTTTTAGATATTGGTGTTCTTGTTTCTTATAGTATCTATTCTCTTATAAGCAGTCTCTACGAGGTGCGGTTCAGTTCATTACGTGAATTATTAAAAACCACTGACCATTTCTACAATTTTGACTTTGGAAAAATTATAATACTCATAAATTTTCTTAAATGAGTTTACCTATATGTAAAATCGAGAGATGTTGTGGAATTATATTCTTTGTAAAATAGGTGACCAAAAATATCATCCACTGAACATGTATTACTTCAATATCGTATCATTTATCTCAATTTTCTTATACATCTCTTAGGCTAACATTATTATACATCTCGTTTAATGACTTTCACGGTAACAGGGAATGAACGTTTTTACGCAAGCAGTCAGGATACTCTGATTTCTAAAAAAAGGTGTATTAAAATCCACTTTATTAATGGGCAAATACTAAAACCATTCTTGGGTTGAAAAATACCTAAAAGCTATCTTGGAAGAAATATCTAGCAAATCCTAGTTTTGTAGATATTCATATAGACCAACTTCCATCGTGTTCGAAATTTAACAATATCGTTATAATTAATACGACTCAATTAATCAGGAGGAGTCGTTCGATCAACCAAAACAAACTCATTATCAAGATTCTTTACATAAGTAAATAAAGACATGACAATCCTAATACTACTAGAAAATGAGCCGAGATGCGAGACCACTAAAATATCGAGAGGCCACTATACCAATTTAGAAGCAGTTATCTTTTTAAATGGTCTTTAACTAATTAAATGACGAAAAATCACCATGTGGTAAACTGGTGGACGTTCAGATTGATCTTTAATATAATGTAGTATAACAAAGAGATATGATCGCAGTCTCTTAACGCTCAAAATTTATATTTTCCTTGTATAGATTAGTTAGTAGTCGTCGGGTGGCCTAATGTTCAGTATCAGCCAGACAGCGAGATTCTATCCCTTTTAAATAGCGCCAGACCAAGTAGATTATTTTTTAGCATCTGAGGTGGAGCGCCACACTACCATTTAGCTCCTCACTTTACGCAACAGATCCCTGTGCTACTCTCAGTTCGGCTGGTTGTGAGGGCCAGTATCGAACTAGGAACCTTGTATGGTTTCTAGCCGAACGCATATCATACCGAGCATGAGCTTAACCTAAGATTAGTTTTCTGTTAATTAGATGTAATATCTGCAAATCTTAGGGAAAAGAGGTGTATTACCATAGAACTATATATTCACATTTTGTTGCTTATTGCATGTTTGAGGTGACTTAATACCAAGTGAATTGTACAAAATTTACTAAATTATATTATTTTAACATATATATATCTATAGTATTGACGTTATATATTATTTAACCATTGATATCATTTTCAGAAACACAATTTCGGTGTTAGCCCTGATGACTGCCGACGACACCAAGAAACCGAACGTGGCAATGAATTGTTGCAAATGATAATTTAAGGAGAGAAAAGTACTTTGTAAACCCATAGGATTCTACTTTATTCAATTATTTATCTATTAATTGCTCTTATCCAAAAAATTATTGAGCTCTCTTCTAATAAACACTGTACGTTGGATTACTATTCATCTTCACACTGATATTATTATTTAGTAGCCAAACTACCCTTTGGAAATAATACACATGATAATGTATTGACATATATATA
>CM042147.1:32249752-32342759 GCA_023376005.1 Doryteuthis pealeii | reverse complement strand
TAGAGAGATAAAACCGTTAAGTATGCAGCAGTTTACAAGGCTTAGAAGCAGAGAGAGAGAGAGAGAGAGAGAGAGAGAGAGAGAGACAGAGAGAGAGACAGACAGGACTGGTAAAAAATAAAAATAAATAGAAACGGGAAAAAAAAAAAAGAAAAAAAAAGAAAGTCAGCCAGCAAGTGCAAGAAAGAAGCGGATACAGGCAATGCTTTTCTGAAAGTAAATGGTGCACATTGACAAGAGATAATAATTGACAATTTTATTGCGAACAGGAAAAAGATAGGTAATTGCTGAGAAAGACAATTTTTCCACATAGATGATGTTATTACAAAGATCAGTATGTATAATACGATTATCTGCATACACACTAGACACAGACATAAATGTACATCTACATAATTGGGTACTTACTACAAAACATTCAAGATATATATATATATATATATTTATTTGGTACTTACCAAAAAGTATACTTATAATGGAACAAAGAGTATACATGATATAATGAAACAGTAGATACGCAAATACAGAAATATGAATCCCTGACAAATCAATAACCAAATGAGCATCCACTCTTCTGTGTTAAAGTCAGTTAATTCATTTTTCCAAAAATTTAATGATTATTTCATGAATAAATAACACAATCATGCAAGAGTAAATTTAATGTAAAATGTCTATACAAATCAACACTATTGCATTTTTTTATACTCATGTACAACATAAGCAGGCTATATTTGTTTATTAATAAAGCTCTCACACAAAAACACACCATAGTTTGCTACATATAAAAATAATGAGTTCTCAACATCAGTGATAGAGCATATATATCTAAGTTAGGATAGCATAGACCAAGTCAATGGCACTTGGTAAGTGTCAGTTTCTCACCTATGAGATATATATGAGAGAGAGAGAGAGAAGACAGACAGACAGAGAGACAGAGGGTAGGTAGATAGACAGAGACTATTTGTTTAAATACAAGCTACCAATAAAATATTTGCATCCTTTTTTAAAAATACCTTGTATACACTAAAAGCACTAAATATAAAAACCATATACAAAACTTAAATAGAAAAGTGTGTTGTTCATTCATCAGCCCAAAATACATTAGCACGGTTTTGAAATCAAGAAATGTATTTAAAAATCTTGATTCATAAACAACCACTTCAAGTAGAAGGTGAAGAGAAAAAAAAGCTGTTTATGTTAGTCAGTCAAGGTTACATAACTAGAAATGCTGCTTAACAGAATTAGAAATATGAAACTTCCACCTCAGCTTCTGAGGAAATCAACAAAACTATATTCAAGTGAAAGTAGCTGCATCCAGAAAAGTTAGCCGCATTTTTGTCTAAATGATCAGAATTTTATTTCCATTACCAGTTCTGAAATAAATGAGGACCTCAACATTAGAAGTTTCATTTACTCTTGGGTGGGTGTCCAATTAGAAAAAAAAAAAAAAAATTGCTTCAAAACTTATTTAACCAAAACTACTTGGCAAAATATACAGGGTATTTCAAAGAATTTATATCATTTCATAATCTAATAAGGCCGAGGGTGTCCTGGTGACGCTCAGCAAGACCTTTGTTAGCTGCTCTCTGGCTATCTATTTAAAGCTGTATAAAGCTATGGTGCAGCCACACTTGGAATTTGCATCACCGGTCTGAAACCCCTATCTTGCTCAGAACATTAACCTCCTAGAAACCGTACAGAGATGTGCAACGAAACAAATACACTCCATCATGCATCTGCAGGTTCTGAACGTCTTGCTGCCCTGGGAATGGATTCGTTGAAACTCCGGCATCTGGCAACCGACCTGGTAAACACTCATAAGGTCATTAATCATCTTAACAGCAACCTTGAGCACCTTTTTGATCTCCATGTTTCTAACACACGTGGGCATGCCTACAAAGTCAGAAAACAGCATAGCTCACATGACTTTCTGAAACATTTTTTCACGTTCAGAGTTGCTGAGGCATGGAATAAACTGCCTGCACCCATTGTAAGCTGCCAAAACACTGCATCTTTCAAAGCCCTAATGCTTCTTGTAATCCACCAACATTATACCTGATAACTCCCACTACACACATATGCACGCACACATACATACATGCATATTATTACTATACACTATTCATATTCCAGACACTAATACATTATTCTATGTACTAGACATGAGACTTTGAAGAGTTGTGGTGCACCAGAGCACTGTACACAATAAATTTCATTATTTAACTTGACCAATTCTCTTTCAAATGATCTCAGATTTTAACAGCATGTATAGGAACAACTCAAAATTCTATGATTAATGTTTAAATTAATTTTCTTTTTTGTGAGGGAATTTCTATATTGAAAGATAAAAAAAACCCCAAAAACATTAAAGATAGAATGTTAAGTTGTTTCCACACATGCTGATGAAATTTGAGATCATTTGAACGAAAATTGGTCAAGTTATTAGATTATAAAATGATACTTTTTTTTTCTAAAACACCCAGTACATCAAAAGAAGTAAAATATTATTTTTTTCTTTTTAAAGAAAATAAAAGTATGTCAGAGATCCATTCTCTGAAGTCAATGTTCTATTAATATACTTCTTGATTTAGTAGAGTATTATGGGTATAAGTTATGCCTCTAAAAGCAATGGCTACACTCTCTAGGAACAACATCATCATCATCAGCAAATCCATGTTGATGACCATCATTCTTGACAACAAATAACTTCATATTCAGCCTGTCAACAGGGGTTTAGAATATGTCAACTGTTTTTCTTGAAGAGGGTGTATGACACCACACACAAAAGGAGGTGACCTGGAGTATGACATTAAACTGCATCTGATGGTGGGGCCCAGTTCTGGAGAGTGTAGTGTCAAACCTTCATTACTATTACTCTCAGGTCCACTCTGACTTGGAGTGGTACTATGTTCCAGGGTCAAAGAGATTTTTCAGAGATTAGTAGGAATACTTCAAACTATGTATAAATCATTTCTATGAAATTTTGGCATCAAATAACCCATAAGGGATTGATATGCCATTGAACAAATAAATCAAAACATCACTTCATATTTACATAACTGATATTATAATTTGCAAATAAACAAATAGATAAGGGTAACTACTCTATAAATTGGCTACCTACTTTACTGCACAGATCCAAGCTGTGCTACTCATGTGCTGAGTTGGCAAGGGTATCAAATACAGAACCTTGTGGTTCTGGGGGCAGGATGGTAGATGTTATGCTCCACCTCAAATGCAAAAACAATGTCCCTAGTCTAGCACTAGTGAAAATGGGATAGACTTCTTGCTGTTCGGCTGATACCAACAATAGGTCACTCTACCTACTTTACTCTATAAATATATTTAATATATCTGGTGTTATCTCCCCTGAGAAATCAGATCATTTGAAGTGAGCACAAAGGAATACTCCTTACACTATTATCGAGTGGTAAACCGGGTTTGAAATAACTTTATTCTTTAACATTTTAATGGTATTGCTCTAACAAAAATTGTGCTACAATGTGCAGGTCTTAATATGTTAAAAAGTTAAACAGATCAGAATATTGGTAAATGATTATTGGTTATTTCCTATAAATCTAACATAAACAAAGGAGAACCACTCTTGAATGATAAATTATTTATTTTCCCATTAAACTAACCCTAACTGTCTTCTTTTTTCCTAGTAGATCAATAAATAAATAAATTATCAGTCACGAGTGGTTCCCCTTTGTTTATGTTAGACTTATAGGAAATAATCTCAGAAGACACAATATACATAAACAATAGATTTATTTCACCAAGAAAAACTAATGGAAGACAAGTAATTACTATCCTACCAATCATGCATAATACACCAGTAATAATAATAATAGTGATCAGTTTTGTATGTGAAAGGATTTGATTCAGTGAAATTAAAAATGGCTGCCAACTTATACAAAGTAAGCAAACTGTAAAATAGTTTAACCAATTAATATTGTAAATACAAAAAAGTAAGTGCAGACAAACACCCAGAATAAGATTGGTCATCATTTACTAAGATTAATTTAGTTTGACACAAAGCTTGAGCAACAGGAGGTACTGTAAGCATCCCAAATCCTTATTTTTATCAAAAGGACTTGATTAGTATTAAATGACACAAACAGGGTTGATAGGCTGTAAAAAAAAAAAAAAAAAAAAAAAAATATAGGGACCTCCAGAGGGAATTGAACTCGCTAACAATACATCCGCTAGCCTAGCTTTCTTACCCATTATACCATGTGAGGCAACTACCAGAATAAAGCAGTCAATCAGAAAATGCAAGAAAAGAATCTGGTAGATAAAAAAGGAGTAGGTACGTTTGCCATGGGTATGATGTGACAGAAGGTCACAAGTATGGGGCATCCAGTGAAAATCGAGCTTTCTATTCAGTAGTAACAGATCTGCAAGATTAGCAAATGGGAGGCTTTCTTATACCCAACATGTTCACCACAGGTTGGATGTGACACAAGGTCGCAAGTACAGGGGATCCAGCAAGGATCAAATGCTCTATTCAGTAAAATGGATCTGCAAGACTAGCTTGCTAACTATTACACCACAATAGGATGCCCTAGGAAAGGAGTATGATGGATTGATTTTAATGGAATGTCAACTGGAGTTATTTTATGCCTAGGAGTTAGGGAATTGCATTCATATTAACATCTTTTGTGTAGTTGTTTAAGAGTTTTTTTCTTTTGCACATGGTCCAAGAGAATACAAATAATTTTCAAACAGATCTAGTTGACCCATAGATGGGACTCTAACAGGTACTACTAATGAAGGTGTACTTCACACTCCAAAAAACTGGAGCCTCCCCATCAGATGCAGTTTAGTGTCATACGCAGGATATGCCTTTTGGGGGCAAGGTCTTAGTACTCTGCAGGGGATACAGTCAGTGATTGTGAGGCAATCACCAGAATGTAAGTAGTCAATCAGAAAATTCACAGAAGAATTTGGTGGATAAGAAAGGAATATGAAGTATTCCTGATGGCAGGCAGCTATAAAAAAAAAAAAAAAGAAACCCTGACATGCCAAAACCAAAAGGTGCATAGAGTTGACCCACAGGGTACCATGCTGGGATTTTCATGACATTTCTCCAATGAAAATAACTTGATATTGACCATTTACTTTCCAAGTAATAATAGATATTGAGTTCAAATCCTGAATGAGGCTGTTTGCATTTCACATAGTGCTAATGTCTTTGGAAAAGGTATGAATCCAACTATAACCTCCTCTCCCAGCTATCAGTTAATACTGAGCTCTTTAATCTTGGTATGTAAATTGTTGTAGGAGAAGGGAAACTCTGAATTCAAACCAATTGTACTACATTCATAAACATTGTGTCATATCCTGCTCATTGCAGAAAGGTTGGGTAAATATTGCTATTGTTATATATTGTTACTTTACTTCAAAACGCCTAGTTTGTTGATAACAAAACGAGTAATCACCATGCCTTCACAAAAATCAGTGTATGTGTGTGTGTATATATATATATATATATATATATATATATATGAAAGTACGTAAATAAACAGTGTTTATTTGATATAGCTTTTAGCCGACAATTTTTGGAGGATGTGCTTAATTGAAGTCATACCTAATTTTTGAAAATTAATTAGTTAATAATTAATGAATTTAGGCAGGCATATATGTTCAAATGTAAGGCTAAACAGACATTTTCTGATTTGTTTAGCCTTAAATTTGAACATATATGCCTGCCTAAATTCATTAATTATTAACTAATTAATTTTCAAAAATTAGGTATGACTTCAATTAAGCACATATCCTCCAAAATATACATACACACACACAACAAAAAATGAACATGAATTACTAACCTACTTCCTTTTTTCAATATCAAATTTTCACAGCAATTTTGATGGTTGTGTGTCACCAACAAACATTAAAAAATAAAATAAAAAAAACAAATTCCTATAAATGGGTAAAACATTTTCTTTTTTAGCAGCTTAGATCTAAGATTGAAAAATTACACGGTAGCCTAATCATTCCCTGTTTACAGTGTCAAATGAAAAATTATATAGGACTATATCAGGGATCACCAAAGTGGGGATATTGACTCTTGGGGGTCAATAGGATTACCCAAAGGACTGATAAATACCTGAGGGTCAGAAGTAGGTCAATAAATACTGTGTGGTCAAATGCAGGGTCACATTAAGAAATAAGATGTTTATTACTGTTGTTAAAAAGGAAATCATTTGATTTAGTTATTTTGTTTAATGTCATATCAATCCTTGTGGTTTATTATATCCAAATCTTATAAGTGACATTCTCCTATGGGCACCTACAATGAACACACCAGTGTTGGTCAGCCAGCAAAAAACTACATTGATCAGATCTGCACAGATACTGGATGCTGCGCAGAGGACATACCAGAAGCAATGACTAAGAGACAGGTAGCAAGAGTCATAAAGATCCATTGCCACAGCACAACTTGATGATCACTATATATTTACCAACCCCTCTGCATGAGCAGGATGTGACACAAGGTCAATTTGTTAAGCGGGGTTTAACAGGTTTGAATTTCCTTCTCCTAGACTGGTTACCTAGCTAAGGTTAAAAAGCCCAGTCAACCCTACTATTTACCCATAGCTGGAGGGAGAGTTTGAATACATACCTTTCCCAAGGGTATTAGCACTATGTAAAATGCAAACAGTTTCGTCCATGATTTGAACTCGGGTCGACGAGTCCATTTCCTAACTAACCATTACACCACAATATATAAGCAAATTGTTTGTAGATAAATATTTTTGTTTTCAAATGAACTAATCTTTAAACAGATCAATTTGATCCATAGATAGGACTAACAGGTACTACCACTCTGGGTCAAAGGGGACCTGGGAGTAATAGCAATGAATGGGTACCCCATAATCCTCAGAGCTAGGGGAATTGTTGAGGAGAAAACATATTTAAAAACTATTCACTAGATATAAAAATTTCTTCAATTTAATAAAGTATCACATAAACCTGGGCCAGGGTCATTGGAGCATAACATGCTATGATTAACTAGATCTGTTGATTGATATCAAGTATTCATATATAATACAGATAATTTTCACAGTTGTATGGTTATTTGTACAAATTTATATGGTTTCACATAACTAATAATAATTATTTATTTATATGGTTTCACATAACTAATAATAATCCTTAGAAAATTATAACTTCAAGTAACTATTCTTAGCATAAATAATTTACAATTATATGGTATCAAGCATACAATTGAATATGAATGATTTTTAAACATATCTATTTGGCACATAGATGGGACCCTAACATGTACTATCACTTCAGGTCAAAGTGGACCTGGGGAACCTCACCATCAGATGCAGTTTAGTGTCATACCCAGGATACCCCTTGTTCCATGAACAAACAGTAAGCGGAAAGAGGAAGTACAAAATTGAAAATGGCTTACTTGATAAAAGATAGTCATGTGGCTTTACCATTTCCTTATAAGATCAGAAGGAGGAGTCACCGTGGCATAGTGGTTAACATGCTGGACTGCGACATTATAGAAAGTCAGTTTCAACTCCAATCACTCTATTATGTTCATTTTCGTACTAATACCTTTGGGAAAGGTATGAACCCACTCATCCCCCAGCTATGGATTAAATTGTAGTACTACTGTTCTTCTATAAGGAGAGCTTTGGCATTAAATAACATTAAGGTTGATATGCCATTAAACAAAACAATCAAACCAGGATCAGAATCAATATCTCTACAGTTCAAAGATCAAAAAGGCAAAAAGAGATCAAGGATGAGTTTCTGGAACTGTCATGTGATGTCCTACACCCAGAAAATGCAAATTATCTAAGGGAGATAACCATTTATTATATCCCTAAAGTAGTTTTCTGTCCAGCTAATTAGCTAAAATCTCATTCCTTCCTCTCTTCTAACACGTTTCTAGTGGTATAATGGTTAATGAGCTAGATTAACAGACTTCTGTAAGTTCCATTCTTACCGGATGCTCCATACTTCTGGCCTTGTGTCGAACTAAGCTAAACTTAAATAACTAATACCACACTTCCGACAAAAAATGATAACTAAGTGTAATAGATGAGGCAGCAATACAAGTCAACTTTTTGTGGGAGGTAGCAGTTATTTCTGGGTCAAAGCACCTGTCAGTCAACAAATGAATGAAATATTGTACTGGCTAATATTGCACTAAACACAACAACAAACACCAGAGCAGTAAGTGCACACATTAAACACGACAGTATCACTCAGCTGGTTAAAATATTTTCCAGTGTTGCTAACGATAACAGTGGCAATTATTTTTATTATTAAGAATAAACAGGCAAAAAAAAAAAAAAGACCATCCCCCATTTCTGTTATATTTCGTCTAAACCGATTTTTATTTAACTGCATTTTAAAAATATCTATCAAACTTGAAGGCAGTGTACTCAAATTTTAATAGTTTCGAGGGTGATTAATGTATCCAATCAATTAAAAATTCTTAAATTGCGGTCAATTCATGCTGAAAGTGAAAGCACAGGTTCTCGCTAGATCACCGAAGTTAAGCAGTTATAAGCTTGTCAATACTTAATTGGGTGACTACTTAAGTAACAGCAGGTACTGTGAGCAACCAGAGTCTTGTTTATCAAAATAGCTTGATTCGGCATTAAATGACCAGAAAAAGGTTGGTATGCCGTAAAACAAAACAATCAAACAAATTATTAAAAATCTCTTAGTAACAGCTTCTATAGCAACAAGGCTTTCTAAAAATAGAACATCTAATGTTTATAATAAATTCATTATTTATTAAATGTCATTTTTCACTCATTCCATTAAGATTGTTTTTAATTGTATACAGTCCTACACATACACGCCAATATAATAAGAAAGACTGGGAAAATAAATATACACAAAACTCAAGTTTCCTAACATTATAAAATATTTAGCAATTTTATTTTTCAGTGATAAATAGGTACTACCAATTTTCCCTGTGAAATTTACCCCCCCCCCCTATATTTAACACAATGAAACTTGCATAAAAGGTTAATATTATCTTGAAAATTTTGTTCATTCGAAAGAAACAAAAAAACTCTAGATTAAAAAAAAATTAGCTTACGGAAATAATGAAAATTATGAACGAAAAACAATGTTTACATTTTTGCACGTTTAAATCAATTGAAATTTAACGTAGCCAAAAACAAGTTGTGACTAAAGGCTTTTTCTAAAATTCTATGAAAACTCAATGGTCCGATTTTCAAGAAAATTTTCATAATTACTTACCTTTTTGATGTAAATAGGTTTGAAATAGTTTTTTCCTAAAATATATTAGGGAAAATATTTTTTTACGAGGTTTACCCCACCACCACTATTTTATTTTATGAAATATGAACCGACAAAAAACGATTTTTACTTTTTTCTATAACGATAAAAGTCTGAATAATTATATCAGAAGATTTTTTATAAGTTTCAATGCGATAGCTTTTTAGTAAAAGAACCATGAATACAGAATTCTACTAAAAAAATATCAATAAAGAAATTGACCGTGTTGTAAAAAATCGGACTGTTTTACTTATTTTTCAAGATAATAGTGAGTAATTTTCCCCAATAGGATAATTTGATTTTTGAATTAACTGTTTTTCTTTGTAACAACTCCTTATGTTCGTTATTTCTTTTTTGCGAGAATTTAAAGAAAAAGTTAAATATTTACGTTTCTTCCTTCAATATGACTTAAACCGATCACATAACGTATTTTGGTGGTACCTAGAGATAAAAGTTAAAAAGTAGAATCGAAAATTATTAGTTTACAACTTTTTTCTTTTGGTGTTTTTAAAACTAAAAAATATTTATTGACAAAAAAAAAGTCATTTTAAACAAATATGAGAAATTAGTTTCTTAAAATACACGACCTACTTAATTTTAAACGATTGCTTAGTGACCTACAAAAAGAAAACCAGGCAAAAATAACGAAATTTAGAAATTATTATTTATTTAAACCTAATAACACACACACACACACAATTCAATAAAATTTATTGAACTGCTTTTTAGTTTCATAAATCTAAATTCAATTGTTTGTCGCAGTGAAGGAAAACATTACTTTTAGTTATAAAAAATAAATAAAAATGCAACATCAAAAAAAAAAAAAAAAAAATTCCCATGGTCTAGATACCCACATATATTGTCACGAATTCAAATCAATATTTTTACTAATAAGCTTAGGGCGCCTCGAGTGGTGTAATGGTTAGCAAACCATTACTAGTGAGTTCGAGATTCGAGGTGCTCAATACACCCGACCTTGTACCATTACTAAAGCAAAGAGGTAATTATGAACTTTAGCTGGCCAAATTCCTAGCATAAAATTGTGCGTGCGTATTATCTGAAATGAACTTAATTGTTATTAAGAACACATTTTATGATATTTTTATGTTAAAGCATGTACGAAATAAACAAAAAAAACAATGCAACTGAATGCTTTAACACAAAAATATCATAAAATGTGTTCTTAATAACAATTAAGTTCATTTCAGATAATGCACACGAACAATTTTATGCCTGGAATTTTAACAACTAAAGTTCATAACTATCAGCAAAGCTTAGTAAAAATAACAACTGATAAGCTTTGCTGCACAAGGCTATGGAACTTTAAATTAAACAGGTTCAATCTTCCGAGTAGAGGAAAACCGGGCTGCCTATAAAATCAACATTCATAATTCTAGCATTTTATCAGGGCTCGAACAATAGCACGACATCTGGGATTTTCTTTTTTTTAATGTTTAGTAAATATAAACAAAATTAAGATCAGCTAGCTTTAATAAACTTGTTTCGAACCACTTTTTTGTAAACTAAAAGGTAAAACAAAAGATAAATTTTTAAAAAAATTAATGCACCTACAAATTTGGACGTTTTTAAGTTTTATTCATTACAATGAATAATTTGATTTTAAATTCTATTTAGAAAAATTAATACAATCTCCTTCATTTCATAAGTCAAATTGTACATTTATTTTAATAATAACATCATGTAACACAATTTTTGTTTCTGGAGAGTATATTTTATTTCTTAATTGTTTATATAGTAGAAGTATAAAATATGGTCATTATTCCATTCAGACTGCTTTTGTGTCCTGTATTTGAGAAATTAACCTATTTCTCATGTAAAATTGGCAAATTTTCACAATTTCATTTATATGAGGTCAAAATAACAACAAATGAATACAAATTTGCATGTGTTTATACTGAAGTTAAACAGAAATATTTAAAACTGATAGTTTTTCGAGATTTCTGATTGATGTATATATCACTTTCATGTATCAAATGGATAAATTTGAAATGTTCTTACCCAGGTCACAAAAACAAAGTTTGAAGAGAAAAATACATCTCTTCCATTTACTTTAAGCACAAACAATTGGAAAATAATACTTTCAGACCAAGAAGAGGGGGTGGGTTAAAATATTGTTACATAATCTTATAGCCCGTATCTCAACGAACAAATATATATATATATATATATATATATATATATAAGATTACAACAGCATTTTAAAAAGTTGCCTATTATTGTCTCTTTAATTGTTCCAGGAAATGAGTATTTACTACCAGAGTACAGTAAATCAAAAAAAATTAAAAAGTAATTTTTCCATTTTTTTTTCTAACCAAAGAATTCCCTAATTCTACCAGGGTTTTGTTTTGATTTTCTTCATCTTTATTTTATTTTTCAGATAAACAAAGCCCAGTAAGAATGCATGCAGTTACCCGACTATGAAAAAAAAAAAAAAAAAAAAAAAAAAAGGCTTAATATAATGTAGGTCAGAACTAATTTGCAAAATTAGCAGACATGTGGAATGAAAGAATAAGCGATAAAACTTTCATTCCTTCGTCAAAGACCAAAAAAATATTTAACAGGATTTTATGGCACTGTCAGAAATAAAAGAAATTTTTCTATAGATGGACATAAAAAACAAATTTCATCTTAGTTTTACTTCAGTAATGATTAAAAAAATATTAAGGTTTCGAATGTAAGAGTAGTTTTTATTTTATTAACTTATTAGATATTAATATTTAAACAGCTTGTTCTTTCTAATATTAAATTTTAAGTTTATAACTGAAAATTTTAGTTAATTTTAAACTTGTTTACAAAGAACATTTTATTTTCAGGCTTTTATTTTAATTCTAAAATTGCTGCAAGTCTTTAGCTTTACTGATTATTTTCAAAATAATAAAACAAAAACAGATAAAAATTAAGGAAAATCAAAGAAAATATTTTTCATGCGTGCAACAAAAAAAAAAAAAAATAATAATAATAATAGAATTATTACTTTAATAACTCAAGGCAAATTGGTTGGTACAACAATTTGATACATTTAAGAACGCCAAAGTAAAAAAACGAAATTTGAAATAAAGATGATAATAGTAGTCACATTTGTTTTTTTAACAGCACGAGACTTTTCTAAGTATTATTAACCTTACCTTCACTTGACATCCAGCCACAAGAGACTCGGTCCCACAAAACAGTCACGATCTGCTAAACAAGTTTGTTAACCCGGGGGAGGGGGCAGTAGTAACGGAGCTAAGCTATATTTGGTACCACTACACAAGATGATACCTTCTTAAAAAAATAAAAACTTAATAAAATTACTATAACCCCCACAACATGGCGCACATCATATTACTTTTAATATCAGTAGTATTACTAATTATATTTAATAGTAGTAGTAGACATTTAATGTAAAAATAAATGTAAGAGTAAATAAACTGCCTGAGAAATGCTTAACTCACAAAATAATTGAATTGATTATTAAGGTTGACAATGGAGTAGTTATTTACTAAGCTTTGCTTAGTTGTAGCACACACAGCTGGGAGGTATGGGTCACCCAGTGAGACTTGAACTCAATAGTAACGGTTGACAATGTAGTAACAAAATTCATAGTCCATGGCATATACTCCTTTTATTTATTGATTTACTACTACTACTACTACTACAACTACCGACAAGTAAAGTAGTTAGTTTTAAGCAGGGCGTATGAGAAGATGGTTCATCCAGTACATCGGTCCTGGAGCCCAGGGCCTTTATGAGCGGTCTGCTCGCATTTATATCGTTATGCAATCAAACTGGTGCACCAGGAATAGTGCATTTATTGTTATTTAATAAACAGTCTAGTTGTGACAAGACCAGAAGTACGGGGCATCCAGTGAGAATCGAACTCACAATGGTCTGCTAATCTAGGTGGATAACCATTAATTACATCACGTGAGGAATAGTGTATTTATATAAGTTTATTAGTGCTAATAATACTCATATTAGCAAGCCCTATCGATCGGATTGAAAATTATTTGTATTAGATAAGAATACTTGAAACCATATAACTGGGTACACATTATTTGCGTTAAGAAAAGTTACTTGAAGCTATAATTGTTTACTAAAAGATTATTAGTTACTTGAAACTATATAACTCTGTGTGCAAACAAATTACTATTATTAGCAGTAAGTAGAAATTGCTACTCGAAACCATATTATTAATATTAGATAGGAATACTTGAAACTATAAAACTGTGTGCAAATAAATGATTATAGGTAAATAAGTGCAATATAACATGGAAAATATAGTTGTGATGACAAAGGAATTAAATTTCGGCATTAAATAACCTATAAGGAGTTGATAGACCGTTAAATAAATAAACCAAGGATAATTAGCCATAATTTTTTATTTATTATTTCATAATCATACCCTAGAAAAGCTTTCTGGCTTATTTCTACAAAGAAAAGAAAAGAAAAAAAAAAGTTCAATCTTAAAGTTATATAATCATCTTTACTAGCAAAAACCTGTGCCCTCCAGGCAAGTATTTAAGTTTTAATTTAACAAAATATATTAAATCAGAAAGACCAACAGAACTAAATAAGAATGCATATAAAACGATTACACTTATTTTAACAGATTTTTTAAATATAAAATGACACATATGATTGCTTTTTATACGTTTCAGAATAAAACAATATTAGAAATTGATAACATCAAGTAATTATTTATAAAACCATCTTTTGTTAAAACCAGTATGCAAATTACCCCACCATATGCCATATAAATTTTTATTTTTATTTCTTAGTGATACATAACACATATTGCAGTATTTTAAACGCATTAATCATTAATGATATGGGCAGTTTTGAGGCAAGTCTAATCCAGCTAGACTTTTAATAGAAACACCGTTAGTAAATAAGATTACTAATTAAGATTAAATAATGATTTTTTAATAATCATTGAGAATATAACGTAAATAATTAAGGGAACTGTGACGGTGGTGGTGATGTAGTATCGGTTACATACACTTGACCTACATAAGATTTTTAAAAGACTTAAGTTACGATTAAATATCAACGTCTTAAATCCTCGATTTTTAGCGGCGCCTACTCCTGAGAATATTCGGTAATCTTCCAATATTTGATCTACCGATGGTTTGTGATTTACTATTCCTGGCATGTGATCTAATAGGAAAAAAAGAAGACAGGGTTAGGGTTAGTTTAATGGGAAAATAATGGATAGTGAATAGGTAGATCACATATTGGAAGAGCACCAAATATTCTTTTACTGCTTTGCAAACATTCCAATTGGAAGAAGTCCTGGTAATGAGTGAATGGTTTGTTGTCCCCACTCGTTTGTTTTTGTGAAAATCATGTGATCAAACAGAGCTCAATGAAAAATGAACACATGCCTAGAAATGAACGTAAACGCATTAAATTAAAATCTCAATTAAAAGTCAATTGCATTTCTTGGTTATATCCTTTCTCACTGGATAGCAATGAATCGGTTGTGAGAGAAAAAACAAACTAGTATATTGCTCAAAAGAAGGGGAAAACATTCAATATTTGTAGAGCTCATATAGTTTATTACTGCAATTTATTTATATTTTACATATTGCGAGTTATTCACTGGGGTCTAAATGAAAGCAGGTCTCCAAGACTAAATACCCTATAGCGATTTAAAGAATCGATGTGGTGGGGATGGTCCCAATTCTTCCACTGTTCTCCAGTACACCCAGTCTCTTTTCCAGGTCTCTGGGGACTGTTCCAAGAACTCCAACTAAAATTGGTATCACAGTCATGTTCCACAGCCTTTTCAGCTCTCTAGCAAGATCCATGTATTTGTCTATCCCCTCGCTTTCTTTTATTTTCACTATGGTCCGTTGGAACGGTAAAATTCCACTAGATAACACATTGTTTTTCTTTTTAATTAACACTAGATCTGGTCTGGATCTGATGATCCGTTTATATCTAAAAACTCCCAGATAATTTCATCTAACTCATTTTCTAGTTTTGTGCATATACCATTTGCCAACATGACCAAACAGTCTCTTGCACAATTCCCAGTGGATCATCTTTCCCCACATGACCTACACTTGTATTTCTTTTGTCAGTTTGCTACATTCGTTTATGAAATTGACAGTTTCATTCCTTCCACTATATATTCAGATTAATTGGAATCCTTTTAAGAGAATGTTTATGGTTGTAAGACAGAGAAAAAGATTATAATCAATTCACAGCAGTCGCAATGCAGACAAATAAGAAATACTCTTCAATAGGATTATATATTGATAAAGAAAAAGATATATTGATGTTTTCTTATCCAAAAGCAGAAAATTCAGCCAATGTTTGAAGTTGCTATTTACTGGGTTTTGCTTAGACATTCAATCCTTGGGTTGTTTACAATAGCTGCTGTTACTAAGCGGTCCTCCATCTAAATACTGAACAAGCTCAGCACTGCTTAACTTCAATGATCTAACAGAAACTTGTATTTTCAACATGACTGTAAGTCAATTTTCTAAAAGTTAATTGGGGCTTAGAATAATCTGACTGTATCCCCCTAGAAAAAAAGGGGGGGGGCTGAGTATGACACTAATCTGCATCTGATGGTGGTTAGGCTCCAGTTCTAGAGGAGTGTGTGGTACCCCTTCATTGTCATTACTCCCAGGTCACATGACCCGCTGTAGTAGTACCATCTATAGGTAAAATAGATGTTCAAAATCGATTCGAATTTGATAGGACCGTGTAAAAAAAAACTTCAGGAACAATTACATAAAAATTGTAAATAGGAAAGTACAATAACCACGATTCCATAACCTTTAAGCATAAAATAACCCTAGATAGGTTTATCTAGGATCAAATATTCCTATTTAATGCAAATACTTTTTAAAACAAATCTATTTATCCCATAACCTTGGTATGGCAACCGGTCTAAGAAAAAAGAAAACTGAATTCAGAACAGTTTAAAAAAAACGCTTAAAAATTGACTATGCTGCATCCTGCTCACAGTGAGTTAGATAAATACAACCTTCAAAAGTCTTATATACATGTTTTGTTTCGGCACTTGATTTCACATTAAAAAAGTTAAATTTTATCATGTGGAGTTTGGCCAAAATAATTGATGACCTCTACGTGATGGTTGCGACTGAGAAAATGCTTTTTAAGCCAGTTCAAAATAAGCGTTAAAGTTCATTAAATGTCACAAAAAAAAACAAAAAAAAATGTAAAAAAAAAAAATCATTAAATGTCAAAAAAATCATTCAGTTGTGCTAACGAATAATCAAAGTTGGCTAGTAACATTTACTTTCAGGAGAGCTAGACCAATTGTAAAAAAAAAATTCCCCGTGTGCACAGGTTTGAACTGAGCTAGTGACCTGCAGGTTGGGTATTTTGAGATGTATTGTTTATCAAGCTAGGCTAACGGATCATTACTAGTGAGTTAGATTCTCACAGAGTGACCATACTTCTGGTCTTGTGTCACAACTAAGCTAAGCTTAGTAAATAACTACATTATACCAGTAAGTTTATATGGTTGATCTAAAACGATGTACAAGGTGGTCCTTGTGATAATTTTCACATTTAGTTGTTAAAATTCCTAGCAAATAAGGCAATTGGAGTAACATCCCTTGACTTTCACTTTGAACTAAGACGGTAGCTATTTTGAAAGTCTCCGTGCGAAATAAACAAATCGTAGAAACTTTTTCGAAAACAATACAACTGCATGCTTGGAATTTTAACAACTAAAAGGTGAAAATTACCATAAGGGAACACATCCTAATTATAATTTCTCAAGAGAGATAATAATCAAGCACTAATTAGTTATTTACATATTTATCTGCAGTGAATAAATAAATTTGAAAATAATAAATAAATATATTCTATAATTAAGATGTGACTAGACAAGCAGGTTATAGTCCGCCCAAGTCGGCCTTTAATTTTGCAATCGCATTGTCCTTTTCGATGAAGCCTTGTTTACCCCAATACAAGTGCTTATTTTTCGAAAGCTCTTTCCCCACCCCTTCCCTTTGAAAAGAATTTTAATGTTTTACACATGTACAACATGCCATTTGTTGTATACTTGTTTTGTTTTTCCTCGTGTAAATATTTGTCGTCTATGTGTGCCTGCCTTCCTTCACCACAAGTCAATTATCAAAAAGGAACACCCACCACTTCATAGGAAGAATCAAAGAATACACGTGCTACCACGATACACCCACGTGGGAAGCAAAAAATGAAAACAAAGGGCTCACATTACTGGGTCAAACACCGGTCAAGATAGCCTGCGTGTTCCATATCTAGTTATATCCCCCTTTCAGGAATCCCTCACTTAACCCTGGCTACGTACGTATTATAATTACTTACAAAAACGAACATATCGCTAAAATTACTTCATGATGAATATTAAAACTTAACTAACGGTAAAATTAAGTAAAGAAAAAAAAATGATCTTAAGTAGGGTCCTCAATTTTTGCTACAAATAAAAAGTAACATTTAAATAGGTCTTATTTTATCGCAAATAGTGTTGCTTCTTTATTAAACAATATTTGTAGAAGCAAGTAAACCTGTGACAATAATACAAAACCTGGGTATTATTCAGTATCTTCGGTTTTTAACCTCAAGATAAGAAATAATTTAAATAAAATTAACATATGAATTCTACTACGTCATTATTAGAAGTGTCCTCAAAAGATAAGCAATTTGAATAAGTAAGTTAAGATTATCTTACTCTTCTGAATGAAATATATTTTGGAGATATTTCAAAACATTTGTTCAATACTTAGTATGTAGTACACAGTAATAAAACAAATTAATAAAGTCTTGAAAAAAAAAATGTAGTTCCCACTAGTCTCGGCGATGTGACTAATTAATTCAATTTAGTAACGGTTTCCTTAACTACAGAGTACATTTATTGTAAACTATTCATTACAAACAGGAAGAGAACGAAGCCAAAAAGTGGTTATGGTGTTTGTTTAGATTGCAAGAAAAAATAAAAATAAACGCTAAAACTAAATCAAAAGAATTGTCTCCATTTGATAAGAAAACAAAACATTAAAAATTAAATACTACTAGATTTAAACTTCATTAGTGAAGCTAGGGACTAGGTTTAAAGTGCGCTAAGAGTAACATGAAACTGAACTTTTTTAGACCTTATTTTTCCGATGCAGGTATCATAGGGGAACGAGAAAAGTTTTGGTAAATGGAACAGGCTTTTGTCGCGCTTTTAATCTGGATTAAAAGCCACAAATTCCACCACCCCTCGAGAAAAAAAAATCTTGAACCTTAAAATAAATATCGACATAACAAGTAGATACATGTTGTTTTTTTTAAATAGATACACAAAAAAGATCTGGGCTTTCACAATAAATGATGGGGATCGTAAACTGATCCATTTCAATACAACAGCAAGTCGAGACAAAATAAATAAGGTTATGGCATCAACGCAAATAAATAAACTTTATTTTGTGATTTTTCGAAATATGTCGGTAAAATGTGGGTGAATGCTTGCTCTCCAAAATCATTTTTAGTGAATTGCAAAAAAAAAAAAAAAAAAAAAAAATGTATTAAGTTCTACTAAAAACTAGTCAGCTACACTGAAATTTTTGTCCACTTTTTTTTTAATCATCTACTAAGTAAACAAGTAGCCTCCTTTATTTTAAAGACATTCTGAAAAATTGCAGTTTTCTTTCTATGATCATTAAAGGATAAAACAATTCCCAGTTAATTTCTTAAAAATAAAATATTCGTTTTGTTTTGTAACAAAGACGTACCCAGAAAGAAAGATAACCCTTTAGCACGCGGGAAAATAGATTACTTACTACTACTATAGGGATGTGCAAAATACGGACTTTGGAAATGTGCGCATGATTGTTAAAAATATTTTAAAACGTCAATAGAAAATGGAAAATTAACTTTTTAATGTTTTATTTTACGTTTAATATAAAGAAACATTTCAAGTTTATGTGTTATAAAAAAGAAAAAACAAATTTCTCTTACATAAAACCAAAATTTTTGCATTTAAAAGTAAATTCCCGTAAAATCCAGCCATTTCTTAATCTTTGTAGACAAAATTATCGCATCTTGACGTGTGCACTATTTTTTGTATGGAGGATTATACGTATATGTTATCAAACAAATAAAATAATAAATTTCTTCAAACACTGTTTGTTTGAGTTCTACAACGTATAATTATACTAGCGTCACGGATTTGAACCTATTATCGCTGAAGCAAAAACAACAACAACAACAACACCACCCCCCCAAAAAAAAACGAAATATGTTATGTCATTATTTTTAGCTAGATATTTTTTATACAATATTTTCTTTGATCAATAAATACGATTTTGATATCAGCTAAAGAAAAGTATTTATTTTACATTTTATAAAATCCCTGAAAAAATAAATAAAATAAACAAGTAGACAATAGGAACTTTTAATATAAAATTCTTTAGAAAATAATCTAACAATTTAGAAAAAGAAAGAAAAAAAAATGATACATATTTTTTCTTATTTACGAGATTTAAGTTTCAATGTTAAAGATGCCCTATTACCAAAACCGAATTAGTAGTGATTTAGTTTTTTTTACATATGTTCCGTTATTAAATTATCTTTCCAAAAATGTAAAAATCATTTATATAAAAAAAAAAAAAGAAAAAAAAGATCTTTGTACGGGGGATCAATGTGCGAAACAAAAACTAACGAAAAAAATTATTAGCCTTTTCAATTTAGTAAGCATTTGTTTACAATAAAAGTTTGTCTTTTACTTCATATGCCGAAAGTGTTATTAAAATCAGATAGTTTATTTTATATGATTTTTAAAGAATTTCCTGTGATCACCCTTTTTTTAGAGCCAGCGATAATTTGCACATCCCTATACTACTAGAAATAAATTTTAAAAAATGCATCGGAAAAGAATGTATCTTTCCTTAGGAAAATTTCCAGTATATTCCAGTTAGAAAAATTTCCAATAATTCAACATAACTGAATTTAAAATAGTTTTACGGTGCTCTCCATTACTTGATTATTTTTATTTTATTTTATTTTTTTCATTTAAACAGAAACTATGGGATTTTGTGGATGAAAGGAAACAGAAAATGAGAATACAGGAGCTCATTAATTTGCAGATGATTATATATTGAATACTAGAAACTTGTTCGCTTCCAGATGTAACAGCGGTGTCTATGATATTGGTGCTTCTCTATTTAAGAAGGAATGATAGATCGTTTGGATTCATTCAGAATCTACCCCAAACATGGAACTTTTTGTAGAAATATAGTAATATACATATAAAAACAAAATATTTGTAGAAATATACATATAAAACGACATGTAAAAAATATGCATATAAAACAAAGCAGGCTCATTCAAATGTATCACTTCACTATTACTGCTGAAGAAAACAAGAAGTACTAAAAAAATTTTTTTTAAATAAATAAAAACTACTTGCTTATGTTTTTACGTATGTCACTATGAATGAGGAGTTTTCTTAGGTTAAAAACACTAAATTAAGCATTCTAAAAAGTATCTTAAGATTAACAGTTTTATTTATTTGGCCAAGTTAAAAAGCAAAACATGGGCCATATTTAAGATAGGAATAAATTATCATGAACACCGATACACTTACGGTAAAAATTCAGTCACTAAAAAGAATTAAATGCTCTTTCTATGTAATAGATGACTTTCTCGTCCAGATGGTAAAACGTAAAGAATAAAAAAAAAACTGATTTGAAATTCTTGATTCTTTTTTATTTTAATCAAACCACAAATTAAAACCCTTGCACCAAAAAGTAATAGCGCTACAGTCGTAGTACTATCAGCATTGTTGTAGGAAAAAAAAAAACTTATACATATCATTTTTTTTTTAAATTCTCCAGCAACACATTTATTAACATCAACGAGGTTTTTCACTTTTAATGCAATAAAAAGTAATTATCAGTTTCAAGTCAATAAGGAGATTTAGTTTGAAATATAATTAAAACTAAACAAAACACGAACAAAAAGATAAGTAAAATTCACTGTAATAAATAAGGGGGGGGGTCAAGCCTTTAACTTGAACGATTCGTCTTTATAACAGCGTAAAAATCTCGAGAACAATTTATTTCTAAAAGATAAGTTTCCATCTCAGAAGCGATAAGTTTGGCTTTGGAATGCTATGTTTGGTTATCTTTAGTATTAGACGGGAGGTCTTATAAACATGGAGGTTCTTTAACGTAGCTTCTTACAATCAGGATATATTAAATAACGATCCTAAACGGAGTAATGAAGACAAATTTTAAAATATTTCGTGTTACAATAGACAGGGTGATACAGCAAATTTATTAGTAGCAATTTATTTCAGATTTTTTTTAATGGATTAATTTTTAAAAGAAAAAAATATCTAGCATCTTGTAGTAGTAGGCACATATTTGCTAAATGTTTTCTTCGATTCCAAAAATCATCGGAAAGTTTTAATTTGTGAATGATGCAAATTAAAAAAAAAGTATTTTTTATAATTGAATAAAATTAATTTTGAAAAAGTTAGATTACCCAGATCCGCGAATTGAAAACAAAAAAACCAAACAAACACACACACATACACAAGATAAACTTAGTGTTTTCTTCCACGTACTGTTGCAATCTAAGTAAATAATAGCAAAGCGTCTAATTTTTTCTTTTTGTTTTAAATTCAAGAAATAAAATAAAAAAACATGGGTTACCAAGGTGGAGTTCAATAAAAAAATAAATAAATAATTTTTTTTTTTTTTGCTTTAGAACTACAGACAAAAAAGTGATCATCTGTGGATTAATTAAGTACATAAAATACATAAATAATTAGAAGTAATCATGCGATTTATCAATAATAAAAAGAAAAGATTCATAATAATAATAAAAATAATGACCACTGACCATTATCGTTGTGGTTTTATTAACCCGCTCTACAACCCAACACAAGTCGTTTCTGTTCTTTTTTAAAATTTGAAAACAAACACTTATTCTTAAAAAAAAAAGAACGAAGAAAATTATTACTTACTTTGCAGTGTGTTCTTAGGAAAAAATAGGCCGCATACCGACAAGTTCTTACATGGAGCAAGGATGCTGCTTCGCTTAAGACTGCTGTCTCGTCTAATGTTTTAAACAAGGCAAGAGACAGCAAGGTGAGTGTCAATCATCAGGCGAAAGGGGCGGGGCAAAACGAAGGAAGATAACTTCTAACGCGTTTAAAGCAAGGCGGTGTCTAATTTATATGCATGAGATGACAAAGCTCCGCCTTTTTTACCAAAAATGTTTTAAAACATTCACAAACTATTAGATTTTGTTCTAATTTAGCTTAGTTTCAATAGTCCATTTTTAGTTTATACAAAAATTGGAAACGACCAATTATTTATTTATTTAAATTTAAGTGCTTTAATATCTCTTTTTGTTTCTGACTTTAAACTCTCTGATTTGTGTATTTTCCACGAGTGTATCACGAGTGACTTTTCCGTAAACTTGTCAGTGTATGTGACCGATCTTCAGTTTATAAACTCATTTAGTTCAAATCCATCATCAAACCCTTATGTGCTGTATCCCGCGACCTACCACTTTTGTTTGCTTGGTTGAGTTTGGTTTATTTGTTTAAAGGTATATCAACTCCTTGTGGGTTATTTAATAACCGAAATTTGATTCCTTTGTAAATGAAATACGTGTATTTTCAATTTATTGATTGATTAATTTTAATGGCATGTCAACCTGTCTATGATTATTTCATGACTAGACGTTAGGGAATCGCGTTCATTGTAAAAAATTTCTGTAGTTTTTTCTGTAGTTTTTTTTTAGCACACGGCCCTATCGAATACGAATAATTTCTAAACAGATCTATTTTACCCATAAATGGGACCCTAACTGGTACTACTGTCCCGGTTTATAGAAGACCTGAGAGTAGTGAAAATAAAAGGATAATCCACACACCCCAGGGCTCCACAACTAGATCCTCGCCATCAGATGCAGTTTAGTGCAATAACCAGGAAACACCTTTTTAGGGGGAGGAGGTCTTACCTTTCTACAGGGTCGGCGTATTTTAAGCCCTGCTGACAGAGATATATTTTTAAAAAAATTAAAATTAAAATTTATTGCACTTTGCCTACAATCATTTGCTTACACACAGCGATATGATATAAAATATTCCTATCTAAAGCAAATAATTTGTACACAGTTGTAGGGTTTCAAGTATTCATATCTAATACTAATAATTTATAGCCAATTATATCATTTATTCCTATTTAATGATATTATTTGTTTGAAAAGTTTTATGGTTTCAAATATTCCTGTATAATGCCAATAATTTGCAATTAGTTATATGGTTTCAATGAACTAATAATAAAATTAGCAGGACCGGATTTATAAGGGATCAATTGCCCCGGGCCCTACTAACAGAGGGACACACAGACATCATTTATAAAACCTCTAATAATTATAAAATTAGCTTTATTATTGAAAAAATATTATGAAAAATATAATTTTTTCATAATATTTGATATAATCACTTTGTTGATATAATCACTTGATATAATCACTTTGTTGTATAAAAAAAGAAGAAAATTGTAGTAAAGGTTACTTGATAAGTAACGGAAACTTTCTGGTGAATTTCCGTTACTTATCAAGTAACTTTCTTCTTATTACAGTCAATATAATTGAAAAGAATTAAAATTTACTTCAGAACCTATTTTTTTTCTTTCAATAAATTCATTTTATTTCATTTTTTTTTAAATTTCTCATGTGCCTAATTTAATTTCTATGTTGAGGCAACTTGAGGGCCCCCTATCCTAGAAGTGCTGTTTTAAAAATATCTATTTAACCCATAGATGCGACCATAACAGGTTGACCAGGGAGTAATGGCAATAAAGGGGTACACCACACTCCCCAGATCTCTCGTCATACCCAAGATATGAAGACCCTCAGCCACCGCCTTCTAGCACAAATATGATAAAAAGGGTTGGGGCTTGCCATAAGGGCAATAGGGTTGGGGGAATCATATAGGTGCTAAGGCTTGAGATGACTAGTCGATTGATCGCCCGTCTAGCCTAAGTAAGCGGAGTGTTGCATCTGCTCATCCACTAGGATTCCGTTCTTAAGCATTACAGGTGGCCCCATTGGACGAGTCTTACTCCTCTGCAGAGGTGCAGATGGTGTATGGGCCCCAGCCGACAGGGATGAATTTGCATAGTATTTAGGACAAATGCACAGACGTGTTCACGTAAAACTGAAGCAGGATTGTGGTGAAAATAAACACATTAGTTTTCAACTATAGATATAACTTTCTTTTAGCCATCCCGTCCCGAATATGATGAGACATATGGTTAATAGTATAGTTCTCGTGTATAATACGCACCTCTAACTTTTGGGACGAAAAATCAGGAAAAATAGCGCGTTTTATACACAAATAATTACTGTACACATTGTTAGTCAACTTTGAGTTCCCATCGTGGTGTAATGTTTAGAAAGCTCGTATTCCATTACTACTAGACTAGATAGTGAGGTCGATACTCGCAGAATGCCCCACATTTGCAACCTTATGTCACGCCCTACTCATGGCGAACTGGTTGGGTAAATACCTATTTTTAAGGTAACTTTAAAAAAATTAAATTGATATAAAGTTCAAGGGTGTCAGGCACTTAGAATTAACCATTGGGCCTCCTAAAACTCAGAATAATGAAGACGACAGTGATGGCACCGGTCTCGTTAGTGGTCACTTTTTTTTAATTTATCGAATTAGGAAGTGGCGATACTTTTTGTTTTGTTTTCTTTCTTTTTATCTTCCCCTCCTTTGCCTCTGGTCAACGTCATCTTAATTGATGTATGTACGATGGTGTTGCTCAGGCTACCCTCTTAATTGCTTGCGGCGACATACACTAATGCATGTTTTACTATCTACTCTTATCATCATAATCATCATCATCATCATCATCATCAAGGTGTGACGACTGCTCTCTCTCTCTCTCTCTCTCTCTCTCTCTCTCTCTCTCTCTCATCCACCAGAGATCACTGGTTTTCGAACTTTTTGGAGCTGGGCCAGTTTTCTATTTAATTAGTGTACCCCCATTTAAATAAAAGTAAAATCCTATGTCAGATCAATCCGCCTGGGGGTATTTTATGACTAGTCTTTCCCTCCTTCGCCTTGAGAAACGAAGGAGGGAAAGACTAGTCATGATTGCGGCAACATACTAATGTATTCTGGTCTCGAGTTCGATCCTCGCTGGATGCCCCATAATTTCGACCTTGTGGTGAACGGGTTGAGTAAATACTTACACTAATGTATTCATTACTATCAGCCTCCCATCTTATCATCATCATCATCAAGGCGTGTCGACACTGACACGGATTCCCCCTTCCCTCTCTCTCTCTCTCTCTCTCCATATCGGTTATGGCACCAGGTAAGTCTTATAGTGGCCAATGGTTTTCAAAGTTTTAGGAGCCGAGGCCCCTTTCTATTTCAGGGGCTAACACGTGGACTACCATATAAATAAAAATAAAATCCCATGGACCCCCTTATAAATAAAAATGAAATTTATCAAACATATTTAAAGAAAAACATCCAATATTTGCACTGAGTAATGACATTTGATGTGCTTGCCTTGCTTGGCGCAAATTGTCAATTCTCGGTGATATTTTTGACAAAAAATACATGCAATTCATTATTCTTAAAGTTGCTGCTATTTAATCAAACCGACGTATGTATTTGCAGTCTTCTGATTTACATTTAAATAGTCCACCAGCTTTTATACTAAAATATATTTTTGTTTGACTAGACGAGTTTAGTTTCATTTAAACATAGGAGTATCGGCTGCAAAAGTTTATAGGCTGACCCATATACTCTGATCGAATGTGACCAAATGTGGTTTATTTTTCAATATATCCCCCCCCCTTGTGATTAATACACTTCTTCCATCAGTGTTGCAGTGCTTGGATCCCATTGTTCAAAAAAGTAATCAACAGCAGATATGTCGTTATCATATGAACTTTTCAGTCCACACTCGTACACACAATAAGTAGAGACACTTTAACGATAAATTATATCATCTAATTGTTTACTTCAAACCTTCATCAGGAAGATACGGCATGTACATTTGTGGATATTTGCTTTGGCTATATATATATATATATATATATATATATATATATATATATATATATAGAGAGAGAGAGAGAGAGAGAGAGAGATCCAGGACATCATATCAGAGTCCCTTTTTAAATACAAAATCGGTGTACTAGATCATTAACTTAATTACAAATTAATTTTATCTCCTTCAAAATAGCTCATATCAGTTCCCATCGGAAGTTATACACGAATGAAAACATTATTCTCACTCCTAGAAACAGTAATGGAAGTTATCAACTGACACTGCCTTTAGGGTAGCGTATCCTGCGGACTACCGTAGTCGCTTGGTTGACTTGTTTTGGTTTATTTGTTTAAATACATATCAACTCCTTTTCGGCTATTTAATGTCGGAATTTGATTCATTTTTATATGTTGTAATAACTATATTTTCAATTGATATCTTTCCTTGCTCAAAGCATACGAATATAAGTATTATATACACGCACTCATGTATAACATGCTACTCTAACTTTGGATTGCGAAAATCTAGAAAAATGTATAATACGCATTGCCTTCAGTTAGTTCCTCCCGACTTGTTGCATGTTCTCAACAGTTCCCAAATGGCAAACATAGACCTCAGTTTTGATTTTGGAAAACAGGACATAGTTTTCATTGGGAAGACATATGCTGACATTGTTTCCAGTACTTGGAGTCATCAACTGATACTGCCTTCTGTTAATTCATCACGATCCGTTGCATGTTTCTAATAGTTCCCAAAATGGCAAGCATGGACCACAGTTTTGATTTTTGCGAATAGGATATAATTTCCTTTGGAAAGCCATATGCTGACATTGTTACTAGTACTGGAAGTCATCAACTGACACTGACTTAAGTTGGCTCATGACGACCTGTTGAATGTTCTCAACAGTTCCCAAATGGTAAGCATAGAACTTAGTTTTGATTTTGGGACATTGTCACATAAGGAACTCATATCAACAGAATAAAAAAGAAGGTTGTGGTACCACAGGAATATTCTTTTTAACCAAAATCTTGGTGAGAGTGATCCTGGGAGTAATGGCAATAAAGAGGTACTCCATATTCCCCAGATCTGCAAAATTGTAGCCTCAACGCCAGATGCAGTTTAATTCTATACCCAGGACGCCCCTTGTGTAATTGTTAGCAAGCTAGTCTTGCAGATCTATTTCAATGTCCTATACTTGCGACCCCATGACACATCTTACCCGTGGTGAACGGGTTGAATCAATACCTACACAGAACATCCCTTTTCGAGTGGGAGTAGGTATCAGTCTACATTTTCTAAGCCCCGCTGATAAGGCAAAGGTGCATTTTGTGTAGTGGAATGTCGGGTCTTTCTCTCGGGTGAGGTCGGTATGGGTGAACCAGTGAATTCATGAGATTTCCTTTTCTCTTTAGTCGGATCAGTTAACGAGAGACATCACAGTGAACCCTACAGCAATCCCAATTTGTTAAGAGTCAATTACCTGACAGGTTTATGACACTATCGTTGGCATTCGGTGACCTCAGTCGATGCCGATTGACTCTGCCTTTATAATTTACCTGTCACAAATCTTCTCTATTCATTTAGTTTCAAAAGTGATGCCCTAGAATTTGAACGCCCCATTGTGCAAACACATCTTTTCGGATTCTGGAGGCATCACTATATAATATATATATATATATATATATATATATATATATATAGTTATAAAAATGATTGTACTGTTTTTTTAAGTATGCTTAAAAAACTAGTACATTTATTATTTTTTATAATCCTGTCATCAAATACGTGAAGCATACGTGAAACCTTACAATATATATATATATATATATATATATGGTATTTGTGGAAAAGGTGACTTACCGGTGAAACAGGTCACAATGGTTAGTTGATGCAAGATTCACAATGATAAGGCAGCGATATAACAAATATAAAGTGCTCAATACGTTGGTAAAGCAAAATTATTGTGATAATGGTACACGGTAATAACCTACTCGAGTTTCACCATAAAGATCTTCAGGGTTAAATCCACTGGATTAATCAAGATATTGATTAATTGCAGTTGATTGCAAGTGTGTATTTTTATCGCAAAAAATACACACGTGCAATCAACTGCAATTAATCAATATATTGATTAATCCAGTGGATTTAACCCTGAAGATCCTTATGGTGAAACTCGAGTAGGTTATTACCGTGTACCATTATCATAATATATATATATATATATATATATATAAAGAAAAATTGTGTATGTCTTTCTGTTTGTACAACGGACGAACGCATATCCTTTTATAAAGGAAATTTTTATGTAGACCAGAGTTGAATAAAAACCACACCCTATTTTTGTCCAAGAGAGTGTAAAAACCCTTTGATCCCCTCTTGGACAAAAATAGGGCGTGGTTTATACAAATATAATAAGTGTATAAATAAATGATATATAAGAATAATTTCAAAAAGGAAATAAAACAAATTAATAAAGAATAAAATTAAAAAAACAAATAAAAGATAAATAAAGAAAAAATAGGATAATGATAAATTTATAGCTTAAAAACAAGAATATATAAAGAATAAAAGATGATAAAACAAATATATAGAAAAATATAATAAATATAGATAAGAGATTTATTTTTAACTTTTTAAATCCCGAGCAACGCCAGGTAGCCCAGCTAGTCATAATATAATATCTTTTTTTCCCGTTCACTACACTTGACTAGTTTGTTACAAGTTGATTTCGATAAAGCATCCTCGACAAATTGCAGCAAACGAAATAACGAACAAGAAGAAAAAAAGGAGTAGTACATCGGGTAAGTAAGTAAAGTCGTCGGGGTGGCTTAATGTCGGTATCAACCAAACAGCGAGGGAGTCTATCCCCTTTTCACTAGCGCTAGACCAAGGAGATTGTTTTGGCATCTGAGGTGAAGCGCCACACCTACCATCAGCTCCTTACTTTACCGCACAGATCCCTGTGCTACTCATACGCTGAGTTGGCGAGGACCGGTATCGAACCAGGAACCTCAAGGTTACTAGATCGAACACTCTACCGACTGAGCTAAACCGGCCCTTTTTTTTCTATTACTCTTCTATATATAAGGAAGCCTAGGACATCTAAAAAAATAAAAGGGAATAAGTAGAAGAGACTCGGTTCTTTAGCCCTGTATAAACAACCAGGAAGGAAAGCTCTAAATTCAATAGTTTGCTAAAAATGACCATGTGTCACATCCTGATCGTAGTGAAGGGGCTGGGTAAATATATACATATATACTGGCTTAGATACACAGCTACTTGCTTTAATATAAAAAAAAAACAAAAAGCAAACAAAGGAGGGAAATAGTAGGTTAGACTGGGTTATTTAGCTTTGATTAGGCAACCAGTCTAAGAGAAGGAAAGCTCTGAATTCAATACTACGCTAAAAATAATGACCATGCGTCACATCCTGGTCATGGTGGAGGGGTTGTGTAAGTTCATACATATTTAAACACTTAGATACACAACAGAAGAATCTTCTTACTTCAACATTAAAAACAAAACAAAAAACAAACAATGAAAATAGTAGGGTTCTTTAGGTTTGATTAAGCAATCAGTTTAAGAAAAGGAAAACTCTAAATTCAAACCAGCTATTCTCTGCTTTTAAATTCACCTTGTGCCATATCCTACCCGTGACAGGGGGTGGGTAAATACATACAAAAGCTAGTATTTTCCTGACCTCCCACCAGGCCGCATTAACATAAGGTTATTTTAACGTGGGGGAGGGGACACCAAACCAAAACTGGCCAGTGCAAAAAGTGCGTGAATTCCTTCGTCATTCCTCTTTTGGGACACCAAAATAAATCTATTTGACTCATTAACGGGAGTAATGAAGGGATACTCCACACTCCACAGAACTTCAGTACTGGAGCCTCACCACCAGATGCAGGATACCCTCTTCTTTAGGAGGAGTCTTAACTCTCTGCAAAAAATATTCTACGCCGCACCAACTGGGATATGTTAAGCTCTGTGTATGAATTTAGCGATAAAAAAAAGATAATATGACAGTTTCCTCCTCAGACAGTGATTTTCAAACTTTATGGAGGCGGGACCCATTTCTATTTCAGGATTTATCTCGTGGACCCTCATATAAATAGAAATGAAAACTTATGGATACTCGTTGATATAATAAATATGTAAATACCTTGGTACCCCCTCACTATAATCTGATTGGACAGTGTCATGTATAAATAGTCGACACTGTGTTGGTACAGGCACCTATACCGAGATCTACACTTACTCGCTAGACTCCACCACGACTGCTCGGCAGACATATTGCTATTCGACGCACCAACGACTACTGCGATAATATACTAAATACCAACTTCAGAATATATCCCTTAACCCGGATATATCACTCGTATAAATAAAAATGAAATTCATCAAAAATATTTCATGAAAATCACATCCAATATTTGCACTGAGTAATGATATTTAGTTAGAAGGGAGTGCTTGCCTTGCTTGGCACTACTTCTTTTTCCACAAAAAGTCTAGATCTGTATTTTTGTCATCATATTGGTAAGTGCTGAATATACTGTTTCACATAAATATGTTATTGCAAAATGTAACAGCATTTTGACCACTTTTTGAGACAACAATGGATACTCAGAATCTACGCTAAGCCAATAAATTCTCGACTATAATACGCACTGACATTTTAGAATTTGTAGCAGCAAAATTTAACCTAAATTTAGCATTTAACTTTTTATCGGTTCGTGCTGGCTGAAAATGAGAATTTACATAATTTCCATTATGTTCTGGAACATAAAGTTTAGAGGTAGTTTAGGAGAAAAATTCACGGGAATGTTTATGGAAAAATGCAACAAGCTTACGGAGAGAATAAACAAACATACATTCCAGTGGATATATCTCTGTAAGTAAGTAAAGTCGACGGAGTAGCCTATTGACGCTATCAGTCAGACTGCGAGGGAGTCTATCTCCTTTTCACTAGCGCTAGATCTGGGAAATTGTTTTTGAATCTGGGGTGGAGCGCCACACCTACCACCAGCTCCGCACTTTACCGCACATATCCCTGTGCTACTCATACGCTGAATTGGCGAGGGTCGGTATTGAACCCGGAACCTTGTAGTCCCGAACCGGATGCTCTATCGACTGAGCTAAGCCGGCTCTAACGGCATAAAACATTAGTTTCGACGAAAGATATAACTTTAGGCCATCTCGTCTCGAATATGGTGAGGCATGTGGCCGGGGGAAAAAGTTAATTATATAGTTCTCATGTATAATACGCACCTCTAACTTTTTGGATGAAAAATCTGGAAAAATATCGCGTGTTATACATGAATAATTACTGTATGATTTTAAGGTAACTTTGGCTTCGCCATCGTGGTGTAGCGGTTAGAAAGCTAGTCTCAACAGATCCATTACTACTAAATAGCGAGTTTGATCTTCGCTTGATACCCCCATACCTGCGAATTTGTGTCACACTCGTGGCGAACGGGTTTAGTAAATACCTACTTTTTAGGTAAGTTTAAATAAATCAAGTTGAAATAAAGTTCAAAGGTGTCAGGCCAAAGCACTTAAAATTAAAGCACCTTTGTTGAGATAAAACTCAGAACAATGAAGACGACGGTGGTCCCATTTTTTTTTTTTTTTCATTCACCCTGTCATGAAGTGGTGCTTTCTTTCTTTTTGTCTTCCTCTCCTTCGCTTGGCTACCCTCTTAATTGATTGCGGCGACATACACTACATACATATGTATACATTACTATCATTCTCTGATGATGATGATGATCATCATCATCATCACCCTCTCCCTCTCTCTCTCTCTCTCTCTTTCTCTCTCTCTCTCTCTCTCTCTCTCTCTCTGTAAGTTCTCTAGAAACCACTGGTTTTCAAACATATTAGAGCCTTTCTATTTTCTGGGTCTATCTCGTGGACTCCATATGAATAGAAATGAAATGATAGCATGTCTATCTGCCTGGGGTTATTTTGTGACTTGTCTTCCTCTCCTTCGCCTCTGGCTACCCTCTCAATTGTTTGGCGACATACACTAATATGTACTCTACTATCACCCTCTACTCTCATCATCATCATCATCATCATTATCGTCGTGGTATGTGCAGTTCACTCTGCACAACAAGTCTAGGTATGGGACAATTAAGATGGTTGACTGATTTTAATCGCATGTCAACCCGTTTCGGGCGATTTTATGGCTAGAGGTTAGGAAATTGCGAATGTTTATAGGTACATTTTTGTCTCGTTTCTTAAGAGTTTTTTTCCACGCGGTTATATGATATCAAGTATTCTGTTTAATACAAATTATTTACAAGCATATCTATTCGACCCATAGATAGGACTCTAACAGGTACCACCACTGCGGGTCAGTCTATTTTGGTCATCATATAAATAAATTCTGAAAATGCTGTTTCGCATAAAAATATTGTTGCAAATGGTAGCATCATTTTGACCACCTTTCGAGACAACAATGGATCTTCAGAAGCCACGCTAAGCCAAGATTTTGGGAGTGGTTGTTGTTTAAGGGCACCTATGCAAATTCAGTTTAAACAGTAACCACTCTCAAAATTTTGGCTTAGCGTGGCTTCTGAAGATCTAGTGTTGTTTCAAAAGGTGGTCAAAATGATGCTACCATTTGCAACAATATATTTATGCGAAACAGCATTTTCAGCACTTATTAATATGACGACCAAAATAGACTGACTTTGGTTTTCAAACTGTGATCCGTGGACAACAGCGGTCTTGACAATTTGAATTATCCAATTAGCAATTTTCCAGTTACATATTTGCGGTTCTATCACTAATCGGATAATTCAAAATTTCAAGACATCCTTGCAGCGTTTGCGGACCCCTGTTGTTGACGATGCGACTCGCTGTCATCCTCGGGTCAACATAAAGTCTTTTAAACGTGGGGAGTCACGCACAAACGGAAGCTCATGCTCTGGTCAGTGCCAAAGGTTGCTTAGTACCATCTGCATTCCACTTTTGGGCGCCTCAAGCACCGAACAATAAACCCAGCCCTAACCTCCCTTTTAAATGAGGGAGCAGGTGCAGCCTGGGGGGACCGCCTCCTGGGACCATGCGATTTATTTTACTTCACTTACCCGCGCTGAGGCATGAAATAAACAGTTGCTCAGAATAAAAGAAAAAGAAAAAATAACTACTTATACAAAGAAAGTTTTTTTTAACAGTATGTGGATAAAAATTAGGCATTGACAATAGACAATATTGTTTGTGGCGAAGGTTGGCGATGAATATCAGATTCTGCCCAGGGCTCCATAAAAGTTTGGTTCACATCCACAGGTTGCGTTCACATCCACATAGATATTTTGAAATTTCATCATACCTTCACGTGATTATGATGCCGTCAAACATCTGCTTTAAACAATCTTATTTTCAATAAACACCTGGACACATTCAATATCAAGTTTATTAGTCACGGACATACATTGAAACATAGGAATCTTTGAAATCAACAAACACAAACTGGGTTTCTTTGTTTGTTGCTTGTTTTTTTTTTTTTTTTTTTTTTTTGTTTTGTTTTTTACTCTAATCTTTATTGCTCGAAATGCATATATATATATATATACCAACCACTCCGCACGAACAGGATGCGACACAAGGTCAATTTCTTAAGCGGAGTTTAACAGGTTTGAATTCAGAGTTTTCCTTCTCTTAGACTGGTTACCTAGTCATGGTTAAAGAGTCCAGTCTGCCCTGCTATTTATCCATAGCTGGAGGGAGAATTGGATTCATACCTTTCTCAATGGTATTAGCACTGTGATAATGCAAACAGCTTCAGTCCAGGAATGGATATATATATATATATATATATATATATATATATATGTGTGTGTGTGTGTGTGTGTGTGTGTGAGAGAGAGAGAGAGAGAGAGAGAGAGAGAGGGGAGAACGAGAGAGAGTAAATCTATATATACTTTTGAATAGACTAAAAAATGTATTTAAAACTCAAAAGTATATTTTAGCTTATAAAAATAATTAAAACAGAAGAACATCATTAATCATTAATAATTACTTAAAAAAAAATTATTTAGTAAATTGATAGGCATAAACAAAAATGGCACCTGTCTGTGTTTAGAAGGTTAATAAAGAATGTTAAAGATACGCACTTTTCATAGCGAAAAAAATCTAATACAGAGTATAGATCCCAACTTTTTACGTAAAAATGAAATAAAAAGAAATAAAAAAAAAAGAAAAACAGGTTTAATTACACAGGATTTTGTAATTTGAACTTTGATGTTTACTTGAAACTATATAATTGTGTGCAAACAAATGATTGTCATTAAACATAAATTATTACTTAAAATCATCTGATCATTTGCATTAGGTAGGAATACTTGATACCATTTAATTTAGTAAAAAAACTCTTAAAAATAACTACATAAAAAATGTAAATATAAATGTAAAGTTAACACAAATCCCCATATTCTATGCCTAAAATAACCCTAGACGGGTTATCATGCCGTTAGAATTAATCAATCAATCATATAAGTAGCTGGAGGGTAAATGAATTTATGACTTTCACAAGGGTATTAATACTTTGCAGGGTATACAGTCAGCGTATTCTAAACCCCGTCGACGGGTGACTACACGTGTTAGATTATATATCAGATTAATTATAAAATTAAATGGTATATTTGTAAAATGAAGGCATGATTTTGTGCAGAGGTATCAATTCTCTCTTCTCTCTCTCCCCCCCCCCTCTCTCTCTCTCTCTCTCTCTCTCTCACTTCTTTTTGTTAACTCTTCCTACGACAGGTGTTTTTAACCATCCAAGCCTTCGCTTTTGAAGTGGCGTCCATCTTAATGCTACCAACCCTGACAAAAATGATGGAATTAAAATACTTAGAGTACGTTTATTTGGCAGTAAATGAACAAATAAGAGATAACACACAAAACATCTTTTATTTAATAGCTGAACATTCTGGCTTCTTAAAATATACCGCGAACAAAGCAGATTAAAATATTTTATTGTGTGCATTTAATCCTGCAAGTTAAAAGAAATAGATTTGGAATACAATGTCAGTCTAGAAGACATCTCAAACATTTTACTTGATTCACTCCTTGAAACAGATTTAATTTTCATTCCTCACCCCAATAAATTTTCATTCCTCACCCCCAATAAAATATTTAATACTAAACTACAAACTAATTTACCAGTGTCTGATACAATTTACATGAGAAAAGAATCAGTAAACTATAAATGCAAACGGGCCTTTTAATTCTTGAATTATTTTTAATGAGATGTATGGGTTTCGTAGGCAGGGAAAAGATTACAAACATCATATTGCAAGTTTGTGAATTTGATCTGAATATCACTACGTTCCGGGTTCAAAATGCTTCTCTCTGTTTGCCTAGTAAATAAAGCACATAGCTAAGCACATATTCCACCATATACAAATTTGGAAAAGCTAGTAAAATAGGCTCAACAGTTACACAAAGTTTGGGATATTTTGCTACTGTTTTCGATACCTGGCAACTAGTCAACATTTTGTACTACGATTTTTGTTCTGTTATAAAGAGATTTATAAATGCAAACTAATAAATTCACCCCCTATGCTTTTATTCACCCAGGCAAAATTTTATTCATCCCTAGGGGTATATATAAACCACCCGAGAATCCACAAGCTAGAAAGTAACAAGACTATTTTTTGTTTTTTGTTTTTCAGGTTGGCAACCCTGTTAAAAATAAATGTTGAACATGAACACTTGTTTATCCATTGATCTTTTTGTCTTAGCACATATTTCATCGTATTGGTTACATAAATACCCTATACTTGCAACCTTGTGATGAACGGGTTTGGAAAATATAAGGGCGTTTCATCGTGGTGTAATGTTTAGCAGGCTAGTCTCGCAGATTCGTTTCTACTGAATAATGCCCCATACTTGGGACCTTGTGTCACATTCTATCCATGACAAACGGGTTAAATACCGACAAATGAATAGCAAGTTCGATCTTTGCTGGATGCCCCATACTTCTGGCCTTGTGTCACATCCTACCCGTGGGGAATGGGCTAGGTAAATATATACTCGTTTACAAGTCAAGTTTCAAAAATACATTTTTCAAAGATAAAACTGGAACAGATGGTGTTCATTTCACCACTGACACTTCTTGAAAAGTGTGTGAATGTGGGGATTAAAAATATACAAAAATAAAAACAAAATAAAAAAGAACAAACTCCCATGGGGCCTTGACCGGAAATACCATCTGAATATACCCGACAAAAAGGCCTAACTCCCTTCCCCCAAAAGAATCCCTCGGTCATTCTAACTGAGGACGCAACAGGGTGTAGTTCGTTTCCTTAGCTAGGGCCATGTGCCATCGCTATCAACCTCTATGACTCCGTTCAATAAAGCCTGAGCTATGAAACCACCTTCTGCCTTTGTCTCTTTCCTTTTCTTTCCTCTTCGTTCCTTTCGTTCCATTTCAGCTCACCAGCCCAGAAGAACTAAGAACCAAGCTTTTATATGGGGCTAAAATACCAAGTACCAAACAAACCTTAAATTAGCCCCATATGAATACACAAAAGGTAAATAGCAAGACAGATGGAGACCTATGGCCTTGTAAAAAGCCATTCATCTTAGGAGTTCAATAATGGTGAGATATTTTTTTTTTGCTTCTGACACGATGTAACCCAGTACAATCTGTCAAATGTTGTTGTTAGGAAGACCTAACAAAATAGAGTTGCTCCCCTTTGATTAGTAGGGGACTGATGGGAAACCCGGAAATGGGGTTTTCGCCATATTAATTTTGGACTGGAGTTTGGACTGCGTGGAGGCAGCTGACCACGTGCCCAGCACGGTTGAGCTACTTAAGTCACTTTTAGGGTAGAAGCATTCTCTACCCTGTGTTAAATAAAACCTTGTTAATTTTCCAACAACCTGGTCTTTTCAGTCTTCCGTATTTTATCTGTATGTAAAAACATAACAGTTGTTTGGAGAGTAGACGAGCGCAGCAAAGTAAACCCCGTTGCCATGAAGATAATCGCATTGTTTGTTTGTTTGTTTGTTTTTTGTTTAATGGCATATCAACCTTTCTGGGTTATTTAATGCCAATTATCCTTGTAGAAGAACACTAAAGGAAAATGAGCGGAGTGACCTATTACTATTGACGGTATCAGCGGACAGAGAGAGAGAGAGAGAGAGAGAGAGAGAGAGAGAGAGAGAGAGAGAGAGAGAGAGAGAGAGAGAGAGTCTATCCCCTTTTCACTAGCGCCACACCAGGGATATTGTTTTTGCATTTGAGGTGGAGCACCACACCTACCAGAACCTTATGGTTCCTAGGCAGATACTATACCAACTGAGCTATAACATAATTGTGGGATGAGAGGGTTCATACTCTTGCCAAGGGTATTAGTTCGAAAGTGAACGTAATAGAGTGACTGGAGTTTAAACTAGTTTACTATGCTATCGCAGTTCAGCACGTTACCCAATTCAACACGAGACCCCCTCCTACTCGGCATGGCGTTACTAATAGGTTACAAGAAACGTTAATCCAACTTCTTTTTAAATGTCTTTTTCTGCATAAAATATTCTAATGATTTAAGCGTGGAGGACATATTTTTAAACATGGTCATTCAAAGAAGGTGTTGTAGGAAATGGAATCGGGAATCCGAGTTCAAATCCTAGAAGAGACAGTTTACGTTTCATTTTTCGCTAATGTCCCGAGGAAAGGCATGAATTTTTTGTCACCCCACTCCTGCACTGGCTACGGGTAAAATAGTAGGACAGACTGGGTTCTTTATCATTGGTAAGGCAATCAGTCTAAGGGAGAGAAAACTGAATTCAAACAAGCTTTTTATCGCTTAAGAATTGACCATGTGCCACACCCTACTCGTGGTGGGATGTTGAAGGGCGTTTAAATGTATACACAAAAGGCACGAAGCCATGAAAATATTCGCTAGTTATCTGATCGGTAAAGTAAATATGCGAATTTCCAGTGGCAGTAAGGGAGTCAGGGAGGGTCAGCTACCCTAGGGCGCAACTCAGGGGAGGGTGCAAAATTGCCCTAACCCAAAAGCTTTTGCAGTACTTTTACATTGAAATATATTGCCTAACTTTTGCCACTATACTCCTGAACTATGAATGAGTAGAATTTGAAAATATGTGGGTAGGTGAAGCTTTGAAAGATTGGCCTCTGGATGGAGCACCGGACCGAACTCTTGCACCTTCTGTACCCCCTGGATCACGCCGTTGGGACACCACTGAGAATTTCCACTGTTCACCTAATAAGATGCAGTCATTTTGAATAAGAATAAGACACAATCAAGTTATCTCGTCGTGGTGCGAAAGTGACGGGTTGCAAGGTCGACTTATTTTGTACTCGGCAGCGAATAAGTTAAAACGTCCCTACTGGTAACGGAAGTGGAAAGGAAATAATCAAGCAAGTCAATGAACACCGAAATACAATCAACTAATGAGAGGCGATTATATTGGCGGGAGATTAGAGCATATGTGACAATTTTTGGAGATAACACTGGAAGATGTGGAACACAAAAGCAATGTTTATGAGGACAGGAAGTAATTAATTTACACATACATACATACACACACACACGCACGCAAACACACACACACGCACGCACGCACGCACGCACGCACATACATACATACATACATACATACACATTTTTAAATAAGTATATTGACACATACAGTTGTGTTATCTCCAGTAAAAAAAGCGTCTATATTCTGAAGAAGAAATATAAGTTACTTCCAAATTGACAAAATATATAGGGTGTTTCAAAAATTTGATTTCATTTGAGATGTACAAGGTGTTTCAGAAAAATGAATGTCATTGCGTAAAACTGACAAATTCTCGTTCAAATGATCTCAAATTTTAACAGCAGGTGTAGAAACAGCTCAAAGTTCTATGTGTAATGTTTAAACGACTTTTAAAAGGCATTTCTATACCTGAAAAGAAAAAAAAACTAAAACAGAATTTTTAATTATATATACACATGCTGTTAAAATCTGATATCAACTGAACGATAATTCGTTCATGTATTAGATTACGAAATTATATTTTCTGAAATACATTGTATATATGTATTTACTAACCCCTCCACAACGAGCAGGATGTGACTCAAGGCCAATTTTTAAATGAATTTTAACAAATTTAAATTCAGAGTTTTCCTTCTCTTAGACTGGTTGCCATAACCAGATTAAATGGCCCAGTATGTCCTTCTATTTACCCATAGTTGGACGGAGTATAGTTAGATGCTACCTTTTCCCACGACCTTTAGCGTCCTTTGAAATACAAACAATCTATAAACTCACCCCCCCCAAAAAAAAAAACAAAAAAACACCATAAGTTCCCTTATCCCCACAAACCCCAAAACTGCAACATTTTACACAACTTCAAACTACAAAAACTCCCCAATCTCATAGCAAAGTAATCATTCAACCCCACCACAACCAACACCAACCCACTCACACTCCCAAATGGTGATTGGAACAAGATAGAAGAGCTTTATTTTCATTATTATAGAAAAAAATGTAAAACTGAATAGAATACAAGAGGAGAATAGAACTGAAAATTAAGAAAAAATAACTGTGAACAATAAAAAATATACAGGGGGATGGGTAAATTGTCTTAATCTTAAATTATCAATTTCGCACATGCGTCTTTTTTTTTTTTTCCAGGTTTTGTCTGCTGTACAGCAAACTAGAGTCAATTGGGCACTGTGTGTGAAGAGATTCACTCATCCAAGATTTTAGAAACACTGCTACACTGCTTGGCATTCACGTTGAAAGGTTCAATACAAAGATTTCAGAGTGTTTGGATGTCAATCTGAAGACAATGAAAGATTCGAAAAGAGTCGGCTGAGTCCTATAGTGATTACGAAGGTACAGCAAATTTCCTGGTGAGATCCAGGCTATGATTGACAACGATCTCAGCAAATGAATCAGTACCTTAACCAGGTACATAGGAGTGTCTGGGTTTCTTAACAGGGTGGCAGTGCATGAAGACATTCGCTATATCTCATACAAGATGAAAAAGGGCCAATTTTTTATCACAGGTCATGAAGGACAAGAGGAAAGACCACATTGCAAAGCTTTTCAATAGACTCAAGCAATATTTTGAACCACTCAGTTGGCGATCAATCTGCACTACGATTTGTTTAAAGTGGTCTGTTGCTTGTGCGATGCAAACCACACTCTCTCCATCAAAACAACATAGCTTATACAGATGCACTATGTGCCGCACGTTAGGTGTTTGTTTTGATCGCATGTTGTTTTATCACGGAGTTTGACCTCACCGGAACATCAGGTATATGGTTTTAGTGGGTTTTGGTATAATGGGTTTTTCTGGAAGTTGGAAGTTCGGTGGCTTGAGATGATTTTGCTCAGGCTTTAAAATATAAACCCCCCCCACATATATATATATATATATATATGTGTGTGTGTGTGTGTGTGTGTGTGTCTGTGTGTGTGTGTGTGTGTGCGCGCGTGTGTCAAAATCTTCAAGATCCTTCTCGAGGAAACTTGGATAGTTAATTTCTGACACTGATCATGTACCCTAAACCGGGTCTACAAGTTTATTTTGAGCACTTTTCAATATCTATTATCTTGACACATTTGGTTTATTTTTCTACCTTTTTTCCACAGTCTAAATTGATCATTTTTTTTTGTCCATTGAGTTTTTCCTCTAAGTTTCAAAAGATACTATATTATATAGAACTATATCATCAATACACACACACACACACACACACACACACATATTAGTTTGGTGACAGCGTTTCAATGCTATAAGTAAGTCGTCGGGGTGGCCTAAAGTCAGTATCAGCCAATCAGCGAGGGAGTCTATCCCCTTTTCACTAACGCTAGACCAAGGGGATTGTTTTTGCGTCTGAGGTTGAGTGCCACACCTACCATCAGCTCCTTACTTTACCGCACATATCCCTGTGCTACTCATACGCTGAGTTGGCGAGGGCCGGTATCGAACTAGGAACCTTGTGATTTCTAGCCGAACGCTCTACCGACTGAGCTAACCCTACCCTTTGTTTCGTAATTAATAACATATAATAATGTCTGTTTTAATTGTATACGAACCCAATAGAAATAATGAAATCCTGGTAACTTCAAAAAGAAAATTAAATTTTTATTTTGTTTAATTGCTAGGGGTTTATCTATATATGAGATATACTATAACTATATATATATATATAGTAAAATGTCTAATAAACAAATATATAAGACCCTCTTTGTTCAAAATTAGTGACATTTCTACAAAATCATCAGCGGGATTATTGTTTCCTAATACAATCAAACAGCAATGGTCAGATAATAAACCAATGAGACTTGTAATTCTATTCTCGATTAATGTCTCTCCGAATAAATAAAAAATCTCGGTTAATGAAGTCGATCGTTTTCATTGGATGAATATGGAATCAGTTCTAAGCAGAAACAGTTCAGAACTGAAAGTGACAAGCCACCATAAAAAATAATGTAAAATATATATCCAAGGTTAAAGTCAATAAATACGTTTATGTTTATAGACACGTACAGTTGTTTTCACTCCAAGAATTCCCCCCACCAAAAAAAAAACAAAAAAACAACTAAATAACAACCAAAAAAAGAAATTATATATTATGTAGAACAAATCTTAGTTGCTTACAAATTTTATATATATATATATATATATATATGTGTGTGTGTGTGTGTTATCCACAGACACGTGTTTTGATGTTTACTTCTCATCAGTGCGGCTCGACTTTTAACAGCTATCTCTAGCCGGGATCGAAAGCCGACAGAATTTTCGTCTGCCAAGTTCCTTACCGTTGCAGCCATCAGCGGCTGTCAGTCTCGGTGAACAATTGATTGATCCATACTTTACGGGGGGGGTTACAATCACCAGAGAACTCAAATCTGTAAACAGCGGACAGGCGAGTAACGGCTTATGCCAAACGGGGAAATTTCAATTAATGTCCCCTCACCCCACAGTGCTCTACCATGGGAGTGGAAAGCGTAATATCAGTCATCCACAGACACATGTTTCGAAGTTTACTTACCATCAGTGCGGCTCGACTTTTAACAGCTACCTCTAGCCGGGATCGAAACCCGACAAAATTTTCAAATATATATATATATATATATATATTACAACAGTGTATGATTATTGCTATCTCACTTGGTGAGTTAGCGGGAGTTAATATTTGCGATATTATTAAGAGAGTGCTCAATATCTGTGACAGAGCTATAATAATAATAATAATAATAATAATAATAATAATAATAATAATAATAATAATAATAATAATAAAAACTAGAAAACTAGAAAACAAAAATGGGAAGAAAAACAATTATATGGACACTTCAAACGACAAATCGGAGAGGTCGCACATGAAATGACTTGGGCATGGTTAAGAAAAGGAAACCTCAAAAGGGAGACTGAATCACTAATAATTGCTGCACAAAAAATGACATAAGGACAAACTATATCGAAGCAAAAATTGATAAAAAATAATAAAAAACTAGAAAACTAGAAAACAAAAATGGGAAGAAAAACAATTATATGGACACTTCAAACGACAAATCGGAGAGGTCGCACATGAAATGACTTGGGCATGGTTAAGAAAAGGAAACCTCAAAAGGGAGACTGAATCACTAATAATTGCTGCACAAAATAATGACATAAGGACAAACTATATCGAAGCAAAAATTGATAAAACACAACAAAATAGTAAATGTAGACTATGTGGTGACAGAGTTGAGACTATAAACCATGTATTAAGCGAATGTAGCAAACTAGCACAACGGGAATACAAAACTAGGCACGACTGGGTTGGGAAGGTGATCCACTGGGAATTATGCAAAAAATTAAACTTTGACCATACAGCAAAATGGTATATGCATAAAACTAGAATCTGTTCTTGAGAATGAAACGCATAAAATTCTCTGGAGCTTTGAGAAAAAAACGGATCACCTTATCCCAGCAAGAAGACCAGACCTAGTATTGGTTAACAAAAAATAAAGAACTTGTCAACTAGTGGATTTTGGAGTTCCAGCAGGTCACAGGGTGAAGCTGAAGGAAAACGAAAAGATGGTCAAATATCTGGACCTAGCCAGAGAACTGAAAAACTATGAATATGAAAGTCAATGTGATACCAATTGTAGTTGGTGCACTTGGAACGGTCCCAAAAAGCTTGGAAAATCTGGAAATCAGAGGAAGAATGAGACCATCCAGACTACTGCACTGTTGCAATCTGCCAGAATACTCAGAAGAATCCTAGACCCGAGGAGACTTGTCACTCAGACTCCAGGGAAATACCACCAGCTAATGCTGGTGTGAAAAACTAAGAATGAATAAATAAATAATTATTCGTTTTTTGTTTTTGTATATATATTTAATTACATGAATTAAATATATATACAAACTAATATATATATATATATATATATATATATTTATATATATATATGTGTGTGTGTGTGTGTGTGTGTGTGTGTGTGTCTAGTGTGTGTGTGTGTGTGAGAGAGAAAGGTAGACAAACGCGGAATGTTGTAGAAAATGGATGTTTATTGTCTACAACATCCCGTGTTTGTCTACCTTTCTCCACATATTGTTGGATTAATTTCCTCATATTTCTCCCATATATATTATATATATATATATATATATATATATATATATATATATATATAATATTCCTCGGGTTGTAAAAGTCCATTTTCGAGGCAGAGAGTACTCCTCTATACTTGGAAAGCTGACGTAATATAATCTTTAATTTTCTCCGGTGTCCGTCTGACTAAGTGCCATATTAAACTGCACTAAAAATCAAATATATATATTTACCAACCCCTCCGCACGAGCAGGATGTGACACAAGGTCAATTTCTTAAGCGGAGTTCAACAGGTTTGAATTCAGAGTTTTCCTTCTCCTAGACCGGTTGCCTAACCAAGGTTAAAGAGCCCAGTCTGCCCTACTATTTACCCATAGCTGGAGGGAGAATTGGATTCATACCTTTCCCAAGAGTATTAGCGCTAAGTGAAATGCAATTACCACGTCCAGGATTTGAACCCAGGGCGACGAGTTCATTTCCTATGACTTTAACCATTAAAAATCAATATAAGATCCTCCTAAAACTCTCTCTCTCTCTCTCTCTCTCTCTCTCTCTCTCTCTCTCTCTCTCTCTCTCTCTCTGAAAAAGAACCCACAAGCCTAGAAATAAAAACAGCTTCCTTGTGACTCTACGATTTGCGTATGTTGTTTCTACTAACAACTACTACTACGACCCGACTGGCCGTATGCTACAATAGTTAAATATGCAAAAAGTATGATAATCTTGATTTAACGCTCTCTCACTCTTTCTTAAAAGTAGGGTTGTAAAATATTTACATTGATTTGCCGACAAAAATCTAGGGAGAGGCGTTTAAAATATCTACATTAATTTGCCTACCAAAAAAAAGTGACTAAAACACGACTCGTAAAATATCTGGAGGAATGAGGGGGTTCATTTCCATGGGTATTAGTCCGAAAGTGAATTCAGTGCGGTCTTTGGTTAATGGGTTTTTCTGGAAGTTTGGAAGTTCCGTGGCTTGAGATGATTTTGCTCAGGCTTTAAAATATAAACCCCCCCCACATATATATATATATATATATATGTTGGTGTGTGTGTGTGTGTGTGTGTGTGTGTGGTGTGTGTGTGCGCGCGTGTGTCAAAATCTTCAAGATCCTTCTCGAGGAAACTTGGATAGTTAATTTCTGACACTGATCATGTACCCTAAACGGGTCTACAAGTTTATTTGAGCACTTTTCAATATCTATTATCTTGACACATTTGGTTTATTTTTCTACCTTTTTTCCACAGTCTAAATTGATCATTTTTTTTTGTCCATTGAGTTTTTCCTCTAAGTTTCAAAAGATACTATATTATATAGAACTATATCATCAATACACAACACACCACACACACACACACATATTAGTTTGGTGACAGCGTTTCAATGCTATAAGTAAGTTCGTCGGGGTGGCCTAAAGTCAGTATCAGCCAATCAGCGAGGAGTCTATCCCCTTTTCACTAACGCTAGACCAAGGGATTGTTTTTGCGTCTGAGGTTGAGTGCCACACCTACCATCAGCTCCTTACTTTACCGCACATATCCCTGTGCTACTCATACGCTGAGTTGGCGAGGGCCGGTATCGAACTAGGAACCTTGTATTTCTAGCCGAACGCTCTACCGACTGAGCTAACCCTACCTTTGTTTCGTAATTAATAACATATAATAATGTCTGTTTTAATTGTATACGAACCCAATAGAAATAATGAAAATCCTGGTAACTTCAAAAAGAAAATTAAATTTTTATTTTGTTTAATTGCTAGGGGTTTATCTATATATGAGATATACTATAACTATATATAATATATATATAGTAAAATGTCTAATAAACAAATATATAAGACCCTCTTTGTCAAAATTAGTGACATTTCTACAAAATCATCAGCGGGATTATTGTTTCCTAATACAATCAAACAGCAATGGTCAGATAATAAACCAATGAGACTTGTAATTCTATTCTCGATTAATGTCTCTCGAATAAATAAAAAATCTCGTTAATGAAGTCGATCGTTTTCATTGGATGAATATGGAATCAGTTCTAAGCAGAAACAGTTCAGAACTGAAAGTGACAAGCCACCATAAAAAAAAAATAATGTAAAATATAATCCAAGTTAAAGTCAATAAATACGTTTATGTTTATAGACACGTACAGTTGTTTTCACTCCAAGAATTCCCCCCACCAAAAAAAAAACAAAAAACAACTAAATAACAACCAAAAAAAGAAATTATATATTATGTAGAACAAATCTTAGTTGCTTACAAATATATTTATATATATATATATATATATATATGTGTGTGTGTGTGTGTTATCCACAGACACGTGTTTTGATGTTTACTTCTCATCAGTGCGGCTCGACTTTTAACAGCTATCTCTAGCCGGGATCGAAAGCCGACAGAATTTTCGTCTGCCAAGTTCCTTACCGTTGCAGCCATCAGCGGCTGTCAGTCTCGGGTGAACAATTGATTGATCCATACTTTACGGGGGGGGGTTACAATCACCAGAGAACTCAAATTGTAAACAGCGGACAGGCGAGTAACGGCTTATGCCAAACGGGGAAATTTCAATTAATGTCCCCTCACCCCACAGTGCTCTACCATGGAGTGGAAAGCGTAATATCAGTCATCCACAGGACACTTTCAAACAAGCTTTTTATCGCTTAAGAATTGACCATGTGCCACACCCCTACTCGTGGTGGGATGTTGAAGGGCGTTTAAACGTATACACAAAAGGCACGAAGCCATGAAAATATTCGCTAGTTATCTGATCGGTAAAGTAAATATGCGAATTTCCAGTGGCAGAAAGGGAGTCAGGGAGGGTCAGCTACCCTAGGGCGCAACTCAGGGGAGGGTGCAAAATTGCCCTAACCCAAAAGCTTTTGCAGTACTTTTACATTGAAATATATTGCCTAACTTTTGCCACTATACTCCTGAACTATGAATGAGTAGAATTTGAAAATATGTGGGTAGGTGAAGCTTTGAAAGATTGGCCTCTGGATGGAGCACCGGACCGAACTCTTGCACCTTCTGTACCCCTGGATCACGCCGTTGGGACACCACTGAGAATTTCCACTGTTCACCTAATAAGATGCAGTCATTTTGAATAAGAATAAGACACAATCAAGTTATCTCGTCGTGGTGCGAAAGTGACGGGTTGCAAGGTCGACTTATTTTGTACTCGGCAGCGAATAAGTTAAAACGTCCCTACTGGTAACGGAAGTGGAAAGGAAATAATCAAGCAAGTCAATGAACACCGAAATACAATCAACTAATGAGAGGCGATTATATTGGCGGGAGATTAGAGCATATGGTGACAATTTTTGGAGATCATCATAAAACCTAATAACACTGGAAGATGTGGAACACAAAAGCAATGTTTATGAGGACAGGAAGTAATTAATTTACACATACATACATACACACACATACGCACGCAAACACACACACACGCACGCACGCACGCACATACATACATACATACATACATACACATTTTTAAATAAGTATATTGACACATACAGTTGTGTTATCTCCAGTAAAAAAAGCGTCTATATTCTGAAGAAGAAATATAAGTTACTTCCAAATTGACAAAATATATAGGGTGTTTCAAAAATTTGATTTCATTTGAGATGTACAAGGTGTTTCAGAAAAATGAATGTCATTGCGTAAAACTGACAAATTCTCGTTCAAATGATCTCAAATTTTAACAGCAGGTGTAGAAACAGCTCAAAGTTCTATGTGTAATGTTTAAACGACTTTTAAAAGGCATTTCTATACCTGAAAAGAAAAAAAACTAAAACAGAATTTTTAATTATATATACACATGCTGTTAAAATCTGATATCAACTGAACGATAATTCGTTCATGTATTAGATTACGAAATTATATTTTCTGAAATACATTGTATATATGTATTTACTAACCCCTCCACAACGAGCAGGATGTGACTCAAGGCCAATTTTTAAATAAATTTTAACAAATTTAAAATTCAGAGTTTTCCTTCTCTTAGACTGGTTGCCATAACCAGATTAAATGGCCCAGTATGTCCTTCTATTTACCCATAGTTGGACGGAGTATAGTTAGATGATACCTTTCCCACGACCTTTAGCGTCCTTTGAAATACAACAATCTATAAACTCACCCCCAACCAAAAAAAAAAAAACACCATAAGTTCCCTTATCCCCACAAACCCCCAAAACTGCAACATTTTACACAACTTCAAACTACAAAAACTCCCCAATCTCATAGCAAAGTAATCATTCAACCCCACCCAACAACACCAACACCACCACTCACACTCCCAAATGGTGATTGGAACAAGATAGAAGAGCTTTATTTTTCATTATTATGGAAAAAAATGTAAAAATGAATAGAATACAAGAGGAGAATAGAACTGAAAATTAAGAAAAAATAACTGTGAACAATAAAAATGGGATGGGTAAATTGTCTTAATCTTAAATTATCAATTTCGCACATGCGTCTTTTTTTCTTTTTTTTTTTCAGGTTTTGTCTGCTGTACAGCAAACTAGAGTCAATTGGGCACTGTGTGTGAAGAGATTCACTCATCCAAGATTTTAGAAACACTGCTACACTGCTTGGCATTCACGTTGAAAGGTTCAATACAAAGATTTCAGAGTGTTTGGATGTCAATCTGAAGACAATGAAAGATTCGAAAAGAGTCGGCTGTCCTATAGTGATTACGAAGGTACAGCAAATTTCCTGGTGAGATCCAGGCTATGATTGACAACGATCTCAGCAAATGAATCAGTACCTTAACCAGGTACATAGGAGTGTCTGGGTTTCTTAACAGGGTGGCAGTGCATGAAGACATTCGCTATATCTCATACAAGATGAAAAAGGGCCAATTTTTTATCACAGGTCATGAAGGACAAGAGGAAAGACCACATTGCAAAGCTTTTCAATAGACTCAAGCAATATTTTGAGCCACTCAGTTGGCGATCAATCTGCACTACGATTTGTTTAAAGTGGTCTGTTGCTTGTGCGATGCAAACCACACTCTCTCCATCAAAACAACATAGCCTATACAGATGCACTATGTGCCGCACGTTAGGTGTTTGTTTTGATCGCATGTTGTTTTATCACGGAGTTTGACCTCACCGGAACATCAGGTATATGGTTTTAGTGGGTTTTGGTGTAATGGGTTTTTTCTCAGATTGGAAGTTCGGCGGCTTGAGATGATTTTGCTCAGGCTTTAAAATATAAATCCCCCCCACATAATATATATTATATATATATGTATGTGTGTGTGTGTGTGTGTGTGTGTGTGTGTGTGTGTTGTGCGCGCGTGTGTGTCAAAATCTTCAAGATCCTTCTCGAGAACTTGGATAGTTAATTTCTGACACTGATCATGTACCCTAAACCGGGTCTACAAGTTTATTTTGAGCACTTTCAATATCTATTATCTTGACACATTTGGTTTATTTTTCTACCTTTTTTCCACAGTCTAAATTGATCATTTTTTTTGTCCATTGAGTTTTTCCTCTAAGTTTCAAAAGATACTATATTATATAGAACTTATCATCATACACACACACACACACACACACACACACATATTAGTTTGGTGACAGCGTTTCAATGCTATAAGTAAGTCCGGGGTGGCCTAAAGTCAGTATCAGCCAATCAGCGAGGGAGTCTATCCCCTTTTCACTAACGCTAGACCAAGGGGATTGATTTTGCGTCTGAGGTTGAGTGCCACACCTACCATCAGCTCCTTACTTTACCGCACATATCCCTGTGCTACTCATACGCTGAGTTGGCGAGGGCCGGTATCGAACTAGGAACCTTGTGATTTCTAGCCGAACGCTCTACCGACTGAGCTAACCCTACCCTTTGTTTCGTAATTAATAACATATAATAATGTCTGTTTTAATTGTATACGAACCCAATAGAATATATGAAATCCTGGTAACTTCAAAAAGAAAATTAAATTTTTATTTTGTTTAATTGCTAGGGTTTATCTATATATGAGATATACTATAACTATATATATATATATTATAGTAAAATGTCTAATAAACAATATATAAGACCCTCTTTGTTCAAAATTAGTGACATTTCTACAAAATCATCAGCGGGATTATTGTTTCCTAATACAATCAAACAGCAATGGTCAGATAATAAACCAATGAGACTTGTAATTCTATTCTCGATTAATGTCTCTCCGAATAAATAAAAAATCTCGGTTAATGAAGTCGATCGTTTTCATTGGATGAATATGGAATCAGTTCTAAGCAGAAACAGTTCAGAACTGAAAGTGACAAGCCACCATAAAAAATAATGTAAAATATATATCCAAGGTTAAAGTCAATAAATACGTTTATGTTTATAGACACGTACAGTTGTTTTCACTCCAAGAATTCCCCCCACCAAAAAAAAAACAAAAAAACAACTAAATAACAACCAAAAAAAGAAATTATATATTATGTAGAACAAATCTTAGTTGCTTACAAATTTTATATATATATATATATATATATATATATATAGTGTGTGTGTGTGTGTGTGTGTGTGTGTTATCCACAGACACGTGTTTTGATGTTTACTTCTCATCAGTGCGGCTCGACTTTTAACAGCTATCTCTAGCCGGGATCGAAAGCCGACAGAATTTTCGTCTGCCAAGTTCCTTACCGTTGCAGCCATCAGCGGCTGTCAGTCTCGGGTGAACAATTGATTGATCCATACTTTACGGGGGGGGGGTTACAATCACCAGAGAACTCAAATATGTAAACAGCGGACAGGCGAGTAACGGCTTATGCCAAACGGGGAAATTTCAATTAATGTCCCCTCACCCCACAGTGCTCTACCATGGGAGTGGAAAGCGTAATATCAGTCATCCACAGACACATGTTTCGAAGTTTACTTACCATCAGTGCGGCTCGACTTTTAACAGCTACCTCTAGCCGGGATCGAAACCCGACAAATTTTCAAATATATATATATATATATATATATATATATATATTACAACAGTGTATGATTATTGCTATCTCACTTGGTGAGTTAGCGGGAGTTAATATTTGCGATATTATTAAGAGAGTGCTCAATATCTGTGACAGAGCTATAATAATAATAATAATAATAATAATAATAATAATAAAAACTAGAAAACAAAAATGGGAAGAAAAACAATTATATGGACACTTCAAACGACAAATCGGAGAGGTCGCACATGAAATGACTTGGGCATGGTTAAGAAAAGGAAACCTCAAAAGGGAGACTGAATCACTAATAATTGCTGCACAAAAATAATGACAGGACAAACTATATCGAAGCAAAAATTGATAAAATAGTAAATGTAGACTATATGGTGACAGAGTTGAGACTATAAACCATGTATTAAGCGAATGTAGCAAACTAGCACAACGGGAATACAAAACTAGGCACGACTGGGTTGGGAAGGTGATCCACTGGGAATTATGCAAAAAATTAAACTTTGACCATACAGCAAAATGGTATATGCATAAAACTAGAATCTGTTCTTGAGAATGAAACGCATAAAATTCTCTGGAGCTTTGAGAAAAAAACGGATCACCTTATCCCAGCAAGAAGACCAGACCTAGTATTGGTTAACAAAAAATAAAGAACTTGTCAACTAGTGGATTTTGCAGTTCCAGCAGGTCACAGGGTGAAGCTGAAGGAAAACGAAAAGATGGTCAAATATCTGGACCTAGCCAGAGAACTGAAAAACTATGGAATATGAAAGTCAATGTGATACCAATTGTAGTTGGTGCACTTGGAACGGTCCCAAAAAGCTTGGAAAATCTGGAAATCAGAGGAAGAATTGAGACCATCCAGACTACTGCACTGTTGCAATCTGCCAGAATACTCAGAAGAATCCTGGAGACCCGAGAAGACTTGTCACTCAGACTCCAGGGAAATACCACCAGCTAATGCTGGTGTGAAAAACTAAGAATGAATAAATAAATAATTATTCGTTTTTTGTTTTTGTATATATATTTAATTACATGGAATTAAATATATATATATATATATATATATATATATATATATATATATGTGTGTGTGTGTGTGTGTGTGTGTGTGTGTGTGTGTGTGTGTCTAGGTGTGTGTGTGTGTGTGTGGAGAGAGAAAGGTAGACAAACGCGGAATGTTGTAGAAAATGGATGTTTATTGTCTACAACATCCCGTGTTTTGTCTACCTTTCTCCACATATTGTTGGATTAATTTCCTCATATTTCTCCCATATATATATATATATATATATATATATATATATATATATTCCTCGGGGTTGTAAAAGTCCATTTTCGAGGCAGAGAGTACTCCTCTATACTTGGAAAGCTGACGTAATATAATCTTTAATTGTTTCTCCGGTGTCCGTCTGACTAAGTGCCATATTAAACTGCACTAAAAATCAATATATATATTTACCAACCCCTCCGCACGAGCAGGATGTGACACAAGGTCAATTTCTTAAGCGGAGTTCAACAGGTTTGAATTCAGAGTTTTCCTTCTCCTAGACCGGTTGCCTAACCAAGGTTAAAGAGCCCAGTCTGCCCTACTATTTACCCATAGCTGGAGGGAGAATAGGATTCATACCTTTCCCAAGAGTATTAGCGCTAAGTGAAATGCAATTACCACGTCCAGGATTTGAACCCAGGGCGACGAGTTCATTTCCTATGACTTTAACCATTAAAAATCAATATAAGATCCTCCTAAACTCTCTCTCTCTCTCTCTCTCTCTCTCTCTCTCTCTCTCTCTCTCTCTCTCTCTCTCTCTGAAAAAGAACCCACAAGCCTAGAAATAAATAAACAGCTTCCTTGTGACTCTACGATTTGCGTATGTTGTTTCTACTAACAACTACTACTACGACCCGACTGGCCGTATGCTACAATAGTTAAATATGCAAAAAGTATGATAATCTTGATTTAACGCTCTCTCACTCTTTCTTAAAAGTAGGGTTGTAAAATATTTACATTGATTTGCCGACAAAAATCTAGGGAGAGGCGTTTAAAATATCTACATTAATTTGCCTACCAAAAAAAAGTGACTAAAACACGACTCGTAAAATATCTGGAGGAATGAGGGGGTTCATTTCCATGGGTATTAGTCCGAAAGTGAACGTAATAATCTGACTGGAGTTCTAACTCGCTTACTACGATGTCGCAGCCCTTCGCTTCTTTCATTAAATTCCATTTCAGCTTACCAGCCTACAAGAAAAAAGAACCAGCTTTATTGGGGACAGGATACAAGTACGAACGAACTAAACCTTACCCCATAGTACCAAGGCGGATCAATAAGTTCATAACTGAACACGGTTAGCGGAATTTTTATCAGATATTTTATTGTGTGATGTTAATTCACTATTAAATCAAGTGTATTGACAAGGATGGAAAGCATATTGAAAAAAAAAAATATTTGTTACGTATATGCTCATTTTTTTCATCGTCAAACCTACATCTACGTATTTACTAATTGTTCGTATTTTGAACCCTGGACCTACAAACCTTTAATCTCATCCCATGTGATCGAGCAGATGCATCAGCGCTTTGACACCAGAATTCATTTTCTTTGTATATATAAAGCGAGCTACAATTAGTGGAAATAATTCTTACTAAATATATAAACGTGTTTAATGTTAATCAGTTGATATTTTAAAACACGAACTATACCAATGGCTGTGTTTATCAATACGTTATGTAAGGCAGGTAGGTTTGCCATGAGTAAGATATGACACGAGTTCGTAGGTATTGGGCATCCAGCGAGGATTGAACTCGCTATTCTGTAGTAAAAGTTTTGCGAGACTACTTTACACCGCAAATTGTTTATTTCTTTAGTGTTTCTTTCAGAGATTGTAGGAAATGTGAAAGAGTCACGAATAAATTGTTATTAAGGGATTCGAAACTACTGTAGGGAGATAAAAAATAAATGTCTCCCCTTCAAAGTTTGAAGTGGCCGAATTATCACGTGTCCGTTATTCCCTTTTTTTTCGAAGGAACATCACCTATCTCTTTTCGGTCCTTGCTCGTAGAGCGAAAAGGACATTTTTATGAGTTCTGAGTTCTGTTCGTAGAACAGAATGGAGACAATTAGTCTCCAACTTTCTCAACATTTATTACACCTCACCATGAAAACCATGGAAACACCGTAAGTCTTTTCTAACCATATTTTTGACACCTTTTTTTAATATACTTTGTTCACGCAACATATTGAACAAATAAACTGTTTGAGACGTATGTATTATAAGCAGCAGCTACCTGGTGAAGCCCGGGTAGAGGGAGAAAAAAACATGGTTTAATAATCGTTTGCAGATCTATTACTACTGAATAGCGAGTTCGATCCTCGCAGGATGACTCATAAAAATCACCACGTAAAAAGATCTTATTTTAATCCGGCCTGGTGGGAAGTCAGGGAATTTCTTTCGTCAGAGTAGAGGGAATGACATCACATAATGATATAGTAAGACATTTTAATTCACTGATTAACTATATTTTTTAAATAAAATATAAATGACGCGATTTGCTAAATTCCAAATTAATATTTCAAAGCAAAAAAAATAAAAATAAATAGATAAATAAAGTAATCAAATTAATGTATTAATGATAAATAATATTTAAAAAATAACATTATTAATTCAAAGTGTAGCCGATCGAATATCAAATTATACTAAAATAATTTGATACAAATAATATACTATACTAAGTATAGCCTAATTCTAACCCACTTACTCAAATGTCTCAAAGTTTTCAGGTATTTCCGCAAAATGTAATGGATTTTATACGTAATCTAATGGTATTATCTTATGCGCCCTATTCTGCATTATTATCATGATTTTATTTGTATTTCTATGAAACGTCTGTGAAAAATTATTGTCTCCTATTTAAAATATTAAATGCAAAAAAAAATCTAAAAAGGCATACGGACAGAATAACACCCTAGACGGATTTCTTCCATACCCTGTTTCCCAAGAGAGATTACTATCTTTTGACTCATGAAGGCTGGTAGTAATTACCTTCAATCACCAGGATAAAACAACTAAGGGAGCCGACGAGATAAATGCAACCTCGGACAAGCTTCACCCCTTGATACCATTACAGCCGAAAGGCTGTTAGCAGGAATAATTTTTGCAACCCACAACTAATTAATTACGGCTTACCTCGAACGGTACTGTAACCAAAACTACCCAAACTCAACCAAACCAATAACTATGGCTAAGACCTTAAGGAACTGTGCACTAAGCTAATATTACGGCTATTACCAAACTTTGGTGCTGTTAAATTTAAATGAACTCTACTAAACCTCGGGTCGCTTGTCCGACCACCAACTATGAACTTTCTACTCTTTGTTGTACCCTTTTAATGTGCATTATATATGTATTAAAAACTGTTGCATTTCGTATCGTTGTATTTCTCGTTCATTGATGTCATAACCCCTTCCATTTCTCACTGCCCCCGTTAATCCCGTTTAGTTTTTATACCTTGCAAAAAGTTATTCATGCTAACGGCCTTCGGCTGTAATGGTATCATTGGGTGAAGCTTGTCCGAGGTTGCATTTATCTCGTCGGTTCCCTTAGTTGCATATCCTGGTGATTAAAGGTAATTACTATCAGCCTTCATGTGTCAAAAGATAGTAATCTCTCTTGAGAAGCAGGGTTAGAAGAAATCCGTCAGGGGTGTTATTCTGTTCGTATTCCTAATTCGTAGGAAAAGAGAGTGCAAAGCGCTTACCTTGTAGACCACGAGGGGTATTGCTGAAAGGTAGCAGTCATCCAACGGGATGCTGTTAGAAGAGGTGTTAACCCCTTAATGGTTACAACTAAAAGAGAGGAAGAAGTAGCCAGTCATGGCCTTTTATAAAGTTCACCACGTGACTAAAAATGTTAAGGATGGCTGCTGCTGCTGTGTGTCGGTGACATTCGACCATATTAAGAATTCTGGGGTATGGGGTTATCGTCCCTTGTCTGCGAGCCTCTGTTTCAAACCAACCAATCATGAGCCAGCATACTTTGGCGCCAAACCCAAAAGTGTGAGACTCACCCTCTTCTGCACCAGCAACGAAAGGGAACGGACCGTACAAAGGTCGCTCCCACTATTCTTCAACAGAACCGGAGTCGGACGCAAACAGAAGTCCATCTATATCCGAACTATATCAGAAGGCCGTAGCAAGGGGTTCCGTTAATACCCCATATCCCAGGATAAACAGCTAAGTGACAATTATATACATATTATATAAATAATATATACATATATATATTTGCGCAAACGAGACTAAAGTTTGCAAGTTTTATATCTAATACAAATCTTTTATTTATATCTTGTCGTTCGTTTTACTTCTTTAACTCTTAACCTGTCTGCCACATTTGCGGTTAACTCCAGTCAAACATCGGAGTACTGCCGCTAGTGTTACTTATCTTTATAACCACTGTCCCCTAGGGGCTCAGGTACCGGTGAAGACCGAAGATAATAATATAATAAAATTTCAATACATTACGACACGAGGACTTGCCCCCCCCCCCTAGTGGTCCATGCATCAAACACAGGACTTGTATTACAAAAATACATTTATGTATATACAATAAAAGTTCAAACACATTAAAACACAATATTCTGACATCATTCCACACCAATTATAAAGTAATTTTACAGCAATGCAAAAGACGAGGTCTGTTCAAAAACTATTGCGACTGAAGATGTATTTGTCAAGAGAGAAACGAAAAATAAATAATAATCTACTTATTATTCAGCATACACTTATTCCAGGAAGTTTTGGATTGTCTGGAGCACCTTTAAAACTACTCTTTTGACATGGTTTGAAGTTGCACTGTTGTATTTCATTTAATACCATTCGCATCTTAAGATCTTACTCCCCCCTGTTGACGGCTTAGAATACGCTGATTGTATCCCTTACAGAGAGGTAAGATACCCCCTCCCAAAAAGGGTGTCCTGAGTATGAAACTAAGCTGCATCTGATGGTAAGGCTCAAGTTCTGGAGATCTAGTGAATGCAGAGCAACCCCTTCATTGCCATTACATTCAGGTCCACTCTGACCCCGGGTGGTAGTACCTGTTAGAGTTTCATGTATATATTTACCAACCCCTTCACACGAGCAGGATGTGACACAAGGTCAAATACTTAAGCTGAGTTTAAAAGGTTTGATTTCAGAATTTTTCTTCTCCTAGACCGGTTGCCATACAAACAGTTTTTAAAAAAACCCAGTCTGACCTACTATTTACCCATAGGTGGAGGGAGACTATTTGGATGCATATATTCCCCAAAGGTATTAACAATATATGAAATACAAACGGCATCGTTCATTATTTGAACTCGGGTCGCTGTGTCTATTTCATACGACGATAACCATTACACACGAACGCATTCTCATCTATTGGTTAAATAGATCTGTTTGAAAATCATTCGCATTCGATAGAAATACTTGATACCATATAACTGAAAATTATTTGCATTAATAGCTGTAGTGCAATTTTTTGTATTAAATAGGAATACTTGATATCATATAATTGTGTACCCCCACAAAAAAAACTCTTAAGAAACTACACAAAAATTTTAATATAAACGTACAATGAACCTGAATTTTGGGGCATAAAATGACCATAGACAGGTTGACATGCAGTTAAAATCAATCAATCAACCCTAGTTTGTTCAGATTGTAAAGACGTTTGGGCTAATATAACAAGTTTACAGATTCTGAGACTGATTATGATAGCCAGTAACAATATGGGCTATGCAAGTCGCAAAATGTTGAAACAGTCACACCTCATTGATTAGGACAGGTATTTTACACTCTGCTCAATAATTTGGCCTGATTCTGTCATTCGTAATACATGGGTAGTTGTTATGCAATAAGAATAAATTCCTATAGTCAAAATAAAAACAATATACAGTCTTGTTTTATCCTATGTATAGACCAAAGCTTCACCGATAGTGAACAAATCGCCCAAATAATTAAGTTAAACAGGTTCACTCATTTTCTCAGTCGGTAGAGCATCCGCCTATGAACCACAAGGATCCGGGTTCGATAATGGCCCACGCCAACTCAGCGAATGAGTAGCACAGATTCTGTGCGATAAAGTAGGGAGCTGACGGCAGGTGTGGCGCTCCACATCAGACTCAAAAACATTCTTCCAGGTCTAGCGCTAGCGAAAATGGGATAGACTCCCTCGCTGCCCGACTGATACCGACAATAGGTCATCCCGCCTACTTTACTTATTCAATATTTTGAGATTCAAACAAAGCAAATTTAAAAGAACGATAGTTGGTTGAATATCATTTACACGAATAGAATAAATACGAGAACAATTCACCACGAAATAGTAGCAAGAATATTTTTTATCCTGTGCAAACGTAACAGAATAGACATACAACATGATAATGAGTTATCAGAATGTCCTTATATGGAAATGAAAGAATTTAGTATTTGTATATATTTACCTACCCCTCCGTACGAGCAGGATGCGACACAAGGTCAAATTCTTAAGCGGAGTTTAACAGGTTTGAATTCAGAGTTTTCCTTTTCCTACACTGGTTACCTAGTCAAGGTTAAAGAGTTCAGTCTACCCTACTATTTATCCATAGATGAAGGGAGAGTAGTTGGATGCATACCTTTCCCAAGGGTTTTAGCGCTATGAGAAATGCAAACAGTCTCGTCCAGGATTTGAACTCGGGTCGATGAGTTCATTTCCTACGACTTTAAGCATTACACCATGCGCCTCTTTAGTATATGTAACTGGTACTTAATAAGAATATGAAGACTTTCATGTCAAGCATGTTATAGTGTGCCATGCGACACGAGTTGTTTGGGGGCTCAAAGCCCCCTGTCCATGGATAGGAACGCAACAGATGCGTTGTGACTTGTGTCCGGACAAGAAAGAGTGAGAGGTTTGATTTTGTCACGTTTTCTCTATATGCTACGTTGACAACGCCATCTAGTGGCTATTGTCAGACACGGGAGGTAATTACCTTTTGTGTCTCCTATCATTAACAGTACACACTATGACGGAGAACGAAAAAGAGCAAGACATTGCCTTGCTTGCCGGGATCGAGGCCGCGTCCTCCCGCATGCGAAGGTAGACGCGAGTTAGGCATTGGACGGTGGTTCGCCGTGGGTTGGTAAATATCTAAATTTCAGTTCAAAAGTAATAAATGAAACTATTTGTCAGATTATTAAATGCGCATAATTAATTTAAAGAAAATAATCTTAATTAAAAATTTTTTTTGAATATATTGATTTTTCAAGTATCATATTTTTTTTCTTTTAATTATTCCGTATCATTATTCTATATCACGGTAGCAACCTGTGTGCATCACATTGATATAAGTGATACTATTATACCAAAGCTGTAAATTTTTTTACAGAAAATATCTTTTTACCGAAGATGGAAAAAATCAGCCTTTCTCTATTTCTAAAGATGTTTACGTATATTGTCTTCTGTAATAAAAATTATCTTGAATATTTTTAGTCGTGAGGGCCGACTGATGATGAGCCGTGTCTAAGGCAGCTAGCTTATTGTAAGGTTACCTATGCCTGTATTAAAGTATAGTCTAAAGATCTTTTGTTGTGGGGATTAAAAAATACGAAAATAGAAATAAAATAAAATAAAAAAACAACAGACTCTCATGGGCTCTTGACCGGAAGAACCCTTTTTGCGCATATCCGACAAAAGGGACTGACTCCCTACCTGCAAGAGAATACCTCGACCATTCGAACTTAGGCCGCAACGGGGTGTGGTCGTTTCCTAGCCAAGGGACATTCCCTTCGCTACAGACGACTATGCCCCATTCCAATAAAGCCTGAGTCATAAAACTACCTCTTGCCTTTGTCTCTTTCCTTTTTCGTGCCTTTTCGTTCTTTTTCGTTCCTAAGTTCCATTTCAGCGTACCAGCCCACAAGAACAAAGAACCAGCCTTTATTGGGGTTAAGATACTAGCACCAACAAACATAACTTAGCCCCATATGATTTCCCTAAAACAGAGAGGTATTACTCATCACTCAAAGTTCACCAGCATACTACTTTTAAATAATGCATTTACCGTATATGTTCGAGTAATAAACGACCCCTAATCTTTAGCCACCAAAATGTTATTTTTAATCATATATTGTTATTACCCCTAAGCTTTGGTTAAGATAGCCTACAAAAATATTTCTTCAACACCTAATGTCATCAAAAGAAAACATTCAAACACTTATCTATACTCTCAAAACTACTGTCATACAATCAAAACCAAAGCAATAACCTAAATAAACAACGCAGTCTAGACCTTGATGTAGCCTACCAGGTTTACTTGGATGTTCCAAGTATACTAAAATCCCACCACTGATACACAATTGATAATATAATAACTACGTATGTAATTGATTAAGTAGGCCATCGTATCCATGATTGTAAATTTCCCGTTACGTGTTTCTGCATAACTCAGTTGATGCTTAAACGAAGGATTTTAGTTAAGATAATAAAGTTTTTATGTAACTTTGTTTACTATTTATAATATTCGTACACGTAATATGCAAAGGTATCATAAATAGTAAACAATGTTAAATAAAAATTGTATTATCTTAACTAAAAGTCTTTGTTTAGTTTGTCATGGAGTGGTTGCTTTGGAAGTGGTTTATAATAAGTAGAGTGAACATATATGTTGTATAGCAAATGTAGAAATCTCTCGATTCACTATTAAAATATACATACACTCGCCAACGGGACGGACAAAGTCGGAAGTGTCCTCTATCGTTACCTAAAACGGAATGACCATTTTAACACATATCTGCGCATGGGCTCCGATCGGAGTTCCGCTTTGATATTCAATTCCTGACATTAAATAAAAAAAAAATTGGTAAATAAAATTCGCATTATCATCCAATGAAAGCGATTCCCGGGTGAAAAAAACAAACAACTTCATTTGATCCAGCTTCGGCTAGCACTCTCTATAAAACGAACAGCTTTGAAAGGCACCGACAGTCAGAGGTTCAGACACCATCACGAACGAAGACCCGACGAGCGCTAGCAAGCGAAGGATACATCAAAAGCGGCGGATCACCCCCCCCCCCCAACTTACCCAACCTGACCTCACAAGGCACCACAGTCAACAAGCGAACATTTCTATATCATTCGACGATACAAAAAATATACTAGCTATCATAATACGATACGGCCAGCGATCGACTTCAGAATAACCGAAACACAAGATTCAGCCTACAACAGCTAACGACTCTAAAACACAAGACTCGGCTCACCTACCAACACCCATCACTACTCACTGACTTTTATTCAAGACACAGCGCCTACCACCACACACACAAAATTCTGCCTACATCACCACCCCACTACCACAGTCAAGCTGGACATTTTACGGACTTAATATTCACCCACAACTATCACCAAATTTATCCTGTAATTCTCATTTCTATCCTTTCACCGTTCTCATGTTGTTTTTTTAATACAATTTTAAACTTAAAATCTGTGTTTTATTCTTTTCATCATCACCATACGCTTGCATGCTAATACGGTTTATAACATATAGCTGAAGTGGGCTCTGATTTTGACGTGTGTATATACACGAGGATACATTCCTACACACACATATATATATATATATATATATATATATATATATATATATATATATATATATAAAAGCTCCCTGAAATAGACTATAAAGCTAAATCTCTAAGTCTTTTGTTATTTCTTTACTTATACTAGCAAATATATGCACCCTCCGGGTGCAAATATTTAAGTTTTAATATAATAAAATATCACATTAAATTAGAAAGGTTAATGAAACTTTATAAGAATGCAGAACAAATTGGAACAGAGGGGGTATGATTGAAAAATAGAACAACTTTGAAACTAACTCTTCCATCATTTTCCATTACCCCCGTCTTTCATTGGTAAATTTTCTTAATTTAACTATTTAGTTAAAATAGGAAGTAAAGAATAAATAACAGTTATTTGTTCTTGTTAATGGATTTCTTTTAAGATTTTCATCGAGGTTTTTGCTCATATTCAATAAGATAAAACCAAACAATTAGAAATCAATAATACTAAGCATATATTTATTAAAATCACATTTTTAGGATCAATATGCAAATTAGCCTTTCCATTCATACTGTAAACCGCTATTTTGTTGTATATATAAATACAATTGCATGTTATTAGTATGTAGATATGGTCAACAGTCTTAATGATGTAAAACAATTTTATTGATAATTGAGGTTTAAATAAAATAAAGTCAGTGAGAATGTGATGTAAATAACAAAGGGAATTGTGGCTTGTATAGTAATATAGTTTCCGTTACAGACAGACAAACCCACAATCTCCATTATAATAAGAGATATTTGCTCTGTGACTCTAACATTAAGAGCATACACTGAGTTCTCAAACTGCGACAGTTTAAAAAAAAATAAAACTCTTTTGTCGTAAGGAAGATTTCTTCTCTGGACTTTTGGATTATATATATATATATATATATATTATATATATATATATATATATATATATATGTTCTGTTAAACGCCACAGACAATTCAAGTCTGGGAGTTTTTATGGTCCTTTCAATTTTCCTAGCGATTTTTTTGTGTTTGGGTGGAGAAGTTGTAATAGTCCACCAAATCCTTGTTTTTTCGAGCGCTTTCGGCTGGTTTATCAGCCATCATCAGGTGGGAAACGATGTTAAGTTAAAAAACTTAACATCGTTTCCCCACCTGATGATGGCTGATAAACCAGCCGAAAGCGCTCGAAAAAAAACAAGGATTTGGTGGACTATTACAACTTCTCCACCCAAACGAAAAAGATCGCTAGGAAAATTGAAAGGACCATAAAAAAACTCCTCAGACTTGAATTGTTTTTGGCGTTTAACAGAACATGTCTAAAAGAAAAAATGCTGCCGAAGTATACATATATATATATATATATATATATATATATATATATACAAAACAATTCACAACGGATTAACAAGAAAAATATGTATTCACTGAGAAAAATTGATGGAAGAAATAGAAAAATAACAGAAGTTACAAAGAAGCTTATTCATAGCTGTATAAGAAAAATGTCCTAATATATGTAGATAAAGTTCTTGACACTGATAGTTAAATGAAGAGAAGTTAAAACTTACATGTTGAGTATGTGTTCTAGTGTGTCTTGCGACACGGGGTTGCTGGGGGTGAGAGACCCTCCTATCATGTAGACAGGAGATAAGCTGTTAGCATATGGAGGCCAGAAATTGAAAGAGTGAAAATAAATTTTGACTTTGGTGCTTCAGGTTTTATATAAGTGTTTGCAACGATGGTAGAAACTTGGGAGTTAATCGTGTAAAATAAGGAATATAATTCCTAGAAATACAATTGAAAACTTAATAGTATTTATTCAAAGAATTGTAGACAACTAGAGAGAGAGAACAAATACGCGGGAATCAGGAAAAGTTTCTCTATGACACGTGTGAAAAACTAATGTATGTGTGTGATTAAAAGGAAAAAGTCCTTTGGTTAAGGTCCTTGGGTGTGTGTGTGTATATGTGTGTGTGCGTGCGCGCTGTGTGTGTTATGTGTGTGAAAGATATATATATATATAGAGAGAGAGAGGGGTAGGGGTCAAAGGAATCCATGCTGTCAACATGCCTTGATGATGATAATGATAAGAGGCGAATGTGATAGTAAAGAATACATTAGTGTAGGTATTTACCCAACCAGTTCGTCATGGGTAGGAAGTGATACAAGATCACAAGTATGAGGCATTCAGAGAATATAAAACTCGTTAGTCATCAGTAATGGATCTTTCAGACTAGAATACAATACTGTATGTTGCTGCAAGCAATTGAAAGGGTAGCCAGGGGTGAGGGAGAGGAAGACAAAAGACATAGAATAACCCCAGATGGTTTGACATGCTATGTGATTTCATTTTTATTTATATGGGGATCCATAAGATAGACCCGGAAATAGAAAGGTGTCCCGGCTCCAAAAAGTGCGTGTGTGCATGTGTGCCTCTGTGTGTGTGTGTGTGTGTGTGCGCGTGTGTGTGTGCCCCTGTGTGTGTGTGTGTGTGTGTGTGTGTGTGGTGTGTGTGTGCAAAATGAAATTCTACCTCCTTTTGATGTTCTAAAATCTGTATATTGACAAGTCTTCAAAACATGTCTCTGGAATGGATATTGAGCGAAAGAGAAAGATTTTTGTGCACTTCCATTTATATACTGAGAAGCATTACTATAGTAACTAACTGTGGTGCCTCTGAGTGAAGAAACTAAGGAAAATTAATCCCACAAAGGTATAGGCTATGTAGAGACATTTTGGACTGAAATCAGGAGAAGACTTGTTGTCACTCAGACTTCAGTGAAAAGCCACCAACTAACACTAGTGTGAAAAACTTGCACGAGTGAAACAATAATAATAATTAGAGGTCTTGCCAACATAGAGGCCACAATCCAACAACTCGAAGACTGCACAAAAAATAGCAAAGACAGATTACTTATGGCAGCTAACAATAGCAGATGTAATATATGGACAAACAGAAAAACAACAAAAACTAGAAAACAAAAATAGGAAGAAAAACAATTATATGGACACTTCAAACGACAAACTGAAGAGGTTGCACATGAAAAGACTTGGACATGGTTAAGAAAAGGAAACCTCAAAAGAGAAACTGAATTATTAATAATTGCTGCACAAAATAATGCCATAAGGACAAACTATATCTAAGCAAAAATTGACCAAACAAAATAGTAAATGTAGACTATGCAGTGACAGAGATGAGATTGTAAACCATGTATTAAGCGAATGTAGCAAACTAGCACAACAAGAATACAAAACTAGGCATGACTGGGTTGGGAAGTTGATCCACTGGGAATTATGCAAAAAATTAAACGTTGACCATACAAAAAAATGGTATATGCATAAACTAGAATCTGTTCTTGAGAATGAAATGCATAACATTCTCTGGGACTTTGAGATAAAGACGGATCACCTTGACCCAGCAAGAAGACCAGACCTAGTATTGATTAACAAAAAATAAAAACTTGTCTACTGGTGGATTTTGCAGTTTCATCAGATCACAGGGTGAAGATGAAGGAAAACAAAAAGATGGACAAATACCTGGTCTTTGCCAGAGAACTGAAAAAGCTATGGAATATGAAAGTCAAAGTGATACCAATTGTAGTTGGTGCACTTGGAACGGTCCAAAAAAGTTTGGAAAAATGACTGGAAAATTTGGAAATCAGAGGAAGAATTGAGACCATCCAGAAGTCCTGGAGACCTGAGGAGATTTGTTGTCATTCAGACTCCAGTGAAATACCATCAGCTAATACTGATGTGAAAAACTCATAATAATAATAATAATAATAATAATAATAATAATCTAAAAAATTTAATGTGGTGGATTGGACAAAACAAATGGTTAAACTTATCAGCAAATTCCCTGTCTAATTCAGTTGAAAAACAAAATGAGTTAGTAACATGATACTAAGGACATGATTTCCAGACACTTGATGATCTTGCATTTATTTAGCAAGAAGTTGGAATATGAAAATGAGGTCATCAGTAATTACAGGGGAAAATGGCTGGCAGTTGGCTAAAAATCATGTAACATTATTCCTTAAACAAATGAAAATGATTAAATGACTGAGCAATGATTAAACACAAAATGCCCTTGACACAAGGTGACTATATCAAATAAACACACTGATATGAACAGTTTTGTACATGATTAATACAAAAGTCTTATGGACATTTGGTAAATGCGGAAAATTAAAATGTCGGTTTAGCTTAGTCGATAGAGTATCTGCCAAGGAACCACAAGGTTCTGGGTTCAATATAGATCATTGCCAACTCAGCAAATGAGTAGCACACTTTGGGTAATCTGATCTGTGCAGTAAAGTAGGGAGCTGTTGGTAGATGTTGCACACCACCTCAGATGCAAAAACAATCTCCCTGGTCTAGTGTTAGTGAAACTTTACCGGGAGTATTCTAGCACTTCAACACCAATGGAAGAATTGTGTGCAGTGCAAGGGAATCTATGAAAAAAATAAACCTCATTTGGTCACATTCAATAAAACTACTTAGGTCAGCCTTGGAACTTATAAGCCACACTTCATAAATTAGGGGCTGTGATAGTATTTCAGTGGATAATAACATTTTTTGCTTCAGATGTATTCATAGTTGTATGTTACTGTTTTTCCTTCATCTTACCTTACAGACATGTCTCTAACTTATTATCAAAAGTTCATAACCAATTCATCATTGAACTTTGATTATCACTGACAATGCTGGAAGCAAATATTGCCAGACTAGCAGAGTAGCATCAACCACAAGGCTTGAATTAAATAAAGTAGCACTAAAGTAGTATCTTCTTTTAATAAGTATCTCTTTGTATATTTATGACTTATTTTGATAGTGAACATTCATTTTTCATAGAATTTAGTTGTTAAAGTTTATGTGCCATAAATTAATTATACTTCTACAATACACAAAATATTTATCAATCTTTTGATATTCTTATCCTCATTGGATGCCTTATATATGTGACCTTGTGTCAAATCCTAACCAGGGTGAACCAGAGTTCAAATCCTGAATGAGGCTGTTTGCCTTTTACATCACTCTAATAATCTTGAAAAAGGTATGAATCCAACTATTCTTCCTCCAGCTATGGGTAAATAGTAGGATGGCCAGGGCTCTTTAACCTTGGTGTGGCATCTGGTGTAGGAGACAGAAAACTCTGCATTCAAACCAGTTATAGACTTGAAGAGGGATGGGTTCTGCCATGTCATTCCTGACCAAGACACATTAAATGAGTAGTGCCCCCATGGCCAAGTTAGGTAACAAGTTAAGTTTTTTTTTTAATGAGTAATTGAATTTTTTTCTTTCCTTCAATTTTGTTTTGTGTTAGTATATCACGGATATGCTAATGCTAATATTGGTCCTTGGAGAGTAGGGACTCAACTCAATATCTTTCCCAACCACTAACAATTCCTATCTCCAAAAAATGAAATTTAAAGGAGTTTTTGGGACCCAAGACTCTTATCATTTCAGATTTTTATAGCATGATAAAATGAAACAACAACTAGGAAATTAAATATTCTCTTTCATCAATTTCTAAATGCTTCTCCAACAAATTCACTGTGCAGTTTAGAGCGGATAACTTCAAACTATGCACAGACATTATTTCCATTGTGAACTGCTTGTTCAAAATCCTTTTACAATCTCAGTACAAAGTGCATAATTTAGGAGACTGCAGTAGACAATTCCTTTATTACTATCCCTGGCAAAAATTAGCACACATAGAGGATGTTCTGCTTGTTTTGTTTTTTTTTTCTCTTGATTCTTACGTCTGATAAAAATATGTGAACCATAACAAGGAATACAAGTATGATTACTTTTCTAAAATATAAAATATTGGTCAGAATGGATGACTCATGATTTTTCCTGTACTTTTCCATCATGCAGTGTTCATTAATTTCACACATGATGGACTCATTTTAATTGGTCAGAATGGATGACTTATGATTTTTCCTGTACTTTTCCATCATGCAGTGTTCATTAATTTCATACATGATGAACTCATTTTAATTGGTCAAATTGGATGACACATTGTTTTTCTGATCAAATTGAATGATCATTGTTTTTCTGATCAATTTTGTTATGTTTTTAACATACAGATAAAATATGGATGATTGAAATGATAATGCAAGACCAGGTTGTTGTAAAATTAACAAGGTTTTATTTAACACAGGGTAGAAAATGCTTCAACTCTCAAGCGACTTAACCAGTACTTAAACACTGTGTCCAAAACATAAACAAACACCAAATCCACAAGTAACATATGGAAAACCTACTTCCGGCTTTGACAAAGTAAAGGAGAGCAACTCTATTATTGTTTAAGTCTATTTTTGTTAGGTGTACCTAACAATTTTTTATTGCACATTCTCATCCAGGTGGGATTTAGCTGTGATTAGAAGTGGGATTTAGTTGTGAATTATAATGATACAAAGTGTGGTTATAGTGACTGTGCCTGGTAAAAAATTTCATGTGCCGATCAAAATTCTCATTGAAGATGGATACAGAAGGATACTTGCGAAATCATGGTTATTTCCTATAACTTCAACATAAACAAAGGGGAACCACTCTTGACTGATAGATTATTTATCTATTTATTGATCTACTAAGAAAAAAGAAGACAGGATTAAGGTTAGGGCTAGGGTTTAGGGTTACGGTTACGGTTTAGGGTTAGTTTAATGGGAAAATAAATAAATAATTTATCAGTCAAGAGTGGTGCCCCTTTGTTTATGTTGGAATTATAGGAAATAACCGAAATCACAGCCAGAATGTGATTAAACGACCAGCACTTGCCAGGTGAATAAATAATTCTAAATGTTCTAAAATTATGGCTATCACATATGAATGATCACTGTGTGATGGAAAAGTACAGGAAAAACATTGTGTGAGTCATCCATTCTGGCCAATACTGTATATATATATATATATATATATATATATATATATATATTAGAAAAGTGATCATACTTGTATTCCTTTTTATGGTTCAGATATTTTTTTAGAATTGATTTAATCAAATAGATCTTAAATCTAGCAGATAAGTGAATATACTTCTTCCATAGTTTGGGGGAGGGGGGACGTAAGAAGTTGTCCATTAACTGCCTTTATCATAAACCTTACACAATTTATTTTTTCTATATGAGGTCATTCCATATCAGAGATATTTGCTTATCATTTTCCCACCAAGTCCAGACATTCTATTTTTTGTTTTTCCAATGGCTACAATTAGACAACTCTCTTCCCCAGATTTCCAAATCACTTCGATCATCATGACCCATCAGAGTCACTTTGGACCATCATTTTTAGTGTTTTCAAACACAATCCAAAGTGCATCATCTATCTATTTCTAAAATTATGTATTATATATATATATTATATATATATATATATATATATACACATACACACACACACACACACACATATAATATATATATATATACCTAAGTTAGGGTAGTGAATATATATATATATATATATATATATATATATATATATATATATATATGTAATGAAGAAGATCTACAAATAAGTGTTTGCATAAAAACGCTTAATTATAGCAGCGCAAAAAAATAAAAATGGACCATTCCATTTTGATTGTGTGGCAAGAAAAGTAAGAAAAAAAAGTGTGGCAAGAAAAGTAAGAAAAAAAGAAGCTATATGCTGGAGAGAAAAAGAAAGCAAACATAATAAGAAGAAAGAAAGAAAGAAAGAAAGAAAGAAAGAAAAGGAAAAGAGAAAGTGATAATGTTAATACCTTAGACTCTTATTGTGTGATTCAATGGAATGGAAAGAAGGCGAAAAGAAAAGGAAAAGTTTGAAAGATAAAGAAATGGAATAGATTGACAGATAAATAGAAAAATGTGTAAAATAAAAAAAACACTTTTGTTAAAGGTGGCTGGGTTAGCTTAGTCGGTAGAGCGTTGGGCTAGAAACCACAAGGTTCCTAGTTCGATACCGGTCCTCGCCAACTCAACGTATGAGTATCACAGGGATCTGTGCGGTAAAGTAAAGAGCTGATGGTAGGCGTGGCGCTCCACCTCAGACGCCAAAACAATCTCCTTGTTCTAGCGCCATTGAAAAGCGGATAGACTCCCTCGCTGATTGGCTGATACTGACTTTAGGCCGCTCCGACGACTTTACTTTACTTTGTTAGTACATCTAAACCAAGCAATAAAGGGAGGAAATTTTTTATGTTTAATATTCCCCTTTAATTATGTTATTTACAAAAAAAAAACTTTTCTTTTTTTTTTTTTAATTATAAGTGGAATTTCTACGGGTACTGATTATTATTATTATTATTATTATTATTATTATTATTATTTAATTTTCAGCTTTACTTTCGATTTCTTACAGTCCTTCACCAAGACTTAAGGTGAAGAAGATAAAAATTATATGTGTAAAAAGGCTAGAAAAGGGGAGATAAATAATGTTTTCACACTTCGTTTATGGGAGCCTAACGTATCAATTTTATACGAAAATGTTACACTGTGTAGTCAATAAATGTATAATAATAATAATAATAATAATAATAATAATAATAATAATAACACAAGGACACACATTCTAAAAACAGTTGTTGAGTAAAAAAGGGAAAAACTTATATTTATGGTCTTCCATAAACGAGAAAGAACAGTCGTGAATAATTATTTTTGAATATATAAAAATCTTAGAAAATATGTTGCACAAAATTGCGCATTTTTAAACATACATTGTAAGATAGATTAAACAAATTTTTATTCATGACAAAAAAATTGTGTTCAACATACTACCTTCCAGACATTTTTGAATGAAAATATGTCAATTGAATCAGAGAAAATATTTTTTTGCATCAATTTAAAGAAAAATATTGTTTTTAAAACTACGAAAAGAGAAAATATGCTGCAAAAATTATTTTTTGAGTTTTAAGAAAATACCTTTTAAATTTTCAAATAACCTTTTTTTGGGTGTTGTTTTTCTTATTCTTTAAAAAAAAAATTTCCGGTCCCTAATTTTTATATTTCTAGATACTAATCTAGAAATATAAAAATTAGGGATCGGAAAATTTTTTTTATTCAAATGAACAAAGGTTGAATCATGCCCCCAATCTTAACAGATCAAAAACATTTCTTTTCAGCTTTTTATAATAAAAAATAAGCAATTCATAATAAAATTAAGTTCTTAATGAATAAAGTAGTGAAAATTACATTGAAATTTGATAATTACCTGATTTTTGGTAATTGTTTTAAAATTAAAGAATTTGCTTTATTACCTCCCTTGAGCAAAATTGGACTTACCTAATTATATGTATTTTTGTATTTATGCTTTTTGCTGGCTTACTTTTGTAATGACATTGATAGGACTTTTTTTTGTAGAAAGAACTCTAAATTCTATGTTTAATGTTAAAATGCATTTCTTTTTCCTAGAATGGCATTTCTATACCTGAACAAAAAAGAAAAAATAACATTAAAAATTTATTAACATAGAAGTTTGGGATCATTTGAATGAGAATTGGTCAAGTTTTTAGATTACGAAATGATATCAATTTTCTGAAACACTCTGTATTTAAACTTTTGATGTATTATCCAGTGCATTTAACACCATAGTGGCCTTTTTAATATTCTATTATTTTCAAAATGTTACAAATTAATTTGGGTTATTTCCTATAAGTCTAACATAAACCAAGGGGAACTACTCTTGACTGATAATTTATTTATTTATTTTCCCATTAAACTAACCCTAAACCCTAACCCTAATTTGATCGGTTATTTCCTATAAGTCCAACATAAACAAAGGGGAACCACTCTTGACTGCTGAATTATTTATTTATTTTCCCATTAAACTAACTCTAAACCCTAACCTTAAACCCTAAACCCTAACCCTAACCCTGTCTTCTTTTTTCCTAGTAGATCAATAAATAAATGAATAATTTATCAGTCAAGAGTGGTTCCCCTTTGTTTATGTTAGACTTATAGGAAATAACCTTAATTTGTTTATCAAATAACTTTTAATTTTGCACCGATCCAAAAATCCAAAAATCGATAAATATAAATTGAGTAAAATCATCATTATCATCATCGGGTCATGCTGACAGCATGAATATCCATGACTCTCTCTCTCTCTCTCTCTCTCTCTCACCACCTATCCCTATCAGTCATCACCCCTGGCAGGTCTTTTATGCAGCATCCAAAATCTAATTGATGTAGGTTTTGCTGAATGGCCTACAATGGTGTATCATGGTGTAGGTGTCCACTGGAGACCGTCTTACACACACATACACATATATGACCCTCTCTCTCGAACATCCCTTCTTATTGGCCTTTGTTCTTGGTAAGTTCTCTAGGCAGTATCCAATGATGCATGTAGGTTTTTATTGATCAGCCAACACTGGTGTGTCCATGTTAAAGAGTTATAAGAAGAACATCACCTATGAGTTCGTCTTTACTTCCCCAGCATTATCCAGCAAGAAAAAGTGAATTAAATTTAATTGGTTATTTCCTATAAGTCCAACATAAACAAAGGGGAACCCCTCTTGACTGATAAATTATTTATTTATTTTCCCATTAAACTTACTCTAAACCCTAACCCTAACCCTGTCTTCTTTTTTCCTAGTAGATCAATAAATAAATAAATAATTTATCAGTCAAGAGTGGTTCCCCTTTGTTTATGTTGGACTTATAGGAAATAACTGTTTGATCTTTGTCCATATCCATTTTGCTAAACTTTTAGTGTACATCTATTTGGTTTTTCCGCCCAAACATGAAAAAATAAATAAATAAAACCTATTTTAATAATTCCTATATTTCATAGTCTTTATTTATAAAGCAAAAACATGCTCCAAAATGAAATGAAAAAAATTATCTTATGTGGTTTTAAATTATTTTGTGTTGATATTAGCACCTAAAATCAGAGTTTCTTCCCTTGGAGCATTTTCACACCCTCAATGCCGTGTGCTCAGTTATAAAGCCTTTTTTTTTTCTTCTTTCTTTTTCTTCTTTTTAACCGTCAGAAATGTCCCATCCCCTGCTAAACGTAACCCAGCTACCAAATGTTTATGGTAAAGGTTTTATGATCTGCATAACTCGCATTCCTCTAAATTGAAACGATGCCAATATAATGCTTCTTAGAATACTCTTAACATATAAAGCAGAAAGTTATCTCCCTTGGATCATTTCTATTCAATGTTTCTCTCAGAATCAGAAATGGTTATGATTTCCCCGCTACAGTTCGTAATCTGAAAATCTATATACTGTATATTACTTGTCGATCTCGTGTAATAGTCGACTTTTGGTTTATGGCCAGGAAATCATTAATTTATGTTATTAATTTTTGGGGAGAAATTTAAAGGCATTTGGGCATAATGTAAATACAATATTTACTATAAAAATAAAGGACTTAACTTTTTTCTTTTACGAGGTGACTTCTACAATGCCATTTGACTGTTGACTTTATACTGACTAAATTTCTTTTTCCTATTTCCACGCGAGGAGGCCAAGGAATGGGGTGGGGGTTGCATATGTCTAAGTCGTGTCAAGCAAACGAGACGAAATAGTCTGGAGATGTCAACATTATACTCCAGAATATCCTGAACAATATGGACAGCATGTGTAGCATCAGTACCACGTAAGCGGAAGAAACACCTAGGGAGAGCAATTTGGGAGACTGCAGCAGTCCGACTCGCCAGGAAGGAACGCTGTAGTACTGAGCGGGAGTACCAACGTCACAAGTCAGAAGACAATAGGAGAAAACGGAACAAATCGTCCAACAACCTCAAGCAGGTGATAAAAAAGGAGGTACTCGAATTTGAACAGCGCATAGCTACCAGCCCGGACAGTAAGGTGTTCTGGAAATATGTACATTCGAAACAGAGGCCTCACTCCCCCGTTGACCCTCTTTGCAATCCTCATACAAACCAAATCACCGATGACCCCAAAGAACGTGCAGAAGTTATTGCTGAATGCTATAAAGACATTTTCACTGTTGAGGACCAAAATGTACCATCTCCTTCACCTCTGACATCAACTTCTATAACCACGATAGAATTCACACTGCTATGCTGCGTCGCCACCTCAAGAGCAAACGCAACCATGCTTCTCCTGGTCTTGATGGTGTGAAATACCTTGCTTCTCAAACGTGGCATGTACTTCCTTCTGCACCAGCTAGCTATTTTTTCCAATTTTGCTTAAAAATGGTGCTACCCCAGAACAGTCGAAAACTGCTAGTGTAATTCCACAAAAAGGGCGACTGCACATCACCTGTTAACTATCGGCCAGTCAGTCTTACAAGTTGCATTGCTAAGCTGATGGAGTCCTGCATCAGAGAAGGACTTTGGAATTTCTGGAACTTTCACAGTCTTATACGACCATCCCAATTTGGATTTATCCCAAACTCTAGCTGTTGTGATCAACTTGTAGAGTTCCTGGAAGACATCACCGGATCACTGATGGGGGCTCATGGGTAGACGTTGTCTACCATGACTTTACTAAGGCCTTCAACTCTGTGCCGCACAAAAGACTTTTAGCAAAACTCTCTGCAATGGGTGTGAAGGATGATCTTTTAACTGGTTAGTCCTTCATTCTCAACCGGAGAGAGGTAGTTACAGTTCTTGGGCAACACTCCTCACCATATGAAATGTCATCTGGGGTACCACAGGGATCTGTTCTTGGCCCCCTTTTGTTTGTTGCGTATATCAATGATATAGATGCTAAGGAATACCATAGTACTGAAGTATGCCGATGACATCAAGCTGTACCTTGAGATAAAAAAAAAAAGACAGATCCTGAATGCTGCAGATCTTTATTGCAGTTAGACCTGGACACAGTGTAACAATGGATCACTGACTGGCAACTGAAGCTGGCTATGGACAAATGCACCACCATGCATTTTGGGAGGAAAAACCCATCATACATATACTCCCTTCACAACACTAATATCAAGGAATCTTCTTGTGAACGTGATTTGGGTATTACTGTCAGCAGTGATTTACGTTGGACGAAACACATCTCTAAAATTGTCAAAAAGGCCGAGGGTGTCCTGGCGTCACTCAGCAAGACCTTTGTCTGTCGCTCACCTTTTTGATCTCCATCTTTCTAACACACGTGGGCATGCTACAAAGTCAGAAAACGGCACTGCTCACGTGACTTTCGGAAACATTTTTTCATGCTCAGAATTGCAGAGGCATGGAATAAGCTGCCCGTGTCTGTTGTAGGCTGCCGAAACAATGAATCTTTCAAAGCCTCCATGCTTCCTGTAGTCCGCCGACACTATACCTGATACCCCTCTCCACACACATATGCACACACGCGCACACATACATGCATATTACTACTGTAAACTGTTCATGTTCCTGACACTAATACATTATTCTGTGTACTTGACATGCGACTTTGATGAGTTGTGGTGCACCTGAGCACTGTACACAATAAATTTCATTATTATTATATATTGAGAGTCCTTTTCGCTTGGTTTCAAGTTGGTCTGAAAATATTTTTTACCCTTTTTTTTCTCGCGTTAGTCCCTGAAAAAATTACCAAAAATCAGGGAATTATCCGATTTTAATGAAATTTTCAGTGTTGATTTATTAATGAATGGATTTTATAATGCATCAGTTATTTTATTTCAAAACTTTCTCATTTTTTCAGGTCACTTAACTTTGCCCTACTCCCTTATTTTGGGTGCGCAAAATATCGGTGTGGTATGTGTGATTTTATACTATTTTCTACATAAATAAGAATACAAAAATATTCGAAATATCCGGATGTAAAAACATACGAGATAGTAAAAAAATAGCGCTTTCAGGTCACCATAGAAATTCGTTCAGTGCCTAAGGAAAAATTTCCATCTAAGGAAGATAAGTCGTGTTAACAAAATAGGAGTTATGCCCCTTGTTGAACATGGCTCTCTCTCTCTCTCTATATATATATATATATAAGGCTGAGGGAGACAGAAAATCAGTTTAAGCATGCCATAATCGTACCGATGATAATGGCACCAGTAAAAATGTTATTTTTCCTCTTTTTTTTTCTTTTTTTTGTAACATGTTTACTGCGCCATTTTTACCTGTTCCATTATCACCGTTTACCATAAAATTTGCCCCGAATTATACAGCATAAATTGCAATCAAACTAACACTTTTTTCAAAGTGTTTAGTTGTTTATTTTAATAAAATATAACGTGAAACATTTTCAGCTTTCGTAAATATAATATTTAAAAATATTTGTTGTCATTTTTCATTAAAATTGGTGAATGGGTTTAAATATTTTAAAATTATTTCTTATTACATTTTTTCTGTTGTTTCTAAGTGATCATTCATTGACGGGGGTGGGTTGAAAAGTTCATAGACTAAAAAGTTTATATATATCTACTGCTGATGACTTGTATGATTAATGGGAATCAAGTATTGCAATACCGATAAAGGAGTGCGTGGAACACAATTGCTATGTTGAAAAGTTATGAACTTTTCAGCCCACTTTCGTAAGTACCGAACAGACTCATGACTGCTTGGTTTCGATGACCTGAGAGGAACTTTCAGCGGGACTTGTATAAACCAACACATTTTAACCAATGTAGTGACTTGCCCTATCAAGAGAGGCTCACGTCACTTGACCTATTAAAGCAGAATATCATAAACTTGACCTCATACATGATTATGAAATAATTAATTTTATCAACAAAATGGACTTTGATAAATACTTCACTAAAAAGCCATCGAGGACATTTTTCTTCTTTCTTTTTCTTTTTTTCTTTTTCTTTTTTTTCTTTTTCTTTTTTTTATAGAGGACACCTGTCAACTCCATTGAACACCTTTTAGACTGAATATTATGAAAATGTTCATTTTTATAACATGTAATTTACTAGTGGAATGTCCTACCTGTTTCTATTGCCACTGCCTCATTTATAAACACATTGAAGAGCGAACTGAAAATAAATGAATAAATGAAAGAAAATGAAGGAAAAAAAGATCATTAATACAGTAATGCATGGCTAAAAGTCGTTAGTATCCGCTCCGGAACCACAAGGTTCCGGGTTCGATATGGGCCCTCGATAACTCAGCGCGTGAGTAACACAGCTTGGATCTGTGCAGCAATTTTGGGAGCTTGTGGTAAGTGGCGCTCCACCTCAGACGCAAAAACAATCTCCCAGGTCTAGCGCTAATGAAAAGGGGATAGACTCGTTGTTCAGCTGATACCGAAAATACGCCACTCGGCCAACTCTATTTTTACATGGTTAACTTTGTTTTAATTCTAGATGGAACTACCTTCTTTCTTAACTCGATTGTTGTACCGGCTTATTGTTTTGAATAATCTGTATATTTCATTTAAGTCAACTTGCCATTATCTCATCACTATACGAGAATAAACAATTGTTTTAAAAACATTTTTCTTAAATCAAGAAAGTCTTTCATTTAACAATTGTATTTTTTAATATATGAAAAGTAATGAAACCGACATGAAGAAGTGAAATAACAGTTTATATATATATATATATATATATATATATATATATATAGGGATGCTCAATTCACAAACTTCTTAAATGCGCACAAATTGTTAGAAAATATTCTAAAACGTCAATAAAAATGGAAAATTAACTTTTTAATGTTTTCTTTTACATTTAATATAAAGAACAATTCCAAGTTTATGTGTTAAAAGAAAGAAAAAACAAATTTATGTTACATATAACCGACATTTTTGCATTTTAAATTAAATTCGCGTAAATTCTTAATCTTTGTTGACATGGTTATCACATCTTGGCGCGAACAATTAGACCCAACTAATTTTCTATGGAGGATTATACACGTTATAATATTTTAAATTCCCTTCATTGTTGATTTCAAAAATAATTAATTTCTTCAAACAAACACTGTTTGAGCTCTACAGGTGTCACGGATTTGAACTTATTTGAATTATTCACAGCAGCAGCAGCAGCAGCAACAACAGTTTTCAACAACAACAACAAAAAAAAAAATAGAATATTATGTCCCCTACATACTTCCATTAATAAAAATAACGACAATTTTTAATTCAAACATTATTTTCAAAAAAATGTTTTTTATAAAGACTATTCTATATTATGTCATCATTTTTAGCTAAATATTTTTATACAATATTTTCTTTAATCAAATAAATATGATTTTGCTATACACTAAAGAAAAGTATTTATTTTACATTTTATAAATTTTTAAAAATACCTAAAAAAAAAAAAAAAATAATAGTAGACAACAGAAACTTTTAATATAAAATTCCTTAGAAAATAATCTAACAATTTAGAAAAAGAAAAAAAAGATACATATTTTTTAAATTATTTACGAGACTTAAGTTTCAAGGTTTAAGACGCCCTATTACCAAAAATTTTTTTACATATGTTCCATCGTTGAATTAATCTTTCCAAAAAGGTAAAATTTATTTTCATACAGAAAAAAAAAAAAAAAGAATACCAAGATATTTGTACGGGGAATCAATGAGCGAAACAAAAACTAATGAAAATAATTATTAGCCTTTTCAATTTAGTAAACATTTATCTACAATAAAATTTCGTCTTTATTACTTGATATACCGAAAGTTTTATTAAAATCGGATAGTTACTTTATTTTATTTTATTTTTAGAAGAATTTCCCATGATCCCTCTCTATAGCAGGTGCGCGAAAAGGCGCATATATATATATACATATATATATATATATATATATATATATATATATATATATATGTGTTGAGAGAGAGAGAGAGAGAGAGAGAGAGAGAGAGAGAGAGAGAGTCTGCGTATATATATATATATATTCGCCCTGGAAGGGAAATTCGCTGATGGTTGTTGTTTACGCTGAAATTGCAAGAATCATCTTAAAACAGATAGAGGTCTCTTTAGTAGCCTTTACATATGTATGTTTTATCAGTAAAAATTCCCATCTGTGAGGTTTGCTGATAGCCCGATGGTTAGAGGTTTTGACTGCTGAAAAATCGGTCGAGCTTACAAATTCTAGCCGCACTGAAGAGTATTATTTGCCTTCATAGTACTCCACCATTTCGTATGATTGAATCTCTCTTTTACCCATTCAATTTACATTGTGACTTTTAACGATCTACCGGTCGTTACTTTTGACAAAGCACCGGTCGAAAGGGCCCGTAAGTTTTCATTTTCTCTTTCGAAAATTGCTGATTAATAAAAGTATGTCATTATTTTAAAAAATCCTTTATAAATTCAGCTGTACCAAAAAAAAAAAAAAATATATATATATATGTAACAATAGAAAGGGAATTGAATCCGACAATATGAGGAAAAAATGAGTAAAGAAAAGAAATGTAGATGGATAAAAATGAATTTTATTAAAAGTGATATCGATAAAATTCATTTTTATCCATCAACATTTATTTTCTTTACTCATTTTTTCCTCATATATATATATATATATATATAATATATATATTATATATATATCAGGAGCGGCATATTGTTGGTGGTTAAAACCACACTGATGATGATGATAATAATAATAATAATGATAATAATAATAATAATAATAATAATTAGAGGACAAGTTCTTTCTTTTTTGTTAATCAACCAGACCTAGTGTTGACTAACAAAAAAGAAAGAACTTGTCAACTGGTGGATTTTGCAGTTCCAGCAGCTCACAGGGTAAAGATGAAGGAAAACGAAAAAATGGACAAGTACCTGGACCTTGCCAGAGGACTGAAAAAGCAATGGAATATGAAAGTCAAAATGATACCAATTGTGGTTAGTGCACTTGGAACGGTCCCAATAAACTTGGAAAAAAATACTGGAGGATCTGGAAATCAGAGGAAGAATTGAGACCATCCAGACTACTGCACTATACTCAGAAGAGTCATGGAGACCAGAGGAGACTTGCGGACACTCAGACTCCAGTGAAATACCATCAGCTAACGCTGATGTGAAAACTCAAAAGGAGATGACGATGATAATAATAATAATAATAATGATAATAATAATAATAATAATAATAATGAAAAATGGACAAATACTTGGACCTTGCCAAAGAACTGAAAAATGAAAGTCAAAGTTATACCAATTGTAGTTGGTGCACTTGGAACGGTCCCAAAAGGACTGGAAAAGGATTTGGAAAGTCTGGAAATCAGAGGTAGAATTGATACCACCCAGAACACTGTACTGCTGCAATCTGCCAGAATACTCAGAAGAGTCCTGGAGACCCGAGGAGACTTGCTGTCACTCAGACTCCAGTGAAAGACCATCAGCTAACACTGATGTGAAAACTCAAAAGGAGTAAATAATAATAATAATAATAATAATAATGTAAAAAGTGCTCTCTGTCTCGAAACAGCTATAACTGTAAAAGTGACAGCAACACACACTCACACGCAAGAATATCCACCTTACGATTTCAACCATTCTATATTTGATTTTAACGAAACACTTAGAGATAAAGGTAGGTTGGAACTACACAAGGATGCTGCGTGATGTCTAAAACAAATCATGGAAGCAGTATCCCACAAAATAGCGGCTGTGAGGCCACTTTCCTACTATCGTACAAACAATCCAAGTAAGACGAACACGAGACGTGTTGGACACTGCTAGGGAAGCAAGAACGAGAACATAAGTGGCGTTCGCATATGGACACCTACACATGTACACACCAATGTAGGCAGACCATCAAAAACCTACATCAACCACCTCTACACGGATTCTGGATGCCGAGCAAGACACCTGTCAGGGACGATGATCGGTAGGGGCGGCTGGAGAGAGAGAGAGAGAGAGAGAGAGAGAGAGAGAGAGAGAGAATCCGTGCTCTCAGCGCGACCTGATGATAATGATATATAGGCCATTGATTCTCTCGTAGACATATTGAAAATGACAAGCAAGGGTTTAGTGTTTATCTCTTTGTTCAGCTGTTCTTTTTGCCGAACGAGATGTCGCATCTATGATTGTGGTCGGTTGAAAAGACTTCCAAAGTCTCTGTTTGTGTCGTCACAGTAAAGGTACTATCTTAGGTCACTTTCAAGGACGTGGCTGTTGATATGTTATAGAGTGCTAGGTTGATTCTGTTTTCAAGGAATTATTAAGTGGACGTGATGTCATTTACGAGCGTGTAGACTATTGATAGTGGTTTTAAGTGTAGATATAACAGCTAAGAAGCACATGACGCTGTTGTTGTACCTATATCAAATGCTTTTTAATATATCTGTGTGTGAGTGTGGGGGGCATAGGATTTTTTACGAAAATAAACATTTCTATTATTACTATTAAACTATAACTTTAGCCGAACTGAGTAAATACCTTATATACTATTAGAATAAAAAATAAATAAAATAAAACAGTAAAGTGTATTTTTAAGACAAGTAATATTTATTTTTATTCTCACCGACCATGATACAGGAGGATGGAAAAGCATGATATTTTAATAGTCCACATGCATGTATTTATGCAGCCATCTTGTTTCCCTTCTCAGCATCTCCCTTATATATAGATATAGGTTATTTCTTATAACTCCAACATAAACAAAAGGGAACCATTCTTGACTGATAAATTATTTATTTATTTTCCCATTAAACTAACCCTAACCCTAACCCCGTCTTCTTTTTTTCCTAGTAGATCAATAAATAAATAAATAATTTATTAGTCAAGAGTGGCTCCCCTTTATTTATGTTGGAGTTATAGAAAATAACCTATATATATATATATATATATATATATATATATATATATATATATATGAAAAATAGATGGAAATTAATCCGACAGTATGAAATTTAACATTTTGAAAAATAACAAACATCATATGTTTTTTCAAAATGTTAAATTTCATATATATAATATATATAATATATATATATATATATATATTATTGGGGAAGAGTTATCTCCTCCAACAACTTCGTTGCTATTCTTCAAGTGTGGCATCTTTTAAACTCTTTAGTTCTACCAGGATACAATATATAATTATCTCCTTTGATAATTTGTGTGTCCGTTACGAGCCTCATAGGGGGGGGTCATATAACAGTCACAAACACCTATTCTCGATCTCTTTTCACCTCTTGTCTTTTAACAGTTTAGGTTTGTCCTGCTAGGGAACACTAAAGTCACATGGCTTTTTTCTATCTACCCTTATCAAGTAAGCTGTTATCTACTTTTACCTCTTACACAAGATATTTGTTCATGGAACAATATGTGTTTAGTTCTAACAGTAGGGACAATTTTGTGTATTCTTTCTTTTTAATACCACTTGTATGCAGGTTTTGTAAAAATGTTCTTGGTGTTGTACAAATAAATGAGTTTATCTTGTCTCTACTTATGTTGTGTTCAATCTTAGTATATCACGGATATACTAATGCAAGTGTAGCGATTACCTGTCCCTGTTTGAACGGGAAGAGTTATCTTCCCTTGTTTTCAGGTTTTGACCGCTAGGTTACCATGACTATTTAATCAGGGAAGCGCCAAGTTTGAATCCTCTCTTCTATCCGGGACAACAAACAATACGCATGGCTTAGACATCGCGTCTATACCTTTTATATGGGTGGCTTCGCCACACAGCCAGCCTAAGTAAGTGACATTACTTCATGGACTCTCCATCACCTTTTTAGGACGAAAGTCTACGTCCTACCTTCTTTATAGTTCATTTTATATCTGTTCTTTATACACCTTTGTATACCTTTTATTCGTATATGTGTTACTTATGTATCTACTTTGTCATTTGTATATGTATTCCTGTATAAATGTTTCTCCACGTGCTCATGTATTAAAGCCTGTTTGTTACACTTCACTGCTTCTTTGTCGGAATATTTCTGGTACTATTATGTACCCACGTTGGAAGGCCACCTAGCCTTCCAACCCAATATAATAATAACATTAAATCTGACACAAGTATTAATCCTTGGAGAGCGAGGAGACATCTAAAATATCTTCCCCGTCAACAAGCATCCAATATCTGCTGACCCTCACGTGATTGGTTGCTTTAGATTCATACAAATAATTCCTGACAATTTCCTTGTAAAGTTAAAATCGAGTCTCATTTTTATTTTTCACTCTATGCGAGTTTTTCAGGGCAATTTTAACTGGTAGATTTTCACTGGGGCCTGAGTGACAAGTTTCTTTATGTCTCCATGACTCTTCTGAGCTTTATAGCTTATCTCAACAATTCTTCGGTCTGTATAGTCTCAATTCTATATCTGATTTTCAAGTCCTTCAGTCTTTTTATCAAACACATGAGAGCCATTACAAGTGCACTAAATTCAATTGGTATCAATGACAAGTCTGGTCTTCTTGCTGGGGTTAGATGATCCATTTGTATTTCAAAATCCCAGAGATTTTTAAATGTCTCATTTTCTAGAACGGATTCTAGTTTGTGCATTATTATTATTCCTTTTGAGTTTTCACATCAGTGTTAGCTGATGGTCTTTCACTGGAGTCTGAGTGACATTAAGTCTCCTCAGGTCTCCAGGACTCTTCTGAGTATTCTGGCAGATTGCAGCAGTGCAGTGTTCTGAATGGTTTCAATCTTTCCTCTGATATCCAAACTTTCCAAACCCTTTTCTAATCCTTTTGGGACCGTTCCAAGTGCACCAACTACAATTGGTATAACTTTCACTTTCATATTCCATAACTTTTTCAGTTCTTTGGCAAGGTCCAGATATTTGTCAATTTTTTCATTTTCCTTTAACTTCACCCTGTGATCCGCTGGCACTGCAAAAATCCACCAGTTGACAAGTTCTTTCTTTTTTGTTAATCAACACTAGGTCTGGTCTTCTTGCTGGGATAAGGTGATCCGTTTTAATTTCAAAGTCCCAGAGAATTTTGTGCGTTTCGTTCTCAAGAAAGATTCTGGTTTATGCATATACATTTTGTTGTATGGTCAAAATTTAATTTCTTGCATAATTCCCAGTGGATCACCTTCCCAACCCAGTCGTGTCTAGTTTTGTATTCTCGTTGTGCTAGTTTGCTACATTCGCAGAGTATATGGTTAACAGTCTCATCTCTATTACTGCAAAGTCTACATTTACTATTCTGTTGGGTCTTATCAATTTTCGCTTTGATGTAGTTTGTCCTTATGGCATTATTTTGTGCAGCAATTATAAGTGATTCTGTTTCTCTTTTGAGGTTTCCCTTTTTTAACCATGTCCAAGTCTTTTTATGTGCAACCTCTTCTATTTGTCGTTTGAAGCGTCCATATAATTGTTTTTCTTCCCATTTTTGTTTTCTAGTCTTTGTCGTTTTTCTATTTGTCCATCTGCCGTTTCTACTATTGTTGGCCGCCATAAGTAGTTTGTCTTTGCTCTTTCTTGTGTAATCTTCAAGTTGTTGGATTGTGGTTTCTACGCATTCCTCTATGTTGGCAAGACCTCTTCCCCCTTCCTTTCTTGACACAAATAATCTATCTCTATCATCTCTAGGGTGGAGAGCCTTGTGCATGGTCATTAATTTTCTCGTTCTTTGGTCTATCTGTCTGAGTTCTTCTTTTGTCCATTTTAAGAATGGTCCTGAGTATCTTATAATGGGGACAGCCCAGGTATTAATTCCTTTGATCAGATTTCTGCTGTTAAGTTTGGTTTCTAGAAGTTTTCTAGTTCTCCTGAGATATTCTTTTTTAACTTTTCCTTTCATTTCTGCTTGCATGATATTGTCCGCTTCTAAAATTCCTAAGTATTTGTAGCTTTCATTTTCATCAAGAGATTTTATAGTTTCCTGATTTGGTAGTTGTATTCCATTCATTAGTTTTCTTTCACCCCTTTTTATTACAAGCATAGCACATTTTTCGATTCCAAATTCCATCCCTATATCCTGGCTATATATTCTAATAGTTTGTACTAGGCTCTCCAATTCTTTTTCATTTTTTGCAAAAAATTTAATGTCATCCATGTACATAAGGTGGTTTATCTTTTCTTGTGAATTACTAAATTTGTATCCCCCGGTACATTTGGGACATGTGGGACCATGTCATAGGCTTTTCTGTAATCGATCCAGGCCATTGCAATATTTTTCCGTTTATTTTTTACTTCTTTAAGAATGTATTGGTCTATATAGAGTAAGTCGTGGGTTCCTCTTTTTCCCTTGCAGTATCCTTTCTGTTCTTCTGGGAGAAGTTTCTGCCAATTGAGGGAAAAGTATACTTCTTCTCTTAGCAGTTAGAATTTTCCACATCATGGGTAGACAAGTTATTGGTCTATAATTGCTGGGGACATTTCCTTTTTGTGGGTCTTTCTGGATTAGTGTAGTTATCCCTTTTGTCATCCATTCGGGTACTTCCGTTTCTTGTAGGCATCTGTTCAGTTGCTGGGCCATTCTTTTGTGGATAGACGTAAATTTTTTTTAACCAGAATCCATGTATGTCATCATAGCCTGGTGTTTTCCAATTTGCTACTTTCTTGAGTACTGATTTAAGCGTAATTACATGAACACTGACAACAGGTCCTTCCTCAATTCCCATCAGTTCATTTTTAATATCACTTATCCACTTTGACTGCTTATTATGTTCTTTCTTCATCCCTATATCACTCCAGAACTTTTCTGCTTCTGTTGCATTTGGGTGTTCACTAATGTTTGTTTTTGCTCCATTAATTTGTTCATAAAATCTATTTTCATTGTTTTGGAAGGTCCTATTTTGTTTGTACTGTTTAGTTCTCTCTCGATATCTTTTGAGTCTTCCTTCTATAGCTGATATCTTTTGTTTTACTTCTTCCAACTTAATTTGCTGTTGTCTTTTAACCTTTTTAGCTACATGTGTATTTGTGTTTTTGTTTAACGTATTTGTTTGTTGTCGTAGTTTTTTTATTTGTTCTTCCAATCTGAACTCCCATCCAGCTTTTGTGTTTCTGTTTGGTTCTCTGTTTATTATTATTATTATTATTATTATTATTATTATTAATTGGTTCTCTGTTTATTATTATTATTATTATTATTATTGGTTTCTGTTTATTATTATTATTATTATTATATTATTATTATTATTATTGGTTCTCTGTTTATTATTATTATTATTATTATTATTATTATATTATTATTATTATTATTATCTGTTTATTATTATTATTATTATTATTATTATTATTTTATTATTATTATTATTCCTTTTGAGTTTTTCATATCAGCGTTAGCTGATGGTATTTCACTGGAGTCTGAGGGACAACAAGTCTCCTCAGGTCTCCAGGACTCTTCTGAGTATTCTAGCCGATTGCGGGCAGCAATGCAATAGTCTGCATGGTCTCAATTCTTCTAATTTCCAGATCCTCCAGTTTTTTTCCCAAGTTTTCTGGGACCGTTCCAAGTGCACCAACTACGATTGGTATCACTTTCACTCTCATATTCCACAGTTTTTTTTTAATTCTCTGGCAAGGTCCAGGTTTTTGTCTATCTTTTTGTTTTCTTTCACCTTCACTCTGTGATCTACTGGAACTGTAAAGTCTAAGAGTTGAGAAGTTCCCCTTTTCTTGTTAATCAATACTAGGTCTGGTCTCCTGGCTGGGATAGGGTGATCCGTTTTTCTCGAAGTCCCAGAGAATTTTATGCGTTTCATTCTCAAGAACATATTTGGTTTATGCATATACCATTTTGTAGTATGGTCAAAATGTAATTTTTTGCATAATTCCCAGTAGATCACATTACAACCCAGTCGTGCCTAGCTTTGTATTCCTGTTGTGTTAGTTTGCTACATTCACTTAATACATGGTTGATAGTCTCAACTCTGTCACCGCCCAGTCTACATTTACTGTTTTGTTGTGTCCTATCAATTTTGCTTTGATATAATTTGTTCCTATGGTATTATTATTATTATTATTATTATTATTATTTATTATTATTATTATTATTATTGATTTATCAAATAACTTGATAACTTATCGGATTCATTGTGCTATGCGAATAACCTCCAATTGATTTCTTCTGCATGCTCAGTTTACTGGTGTTTCGTTGCGAGACGCTGGGATCAGGTGAGCTTAAACAGAAGATGACGTCATAACCCTTTCACTGATGTTGGACAATCCCACTGAGTTTTATTTCTTCAAGTCACGTGTCACAGTCACTTATATAAGTAAGTGTCACACAAAATGACTATTTCTGAAACGTGAAACTTAGGCAACTCCGAGCACCTGTATCGATAAAAAAAAAGAAAAAAAGACTGAAATTGGTAACATTAATTTTATCGTAGCATTTATGAACTGCCTTTAAAAATGAAGAATTAATTTCAAGTCATGTGGGATGTGTTTTGGCGCCGTTTTTATTTATTGGACCCGCTCCCCCCAAACTCTAGAAATCTGGCTACGCCTCCGCTACTAATGGGGCTCAGAATACGCTGACTGTATCCCCTGCAGAGGGGCATCCCCTATTAATAATGGAATTTTTTTTATGTTTCTTAACCCGGATGTCAAGTGTCTACCTCTGTCCTCGAGTCGTAAATAATCAGGGCCTAATTGCTGCACTTTAACTGGGGTTAGTTATGCACAACATGCCATTACTCCCAGGTCCACTCTGACTGAGAGTGGAAGTACCTATTAGGGTCACATCTAAGGGTCAAATAGATCAATTTAAATATCATTTACATTCGATAAGAATACTTAAAGTTATACAACTGTAAATTATTTGTATAAATTGTTTACCAAGGATTATTATTAGTTACTTGAAACCATATAACTGTCTACCTACAAATGACTGTTATTAAATAAGAATACTTACTTGAAATTATATAATCATTAGCATTATATAGGAATACTTGAAACCACACAATTATGTGCAAATTATTTGTATTAGATAGTAATACCTGATATCATATAACTAGGGACTGGCAAACGGAGCCTAAAATGCGTTTTTGACAAAATGACTTTAGCCCCCCTACAGAAAATAATTTACCAAAAATCAGGAAATTATCGGATTTTAATGAAATTTTCAGTGTTTATGTATCAATGAATGATCTTTATAATGCATTATTTATTTTATTTCAAAACTTCTCATTTTTTCAGGTCACTTAATTTTGACCCCCCTTATGTTGGGGGCGTAAAATGTTTTGCAAGTTGATCATTTTTTATACTAATTACAGTATAAATAATGAGATAAAAGACCGAAGTTATGAATAGAAAAAAAATTTTTTTTACGGTGGCTTTTCTATGAGAAAATAAGTACCAAAAATCGAAAAATAAAATGTAAAAAATAATAAATAATTAATTTTTTGGAGATTTCTTTTTTACTCATTTCGATAATTATTCAATTGGCTATTATTTTATAAAAGAAAAAAATTATACATCAATGTTTTTTCTGCTTAAAAGGGGGAGGGGGTACATTTTCAATCGAGTTTTTCTTCAAAACTTATTACTTTTGGCGCCTAAAATAAGGTTTGCATTAAGTAGATATTTATTTTTAGAATCTAAAAATATAAGATTTTAAACTAAACGTCAGGCTTTTCATATTTTAAATGAATTTTATATATTAATTTTTCATAGCAAAAATACTAAATTAAAGTTTTGAAATAAAATAACTAATGCATTATAAAATTCATTAATTGATAAATCAATACTGAAAATTTCATTAAAATTACCTGATTTTTGGTAAAAAATTTTTGCAAACGCGAATGTTACAATAAAATTGTAAACAAGCACTTAAAAACATCGAAAACGAGGCTGACTGGCTGATATCGTCGAAATTGACCAAAACAAATAGTTTTAAATCTTTTAAAAATAAACTGCATATGTAATGATATTTTTCTTTTTTTAATTATGGTTATTATGTTACTACTTATCGATTTAGATAACGTTTGACCTTAAATAATAAATTTAATTATTTCTAATTCGCTTTTAAAATTCCTAGCAGACGACAAAATCGCCTATCCCTACATATAACTGTGAAAAAAAAAAGATCTTAAGAAACAACTACATAAAAACTTTAAATGTAAATTTAACAATTAAGTCAAAAACTGATCCGTCTCTCACTCACATTCTGCATATTACTTTCACCCTCTCTATGTATATGTTGATTACCTCCTTATATATATATATATATATATATTAGTCTCTCTGTGTGAGTAAGAGGGAGATGGGAGAGTCATTGTGATAGAGACATTTAACTACTCACTTTATTTGCATATAAAGATTTAGCGACAACCCGTAGCTTAATACAATTCCATGATCCATTTTAATTCAAATTAGGGCAAACGTTTCCTTTCTTAAAAATCTTACAAAATAATTTTAATGTTTTTTTTAACTCTCCAGCCGTATTTTTTTTCAATTTAATTCACTTTGCAAACTATCTTTTCCCACCAAGTCTTTTCTCGACAAGTAAATGTAAATATTTTCTATTTGTTTTTGTTTAATAATGTATTGATTGTTTTTTGTTTTTTTTCGAAACTCGGTCGTATCTAATAAAAAGATGTTGACAGTTGTTTTGAATAAAAATAAAATGAAAATGCTGAAAAAAAAGGATATTTTAAGGTGTGTGTGTGTGTGGGGGGGGGGTTTAAATATTTACATTTACTTGTCGATAAAAAATCGGGAGGTGGCTTACTTTAACGTCTTAAAATCACTAAAAAAGTTATTTGTCGATAAAAACGCCTTCAAACCGCTAAAAATATTTTAAAGAGAGGGGTTCAAATATTTACATTTACTTGTCGAGAAAAGACTTGGTGGGTGGATGGTGGTTAAAATATCGCTTTCATATCACATTAAATTTTTGGGAAGAATGCCTTCAATCAGCTACGGAGTTTATAAGTAGCACGGGTCGGATTTTCAGCAGGCACCGCTTAGCGTTTTTTTTAGGGCAGGAGGCCAGGATGCGTTTATGTGATATGCACCTTTTTGTCTATGTCGAAAAGTAGTAACACAATGAGCATCAATAAAAAAAAGGACAATAATATTACACATGTAATTTATTTTTAATATATTTCATACAAGGCAGTGCCAAAGATGACCTAAGATTCGTATTTTATCAAATAAATGTTACCCCCCCCCACACACACACACCGATTGGAAAAAGAAACTACCAAAAATCAGGGAATTATCCGATTTTAATGAAATTTTCAGTGTTGATTTATCAATGAACGAATTCTATAATGCATCAGTTATTTTATTTCAAAACTTTCTTTTTTTTCAGGTCACTTAACTTTGACCCCCCTTTATTTTGGGGGTGCAAAATATCGATGAGATTATATAAAAGAGAAACTAATTACAATATAAATGAAAAGACAAAAGACCGAAGGTGTGAATAGAGGAAAAAAATTAAGGGAACGATTTTGGTATACCTACTTAATCCCAGTTATCTACCGGGAGCTCAACGGGTGACCCAACAGGTCACGTTTTTGTCTAGTAAATATATATATATATATATATGTTGGTTGTCAACTCGTGTTTTCTCAGATGACTCACCAGGCCAGCCCGGGAGAGACATGCTCTTCCTCATAAACTACATGTTGTAACTTCTCCATTTTGAATGTTGCTGGGCTGAAAATTTCCCTCTCTAATAGCCCGCTTCAATTTTTGGTGTTTAATTCGGTTGGACTCAAATTCTTCCACAGACAGGTAGATGGTGGCTCTCCAGCCAGGTCTATTACAAGCTAGCTTCTTCCAGTCCTCCACAGCAATAGCAGTGTTCTTTAGTGTGTCCTTGTGGCATTCCTTAAGCCTCAATTTGGGTTTGCACTGACGACGTTTGCCAGTTGAGATTTCTCCGTAAAATAATTGTTTTGGGATTCGGCAATCATTCATGCGAACTAGATGACCAGACCAGCGATACATTTATGGTTAATCCAAATGCTGTACATGCTTCGGTGAAACAATCCATAAGGTTCTGTATCTTATCCTCTGTGTGTGTTACTAGGTCACAGTCATCTGCATATAGTAGCTCCCGCACTATAGCTGTGAATACTTTTGAACCTGCCTTTAGATGTCTTGAATATGTTACCAGATTATCTGTAACGAATGTAAATCCAATTGCATTCTAACAATAGCTTCCAAATAGTTTCACACCATTCATGATTGAGACAGGCTCTGTAAGGGTACCATTATATGTGACCAAAGAAGCATTCATATCATCATGAAGAGACCGAATAAGGGCTATAAAATGTGAAGGACAACCTAACTTCCCAAGAACCCTCCAGAGTGCCTCGCGGTTGACCGTGTCAAAGGCCTTCGCGAGATCGATGAAACATTGATAGAGGTCAAGATTCTGCTCAATGTACTTTTCTTGCAGTTGGCGAGCCGAGAAGATCATATCAGCTGTGCTACGTCCAGAGCGGAAACCACATTGGGATTCTGGGAGAATAGTTGATGATATATGTTCTTCCAAACGATTTAGAAGAATTCTCGTAAAAACCTTTCCAACAATGGAGAGCAAAGCAATTCCTCGATAGTTGTCACATAGGTTTTTAGAACCCTTTTTGAACAAAGGAATGAGAAGTAAATCTCTCCAATCCTGAGGCGCCCCAAGCGTGTAATAACACTTCATGCAGCATCTCATTTAACATGGAGCCACCACATTTAAGTTGTTCAGCATTAATTCTGTCCAGTACAGGGGCTTTACTGTAATTTACTTTAATTCATTTCTATTGGTGGCGTCTCAATTTATTTTTTGAACGTTTTATTTTTACCGTTCATTCATTAAAGTTGTTTATCTCTCTTTATCGTTTAAACAGTTTAAATAATTAATGATAGCACGATTTGATAATAATAATAATAATAATAATAATAATAATTCCACTTCGGATAATATACTTCGATCCGTTTACTTCGACTGTTAACGTTCGGAAATGCATATGAGTATGTACATGTATGTATTCAGAAATACATACGTGTAATATATATCTATATATATAGTCAGGTCGCCCAAAGCGCTACGGATATTATGTAATCCAGTACTACCTGTTTCATAGTCGGATCATCGGCGACTAAACCGGTAACTCCACCAAGCTTGCCTGGTGAGGAGGGTGGCTAGACCCCCATCAGGACGAAAATCAAGACCTGTCAAAGGGCGGAAGAAGCTTCTTGCTCAACGGCTATCTAGTACATTACATTACATTACGAGGGGACATAGAAATACCTGCCGAGTAGATTCTTTAAAAAATTTTCTTCTATTCACACTTTCTGTCTTTAGTCTTTTTATTTATGCAGAAAATAGTATCAATCACATATATACCACACCAATACTTTGCGCCCATAAAACAAGGGGGGGGGGTCAAAGTTTTAAAATAAAATAACTGATGCATTATAAAATTCATTCATTGCTAAATCAACACTGAAAATTTCATTAAAAATCGGAAAATTCCCTGATTTTTGGTAATTTTTTTTCAAACGTGGGGTCCAGAATTGTATTTAAAAAAAACACGGATTTTTCAACGAATTAGGTATATCTAGTTTGACCTAATTTAAATTGAAATGGATGATGGAATCTTATTACGTGCTGATTCTTCACTGCTGGTGAGTTGTTAAAAGTGTCTCTGTTAATCACCCTCCCATCTCCCTTTCACTCGCATAGATAGACTAACACGTTTAACGTGGAGGTAACCAAGAGATTAATAGAGAGGAAAAGAGTGATATGCAGAATGTAAAGACAGGGACGAGCCAATTTTTGACTTAATTGCAAATTATGACTAATTAGAACCAATTAATATAGAATTATTTTCAAACATAATTTAATCCTAAAACTAAGGAATAATTTAGTATAACTTTCGTGTAATTAAACTAAACAGTAAAAAAGCCTTTAGGAGATAAAGGTTGATTAGCTCAGATTTAGTATAATAATAATAATAATAATAATAATAATAATAATAATAATATATATATATTATATATATATATATATATATATATATAAAGAAATAATACCAAAAATCAGGGAATTAACCGATTTTAAAGAAATTTTCAGTTCTGATAAATTAATGAATCAGAGATACAATGCACCAGTTATTTTATTTAACAATTTTCACATTCATTAGGTTGGTTAATTTGGAACTCCTGTTGCATATTTGATGGCCGTACTATCAATTTTGAACAGTTAGTGTAGAAAATAGTATTTGAATTCAAATCGAACGGTTAGAAAATATCATTTGAATTCAAATCTGGATGCTAGATTTGATGGGCATTTCGTGACCTTAGTATTTATCCCCTGCTTCCTGTTTTGTGTGGCAAGCGTGAGAGAATATAGTTAGATCGGCAGTCTCTCGCTTGCCATTGATATGCGTTAGTTAGATTCTTGCGCCAACCGTGGTTGAGGATTGGATCCAAATCTTAAGAAAGTAAATGAATATGTGAATTCACGAAAATATACATTTTGAGTTGGTCACTAAAGAACAAACCGACAACACAAGACGTCTCACCAACATCTTCAGATGAAAAAACCTCCTGGAACAGCTAAGAAGTCAGAATCAACCATTGACGATAAATACCAGACCAAGCCATGAAGAAAGTGCTACTCATAAGTAAGAACAAATACCAGCCCAATTTCAAACGAATTATAAACTACAGACTACAAGAAAGATGAGAAGACTAAGATTAAATATGAGAGATACAACCATGAGTGTCCCTCATGTGATAGTATACCTGTTTCTCGTAGTATAGCAAGATGGGCATATCAAGAGGTATGGCTATATCGCAACATATATATTGGGTATTTAAGTCTGA
>CM042147.1:32207252-32242252 GCA_023376005.1 Doryteuthis pealeii | reverse complement strand
AAAGAAAAGACTTTCATGGGGTTTATTTTATTTCATTCATTTATTTGTTGCGAATATTCTAAAGAAATTTGAGTATTTGTCCAGAATATCCCGCTGATAGAATGGCTCTACGGTAATTAAAAATTAGGAATATAATACTTACATTCACCACCCAGAAAAACAATAAAGTGCGGTGATTTTATTCATTCATTTTATTTATTATTTATCTTTTATTTTATTTTACTGAACTTTTATTTAAAAAGAAAAAGAGATCTTCAAGTATTTAGTCTTTCCCTCTCACAACCACTAAAAAGATAGCGACCTACAGTCGATTGCATCATTTTGAGAACTAAAATGTGACTGTTCAATAAATAAAAAAATGAAGGAAATAACTGAAACGTACTCTTATCTGGATGGTAAATGTAAGTATTACATTTTTTTGTCTTTTTAATTATATTACCATTGATATTCTAAGTATAACATTACAAACCGGGGCTGTATGTATTTACCCAACCCCTCCTCCACAGTCAGGATCTGACACAAGGTCAGTTATTATGCGGGGTGAGATCGGGGTTGTATTTGATTACGTAACTTTAACTTGTCATGAAGTGTACGGAAGAGAGAGAGAGAAAGAGAGAGAAGAAAAATTAATAATAATAATAATAATGATATTATTTTAGTAATTATGGTGGCGCGGGAATTTCGGAATTAGCATCCTAAACTTACATTTTTGTTTTACAAAAACTTTCTTGAAATTATTATTTAATGATCCACGGGAATTCACACTGTACTTCTTTTTTCTTCGAAAAGTTATCTTATTAAGAAGTTTGAATGTTCGTTCATGTTTTTAAAAAAGGCCCCTGGTTTTGTGACCGGTGTCAGATTTTAGTTGAGACACGAGCTCACTAGTAATGACCTGCCAGTCTAACTTGCTAACCATTACACCACTTGAGGCGACTATGTTAGATTTTAGTATTCCTTTTTAGAAAGCCCCTCCCCCACACACACCTATTATGAATCAACACATAAGGCACAATATCGTGATAGTATTCACTAGTTAGTATGGATGTCAAAAAGCACGTACCTGTTTAAGCACTTTTTTTTGTAAATATTTCCTCCAAATCAGCTAATTATCGGATTTTAATAAAATAAAGCAATAAAAGACGAGGATTCTGTTAAAAAGACATTTCGCCTCAAGATTCAGAAGACAAGTTTATTTTAATTGTTGTGTTGTCATGCGCCAACCCTCAATCAATTTGGTAATCTTACTCCCTTAATGAAGGTCCATGTGAATTATTTTTTTAGATGTTTTAAAGACAATTCCATAGGGAATTAAATTTTATTTACATTTTTATAAAGGTTTGTCTATTTGTTCGTACGGATGCTTTATTTTTTTAAGTTCACAAAACGTTATAATAAGGTATAATATTGGTCTTCTATGCATGTTTTTTTACTTTATTCGTTTTCATAGCTTAATCTTCTAAGGAAGTGGTTGATAAAAGAGAAAAAAAAATCAAGTTAAACGGTTGTATTTGTTTTGTTTTGTTGGTCTAGATTTGACATCCGTAGATTAAACTTTTCCACTCACTGCAGATGACTGTTTTTTTTTTTGTTTTTTTAATTAATGTAAAAAAAAAAAATACTGAATAAACAAATTTGATTAGATAAAAAAAGTACTTTATCTAAATAATACTGTTTTAGCCCTTTTCTTTCTTTCTTTTTTTTTTGTATGCTTTTTCAGTGGACGATATTTTTTCTATGGAGGCACATAAGTGAGCTAATATAAAAAGAGAATTTAACATAAAAAACACAGATTATTACACTTTTGATCATTCAAGTTCAAGAAGGAAAGCACGCGTCGCTCGCTAATAGAAAGTGCGTATTTTCTTGTACATATTAGATCTGGTTTGCATACTCCCCCCTAAAATTTTCCCCAGGGGGTCAAAAAGAGCAGTTTTAAAATTTCAAAAGAGGATACCCTAATCTTTTAAAAATACCAAATTTAGCTTGGTAACGATTTTTCCCGGCCCACCTTCGTATCTACCAGACTATACCAACTATCAAACTTTTTCGGGCCATTTAATGCAAAGTCATTTTGATAAAAAAAGGACTAAAGTTGCTAACAATACCTATTGTTGCTTATCACCCAGTATTGAACAAACTCATCGCCTTAATTCCGGTGATCTAGCGGGAACCGGCGCTTTTAGCGTGTTTTGACTATAATGTAGTTAGTATTAATTTACCACACTAAATATACTCACAGTTTACTAAAAAAAATTGGTTAAAGTAAGCCGAGTTATCTCGTCTGCGACACGAAACCTGGGTACTTGATAAGACAAATAATCTCGCCTGTTACACGAGACCGACTGGCAGCGTCCGTTGTAAATATCTGTCTCCTGTCATTTCTCGACGTTTGTGACGACTTCTTTAGATCTATCTTTCTATTAAGGCCTCTCGGTGTTCATATCAACATCTGCGAATGGAGTGTGTCTAATGACCTTGTTTATTTTGTTCCTTTTTTCGCCTTTTGTTACAAATTGTTACATTGACATATAAACACCGGAGTTGGGTTAGCAAAACAGCGACTCGTGACCTGCATACGACTCTTGACATTTGCATACGACTCCTATGAATATTGTGGCTAAATCGCGCGTGTAGCGTTTAAAAAGTTGTTTAGAGGGGGGTTATCTTTCTTGCCATGAACATTTGAAAGGCTTAATCAGCAACACGTTTGGCAACAATTGTTTTAAGATTAAAGGTCCAGTACTTAGCGAGGACCTGTAACCCACTATAAGGAACTTGTATGTTATGGTTATCTTCATTGGAAATGAAGTCTGTATCAGCCAGACAGCGCGGGAATCTATCCCCTTTTCACTAGCGCTAGACCAAGGAGATTGTTTTTGCGTCTGAGGTGGAGCGCCATATCTACCATCAACTCATTACTTTACCACACTCATACGCTGTGCAACTCATACGCTGAGATGGCGGAGGCCGGCATTGAACCCCCGAACCTTGTGGTGCCTAATCAGACGCTCTACTGACTGAGCTAATCCGGTCCTTTGAAAGTATATAAATATGTATATATCATTAGTATTGAATATACTTGAAACCATACAACTGTTTGCAAATTATTTGTTTTATATATAGGAATATTTGATATAAGCAAAAAAAAAAAAAAAAAGACTCTTAAACAACTACGAAAGAATGTAAATATAAGCATACAATGAATGTGATTCCTATGGGGCGAAGTTAAGTTCGTTTGTACTGGTATCTTGTCCCCAATAAAAGCTGGTTCTTTGTTATTGTTGGCTGGTATGCTGACATGGAACTTAGGAATGAAAAGGGAGGAAAGAGACGGCCTAGGTTCAAATGGCTGGTATTATTTTGGGGGCAGGGAGTCAGTCCCTTTTGTCGGACATGCGCAAAAGGGGTTCTTCCGGTCAAAGCCCCATGGGAGTTTGTTGTTTTTATTTTATTTTTATTTTCGTATTTTTTTAATCCCCACAAGCCATTAAGTTAAAGAGTTACATTTTTTTAGGTAGCATATATTGTTGATCAGTTTACATACCTATGTAGTAATGTCTCATCTACAGAAAGCTGTGTGAATATATGCATAAGAAAGGCAAGGACTACTATAGACAGATTACTGGTCATATGGAAATCTGATCTCTCCGATAAGATAAAGCGACAATTCTTCCAATCTGTAGCCGTGTCAGTTCTACTCTAATGAAATCCTTAGAAAAAAAGTTAAATGGTAACTACACTATGAAGCAGCCTCCACAAAACAGCTGACCAGCCACTTTCCTCCAATCACATAAACCTGGACACTGCTGTAGAAAGTTATGATGAACTCATAAGTGACGTTCTCCGGTGGACACCTACACATGGACACACCAGTGTAGGCCCACCAGAAAAAACCTACATCAATCAGCTTTGTGCGGATTCTGTTCTGAATACCGCGCGGAGGATCTGCGATGGGGATGGTTTGCGCGCGAGAGAGAGAAAGAGAGAAAGAGTCAAGGGTGTCCGCGGGACCTGATGATGATGATATTGATTAACATTAGTTAAATTTGAGCTAAGTTATTAGTTAAAAGTTTAAACCTGCTAAAATATTAAGTAGTACCTGTCTACTTATAAAGTAAACAATATATATTAATGTAGCCCTTAAACATTTAAAAAAATCACTTTGTCGAAGACTATAAAAGTGATCGATCGAGTTCGGGCACTGTGCCTATTTGGTTGGAGCTTTTTCGCAACAAGTCATAAAAAGTCTACATGTGGTGGTATACGTGGCACGACTTGTTGCAAATGAAAACTTGAAGCGAACCACAAGAAATAAAATCCTAACTGTTTGAGGACTCGTTTCATTTATGCCAAGAAAACAAAGAATATCATTTTTTTATATTTGCTATCTATTAAAGAATTAAAAGCCACAATAAAAAATGTCCTTTAGATTTGTTGATTGACACACAGTCCATAGAACAAAGTATTTTCACACTTTATTCATGGAGATAGCACTACTATAATCTACAAGAGATTTAGTCGTGATCAAACTACAAAGAATATATTTCATGTCATCTTCATATCCAGAAACCTCCATTAAATCAATGGAGTATGTAAGGTGCATTAATAATAGATTGGTGGATTGGTCTAGTTCTTGAAATTGACACTGCACAGTGATTTTAAAATACAGTTTCTACATCTTTATGAACCAGCAAATTCTTTTTTTTTTTCTGGCTAACACATGAAGACATATGTTGTGTTCCTACTGATAACATATTGTGCAATATTTCAATTCTAGCTATACCTTCAGGACACAAACATCCTTCAAAATGATAAATATGATATCATAGACGAGAACTAAACTAGGAGAATGAATTATTCAAAGTTTTAGCTACAAACAAAATTTAAAATTTATTTTGCCAATTTTATAATTCGACGTTACATTGAAAGTATAAAGTCTATACTGTTGCTGTTAGAGACTATTGATAAATATATAGCTATTTTTAGTATTATTTATTTTATTCCAAATGACATATCTTGCACTCTGCTTAAAAAAATGATGATAAATATAAATTCAGATCTGTTTCGCTTTCTTTTTCTCTAAGCTTTTAAAATCTTGATGATCAGGTTAATGTTGATGCAATATAGGAAATTATCCTGTTGGGGTAGATTTGGGATAAATTTGCATTTTTAAATTTCTTCAAATTTATTTTTGCTATGCATATTCAAATGCCCATAAAAATTGAAATAAAAAGAATATTGTTAAAACTTAAGGAATGAATTCCCCTATTACATTGTAATGTTTTCCCAATGTTTTGTTACCTATGAAATTCATCACCTTTGACAGAATGAGTCAATATTAGGAGATCATAATTGTAAATTTACCACGAATCTGAATTCTTGTGAAAAATATATTAAGAAGCCTAGAATTGGTGACTTTGAGAGACAAACCTATTGAGATTTATTCTCCAAATACTCTAGTATTCAAATGTTGTGGCACTTTTTGCTACTTTTAGGGACTGAAGATATTTCTCAATTTTTCCGTGTGGTCGGCCACCTAAATTTTTTTCACTAGAAAGCTGCTAATATCTACTTTTTGGTTACTCCCTGTAAAATTCTAAGGGGATTTTTGAATTCCTTGACTAAAATTCTATAAGGTTATCAAATGTAGGAAATATATATGCAAATGTAGTGACCGGTTAAATTCATGCATTTTTATTTACTTATTTAGCCGATGTAGAAAAATCACTATTTTGTACGAGGTGGCGATAATTCACAGACGATTAAGTAAATGCAGGGGAATAATTCCACGAATTTGCAGTTGTTTGGTTTAGAGGTAAATAAAAAAAAATAAAAAATCAAATACAACAAAGTTTCCAAAATCCGTTAGCTTTTTTGGTGTACCCAGAAGTTATCTTAAATGTCCACGGTTAGCTCAGTCGGTAGAGCGTTCGGCTAGAAACCACAAGGTTCCTAGTTCGATACTGGCCCTCGCCAACTCAACGTATGAGTAGCACAGGGATCTGTGCGGTAAAATAAAGAGCTGGTGGTAGGTGTGGCGCTCCACCTCAGACGCAAAAACAATCTCCTTGGTCTAGCGCTAGTGAAAAGAGGATAGACTCCCTCGCTGATTGGCTGATACCGACTTTAGGCCACCCCGACGCCAAAAAAATGTAGTAATGCACCCATGCTCACTTTTCGTTATTTGGCCAATTTAGCCTTGTGGTTCACCTTCGTCTATCAGACGAAGCGAAACCACGCCATCTCTCACAGATCACTAGTGAAACTTTTAAATTCTTACACTCACACTACTTACCGAGTGAAGATTGTGAATTCTTTCACTCGCACTATTGTAACAGGTCACCTTGGAGCTTGCATATATCATTGCATGTGTAGTGATGAACGGTGTCAGACTTCTGGACGGAAGAAATATGATAGTTCAAATAAGTATCGAGAGAAAGAGAATAGATAGGCGAAATAGAAATCGATTGAGGATGTGAAATACACTGGATGGGATTGAACTAAAAAATAACCAAGTATGATAGAGTAAAAGCTGGTATAACATAGATTCACCCTTCCCCCGCGTCTGTCGACGTCGTTTCTGGATTCTGGATTCACTTTTTATCATGGAATGTCAAGAGAACATTTTCACGTTCCCAAAATATGTTAAAAATGTATTTAAAAAAAAACTGGATAATTATTGTTTTGGAAAAAATAAATGCACTTAAAATGGGAGGGTTTAACAATGTCAGAATGCGTATTTTCTCTGGGCTGAGACTATAGGGTGAAATATTGTTTTGATTAAAATAATTGCGTCTAGACTTGAGATCTTGAGGTGATCTGTTATCTTAGGGCCACCTAAATCGAAATCTATTCATCACATAAGTCAAAATCAAGGCATATTAGAAAATGTATTTCAGTTTTATAAACGTGTAAATTTCCATCGTTGAATTTCGTCTGTCAATTATTTTTTTAATACTGTGATCGGAAGACCAAGGATAGTTAATTTGAATTACAAGATATTATCGGTTGGTACACAACCCGGTGTTATACAATTTGGGGTCGTATTGAGGGCCAAAATCTCCCTCGCTAGACAAACAGTGAAGTTTCATACCAGCTGGGATCAAGCGACAGTTTCATACTATTTATCGAGTGTAGAGTTAAAAATGTTCCCTCACACTATTTACTGAGTGAAGCCACATAACATTTTCTAACCTTCGTATTTGTCGTCAATACTACCGCTGTACTCCAATAAAAAAAAATAGACATTGTATCCAATCCTGCGCATAGTGGCGGTGTTAAGTAAATGCATACCTTTTTTTTTTACATACTAGGTACCACCAATTTTCCCTGTGAAATTTAACCCCCCCCCCCCCCTAGACAAACAGTGAAGTTTCATATTAACACAATGAACTTGCATAAAGGTTAATATTATCTTGAAAACTTTTTGTCCATTCGAAAGAAGAAACATTAAAAAAAAACTCTTGATGTTTAAAAAGAAAATCAGCTTTCGGAAATAAAGAAAGTTATAAGCGAAAAACAATGTTTACATTTTTGCACCGTTAAATCAATTGAAATTTAACATAGCCAAAAACAAGTTATGACTAGAGGCTTTTTAAAAAATTCTATGAAAAATCAATTGATGGTCTGATTTTCCATAATTACTTACCTTTGGACGAAAATATGTCTGAAATACTTTTTTCCTAAAAATATATTAGGGGAAATATTTTTTACGAGGTCTACCCCCCCCCCATTTTATTTTATGAAATATGAAAAAGGAACCGACAAAAAACAATTTTTACTGAATAATTATATCAGATGATTTTTATAAGTTTCAATGCCAGAGTTTTTTTTTAGTAAAAGAACCATGAATACAGAATTCAGCTAAAAAATATCAATAAAGAAACTGACCGTGTCGTAAAAAACGGACTGTTTTACTTATTTTTTCAAGATAACGGTGAGTAATTTTTCCCCAGTCAGATAATTTGATCTTTGAATTAACAGTTTTCTTATATATATATATATATATATATATATATATATATATATATATATATATATATATTAAGGCAATTACAATGCGTATATCGTATATAAAATTTGATAATTATTGAAAATAATCATGACAAGCAAACTCGGCGAATAACGTGTGCAACGTGAGGAACACCGTACGACTGTTTCAACCTTATTAGGTCTCATCAGCAGTGTATACCTACGATCTCCCTCCGACAGAGATCGAACCGGAGAACCCAGCACCAATCTCTGTCGGAGGGAGATCGTAGGTATACACTGCTGATGAGACCTAATAAGGTTGAAACAGCTGTACGGTGTTCCTCGCGTTGCACGCGTTATTCGCCGTCATGATTATTTTCAATAATTATCGAATTTTATATACGATATACGCATTGTAATTGCCTTCAAAAATATAAATAATATACTTTACTTAACAATGCTTCAAAAGCAAATTACCAAATACTATATATATATATATATATATATATATATATATAAAACAAATCTCGACGAAAGTGATAAAATATAGACTTTATTGATTGGAAAAAAACTTTAACAGAAACAGTACAAAACGGGATAGAAGAACACACAAAATATGTGTATAGAATAAAGTTCGAATCCTGGACGAGCTTGTTTGCGTTTCACTTTGCGTTAATGCCTTTGCGAAAAGCAAAGATATATCTCTCCTCCTCCGACTATAGTTAAATAGTATGACAGACTTGGTGAGGCAACTTAAACATTGACCTTGTGTCACATCCTGCCTGTAGTAGAAGAGTTGGGTAAAATATACATACGAGAACACATAATATTTTATATACACAATATGCATGCAGTTAGCATCATAAAGAAATAATATACAAACTGTAGAAGTATATTCACATTGTTTCATGAACAAGCAGTTGAGGGGTACAAAATGAAAAAAGACTTACTGGTGAAGTGTAAGTAATATAGTCATGTGGCTTTACCGTTCCATAGAAGGGTCAGAAAATGTCTCGACTATTCAAAGAACAGAGCCATGTAACACCCTGCGATGCCCCTAACAGATATGCTAATTCTCTGAGGGAGATAATTGTCTCTACAGTTACTATTGACCATTGCGGAACCATTACCTTTTTAAAGGTAAATTTAAAATCCATTATCTATCAATAAGGTCACATTCAATGTTTTTTAGTGTATTTACCATCAAATTTAGACTTTAAACTTTTAGTTAACAAATTAGTCCAAATGATCTACTAAAAAGAAATGAAAAACTCTTCTAACCTTTGAATGATATATTTTTAAGATTTCTTTTTACAAAAAAAAAAGAAGAAAAAAAGAATTTAAAAAAAGATAACAAAACAAAAAGCATTTGTATATCAGGTTTTAAAGTGAAGGTAAGCAATTTTCATTAGTTTTTCGACACGACCGTGGAAGACCACAGAGCTTCTCAAACTTTTTACTTAACCCACTCTTTGTAAACAAATTTACCCTCTCCAAATAAACTAATTGAATAATAGATCACAAAACATAACTAATTTACCAGTGTCTGATATAATTTACATGAGAAAAGAATCAGTAAACTATAAACGTGAACACGCCTTTTAATTCTTGAATTATTTCTTAATGAGAAGTATGGGTTTTGTGGGCAGGGAGAAGATTACAAACATTGAAGACTGCAGGGCTTCTCAAATATTTTACTTGATGCACACCTTATAAATAAAATTTAATTTCCATTCACCACCAAATAAACTAATTGAATAACAAATTACAAAACATAACTAATTTATCACTGTTTAATACTATTTACATGAGAAAAGAACAGTCAGAAAGATATCAAAAAGGAGTTCTGGACTGTCATGTAACACCCTGCGAGGCCCATTACAGATATACTAAATCTCTGAGGAAGATAATTATCGCTACAGTTACTATTGACCATTGCAAACACACCTTTTAATTCTTGAATTATTTTTTAATGGGAAGGATGGGTCTTGTGGGCACTGAGGAGATCACTAATATCTGGTTGGAGGTTTGTCATTTTGAGCCACAGCTCAACACGTTGTGTGTTCAAAGTGTTCTCTGTTTGCTTAGTAATGCACATGGCTAAACCAGAATTCCACCATATACGAACTTGGAAAAGCATGGGTTCAACATTTACACAAAGTTTGGGATATTTTGCTGCAGTTTTTCGCTCATCCAGAAATATCAAATCCTTTAAACGTACGTAGGATTCGCATTATGTCTCTGTGTGGTATTTTACTCTTTGAGACTTTTTCACGCACGCTGTAACTGGTAGTTTTAACTGTAGTCTACATGACAGTAATTCTCCACAGATCTCTATAATCTTCTAAGTATCCTAACTGATTTTAGCTGGATAGTGTCGATTCTTCCTTTAATCTCTAGTTCATCCAGTCTTTTTTAAAAAGTAATTTCAATAAATCTTTTGAGAAATGTGTCTAAATTTGCACTTTCCCCTTCAACATCGTTCGTTCATTTGAATGATCCGTAAGTTTTAAACGGTGCATATGTGAACACATCACTAATGTCTATCACACCCAAGTGCTTGATGATCTTTCAGTCAGAACCATATCGTTTGTTCATTTATTTAAATGACCCGTATGTGTTGAACGAATCGTATGTGAACGGTGGCCGTTACACCCAATCGGGCATTCTTCCAGGTGCACAATATCTGGCAACTTGTCTACATGATTCAGCGAATTTTAATCTACTGTTATAAAGGGATTTATAAATGCAAACTAGTACATTCACCCCCTGTTGACTTTAATGCTTTTATTCCCTCTGTCAAATTTTGATTCTCTTCCAGGAGCCTATATAGATCACTTTGAGAAACCCTGGATTAGAAGGCCACAGGTTCTCCACCCTTAGGATATTAATCTTCACATTCAGCCACACGTGGCTTTCATATCACTTCAAACTATTGTAGGACGGAGGTAGTAAATATTAATGTAGCGTTTTGTTTTTCTTTTTATCGCAAAATTTCAACAGTAAACTTAATTGTAATAGCAACGCCTGATAACCTTTGTTTCCACTCTAACAAGTACAGCTCAATGGTAAAGCAAATGGTTTGCAGTTGGAAGGTTTTATGTTCTATATTAATTTTAGCAACGAATTAAATAGAAAGATTAAAGTAAATTGATTAAATTACACAAATTAAATCAAAATAATTAGAGTAAAACGAAATATAAAATGAAATGTAAGTAATTTTAAGTATAGAATTAAGAATTAAAATTAAATTTAAAAAAAAACTTGTATCGTTTCTGCTTTTACTGTAGTAGTTAATAAATGATATAGTAAGAAGGACTTAAATGTAACCCTTGGTTTAAAAAATCAATTCCATAAATTAACGTGTATGTAATGTCTGTTTATCAATCACTATTGAACTAAAAAATATTAAAGATGTGCTTAAAAGTCACCCTATCGGATTGCAATTAAGCTAGCTCCTGCTGAGGGCTCTTCATTGAGACTTCGGCTCAACAATGACACTTCATTCACTGAGTACATATCAAGTTTTATCAAACTTGAACAATATTGTTTAAACAATTAACAGTTTTCATCAAAACTATGATATAATAATGTCTATTTGGAACTCATTGCAAAGTTGCACGATAAACAACAATTTCGGTTTTCCTATTCAGGGTCAGTACTAATAGCTGATTTCCATTCACAACCCTTGAATAACCAGCATAGAGATAGTCGTAAGAAAATTTCGATAATTCCCAAATTCATTTCCAAGTTATAAAAATTGTAACCGTAAAAAAAAAAAAAAATCAGGTAAAAAGTCGCCAAAAGCAACCACTGACATTCGCATTTATTATTAGAGATAAGAGAATAGAACTTACGCGTAACTTAAATTCTATGCTACAATAATAATCACTTAGCAACACTACTGTCAGGAGTCATTTACTAAGATTAGCTTAGTTTAATATAATACCATAAGTATGGAATACCCAGTGAGAATGAAACTCACTAACAATGGTCTGCTATCCTAGCTTGCAATGTTGTTATTGTGATAATTAATGAAAAAATCTTTTTTAATTTTTCAAATATCTGAAGGCAACATTTACCTTGGGAGCCCATCACAAACCTCAGAAAACTAACAGAAAAAAAAAATCTTAAGGAAATAATAATGATCATCAGTTCGCGTTGACAGCAAAGATATCCGTGAATCTCTCTCTCTGACAGGTCCTCCGCGCAGCATTCAGAATCTGCACAGAGATTTTTTTATGTAAGCTTTCGCTGGTCGACCTACATAGGTGTGTCATTGTGTGGGTGTCCACCGGAGAACACCACTTATGAGTTCGTTCTTGCTTTTGCGTCCCGCATGTCTTGTTCGTCTTACTTGGATGGTTTGTGCGATAGGAGGCAAGTGACCGTACAGCTGCTTTCTTGTGGGGTGCTGCTTCCAAGATTTGTTCAAAATAACACGCAGCATCCCTGTGTAGTTATAGCTTTTTCTCCAAGCATTTTATTAGTCCAAGTGGCACAGCCTTAGAGTAGCACTGACACGGCTACAGTTTGAAAGAATTGTCTCTTTATCTTATCAGAAAGAAGATTTCCATATGATCGATAATCTGTCTATAGCAGTTCATACCTTTCTTTCTGTAGATGAGATATTACTACCTAGGTATGTGAACTGTTCTCCTAATATGAGAGGCTTATCATCCAGTGTGGAGAAAGGCCGAGAAAAAAAAACAAGAAAAAGCGTTGTTGCTTAATTATGCCTTAATAAAACTCGTCAGTAATTTTATATATATCACAACATTGTTTTGAATAACATTTCTGTGGATGATATATTACTACCTAGCTATGTGAACTGGTCTACTAATTTGAGAGGTTTATGATCCAGTGTGAAGAATCGTCGAGAAAAAACAAAACAAACCCAAAAAACGTTGTTGTTTAGTTATGTCTTAATATAGAAATGAATTGAAAAATCAATTAAAAATAATTGGAGGAGTCAAAAGTTACGCAATATTTCGGTAACGTGACCCACAATTCGGCACCTCTAAAGATGACGAACCACATTGGACTGTGAGATGCCGAGCTTGCCTGATACTCTCCGAGTGCTCTATTAGGGAGATTTGCCCCTAAGGTCTGGAGCATGGTATCGGAATCCACGGTTTTAGACCTACCTCATTTTGCCTGATAGTTGAGTTTTTTTGCAACCCGAGCAAAATTTCTTGAACCTTCTGGTTACTGGACTGTGATCGAATTTGACTACATTGAACGTTCGGCTTTCAAATCACACATGGAGTGAAACAATGCACAACGTGTCAGCGAACCAACTACCACGATACTACCAACCACAGCGAGTACCTACCATGGGTTGAACTGCTTCTGTCACGTGATATACGCACCGCAAACTAGCACGTACCAAAACATGACAAAAACGTGATACATAATCCTTGGTTTGAGGGTCGGAGAGTGATACATGATCCTAGGCCGAGGATAAAAAAGTGAAACTAGATCCTTGACAGAGCGCACATATAACTGAGTCTTTGGTAGAAGTGCCGATCCATACAGAAATGTCTCAGTCATTTGTTTTTTGTTTTTTTTTTACATGTACTATGCTTTTTTTACAATATTTTACAAGCATCTCTCTCTCTCTCTCTCTCTCTCTCTCTCTCTCTCTCTCTCTCTCTCTCTGTGTGAATAATAAGTTTAAAGGATTAAAATGTTAGAATTTGCAACCCGTATTCGACGTAAACGTTTCCTGTTGATTTTGATAGCCTCATGGTGCCATAGGACTCCATTAGAAGTTTGTTTGTCCTTTGTTCTTTGTTGTATTGCCACTGAATGTATGTAAAATTTATTTGTCCCTTTTGTAAATGTCTTGCTTTGCACCTATATCTATATTTTCCTCATGTTCTTATGCCAATGTTTGTTTTAAATGCAGTTTTCACAGCTGCATATATCTGAATGTAATAAAGCCCATCTTCTTCTCTATATATAAATGTACGTGTCGACGTATAACTCAGAAAAGGATGTCTCTCAGATTCGAAATCTTGCATATACCGTAAAATCCCTATAACTAAGAAACACACCAAATTTGGTTGTTGATTTCTACTGTTTAAGGGTTATAATTAATTAATTAATTAACAAAAATCAAACGATTTGCGATAATCGTGGCGTGGCTGCTGCTACTAGTATAAAAAAAATTCGCTGGCTGCTGCCTATTTCAACAGTGATACAAAATGGCCGCACGGCGCCGCCTGCTGATAATCTGAAATAGACAAATTCGTGCCCTAATCGTTTCATCTCGGAATTTTTCGCGTATTCCCGGTCCAATCTTAGAAATATTTATTTGGTTAGAAATAAAATAAAATATTTCTAAATATGTAATTTGTATGTGGTTTATCGATTGAATTAATTTTTTACAGCGAATTAAATAACAATAATAAACGAAAACATCGAACGATTAATAATAACTCAACTTTTTATTATTATTAATTCTTTCATTTTAGAATAGAATATATCCATTTTTAATCAGTATAACTCACACCTTTATATTCCACTTACAAATAAGGTAATGTTTAGTTGTTACTTTCTTTGTTACTTTTAGGGGTCGAAAAAGGAAATAAATTAAACTGGTAAACTTCTCCAATTTGTCGTATGTACAAAAGAGTTTTAGAAAAAAAAACAAAAAAACAAAACACTATTATAAACCAAAACAAAAAAAAGAAATTGTAATACAGACAACTGTAAGTATTTAATTCTTAGCATTTCATTGTTACATTTTAATACGGTAAAAAAAGAAGAAATTAAACGTTTGGTTTGGTTTCTTTGTTTAATGCAATATCAAACATCATGGATTATTTAATGCCAAAGCCATCCTTATTGGCAAGGACCGGTATCGAACATGGAACTTTGTGGTTCTGAGAATTGACAGCTATTTCTTTTTTCTGGTATATTTCTTAGAAGATAGATCGATGGTATTATTACTAACATTTATCAAAATAAAACCAAACCATTAGAAATCAATAATATCAAGCAAATATTTATTCAAAATTAAATTTTTAAGATCAATATGCAAATTAACTTTTCTGTTCGCACTGAAAACTGGTATTTAGTTGTATATATATGAATATAATTGCATATTATTATTATGTAGATAAGGTAAAAACGGTATTAATGATATAAAACTTCCCCCCTTAATAGTTGCGATTCAAATAAAAATAAAATCATGGAGAATGCGGCGTAAATAACTATGGCAATTGTGATGTAGGTGGTGATGTAGTTTCGATTATAGACACCCCCGCCACACATAAAAAATCTCCATTATGATGAGATATTTTTAATTTTAAAAGTAGAATAGAGATGTATGCACAGTTAAGCAACTTCTATAATAAATAATGACTGTCTAGTCAGTGTTCTCAACCTTTTTTTTTTTACCCATGGCCCCCTTTCCTATTTCACTCTCACTTTTCTAGAACCCCATAACGATCAATGTTTTAAAATCCTATTGTATTTTTTTAATTAAATATCTTTTGATTGCTTGGATTCCAAAAAATGTTATATCGCCCCCAGGGGGGCATGTGGATCCCGGTTGAGAACCATCAGTCTAGATGTTCAGAAGATTTGATGAAGATGAAGTGGAGCTAGAAGGATAAATGTGATGAAATGCACGATAATAATCTGTACGCTATATTTGAAATACTAGAGTAAAACAATAATTGATTTAAGGTTTGTATTATTTAGATTTTTCAGACTGTTGTCTTCATCTTTATTGTTGTATACCCAAAGTCTCAGAACTTCGAAACAAACCCTTTATTTAATCCATTAGGGTAGATTTTTCTCATTACATTAACCATGACTGGATACACATGTTAAGCTATGTTAAGTATTCTAGGTTATTTTCACCTATTGTCTAGATTGAACCTGTCACCTCCAGATGATTGTCACTTATAACTGTATTAACTCAACCCTGATATCCGTTGCGCCATATGTCCAAATTAACATAGCTTAACACTTGTACCCGGAATGAGAACAATCTATCCCAATGGATGGAATAAACAGATCTTGTTTTTTGCCTTGTTGTAAATAGCAGCTGAGCGACAGTTTAGTAAAATGGCGTCTGACATGAAAACCAATGAGTCATTGAGTTCCGCCATTCAGATATATTGCATCTATTGACATTTATGATCACTTGCTGAATGTTTTGGTGTTAGCATAGCTCCATAACGATCAGGCCACTCAAGTTGTAGTAGTAGTCGTCGCTACTTCAGAAACAACACACGCAGGTTGTATAGTCACAAGGAGCTGTTTATTTATTCATAGGCCCATGGGTTCTTTTTCAGAGAGAGAGAGAGAGAGAGAGAGAGAGAGAGAGAGGGGGGGGGGCATGGTCAAATTACTCTGTCGTAAATCATGTTTGCTACTACTATGTCAGACCCATCCGGCCATTATCAGCTGTAAACAAATAGGTCGCCCCTGCTAGAGCAGGTTTTCTTTTCACGATTCTGATATGAAGGCTCTTGTTCATATTAGAAGAAATGTTTTTTTTTGTGAAGAAACGCTTTTAGAATGTTGTTAAAATAGTTTTTAAAAGATTTGATATGTTATAATAGAAGTGATGAGAAATGAACTAGTAACGTAGCATATCTCTTCATTGAATATTGTGAGTGTACGGGTGTGCACGTTTGTTGCTTGCTTCGCTAGTTTTAGGGCATGTCAACCCTTCTTTGTTTATTTTACATGAAGCATAAAGTATATTTTTTAACAACTATGTAGTTTCAAGTAACTACTATTTAGTAATAATCATGTGTAAACAATTATCATCAAGTCGTGCTAACAGAACGGATTCCCTCTTGACATCCGCCTCTATTGGTAATTGCTTATGGCTGGTCCTCAACATAGCATCCAGTGTCCGTACAGAGTTGATGAATGTAAGCTTTTGCTAGTCGACCAACACTAGTACGTCCATGTGTAGGAGTTCACAGGAGAACGTCACTTATAGGTTCAAATAACTATTCTTAATCTTAATCTTAATACAACCATAAAATTGTACACAGTTATAGTTATATAGTTTCAAGTATTCCTATTTAATAATAATATAATTTTCTAACAGACCTAGTTGACTTATAGATGCAACCGTAACAAGTACTATCACTCTGAGTCAGTGTAGACCTAGCAGAGATAACAATGAGGAGATGACTTCACATTTCTTAAAACTTCACAACTAGAACGTCGTCAATTTTGTGTCATATCCCGGACACACCTCTTGAGGGGGTATCTTACCCCGATAATGTGATGCAGTTGGCATATTCAAGGCAACTTTGTTTTTTACGATTTTTTTTCACACGGTCCTATCAGATACGAATAATTTTTAAACAGGTATATTTGACCCATAAACGGGACACACCTTTTGGAGGAAGGGTATCTTACCCCCACCCGCATGGGATTCTGCTGACGTATTTTAGGCTCCGTCACCAGGGCTTGTGTGCGCGAGTCTGTGTCTGTGTGTGTGTGAGAGAGAGAGAGAGAGGAGAGAGATAAATAGGCTGGTATAATAACAGATTGAGATAGATATGAGCTAGTTGAGAAAGACATAAGCTGCCCATAGATATGTATCTACAGATAGATATGGGCAGGCTAAGATAGTGCATGCGTATAATTTTTTAAGTGATCTATTTGACCAATAGATGAGACCCGGACAGGTACTACCGCTCCGAGTCAGAGTTGACCTGAGAGTAATAACAATGAAGAGATACCCCCACACCCCAGATCTCCAGAACTGGGGCCTCATCATTAGATGCAGTTTAGTATCATACACAGGACACTCCCCTTTTTTGTGGTGTGGCGGTGGTAATGGGTGGGATCTTACCCATCAGCAGGGTAATCTAAGCACCACCGACAAAGCGATTTTTATTTTTGAAAAAAGTTACTCCTTATCCCCCCCCCAAGTTATAGGTTAAATAGAAATCATTACTGTTCTTCTACAAAGATGCCTTTGGCATTAAATAACCTACGAAAGTTGATATGCCACTGGAAAGAAAGAAAAAAGAAGACAAAGATAAAAAATTAAAAAACAGCTTTAAAAATTGGCCTGGAGTGGACGTAAAATGGGGCTCGGTTTACAGTTTGGATAATGCATAATTGGACACTATCTTTATGTTCGATTTTCTGATGCTTGATGTTTAATGTCATACTCAGGTTACACAAAACTCCAGGTAATATTTCATAGAAAAATATCTTCATAAAATAATGTAAAAAAATATGTGATAATTTTTTTTCCGTTTTATAGATTTATCTTTTTTAAGATAATGGATATTGTAACCGTTTTGTGTAATATTTTAATCAACAACAAAGTGAAACAAGTAGAACAGATTTTTTCTTCTTCTTCTTCTTCTTCTTCTTCTTCTTCTTATTATTATTATTATTATTATTATTATCATAATTACCTTTCTCAGCTAGTATATTAGATCTGAGACCTGTCAGCTGTTCCTTATATTCCAAACATTCATCGTATTTCCACAGAATGTTTATAATCTTTCCACACATTATCCAACTATACCTTAAAATAGTTCAGAGATGAGGCATTCACTATTGATGATGATAGTTCAGTCCATGAATTTACCACCCTGTTACTAAAATGATTTTGCCTAACATTTGTTTGGCAACATTTTTTGAGAGTTTTAATTTATGACCCCTGGTATATTTTGAGCAACATTTAATAGATTAAAGTTCGTTGAATAAAATCCACGGGTATATTTATAGACGTCAATCATATATTTTTAAATATTTTTATCCGATTGTGTTGAGCTTTTCTGTATTTCAAGTCTTGATCTATCGACAGTCTGTATTTATCCAACCCTTCCTAAACGAACAGGATGAGAACAAACCTATTTTTTAAGTGGAGTACACCTATTTTGAAATTTAGCGTTTTCCTCTCCTAGACTAGTTGCCATACAAAAGCGAGAGAGACCAGTCTGATTTATTGATTTTAACGCTTTGTCAACCCGTCTGAGGTTATTTTATGCCAAGAAGTTGGGGAATTACGTACATTGTACGTTTATATTCACATATAGTTTCTTTTTTTGTGCATGTTTATATGATATCAGGTATTCCTATCTAATACAAATAATTTTAAACAGATCTATTTGACCCATATATGGGGCCCTAACTGGTACTACCATTCTGGACAGAGTAGATCTGGAAGAAATGGCAACGAAGGAGCACTCCACACTTCCCAGATCACCAGATTCAATTTAGTGTCATACCCAGAGAACGCCCCCCCTTTTTAGAGGGTCTTGTTTTTCTGAAGGGGATACAGTATTCTAAGCCACGTCGAGAGCAAAGAGTCTGTCCTATTTTACCCACAGATGAGCCAGGCAGTAGTAGAAGAGATGGATCCATGACTTTTCCAAGGCCATTAGTATGAAGTAAAACGCAAACAACCTCGTCCAGGATTTGAACCCGGGGTGTTGAGTCCATTTCATACGCCGATAACTATTACGCCATTCGCGCTTACAGGCCATTATTATTTTATTGTCATACAAACTAATAAACGTAATGTTCTGCTTGAATTCACTAGTTTTTTGTGTAATGAGTTAAGGTTGGTTTGAAGAGCCGTTTCACCGAGTATTTGATAAATTTAGGTGTATGAATTTAAAACGGATAAAGACTGATGTTATATGAATTTAAGACAGGACTAGATCATGCACATACAAGGTGATTTATAACACTGTAAATGTAATAAGGAACATGGATATTATTAGCCCGTGTTTTCATATTGTGACAAATCAAGATTATTTTTCTCACTGTCGACTGGGCTTAGAAAACGCTGGTTGTATCTTACTGTAGAGGGGTAAGAACACTCTCAAAAAAGGTGTTCTATGTAGGACACTAAAACTGCATCTGATGATGAGGCTCTAGTTCTGTAGTTCTGGAACTGTGTGTGGAGTACCCTTTCATTAGCATTATTTCTAGGTCCATTTTGACGCGAGTGGTAGTACCTATTAGAGTCAAATAAATCTGTTAAAATTATTTTTATTTGCTAGGAATATTTGATGTCATATAGCTGTAAATCATTTTTATCAAAAATATCACTTGAATCTGTAATTATTTACTAAGGATAATAATCCTTAGTAAATAATTACAGATTCAAGTGGGTTACTTGAAACCATATAACTGAGTACAATAATAATAATAATAATAATAATAATAATAATAATAATGTCGCGCTAGTAGCACGGATATCCATGACAATCTCTCGTCAAACGTCCCTATCATTCATCATTCTAGGGAGGTCTTCTGCGCAGCATCCAGTATCCGCACAGAGCTGGTCAAATAGGTATTTGCTGGACGGCTCACTCAGGATTTTTCGTGTGCTAGTTTCCATAGGATGACGTCACTTATGAGTTCATCCTTGCTTCTCCAGCTGTGTCCTGCGTGTCTTCTTCATCTCACTCAGATGGTTTGTGATAGGAGGCAAGTGGTCGTACAACTGCTTCCTTTGGGATGCTGTTTCCACAATTTGTTTAAGATCGCACGCGGCATTCTTGCGCAGCTCCATCTAGCTTTATTCTCTGTGCTTCGTTAAGGTCCAAGTAGTGCATCGCTTTCTGTGGATAAGATATCACTACCTGGGTATGTGAATTGTTCTACTGGTTTTAGAAGCTTACCGTCATGTGTGGAGATGCCTCCTTTCTTTTTAAAACACATGAACTCCGTTTTATTGGAGTTCACATAGAGGCCGATGTTCTGTGCTGCTTTCAGGCTATATAGCAGATATTCGTTTGTGCAGGTGTATTTGCGAGAAGTGCCGGATCATCTGTATAGTCCGCATCCGTAATAGGCTGTATAGAATATCGCTTGCTTATTGTCTTGTTTAGTGTGATGCCTTTACTTTTATGGGATCTAATGATATTTGAAAGTACATAGTCGCTGAAGTCATACATTTTATGATATGACAAGGCTATGTCAAAGAAGTCTGTGTCACATCAGGTGAGCATGCCATTGCCTTAGTGTCTAAGACAATGGTACACTGTGTGCAAATAAATGCTATTAAATAGAAATAATTACTTGAAACCATTAAATTATTAGTACTAGATATAAATAAACCATAAAACTGTGTGTAAATTATTCGTATTCGATAAGAATCTTGATACCATATAACTGCAAACAACTAAACAAGAAATGGATGCCCATTAAATCCCTATGTAAAAAAGACATTGTGTTGATACGGCCTGGTTGGGCGTCAGAAAAAAAATGCCAGAACACTCTGAAAAGAAAAATTAATATCATCTATTCAAGATATTAAATTCAAAAGAAATTCCATGTTGTTACTATTTAAATGTTATTTCTTAATATCTTCGCGAAAGTAAATCAAATATTTTATTATTCTTGCTCAAAAAGCAAGATCTAGTGACAGTGAATGTGTATATATATTTTTGTCATTAATTGTTTTATTTTCGTACTTTCCTCCGGACATACATACATACATACCAACTCCCTTTATATATGTATAGATTACTCCAATGTCCACTGTTAGCCCCCCCCAAAATGGATCAAATAGATCTGCTTAAACATTATTCAAATTCGATATCAATGTTTGATACCATATTACTAAATTATTAAGAAAGTTTATTGAATCTATAATTGTTCACTAATAATTATAATTAGTTACTTGGTTTGGTTGTTTGTTTTGTTTTACGGCATATCAACCTCGGTGGGTCATTTAATGCCGACAAAGTTGTGAATAAATTCATTCTTAATGCATAATACAATTTTGTTTTAAAACTCATAGTTTTCTATTCAACCCATAGATGGGGCCCAAACAGGTACTACCACTCCGGGTCAGAGTGGACCAGGGAGCAATGGTGATGAAGGGGTGCTCCACATTCCCCAACCTCCAGAACCGAACCTCACCATCAGATAGAGCTTAATGTCATTCCCAGGACATGTAGACCCTCAGCCACTGCCTTTAGCACCCATATGATTTAGTTACTTGAATCGATATAGCTATATAAAACAAATAATAATTATTAAATATAAATAATTGCTTGAAACTATAAGTGTATAAATTACTAGTAGATAGGAATAATTTAAACCATACAAGTTTGTGCTAATTATCTGTATTAGATAGGAATATTTAATGTGTGCAAAATGCTCTCAAGAAACAACCGCACCAAAAAATCAATATAAACATACAATGAACGCGATTCTCTAACTTTTAACGGTTTGACATGCCGTTAAAATCATTCAAGATTATTTTTACATACAAAAATAATCTTGACACTTAGTCAAATCTCGTTATGATTCATAAATCTTTCCTACCCTGTTGCATCTGATTTCCCAAAAGGTGTTTCCTGGGTAGGACACTAAACTGAATTCGGTGATGAAGCTCTAGTTTTGGAGATCTAGGGAGTGTGAAATCACCACTTCGTTGTCATTAATATCCGGTCCGCCCCTACCTTAAGTACCTGTTATCATCCCACATTTTGATCAAATAAATATGTTGGAAATGATAAGTATTAAATAGGAATATTTGAACATAAATGTGTGCAAAACGAATGATTAGTATTATTAAAAGGAATAGTTACTTGAAAACTATTTAATTTTGATTAAAAGTGTTATATAGGTATACTTAAAGACCATATAACCGCGTGGAAATTATTTGTATCGAGAATAGTTAATTGAAGCTATAATTTGTACAAATGGTTATATCAATCTATAAAATCTAAATTCTATAATTTTGAATCTTTATTTGCAAACATTATAACTGGTGTTCCTAAATCTTCCGTCCGTTATCAACACCTCAACACCCACTTGGTTAAAATGAGACCGCCAAATTGTTCAAGATGCAATGCAAAAATGTAAATCCAGATTATTTGGTGTCTTCTTAATCGCAGATTTCTTATTTGTCACATTTTATTTCACCTAATTTTAAACATTCAAATGGTCTTATGTCGCTTAAATGCCAATTGTTACTTTTTTTTTCGGCTAATTAATGTAGATATTCTAAACGCCCCCCCCCCATTTTTATCAACTAATCAATGTAAATTTTAAATCGCCCCCCCCCCCCATTAAGAAATAGTAAGAGAGAGTTGAATCAAGATTATATATTTTTATATATTGAACTATTGAAATAGCTCTTAAGTAAACATATCAAACGTTGTAATGATCAAATATCAATCATACTATGATATATCCATTGTCTTGCTAGTGCTTATAAATATATTAACTATTTTCTGGGCGCCCCATCTTAGTATAAGATTAGCATGCTAGTCTGCAGATCCATTACTACTGGAGAGAAGTTCGATCCTAGCTAGATGCACCATACCTGCGACCTTGGGTCATATCCTACCTGTGATAACTTATTTTCCTACTTGATTTTTATTATTTTATTACGATCGATATTAAACGGATGGATATGAAGTAACGCACACAAACACTTCTTACATCTGAATACCATTGATTTTAGCAGTATTTTTATCTCTATTTTTTTTTTTTTTTTTTTTTTTTAATATTAATGCTATCAACTTAACTCTGGGTCAGGGTAAATAGATCTGAATTTGCTTAAAGTAGCAAGCTGAAGGACTAAGAAGGTACAGATTGTAATAAAATTAGCACTATTTATACAATTATGATTATGAAAAAAAAGCGGTTTTTAAACAGTAAAATCTTTACAATGCCGAATGCATGAAAATTCAGAGTATATAAAAAAAAGTACATATTTGTTGAATTGAAAAAGTCACTTCTATTGAATACTAAGTCAACTTGAGGATCGAAGGCGAAACTCTTTGTCGTGAGTTCTTATCTTGCTATATTATATATATATATTATATTATATATATATATAATATATATTATATTTATTTGATAATATACATAATTTAATATAAAATATAAACGCTGAACAAACAGTTACACAACAAGATTTTATAAAACATTTTCAAATCTCCGGTCATCTATAAAATCCATCCATTTTCTTCACTACAGAATACATCCTGAAAGGTTTAAAGAAACCAAATGTTTAAACATCGATAATTAAATTAATCCTATTTTCGGAACATTTGTTTTTTCAAATTTCTTAATATTGTCGGATTTTATTTCCATATTTACCCTCAAAATATATATATATTATATATATCTAATATATTTTAGTAAAAGTACACGGTCCATGACCGAACTAAACAAAATTAGGAACATCAGAGAGTGAGTGAGGAGAAAACAGGGGTAAGAGAGAAAATAAGAGGAAATGTTTTATCAAATTAAAAAAAAATCGCCGAGAATTTGTATAGTAGAATGTTTGTTTAATTTAGGATTTTTACTTTTTGGTTACATTTAAATATAATTTTTTTAAATGCATTCCTAAACTTTATACAAATTATCACTTCAATTACCAGCAGCGGCGCTATTTGAAACCATTGGCGGATATAGGCAGCAGCCAGCAATTTTATATTACAGCAGCAGCTATGCACGATTATACAAATCGTTTGATTTTTGTAATAAAGTAGGAATGCATTTAAAAAAAATAATATCTTAAATGGTAAACAAAAAAGTCAAAAAATCCTAAAATAACAAACATTCTACTATACAATTTCGGCGATTTTTTTTTTAATTGATAAAACATTTTTCCCTTATTTTTCTCCCTTACCCCTGTTTTTCTCCTCAACTCACCTCTGATGTTTCCTAATTTGTTTAGTTCGGTCATGGACCGTGTACTTTTCTAGAATATATATATATATGTCTATATATATATATAATATTATGGGAGAAATAAGGAAATAAATCCGACAATATTAGAAATTTGAAAAACAAAGTTCGAAAATAGGAAATTTAATTAATCGTGTTCAAACATTTCGGTTTCTTTAACCTTCCATCAGGAGTATTTGTGGTGAAGAAAATGATGGATTTTTTATAGATGACGGATGAATGTTAAATCTTTTTTGTGTAACGATGTTCAGCGTTATAATTTTATATTAAATATGTATATTTTGTATCAATAATAAATAATATATAAATAATATATTAAATATACTAATATATATATATATAATATAATAGCAGATAAGAACTTCACGACAAGAGTTCACGCCTCGATCCTCAAGTGACTTCACTACAATAGAAGTGACTTTTTCAATTCAACAAAATATGTCTTTTTTATATACTTCTGAATTCATGCATCGGCATTGTAAAGATTTTACTGTTTAAAAACCTTTTTTTCATAATCATAATTGTATAAATAGTGCTAATTTAATTACAATCTCACTTCTTAGTCCTCACTTGCACTTAAGCAAATCAATCTATTGTACCCTGACCCAGAGTTAAGTTATAGCATTAATATTAAAAAAAAAAAAAAAAAAAAAGAATAAAAATACTGCTACAACAAATGGGTATCAGATGTAAGAAGTGTTTCTGTTGCGTTACTTCATATCCATCCGTTTATATCGATCGTAATAAAATAATAAAAATCAAGTAGAATTATAGTTAATCACAGGTAGGATATGACCCAAGGTCGCAGGTATGGTGCATCTAGCTAGGATCGAACTTCTCTCCAGTAGTAATGGATCTGCAAGACTAGCATGCTAATCAATATACTAAGATGGGGCGCCCAGAAATATAGTTAATATATTTATAAGCACAGCAAGACAATGGATAAATATATAGTATGATTGATAATTTGATCATAAACGTTTGATATGTTTATACTTAAGAGGCTATTGCTCAATAGTTCAATATATAAAAATAAATATCTTGATTCAACTCTCTCTTACTATTTCTTAATGGGGGGGGCGATAAAATATTTACATTGATTAGTTGATAAAAAGTGGGGGGGGCGTTTAGAATATCTACATTAATTAGCCAAAAAAAAAAGTAACAATTGCATTTAAGCGACATAAGACCATTTGGAATGTTTAAAATTAGGTGAAATAAAATGTGACAAATAAGAAAAATCTGCGATTAAGAGACACAAATAATCTGGATTTACATTTTTTGCATTGCATCTGAACAATTTGGACAGTCTCATTTTTTAACCAGTGGGTGTTGAGGGTGTGATAACGGACGGAAGATTTAGGAACACCAGATAATAATGTTGCAAATAAAGATTTCAAATAATAGAATTAAATTTTATAGTATTTGATATAACCATTTGTACACAATTATAGCCTTCAATTAACTATTCTCGATACAAATAATTTCCAGCGGTTAATGGTTTTAAGTATACCTATATAACACTTTTATCAAAAATTAAATAGTTTCAAGTAACTATTCCTATTTAATAATACTAATCATTCGTTTGCACACATTTATGTTTTCAAATATTCCTATTTAATACTTATCATTTCCAAACATATTTATTGATCAAAATGTGGGATGATAACAGGTACTTAAGGTAGGGGCGGACCGGATATTAATGCAACGAAGTGGTGATTTCACACTCCCTAGATCTCCAAACTAGAGCTTCATCACCGAATTCAGTTGTGTCCACCAGGAACACCTTTTGGGAAATCAGTCAACAGGGTAGGAAAGAATTGAATCATAACGAGATTTGACTAAGTTCAAGTATTTTTGTATGTAAAAATAATCTTGAATGATTTTAACGGCATGTCAAACCGTTTAAAAGTTAGAGTCGCGTTCATTGGATGTTTATATTTGATTTTTGGTGCGGTTGTTTCTTGAGAGCATTTTGCAACATTAAATATCCTATCTAATACAGATTTAGCACAAAACTTGTATGGTTTAAATTATTCCTATCTTACTATAATTTACTACACTTATAAGTTTCAAGCAATTATTTATATTTAATAATTATATTTGTTTGTAAAGCTATATCGATTCAAATAATAAATCATATGGGTGCTAAAAGGCAGTGGCTGAGGGTCTACATGTCCTGGGAATGACATTAAGCTCTACTGATGGTGAGGTTCCGGTTCTGAGGTTGGGGAATGTGGAGCACCCCTTATCACCATTGCTCCCTGGTCCACTCTTGACCCGGAGTGGTAGTACCTGTTTGGGCCCCATCTATGGGTTGAATAGAAAACTATGAGTTTATAAACAAAATTGTATTATGCATTAAGAGAAATTTATTTCACAACTTTGTCGCATTAAATGACCCACGGGTTGATATGCCGTAAAACAAACAAAACAACCAACCCAAGTAACTAATTATAATTATTAGTGAACAATTATAGATTCAAATAATATCTTAATATTTAGTAATATGGTACAAAACATTGATACGAATTTGAATAATGTTTAAGCAGATCTATTTGATCCATTGATGGGGCTATAACAGTGGACTTGGAGTAATCTATACATATATAAAGGGGATTGGTATGTATGTATGTATGTCCGGAGGAAAGTACGAAAATAAAACAATTAATGACAAAGTAAATTATATATACACATTCACTATCACTAGATCTTTGCTTTTTGAGCAAGATAATAAATGATTTACTTTTCGCGAAGATAATTAAAAATAACATTTAAATAGTAACAACATGGAATTTTCTTTTGAATTAATATCTTGAATAGATGATATTAATTTTTCTTTCAGAGTGTTGGGCACTTTTTTTTCTGACGCCACCAGCCGTATCAACACAATGTTTTTTACATAGGGATTTTAATGGGGCATCCATTTCTTGTTTAGTTGTTTGCAGTTATATGGTATCAAGTATTCTTATCCGAATACGAATAAATTACACACAGTTTTATGGTTTAATTTTATCTAGTACTAAAATTATATGGTTTCAAGTAATTATTTCTATTTAATAGCATTTATTTGCACACAGTGTACCATTGTCTTAGACACTAAGGCAATGGCATGCTCACCTGATGGGTGACACAGACTTCTTTGACATAGCCTTGTCATATATAAAATGTAGACTTCAGCACTATGTACTTAATATCATTAGATCCCAAAAATAAGCATCACACTAAACAAGACAATAAGCAAGCGATATTCTATACAGCCTATTACGGATGCGGACTATACAGATGATCCGGCCTTCTCGCAAATACACCTGCAACAAACCGAATATCTGCTATATGCCTAAAAGCAGCACAGAATCGGCCTCTATGTGAACTCCAATAAAACGGAGTTCATGTGTTTAAAAAGAAAGGAGGCATCTCACACATGACGGTAAGCTTCTAAAAGACCAATAGAACAATTCACATAACCCAGGTAGTGATAATTAATCCACAGGAAAGCGATGCACTACTTGGACCCTTAGACGAACAGAGAGAAGATAAGCTAGATGGAAGCTGCGCAAGAATGCCGCGTGCGATCTTACAAATTGTGGAAACAGCATCCACAAGGAAGCAGTTGTACGACACTTGCCTTTTCTATCACAAACCATCTGAGTGAGATGAAGAAACACGCAGGACACAGCTGGAGAAGCAAGGATGAACTCATAAGTGACGTCATCCTATGGAAACTAGCACACGAAAAATCCTGAGTGAGCCGTCCAGCAAATACCTATATTGACCAGCTCTGTGCGGATACTGGATGCTGCGCAGAAGACCTCCTAGAATGATGAATGATAGGGACGTTTGACGAGAGATTGTCATGGATATCCGTGCTACTAGCCGAACATTATTATTATTATTATATTATTATTATTATTATTATTTGTACTCAGTTATATGGTTTCAAGTAACCACTTGAAATTGTATTATTACTAAGGATTATTATCCTTAGTAAATAATTACAGATTCAAGTGATATTTTGATAAAAATGATTTTACAGCTATTTACACAAATATTCCTAGCAATAAAATAATTTTAACAGATTTATTGACTCTAATAGTATACCCACTCCGGTCAAAATGGACCTAGAAATAATGCTAATGAAAGGGTACTCCACAACACAGTGTCCAGAACTACAGAACTAGAGCTCATCATCAAGATGCGTTTTAGTGTCCTACATAGATACATTTTTTGAGAGTGTTCTTACCCCTTAAACAGTAGATACAACCAGCGTTTTCTAAGCCAGTCGACAGTGAGAAAAATAATCCTTGATTTTGTCACAATATGAAAACACGGGAATAATATCCATGTTCCTTATTACATTTCAGTGTTATATAATCACCTTGTAATTGCATGATCTAGTCCTGTTCTTTAAATTCATATAACATCGTCTTTATCCGTTTTAAATTCATACACCTAAATTTATCAAATACTCGGTGAAACGGCTCTTCAAACCAACCTTAACTCATTACCAAAAAACTAGTGAATTCAAGCAGAACATTACGTTTATTAGTTTGTAGAAATAAATAATAATGGCCTGTAAGCGCGAATGGCGTAATAGTTTCGGCGTATGAAATGGGACTCAAACCCCGGGTTCAAATCCTGGACGAGGTTGGTTTCGTTATTACTTCATACTAATGGCCCCTTGGAAAGTCTGGGATCCCATCTCTTCTACTACTGCTGGCTCATCTGTGGGGTAAATGGACAGCTGGGTTCTTTGCTCTCGACGTGGCCCTTAGAAACTGACCGCCTTCGAAAAACAAGACCCCTAAAAGGGGGGCGTTCTCTGGGTAATGACACTAATTGAACTGTGATCTGGAAGTGTGAGTGCTCCTTCGTTGCCCATTTCTTTCCAGATCTACTCTGTCCAGCTGTATAACCAGTTAGGCCCATTTATGGGTCAAATAGACGTTTAAAATTATTTGTATTAGATAGGATACCTGATATCATATAAACATGCACAAAAAAAGAACTAATTGAATGATAAACGACAATGTACTAATTCCCTAACTCCTTTGCATAAAATAACCTCAGACGGTTGACAAGCGGTTAAAATCAATAAATCAGACTGGTCTCTCTCGCTTTTGTATGCAACTAGTCTAAGGAGAGGAAAACGCTAAATTTCAAAATAGGTGTACTCTCACTAAAAAATAAGGTTTTGTTCCATCCTGTTCGTTAGGAAGGGTTGGAAAATACAGACTGTCGATAGATCAAAGACTGAAAATACAAGAAAAGCTCAACACAATCGATAAAAATATTTAAAAATATTGATTTTTGAGGTCATAAAATACCCGTGGATTTTTATTTCAACGAACTTTATCTATTAAATGTTGGCTCAAAAATATACAGGGGTCATAAATTAAAATTCTCCCTCATAACTAAATTTGGCCAAACAAATGTAGGAAAAAATCATTTTGTAAGGGTGGGAATTCATGGACTGACTATCATCTATCAATAGTGAAATGCCTCATCTCTGAACTAATTTTAAGGTATAGTTGGATAATTGTGTGGAAAGATAAAACATCTGCGGAAATACGATGAATGTTTGGAACTATAAGGAACAGCTGACAGGTCTGAATCGATATACTAACTGATGAAAGGTTATGATTATGATTAATGATATAAAGAATAATAATAATAATAATATAAAGAGAGAAGAAGAAGAAGAAGAAGAGAAGAAGAAGAAGAAGAAAAATCTGTTCTACTTGTTTTACTTTGTTGTTGTTAAAAATATACACAAAACGGTTACAGATCCCATTCATTTTAAAAAGATAAAATCTATAAAACGGAAAAAAATATCACATATTTTTACATATTTATCAAGATATTTTTCTATGAAATTTACCTGGAGTTTTGTGAACCCTGGTAGACACTGAAAACATCAAGCATCAGAAAATCGAAACATAAGTATAGTGCGCAATTATGCATTATCCAAACTGTAAACCGAGCCCCCATTTTACGTCCACTACAGGCCAATTTTTAAAGCTGTTTTTTAATTTTTTATCTTTGTCTTTCTTTTTTCTTTTCTTTCCAGTGGCATATCAACTTCGTCAGGTTAGTTTAATGCCAAGGCATCTTTGAGAAGACAGTAATGAATTTCTATTTAACCTATACTTGGGGGGGGGGGATAAGGGTACTTTTCAAAAAATAAAATCGCTTTTGTGTGGTTGTTAGATTACCCTGCTGATGGGAAGATCCACCCCGATTACACCGCAACCACCACAAAAGAAGGGGAGTGTCCTGTGTATGAATACAAACTGCATCTAATATGAGCGCAGTTCGGAATCTGGGGAGTGTGGGTATCTCTTCATTGTTATTACTTTCAGGTCAACTCTGACTCGAGCGGTAGTTACCTGTCCGGGTCCATCTATCGTCAATAGATCCTTAAAAATTATACGCATGCATATCTTAGCCGCCCATATCTATCTGTAGATACATATCTATGGCAGCTTATGTCTTTCTCAACATCAATATCTATCTCAATCTGTTATTATACCAGCCTATTATCCTCTCCTCCTTCCTCCTCACACACACGACACAGACTCGCGCAAACAAGCCCTTGGGGGGGGGGACGGAGCCTAAAACGTCACAGAACCCATGCGGGTGGGGGTAAGTATACCCTTCCTCCAAAAGGGTGTGTCCCGTTTATGGGTCAAATAATACCTGTTTAAAAATTATCGTATCTGATAGGACCGTGTGGAAAATAAAAAAATCGTAAAATAGCAAGTTGCTTGAATATGCAACTGCACACATTGATCGGGAAGATTACCCCCTCAAGAGGTGTGTCGGCTATGACAAAATTGACGACGGTCAGTTGTGAAGTTTTAAGAAATGGAAGTCATCTCTCATTGTTATCTCTGCAGGTCTACACTGCTCGAGTGAATAGGTACTTGTACGGTTGCTCTATAAGTCAGACTAGGTCCTGGTTAAAAAATTTTATTATTATTAAAGTAGGAATACTTTGATAACATATATACTATAACGTGTACAATTTTATGGTTGTATAAGATTAAGATTAATGATAGTTATTTTGAACCTATAAGTGGTTTCTCCTGTGAACCCTACACATTGGCCGAACTATGTGGTCGCTAGCAAAAGCCTTACATTCATCAACTTGTGGACACTGGATGCATGTGAGGACCAGGCCTAAGCAATTACCAATAAGGCGGATGTCAAAAGGAATCCGTCTGTTAGCAACGATTGAATGAAATTGTTACACATGATTATTCTAAACTAGTAAACTTGAAAACTAACATAGTTGTTAAAAAGAATACTTTAACTTCATGTAAATAAACAAAGAGGGTTACATGCCCTAAAACTAGCGAAGCAAAGCAAACGTGCACACCCGTACACTCACAATTTATGAAAAGAATATGCCACTTCTAGTTCATTCTCATCACTTCTATTTAAATATCAGATCTTTTAAAAACATTTACAACATTCTAAGAATGCGTTGTCTTCACAAAAAAACAAATTTCTTCTAATATGACACAAGAGCCTTCATATCAAAAAAAAAAAGAAAAAATCCGGGGTGGGGGGGAAAAAAAAAAAAAAAAAACCTGCTCTAGCAGGGGCGACCTATTGTTTACAGCCTGATAATGGCCGGATGGGTCTGAACAAGTAAGTAGCAAACATGATACGACAGAGAATTTGACCATCCCCCCCCCCTCTCTTCCTCTCTCTCTCTCTCTCTCTCTCTCTCTCTGAAAAACATGGGCCCTATTGGAAGTAAATAAACACACTCTTGGACTATACAACCTGCGTGTGTTGTTTCTGAAGTAAGCGACGACTAGTACTCAACTTGAGTGGCCTATCGTTATGGACTATGCCTAAACACCTAAAACATTCACAAGTTGATCATTAAATGTACATAGATGCAATATATCTGAAATGGCGGAACTCAATGACTCTTGGTTTTCAGTCAAGACGCCATTTTACTAAACTGTCGCTCAGTCTGCTATTTACAACAGGCAAAAAACAAGATTGTTTACTCTCATTGGATAGATTGTTCTCATTCCGGGTACATGTTAAGCTAGGTTATTTGGACATAATGGCAAACCGGGATATCAGGGTTGAGTTAGATACGTTTAATAAGTGACAATCCATTGGAGGTGGACAGTTCAATCTAGACAATCAGTAAAAACCTAGAAACTTAACAAGCTTAACATGTTATCCAGTTCATGGTTAATGTATGAAGAAAAATCGTTACCCTAATGGCATTAATAAAGGATTTGTTTCGGAAGTTCCTGAAAGGCTCCCGGAATGAAGAACTTTGGGTTACAACACTAAGACTGAGACAACAGTCTGAAAAATCTAAATAATACAAACCTTAAACATTTTGTTTTACCTCATATTTCAAATATAGCGTACAGATTAATTACGTGCATTTCATCCAACCTTTATCTTCCCAGCTCCCACTTCATCTTCATCAATCTTCTGAACATCTAAACTGATGTGTCGCAACCGGGATCCACTTGCCCCCTGGGGCGATATAACTATTTTTGGAACTCCAAGCCAATCAAAAGGATATTTAATAAAAAAATACAATAGGATTAAACATTGATCGTTGATGGGGTTCTAGAAAAGTGAGAGTGAAATGGAAAGCGGGCCATGGGAAAAAGGCTTGTTGAGAAACAACTGTACTAGACAGTCATTATTATTATAGAAGTGCTTAACGTGCATACATCTCTATTCTGACTTTAAAAATTAAAAATATTATCATAATGGAGATTGTTTATGTGTGCGGGGGTGCTATAATCGAAACTACATCACACAACTACATCACAATTGCCATAGGTATTTCGCCGCATTCTCCAGACTTTTTTTTTTTGAGATCGCAACTATACGGGGGAAAGTTTTATATCATTAATACGTTTTACCTTATCTACATACTATAAATGCATTAATTCATATATAATACACATAACCATTTTTTTTCAGTGCGAACGAAAAGTAATTTGCCATATTGAAACTAAAATTAATTTTGAATAAATATTTGCTTGAATTATTGAATTTCTAATGGTTTGGGTGTTATTTTGATAAATGTTTTAGTATAATACCATGATAGCTTCTAAGAAATATACCAGAAAAAAAATAGCTGTCAATCTCAGAAACCAGCAAGTTTCCGATGTTCGATACCGTCCTGCTAAATAGAAGATGGCTTTGGCATTAAATTTCATGATGTTTGATATTGCATTAACAAGAACCAACCAAACGTTTATTTCTCTTTTTTTACCGTTAAAAGTAACATGAAATGCTAAGAATTAAATACTTGACGAGTTGTCTGTATTACAATTCTTTTTTGTTTTTGGTTTATAATAGTGTTTTGTTTTTTCTTTTGTTTTGGTTTCGTTGTTTTCTAAACTCTTTTTACATACGACAAATGGGAGAAGTTACAGTTATTTAATTTCCTTTTTCGACCCTAAATAGTACAAGAAAAACAACTTAATACATTACCTTATTTAGGGGAATATAAAGGTGTGAGTTATACGATTAAAAATGGATTATATTCTATTCAAATGAAAGAATTATAATAATAAAAAGTTGAGTTTTTATCATCGTTCGATGTTTTCGTTTATTATTGTTATTTTAATTCGCTGTAAAAATTAATTCAATCGATAACCCATACAAATTACATTATTACGAAATTTTATTCTATTTCTAACAAATATAATATTTCTAAAGATTGGACCGGGAATACGGCCGAAAAAATTCGAATGAATACGATTAGGGCACGATTTGTCCTATTTCGATTATCAGCAGGCGGCGCCCGTGCGGCATTTGGGTATTCACTGTTGAATGGCAAGCAGCCGCGAATTTTTTTTAAATAGTACTAGTACACGCAGCCACGGCCACGATTAATCGCAATGCGTTTTGATTTTTTGTTTAATTATAATTATACACCCTTAAACAGTAGAAATCAACACCAAATTTGGTGTGTTTCCTAGTGTATAGGGATTTACGGTATATCAAGAATTTCGAATCGTAGAGACACCTTTTTCGAGTTAGGTCGAACACGTAACATCTATATGATAGAGAAGAAGATGGGCCTTTATACAATTCAGATTTCAGCTGTGAAAACCTGCATTTAAAAACAAACATTGGCATAAGAACATGAGGAAATATAGATATAGTGCGAAGCAAGAATTTACAAAAAGGGACAAATAAATTTACATACATTCAGTGGCTTACAACAAAGAAAAAGGGACAAAACTCTATGGAGTCTTATGGCACATGAGGCTATCAATCACAGGAAACGTTTTACGTCCGAATCACGGGTTGCAAATTGCTAACATTTTAATCTTTAGAACTTATTG
>CM042147.1:32167778-32207152 GCA_023376005.1 Doryteuthis pealeii | reverse complement strand
CAAGGTTTTTTTTTAGTAAAAAGAACCATGAATACAGAATCAGCTAAAATATCAAATAAAGAAACTTGACGTGTCGATAAAAAAACGGACTTTTTTACTATTTTTCAAATAACGGTTGAGTATTTTCCCCAAGTCCATAATGATCTTGAATTACAGTTTCTCTATTAATATTATATTAATATATATATATATATATATATATAATATTTAAGCAATTACAAGCGATGCGTATATAAATTTGTGATTATTGAAAATACATCATGACAAGAAACTCGGCGATACGTGTTGCAACGTGAGAACACGTACAACTGTTTCAACCTTATGGTCTCATCAGCAGTGTATACCTCGATCTCCCCGACAGACGTCGAACCGGAAACCAGCACCAATCTCGTCGAGGAATCGTAGGTATACTAACTGCTGATGAGACCATAAGGTTGAACAGGTCGTTTCCTCGCGTGCACGCTTATCGCTCATGATATATTTCAATAATTATCGATTTTATATGACTGATATACGCATTTAATTGCCTTTTCAAAATATAAAAAATAATATAAACTTACTTAACAATGCTTCAAAAGCAAATTACCAAATTACTATATTATATTATATTAAATATTAATATATGTATATATAACAAATCTCGACGAAAGTGATACAAAAACTTATGATTGAGAAAAAACCACTTAACAGAAACAGTACAACAAACGGGATAGAAGAACACACAAAATATGTGTAAGAAATAAAGTTCGAATCTGACGGCTTGTTTGCGTACTTTGCGTTAATGCCGTTGCAAAAGCAAAGATATATCTCTCCCCTCCACTAGCTTAAATAGCTAGACAGACGTGTGAAAGCAACAAAACATTGACCTGTGCAAGCATCCTGCCTTAGTAGAAGAGTGGGTAAAATATACATACGAGGACCACATTAATATTTTATATACACCAATGCACGCAGTTAGCATCATAAAAGAAATAATATACAAACTGTAAAGTAATATCACATTGTTTCATGAACAAGCAGTTGAGGTACAAAAGAAAAAAGACTTACTGAGTGTAATAATATATCATTGGCTTACCGTTCCATAGAAGGGTCAGAAACTGTACTCGACTATTCAAGAACAGGACATGTAACACCCTGCGATGCCTAACAGATATAGCTAATTCTCTGAGAATAATGGTCTCTACATTACTATTGACCATGCGGAAACCGATTACCTTTTAAAGTAAATTTAAAAATCATATCTTCATTAAGCACATTCAATGTTTTAGTTATATTACCATCAAATTTCAGACTTTAAACTTTATTTAACAAATTAGTCCAATATTAACTAAAAAAAATGAAAAACTCTTCAACTTTGAATGATAATTTTAGATCTTTACAAAAAAAAAGAAGAAAAAAGAATTAAAAAGTTAAACAAAAACAAAAGACATGTATATTTTAAATGAGATAAGCAATTCATTAGTTTCGACACACCTGAAACCACAGGCTTCTCAAACTTTTTATTAACCCACTCTTTGAAAACAAATTACCCTCCAAAAAAAGTTGAAGAATAGATTTCACAAAATACATAACAATTACAGTTCTGTAAATTACATGAGAAAAGACATCAGTACAACATAAACGACGGGACACGCCTTTAATTCTTGGAATATTCTTAATAGAATATGTTTGTGCAGGAAGATTACAAACATTTGAAACTGCAGGCTCTCAATATTTACTTGATGCAACCACCCTTAAAAAAAATTAATTCCATTCACCACCAAAATAAACAATTGAATAACAAATTAAAAACATAACTAATTTATCATGTACATACTTTTACATGAGAAAAAACAATCAGAAAGATACAAGGCAGTTCTGCTTTCATGATAACACCCTGGCGAGGCCCATTACAATAACTAAATCTGGAGGAAGGAAATTACGCTAACCATTACTATTGCCATGCAACACACCTTTAATCTTAATATTATTTAATGGTAAGGAGGTCTTTGGCACTAGGAGACACTATATTGTTGAGTTTGTCATTTGACCACAGTAACACGTGTGGTCAATGTTCTCTGTTACTAGTAATGCAACATGGAAAACCAAATTCCACATATACGAACTGAAAAGCCATGGGTTCAACATACACAAACTTGATATTTGGATGCATTTTCGGGCTCATCCAGAAATATCAAATTCCTTAAATACGTAGATTCTCATTAGTCTCTGATGTTTATTTTACTCTTGGGAGGACTTTTCATGCACGTGGAACTGTAGTTTTACGGATAGTCTACAGTGACAGTAATTCTCCATAATCTCTATGAATCTTCTAAGTCATCCTAATTGATTTTAGCAGTCTGTGGTTGTGATAGTGTCGTATTCCTTATCTCTATTTCCATCCATCTTTTTTAAAGTAATTTCATAAATCCTTTTGAAAATGATGTCAAATTGGCGCACTTTCTCTTCAAACCCATCGTGTTCATTGAGTTTATAATTTTTTAATGGAGCATATGAACACATCAACTTAATGTCATCACACCCACAAGTGCTTGATGATCTTTCAGTTCAGAACCATATCGGTTCATTTATTTAAATGGCCCGTATGTGTTGAACGAATCGTATGTGAACGGTGGCCGTTACACCCAATCGGTATTCTTCAGGTGCACAATATCTGGCAACTTGTCTACAACCAGCGAATTTTAATCTACTGTTATAAAGGGATTTAAAATGCAAACTTAGTACATTCACCCCCTGTTGACTTTAATGCTTTATTCCCTCTGTCAAATATTTTGATCTCTTCCAGAGAGCCTATATAGATCACTTTGAAACCCTGGATTAGAAGGCCACAGTTTCTCCACCCTTAGATATTAATCTTCACATATCAGCCACACGTGGCTTTCATATCACTTCAAACTATTGTAGACAGAGTAGTAAATATTAATGTGTAGCGTTTTTGTTTTTCTTTTCATCGCAAAATTTCAACAGTAAACTTAATGTTAAATACAACGGCTGATAACCTTTGTTTCCACTCTAACAAGTACAGCTCAATGGTAAGCAAATGGTTTGCAGTTGGAAGGTTTTATTCTTATATTAATTTTAGCAACGAATATAAATAGAAAGATTAAAGTAAATTGATTAAATTACACACAATTAAACAATAATAGAGTAAAGAAAAATAAAAATGAAATGTAAGTAATTTTAAGTAGAATTAAGAATTAAAATTAAATTTTAAAAAAAAACTTGTATCGTTTCGTGCTTTTACTGTAGTAGTTAATAAATGATATAGTAGAAGGACTTAAATGTAACCCTTGGTTTAAAAATCATTCCATAAATTAACGTGTATTAAATGTCGTTCAATCACTATTGAACTAAAAAATATTAAAGATGTGCTTAAAAGTCACCCTATCGGATTGCAATTAGCTTAGCTCCTGCTGAGGGCTCTTCATTGAGACTTCGGCCAACAATGACACTCATTCACTGAACTAATCATTTTATCAAACTTGAACAATATTGTTTAAACAATTAACAGTTTCAATCCAAACTATGAATATATAATGTCTATTTGGAACTCATTTGCAAAGTTGCACGATAAACAACAATTTCGGTTTTCCTTCAGCAGTCTAATATGCTGATTTTCCATTCCACAACCTTGAATAACCAGCATGAATAGTCGTAAGAAAAATTTCGATAAATATTCCAAATTCATTCCAAGTTATAAATTGTAACCCTAAAAAAAAAAAAAAAAATCAGGGTAAAAGTCGAAAAGCAACCACTGACATCGCATTTATTATTAGAGATAAGAGAATAGAACTTACGCGTAACTTAAATTCTATCTACAATAATAATCACTTAGCAACACTACTGTCAGGAGTCATTTATAAGATTAGCTTAGTTTAATAAATACCAATAAGTATGGATACCCAGTGCGAAATGAAACGCACTAACAATGGTCTGCTATCCTAGCTTGTGCAATGTTGTTATTGTGATAATTGAGAAAAAAATCTTTTTATATTTTTTCAAATATCCGAATCACAATTTACCATGCCTTGGGAGCCCATCACCAACCTCAGAAAACTAACAGAAAAAAAAAAACTTAAAGAAATAATATGATCATCAGTTCGGTTGACAGCAAAGATATCCGTTGTAATCTCTCTCTGACAGTCCTGTCTCCGCGCACATCAGAATCTGCACAGAGATTTTTTAGTAAGCTTTCGCTGGTCGACCTACATAGGTGTCATGTGTGGGTGTCCACCGGAGAACACCACTTATGAGTTCGTCTTGCTTTCGGCCGCATGTCTTGTTCGTCTTACTTGGATGGTTTGTGCGATAGGAGGCAAGTGACCGTACAAGCTGCTTCTTGGGGTGCCTGCTTCCAAAATTGTTCAAAAAAATACACGCAGCATCCCTGTGTAGTTATAGCTTTTTTCTCAAACATTTTATTAGTCCAAGGTACAGCCTTAGTAGCACTGACACGGCTACAGTTTGAAAAATGTCTCTTTATCTTAATCAAAAGAAATTTCCAGAATATGACTGATCGATAACTGTCTATAGCAGTTCTTTTTCATACCTTTCTTCTGTAGATGAGATATTTACTACCTAGGTATGTGAACTGTTCTCCTAATATAGAGGCTTATCATCCAGTGTGGAGAAAGGCCGAGAAAAAAAAAACAAGAAAAAAGCGTGTTGCTTAATTATGCTTAATAAAACTCTCAGAGAATATTTATATTATCACAACATTGTTTTGAATAACATTTCTGGTGGATGATATATTACTACCTAGCATGTGAACTGGTCTACTAATTTGAGAGGTTTATGATCCAGTGTGAAGAATCGTTGAGAAAAAAACAAACAAACCCAAAAAACGTTGTTGTTTAGTTATGTCTTAATATAGAAATGAATTGAAAAATCAATTAAAAAAAAAATAATTGGAGGAGTCAAAAGTTACGCACAATATTCGGTAACGTGTACCCACAATTCGCACCCCTAAAGATGACGAACCACATTGGACTGTGAGATGCCGAGCTTGCCTGATACTCTCCGAGTGTCTATTAGGAGATTTGCCCCTAAGGTCCGGAGCATGGTATCGGAATCCACGGTTTTAGACCTACCTCATTTTGCTAATATAGTGATTTTTTGCACCCCGATCAAAATTTCTTGAACCTTCTGGTGTTAGGACTGTGATCGAATCTGACTACATTGAACGTTCGGCTTTCAAATCACACATGGAGTGAAACAATGCACAACGTGTCAGCGGAACCAACTACCACGTACTACCAACCACAGCGAGTATACTGACCATGGGTTGAACTGCTTTCCTGTCACGTTAAGTATATCACGCACCGCAACAGCACGTACAAAACATGAATAAAAAAACGTCGAACATAATCCTTGGTTATGATCGGAGTATTATGATCATAGGCCGAGATAAAAAGTGAACTAGATCCTTGACAGAGCGCACATATAACTGAGTCTTTGGTAGAAGTGCCGATCCATACAGAAATGTCTCAGTCATTTTTTTTTGTTTTTTTTACATGTACTATGCTTTTTTTACAATATTTTACAAAGCATCTCTCTCTCTCTCTCTCTCTCTCTCTCTCTCTCTCTTCTCTCTCTCTCTCTCTCTCTCTCTCTCTCTGTGAATGAATAATAAGTTTAAAGGATTAAAATGTTAGAATTTTGCAACCCGTATTCGACGAACGTTTCCTGTTGATTTTGATAGCCTCATGGTGCCATAGGACTCCATTAGAAGTTTGTTTGTCCTTTGTTCTTTGTTGTATTGCCACTGAATGTATGTAAATTTATTTGTCCCTTTTGTAAATGTTTCTTGCTTTGCACCTATATCTATATTTTCCTCATGTTCTTATGCCAATGTTTGTTTTAAATGCAGTTTTCACAGCTGCATATATCTGAATGTAATAAAGCCCATCTCTTCTCTATATATAAGATGTACGTGTCGACGTATAACTCAAAAAGGGATGTCTCTCAGATTCGAAATCTTGCATAATACCGTAAAATCCCCTATAACTAAGAAACACACCCAAATTTGGTTGATTGATTTCTACTGTTTAAGGGGATAATTAATAATTAAACAAAAATCAAACGATTTGCGATAATCGTGGCGTGGCTGCTGCTACTAAGTATATAAAAAAAAATTCGCTGGCTGCTGCCTATTTCAACAGTGATACAAAATGGCCGCACGGCGCCGCCTGCTGATAATCTGAAATAGACAAATTCGTGCCCTAATCGTTTCATCTCGGAATTTTTCGCGTATTCCCGGTCCAATCTTAGAAATATTTATTTAGAAATAGAATAAAAATATTTCTAAATATGTAATTTGTATGTGGTTTATCGATTGAATTAATTTTTTTACAGCGAATTAATAACAATAATAAACGAAAACATCGAACGATTAATAATAATCAACTTTTTATTATTATTAATTCTTTTCATTTTAGAATAGAATATATCCATTTTTAATCAGTATAACTACACCTTTATAATTCCACCTACAAATAAGGTAATGTTTAGTTGTTACTTTCTTTGTTACTTTTAGGGGTCGAAAAAGGAAATAAATTAAACTGGTAACTTCTCCAATTTGTCGTATGTACAAAAGAGTTTTAGAAAAAAAGAAAAAAACAAAACACTATTATAAACCAAAACAAAAAAAAGAAATTGTAAATACAGACAACTGTAAGTATTTAATTCTTAGCATTTCATTGTTACATTTTAATACGGTAAAAAAAGAAGAAATTAAACGTTTGGTTTGGTTTCTTTGTTAATGCAATATCAAACATCATGGATTATTTAATGCCAAAGCCATCCTTATTGGCAAGGACCGGTATCGAACATGGAACTTTGTGGTTCGAGAATTGACAGCTATTTCTTTTTCTGGTATATTTCTTAGAAGATAGATCGATGGTATTATTACTAACATTTATCAAAATAAAACCAACCATTAGAAATCAATAATATCAAGCAAATATTTATTCAAAATTAAATTTTTAAGATCAATATGCAAATTAACTTTTCTGTTCGCACTGAAAACTGGTATTAGTTGTATAATATGAAAATAAATTGCATATTATTATTATGTAGATAAGGTAAAAACGGTATTAATGATATAAACTTCCCCCGTAATAGTTGCGATTCAAATAAAAATAAAATCATGGAGAATGCGGCGTAAATAACTATGGCAATGTGATTGGTGGTGATGTAGTTTCGATTATAGACACCCCCGCCACACATAAAAAATCTCCATTATGATGAGAGATATTTTTAATTTTAAAAGTAGAATAGAGATGTATGCACAGTTAAGCAACTTCTATAATAAATAATGACTGTCTAGTCAGTGTTCTCAACCTTTTTTTTTTTACCCATGGCCCCTTTCCTATTTCACTCTCACTTTTCTAGAACCCATAACGATCAAATGTTTTAAAATCCTATTGTATTTTTTTAATTAAATATCTTTTGATTGCTTGGATTCCAAAAAAATGTTATATCGCCCCCAGGGGGGCAAGTGGATCCCGGTTTGAGAACCATCAGTCTAGATGTTCAGAAGATTTGATGAAGATGAAGTGGAGCTGGAAGGATAAATGTGATGAAATGCACGATAATAATCTGTACGCTATATTTGAAATACTAGAGTAAAACAATAATTGATTTAAGGTTTGTATTATTTAGATTTTTCAGAGACTTGTCTTCATCTTTATTGTTGTATACCAAAGTCTCAAGTCTCAGAACTTCGAAACAAATCCTTTATTTAATCCATTAGGGTAGATTTTTCTCATTACATTAACCATGACTGGATACACATGTTAAGCTATGTTAAGTATTCTAGGTTATTTTCACCTATTGTCTAGATTGAACCTGTCACCTCCAGATGATTGTCACTTATAACTGTATTAACTCAACCCTGATATCCGTTGCGCCATATGTCCAAATTAACATAGCTTAACACTTGTACCCGGAATGAGAACAATCTATCCAATGGATGGAATAAACAGATCTTGTTTTTGCCTTGTTGTAAATAGCAGCTGAGCGACAGTTTAGTAAAATGGCGTCTGACATGAAAACCAATGAGTCATTGAGTTCCGCCATTCAGATATATTGCATCTATTGACATTTATGATCACTTGCTGAATGTTTTGGTGTTAGCATAGCTCCATAACGATCAGGCCACTCAAGTTGTAGTAGTAGTCGTCGCTACTTCAGAAACAACACACGCAGGTTGTATAGTCACAGGAGCTGTTTTTATTTATTCATAGGCCCATGGGTTCTTTTTCAGAGAGAGAGAGAGAGAGAGAGAGAGAGAGAGAGGGGGGGGCATGGTCAAATTACTCTGTCGTAAATCATGTTTGCTACTACTATGTCAGACCCATCCGGCCATTATCAGCTGTAAACAAATAGGTCGCCCCTGCTAGAGCAGGTTTTCTTTTCACGATTCTGATATGAAGGCTCTTGTTCATATTAGAAGAAATGTTTTTTTCTGTGAAGAAACGCTTTAGAATGTTGTTAAAATAGTTTTTAAAAGATTTGATATGTTATAATAGAAGTGATGAGAAATGAACTAGTAACGTAGCATATCTCTTCATTGAATATTGTGAGTGTACGGGTGTGCACGTTTGTTGCTTGCTTCGCTAGTTTTAGGGCATGTCAACCCTTCTTTGTTTATTTACATGAAGCATAAAGTATATTTTTAACAACTATGTAGTTTCAAGTAACTACTATTTAGTAATAATCATGTGTAAACAATTATCATCAAGTCATGCTAACAGCACGGATTCCCTCTTGACATCCGCCTCTATTGGTAATTGCTTATGGCTGGTCCTCAACATAGCATCCAGTGTCCGTACAGAGTTGATGAATGTAAGCTTTTGCTAGTCGACCAACACTAGTACGTCCATGTGTAGGAGTTCACAGGAGAACGTCACTTATAGGTTCAAATAACTATTCTTAATCTTAATCTTAATACAACCATAAAATTGTACACAGTTATAGTTATATAGTTTCAAGTATTCCTATTTAATAATAATAATAATTTTCTAACAGATCTAGTTGACTTATAGATGCAACCGTAACAAGTACTATCACTCTGAGTCAGTGTAGACCTAGCAGAGATAACAATGAGGAGATGACTTCACATTTCTTAAAACTTCACAACTAGAACGTCGTCAATTTTGTGTCATATCCCGGACACACCTCTTGAGGGGGTATCTTACCCCGATAATGTGATGCAGTTGGCATATTCAAGGCAACTTTGTTTTTTACGATTTTTTTTTCACACGGTCCTATCAGATACGAATAATTTTTAAACAGGTATATTTGACCCATAAACGGGACACACCTTTTGGAGGAAGGGTATCTTACCCCCCACCCCGCATGGGATTCTGCTGACGTATTTTAGGCTCCGTCACCAGGGCTTGTGTGCGCGAGTCTGTGTCTGTGTGTGTGAGAGAGAGAGAGAGGAGAGAGAGATAAATAGGCTGGTATAATAACAGATTGAGATAGATATGAGCTAGTTGAGAAAGACATAAGCTGCCCATAGATATGTATCTACAGATAGATATGGGCAGGCTAAGATAGTGCATGCGTATAATTTTTTAAGTGATCTATTTGACCGATAGATGAGACCCGGACAGGTACTACCGCTCCGAGTCAGAGTTGACCTGAGAGTAATAACAATGAAGAGATACCCCACACTCCCCAGATCTCCAGAACTGGGGCCTCATCATTAGATGCAGTTTAGTATCATACACAGGACACTCCCCTTTTTTGTGGTGATGGCGGTGGTAATGGGGTGGGATCTTACCCATCAGCAGGGTAATCTAAGCACCACCGACAAAGCGATTTTTATTTTTGAAAAAAGTTACTCCCTTATCCCCCCCCCCCAAGTTATAGGTTAAATAGAAATCATTACTGTTCTTCTACAAAGATGCCTTTGGCATTAAATAACCTACGAAAGTTGATATGCCACTGGAAAGAAAGAAAAAAAGAAGACAAAGATAAAAAAAAAAAAACAGCTTTAAAATTGGCCTGGAGTGGACGTAAAATGGGGGCTCGGTTTACAGTTTGGATAATGCATAATTGGACACTATCTTTATGTTCGATTTTCTGATGCTTGATGTTTAATGTCATACTCAGGTTACACAAAACTCCAGGTAATATTTCATAGAAAAATATCTTCATAAAATAATGTAAAAAATATGTGATAATTTTTTTTCCGTTTTATAGATTTATCTTTTATAAGATAATGGATATTGTAACCGTTTTGTGTAATATTTTAATCAACAACAAAGTGAAACAAGTAGAACAGATTTTTCTTCTTCTTCTTCTTCTTCTTCTTCTTTCTTCTTCTTCTTATTATTATTATTATTATTATTATTTCATAATATTACCTTTCTCAGCTAGTATATTAGATCTGAGACCTGTCAGCTGTTCCTTATATTCCAAACATTCATCGTATTTCCACAGAATGTTTATAATCTTTCCACACATTATCCAACTATACCTTAAAATAGTTCAGAGATGAGGCATTCACTATTGATGATGATAGTTCAGTCCATGAATTTACCACCCTGTTACTAAAATGATTTTGCCTAACATTTGTTTGGCAACATTTTTTGAGAGTTTTAATTTATGACCCCTGGTATATTTTGAGCAACATTTAATAGATTAAAGTTCGTTGAATAAAATCCACGGGTATATTTATAGACTTCAATCATATTATTTTTAAATATTTTTATCCGATTGTGTTGAGCTTTTCTGCATTTCAAGTCTTGATCTATCGACAGTCTGTATTTATCCAAACGAACAGGATGAGAACAAACCTATTTTTTATGTGGAGTACACCTATTTTGAAATTTAGCGTTTTCCTCTCTAGACTAGTTGCCATACAAAGGCGAGAGAGACCAGTCTGATTTATTGATTTTAACGCTTTGTCAACCCGTCTGAGGTTATTTTATGCCAAGAAGTTGGGGAATTACGTACATTGTACGTTTATATTCACATTTTTTATAGTTTCTTTTTTTTGTGCATGTTTATATATCAGGTATTCCTATCTAATACAAATAATTGTAAACAGATCTATTTGACCCATATATGGGGCCCTAACTGGTACTATCATTCTGGACAGAGTAGATCTGGAAGAAATGGCAACGAAGGAGCACTCCACACTTCCCAGATCACCAGATTCAATTTAGTGTCATACCCAGAGAACGCCCCCCCCCTTTTTTAGAGGGTCTTGTTTTTCTGAAGGGGATACAGTATTCTAAGCCACGTCGAGAGCAAAGAGTCTGTCCTATTTTACCCACAGATGAGCCAGGCAGTAGTAGAAGAGATGGATCCATGACTTTTCCAAGGCCATTAGTATGAAGTAAAACGCAAACAACCTCGTCCAGGATTTGAACCCGGGGTGTTGAGTCCATTTCATACGCCGATAACTATTACGCCATTCGCGCTTACAGGCCATTATTATTTTATTGTCATACAAACTAATAAACGTAATGTTCTGCTTGAATTCACTAGTTTTTTGTGTAATGAGTTAAGGTTTGAAGAGCCGTTTCACCGAGTATTTGATAAATTTAGGTGTATGAATTTAAAACGGATAAAGACTGATGTTATATGAATTTAAGACAGGACTAGATCATGCACATACAAGGTGATTTATAACACTGTAAATGTAATAAGGAACATGGATATTATTAGCCCGTGTTTTCATATTGTGACAAATCAAGATTATTTTTCTCACTGTCGACTGGGCTTAGAAAACGCTGGTTGTATCTTACTGTAGAGGGGTAAGAACACTCTCAAAAAAGGTGTTCTATGTAGGACACTAAAACTGCATCTGATGATGAGGCTCTAGTTCTGTAGTTCTGGAACTGTGTGTGGAGTACCCTTTCATTAGCATTATTTCTAGGTCCATTTTGACGCGGAGTGGTAGTACCTATTAGAGTCAAATAAATCTGTTAAAAATTATTTTTATTTGCTAGGAATATTTGATGTCATATAGCTGTAAATCATTTTTATCAAAAATATCACTTGAATCTGTAATTATTTACTAAGGATAATAATCCTTAGTAAATAATTACAGATTCAAGTGGGTTACTTGAAACCATATAACTGAGTACAAATAATAATAATAATAATAATAATAATAATAATAATGTCGCGCTAGTAGCACGGATATCCATGACAATCTCTCGTCAAACGTCCCTATCATTCATCATTCTAGGGAGGTCTTCTGCGCAGCATCCAGTATCCGCACAGAGCTGGTCAATATAGGTATTTGCTGGACGGCTCACTCAGGATTTTTCGTGTGCTAGTTTCCATAGGATGACGTCACTTATGAGTTCATCCTTGCTTCTCCAGCTGTGTCCTGCGTGTCTTCTTCATCTCACTCAGATGGTTTGTGATAGGAGGCAAGTGGTCGTACAACTGCTTCCTTGTGGGATGCTGTTTCCACAATTTGTTTAAGATCGCACGCGGCATTCTTGCGCAGCTTCCATCTAGCTTATTCTCTCTGTGCTTCGTTAAGGTCCAAGTAGTGCATCGCTTTCTGTGGATAAGATATCAATACCTGGGTATGTGAATTGTTCTACTGGTTTTAGAAGCTTACCGTCATGTGTGGAGATGCCTCCTTTCTTTTTAAAACACATGAACTCCGTTTTATTGGAGTTCACATAGAGGCCGATGTTCTGTGCTGCTTTCAGGCTATATAGCAGATATTCGGTTTGTGCAGGTGTATTTGCGAGAAGTGCCGGATCATCTGTATAGTCCGCATCCGTAATAGGCTGTATAGAATATCGCTTGCTTATTGTCTTGTTTAGTGTGATGCCTTTACTTTTATGGGATCTAATGATATTTGAAGTACATAGTCGCTGAAGTCATACATATTTATGATATGACAAGGCTATGTCAAAGAAGTCTGTGTCACCATCAGGTGAGCATGCCATTGCCTTAGTGTCTAAGACAATGGTACACTGTGTGCAAATAAATGACTATTAAATAGAAATAATTACTTGAAACCATATAATTATTAGTACTAGATATAAATAAACCATAAAACTGTGTGTAAATTATTCGTATTCGATAAGAATACTTGATACCATATAACTGCAAACAACTAAACAAGAAAGAAATGGATGCCCCATTAAAATCCCTATGTAAAAAAGACATTGTGTTGATACGGCCTGGTTGGGCGTCAGAAAAAAAAGTGCCCAGACACTCTGAAAAGAAAAATTAATATCATCTATTCAAGATATTAAATTCAAAAGAAAATTCCATGTTGTTACTATTTAAATGTTATTTCTTAATTATCTTCGCGAAAGTAAATCAAATATTTTATTATTCTTGCTCAAAAAGCAAGATCTAGTGATAGTGAATGTGTATATATATTTACTTTGTCATTAATTGTTTTATTTTCGTACTTTCCTCCGGACATACATACATACATACCAACTCCCCTTTATATATGTATAGATTACTCCAATGTCCACTGTTATAGCCCCATCAATGGATCAAATAGATCTGCTTAAACATTATTCAAATTCGATATCAATGTTTGATACCATATTACTAAATTATTAAGAATAGTTATTTGAATCTATAATTGTTCACTAATAATTATAATTAGTTACTTGGTTTGGTTTGTTTTGTTTTGTTTTACGGCATATCAACCTCGGTGGGTCATTTAATGCCGACAAAGTTGTGAAATAAATTCATTCTTAATGCATAATACAATTTTGTTTATAAACTCATAGTTTTCTATTCAACCCATAGATGGGGCCCAAACAGGTACTACCACTCCGGGTCAGAGTGGACCAGGGAGCAATGGTGATGAAGGGGTGCTCCACATTCCCCAAACCTCCAGAACCGGAACCTCACCATCAGATAGAGCTTAATGTCATTCCCAGGACATGTAGACCCTCAGCCACTGCCTTTTAGCACCCATATGATTTAGTTACTTGAATCGATATAGCTATATACAAACAAATAATAATTATTAAATATAAATAATTGCTTGAAACTATAAGTGTATAAATTACTAGTAGATAGGAATAATTTAAACCATACAAGTTTGTGCTAATTATCTGTATTAGATAGGAATATTTAATGTGTGCAAAATGCTCTCAAGAAACAACCGCACCAAAAATCAAATATAAACATACAATGAACGCGATTCTCTAACTTTTAAACGGTTTGACATGCCGTTAAAATCATTCAAGATTATTTTTACATACAAAAATAATCTTGACACTTAGTCAAATCTCGTTATGATTCATAAATCTTTCCTACCCTGTTGCATCTGATTTCCCAAAAGGTGTGTTCCTGGGTAGGACACTAAACTGAATTTGGTGATGAAGCTCTAGTTTTGGAGATCTAGGGAGTGTGAAATCACCACTTCGTTGTCATTAATATCCGGTCCGCCCCTACCTTAAGTACCTGTTATCATCCCACATTTTGATCAAATAAATATGTTTGGAAATGATAAGTATTAAATAGGAATATTTGAAAACATAACTGTGTGCAAACGAATGATTAGTATTATTAAATAGGAATAGTTACTTGAAACTATTTAATTTTGATTAAAAGTGTTATATAGGTATACTTAAAACCATATAACCGCGTGGAAATTATTTGTATCGAGAATAGTTAATTGAAGCTATAATTGTGTACAAATGGTTATATCAAATACTATAAAAATCTAAATTCTATAATTTTGAAATCTTTATTTGCAAACATTTATACTGGTGTTCCTAAATCTTCCGTCCGTTATCACACCCTCAACACCCACTGGTTAAAAATGAGACTGTCCAAATTGTTCAAGATGCAATGCAAAAAATGTAAATCCAGATTATTTGGTGTCTCTTAATCGCAGATTTCTTATTTGTCACATTTTATTTCACCTAATTTTAAACATTCCAAATGGTCTTATGTCGCTTAAATGCCAATTGTTACTTTTTTTTTTCGGCTAATTAATGTAGATATTCTAAACGCCCCCCCCATTTTTATCAACTAATCAATGTAAATATTTTTATCGCCCCCCCCCCCATTAAGAAATAGTAAGAGAGAGTTGAATCAAGATTATTATATTTTTATATATTGAACTATTGAGCAATAGCTCTTAAGTAAACATATCAAACGTTGTAATGATCAAATTATCAATCATACTATGATATATCCATTGGTCTTGCTAGTGCTTATAAATATATTAACTATATTTCTGGGCGCCCCATCTTAGTATAATGATTAGCATGCTAGTCTTGCAGATCCATTACTACTGGAGAGAAGTTCGATCCTAGCTAGATGCACCATACCTGCGACCTTGGGTCATATCCTACCTGTGATAACTATATTTCTACTTGATTTTTATTATTTTATTACGATCGATATTAAACGGATGGATATGAAGTAACGCAACAGAAACACTTCTTACATCTGAATACCCATTGATTTGTAGCAGTATTTTTATCTCTTTTTTTTTTTTTTTTTTTTAAATATTAATGCTATCAACTTAACTCTGGGTCAGGGTAAATAGATCTGAATTTGCTTAAAGTAGCAAGCTGAAGGACTAAGAAGTAGCAGATTTGTAATAAAATTAGCACTATTTATACAATTATGATTATGAAAAAAAAGCGTTTTTAAACAGTAAAATCTTTACAATGCCGAATGCATGAAAATTCAGAGTATATAAAAAAAAGTACATATTTGTTGAATTGAAAAAGTCACTTCTATTGAATACTAAGTCACTTGAGGATCGAAGGCGTGAAACTCTTTGTCGTGAGTTCTTATCTTGCTATATATATATATATATATATATATATATATATATATATATATATATATATTATTATTTATTTATAATATATACATATTTAATATAAAATTATAACGCTGAACAAATACAGTTACACAACAAAAAGATTTTATAAACATTTTCATCTCCTGTCATCTATAAAAATCCATCATTTTCTTCACTACAAGATACATCCTGATGAAGGTTTAAAGAAACCGAAATGTTTAAACATCGATAATTAAATTCATCCTATTTTCGGAACATTTGTTTTTTCAAATTTCTTAATATTGTCGGATTTATTTTCCATATTTACTCCCATATATATATATAATATATATATATATATATTCTAGTAAAAGTACACGGTCCATGACCGAACTAAACAAAATTAGGAACATCAGAGAGTGAGTGAGGAGAAAACAGGGGTAAGAGAGAAAATAAGAGGAAAATGTTTTATCAAATTTAAAAAAATCGCCGAGAATTTGTATAGTAGAATGTTTGTTTATTTTAGGATTTTTTTACTTTTTGTTTACATTTAAGATATATTTTTTTAAATGCATTCCTAAACTTTATTACAAATTATCAACTTCAATTACCAGCAGCGGCGCTATTTGAAACCATTGCGGATATAGGCAGCAGCCAGCAATTTTTTATATTAGCAGCAGCAGCTATGCCACGATTATCACAAATCGTTTGATTTTTGTTTAATTAATTAATTATATCCCTTAATCAGTAAAAATCAATAACCAAATTTGGTGTGCTTCTTAGTGTAAAGAGGTGGGAGGATTGGGTGGAGGAGGAGAAGGGCGGGAAATGTGTTACAAACATTTGAGAATATGACTGCTATATTCAAAATTAATTTTATTTAAGGTAGGTTTGTTTTTTAATGTACATGGCAAATCGAACGGATCGAAAAGAAACTAGTCAGACAGGAGATGTTTGTCCTGTTTAATCTCTCTCTCTCTCTCTCTCTCTCTCTCTCTCTATCTATATATATATATATATATATATATATATATAATATATATATATAATGAAAGAGAATAAGAATTTATGAGTAAACAGGGCTCAATATTGGCCTGAAGATTAAATATTCTACTATATTTGACAGCTGCCTCTGGCCGCACGGGTAAGAGGCTTGGCGAACGAAAGTTCATTCGGGTCTTAAACCCGACCAGGGGTAGCTGTTAAGGTATAATCACACTGATGAGAGGTGAAACCTCGAAACACGTGTCTGTGGATTACTTATTATATATATATATATATTATTTTTTTCTTTATACATTTGATACATTTTTTGATACTGCAGTGGATTATGCAAATTGTTTTTTTTTTTTTGTTTTTTTTTTTGTTTTTTTTGGGGGGTCTAGATTTTAAATCTTTCTTATATAAGTTGCTCGGCTGGGCCTCAAGATATCACTGCATGTGCTTAATTTAAAAGAATTGATTACTTATCAATATTTATCTTAGTGTCTTAGATATCACATTATAAATGTCTACTTAATAAATCATTGTAGCCCAAGGTTAGACCAACTCAGGAAGTGTGTATTTACCCTGAACGTTCGTCACGGGTAGGATGTAACATAAGATCTCAAGTATGGAGCATCCAATGAAGATTGAACTTTCTATGGATATTAGTCCGAAAGAGGACGTAATAGCGCGACTGGGGTTCGAACTCGCTTACTCCGATGTCGCAGTCCAGCACGTTAGCCACTACGTCCCTTCTGATTAGGGAACAAAATCGCATTAGGTCTGGAGAGTATGGAGTGTTCTGTAATTGCATATTTTTATGGTTTCACCAAAACTTGTTCAAAATGTATCGAGACTTACTTCATTATATATATTTTTTATTGTCAGTAACTCATCTAGACATCATCACTTTATTATATAAGTTGCTCGGCTGGGTTTCATTGAAATTTGAAAATTATCGAAAATTAAAGCTTCAGTCTCACTTTTTAATCACATTCGTATTTTCAAATACGTCAAATTAAAAATTCAGTATAGCCAGGTTTTCAAAAGTAGCCCAAAACGCCACAAGTAGCCAAATTCAATATTTAGTAGAGTCAGACTTTCAAAATAGCCCCAAAACGTTACAAATAGCAAAATTCAATATCTAGTAAAGCTAGTCCCATTCGGTAATCCTGCTCAGGGGACGACGTTGTCCTGTGCAGCTTTAGGTTAGTAAGGCGCGCATATTTCGTAGACGTGGACTAAATTTGTTGTACACCGAGTGGCATACATAGCTGAAGATTGAATCGCAATAAAACTGCTTGGTCCTCGTGTAATTGTATATATCCAATGCTATACTGCACCACCATAAAATATAGCATAAAAACAGACGATAAAAAATTTGAGTTTATTGCTATTCCACAGCCAATTGATTCAATATTTGGGGCAGTCTTTTTCTCTTATATATTTATTCATTCATTAAGGCTGTCATCTTAACTCTGGGTCAGAAAATAATTTCAATTAACTATTCCTATACTGATTTGTCATTGATTTATTTTAGATCTGATGTTTGTATGTAGCCAAACCCCAGCAAAAACGACACGGGTTGAGTAAATACCTTTGGAAGAGATGCAATTGGCCCAAATTTAGCAGCCTCATGCATGAAGATACTTTTTCTACCTGAACTGTTGGGTGGTTATTATTTGTGTGCTAGCATATACTACGTATATCCAATTTGTCTAAAAATCCGTGTTTTTACAAAACAAATCCCCCCCCCACACACACACACACTGAAAAAAATTACCAAAAATCAGGGAATTATCCAATTTTAATGAAATGTTCATTTAGCAATGAATGAATTTTATAATGCATCAGTTATTTTATTTCAAAACTTTCTGATTTTTTTCAGGTCACTTAACTTTGACCCACCCCTTATTTTTGGGCGCAATATATCGGTGGGGTTATATGTGATTGATAGTTTTTTTTTCTGTATAAATAAAAAGACAAAAGATCGAAGGTGTGAATAGAAGAAGAAAAAAATTATGAATCTGTTCTGGTAGTAAATAAATACCGAAAATCGGAAAATAAAATGAAAGCAAAAACTAAAAAAATAATTTTTGGATATTTTTTTATACTCATTTCGATAATTATTTAATTGGCTATTATCTTATAAAATAAGAAAAATATACATCAATATTTGTTCCATTTAAAAAGCAGGGGAGCTAAATTTCCAATACAGTTTTAAACTAAAAAAATATGGATGAGTGATACTAAAGTAAAGAAGTTATAAAAAAAAAATTTTTTTAGAATCAAACAATATGACATTTTAAACTTAACACCATGCTGCTCATATTTTAAATGGATTTTATATATCAATTTATTATAGCAGAAATTCCTAATTAAAGTTTTGAAATAAAATAACTGGTGTATTATAAAATTCATTCATTGATAAATTAATGTTGAAAATTTCATTAAAATCGAATAATTCCCTGATTTTTGGTTAACTTTTTCGTTCGAGAATGTTAAATTTATTTTATAAACACGAATTCTAAGCCATCTTTAAACAGCGACCGAAAAAATCGTATTAAAAATAATTACATGTGTAATATAATTTGGGTTCTTTTTTTTTTTTTTTTTTTTACTGATGCTCATTATGTTACTACTTTTTGATTTAGACAAAAATTTGACCTTAAATAATCAATTTAATTAATCTTAATTCGTTTTTAAAATAAAATAAAAACAGCCGGATTTTTGGGTATTCCTAGCATATACACAACGCACTGCAAATGACACTGAAGTCCGCTTCTAAATTGGCAAGAGCAGAAATCGTAAACAATATAATGACAAACTATTAAATCCGGGGTAATTTGAAAGACGAATGTTACATAGATAAAAGCAAGGGTTTATTTTCACACATTACACAATATAAATAATGTCACACAAAATAAACAGACAAAAAAACGTAATGCTGGTTGTTGTATTAATGTGTGGAGGAATATCCCTAATTAGGACTAAGCCTATTTCAGTAGTGACCACATCAGTAGATTTTTTTCTTTTCTTTTTTTTTTGTCACAGTTTGAAAGTTGATTATAGTAATAGATGCACAGAGTATTGTAATCATGTTTCTCTCACGAGAAAAGGGATAGTCAATGGCCGGCATCAAGGTAAATTTGGACAAAATTAAGATAAATTGGCAGTTTATGTTGCATCAATTTTAAAAGTGAGGGAAAACCAGTATTTGAAAGAAATCCTGACTTCTCCCTTTGAGCAAATACAACTGGGTTAAGATTCGGATAGCTTATCTTAATTGCGTCATACTTATATATATATATATAGGTCTGCTATATTTAGAAATGATTTCATCTCTTTTTCTCTTAGGGAAATTTTCATGATTGATTGATTTTAATGGTATGTCAACCTGTCCACGGTTATTTTATACCTAGACTGTTAGGAATCTCGTTCATATTTTGTGTAATTGTTTCTAAGGATTAAAAAAATTATTTTTACCACATGGTCATATCGAATATTACTAATTTTTGAACAGATCTATTTGGCCCATATCAGGTAGTACCACTCCTGGTCAGAGTGAACCTTGAAGTAATGGCAATGAAGATGTACTCCGCATTCTCCAAGGCTCAATAACATGAGCCTCACCACCAGATGCAGTTTAGTGTCATACCCAGGAATAACCTTTTTACACCTTTGGTGGGGATACAGTCAGTGAATTCCAAAACCTATCGACAAAGCGATTTTAATTTTTGAGAAAAATGGCCATAAGTTAGAGGTACGGTTTACAACATGTATAATACATTAATATTTTTTATGTTTAGGATATATATATATATATATATATATATATATATATATATGAAGGAAGGGTGGATGGGTTTAGGATCCGACGATATGCTGTAGATAGAAGGAAAGTGGTCAAGAAATGATCAACTCAAAACAAGTCACAGGGTGATACGTTTCGTCTGTATTCACAGACGTCCTCAGTCATTTGTGAGGACGTCTGTGAATACAGACGAAACGTATCACCCTGTGACTTGTTTTGAGTTGATCATTTCTTGACCACTTTCCTTCTATCTACAGCATATATATATATATATATATATATATATATATATATATATATATAAATGTGTGTGTATATAATGGACAAGGTGTCTTACCGGTGAATATGGTCATGATGGTTAGATGATGCAAAATTCAGGAAGGTAAGTCAGCGATATAACAAATATAAAGTGCTCAATACGTTAGTAGAGCAAATTTATTACAATATAGGTACAAGTGATAACCTACTCAATAACGAACTGTTTATCGCAAAAGATACACACGTGTAATCGACTGCAATTAATCAATATCTTGATTAATTCAGTGGAATTAACCCTGAAGATCCTTATGGTGAAAATCGAGTAGGTTATCACTTGTACCTATATTGTAATATATACATTATTATTATTATTATTATTATTATTATTATTATTATACTAAAACTGAGCGAATCATTGTTTGTCTTCTAAAGGCTTTTTACTGTTTAGTTTAATGACACGAAAATTATACTAAGTTATTAACTAAGTTTAATGACACGAAAGTTATAATAAAATATTCCTTAGTTTTAGGATTGAGTTATTTTTGGAAAAAAAAACTCCATTTTAATTGGTTCTAATTAGTCGTAGTTTGCAATTAAGTAAAAAGAAAATGACCCGACTCTTACTTCACATTCTGCCTGTCACATTCCCCCTCTCTATGTATATCTTGATTACTTGCTCGTTATATATGTTAGTTTCTGAGAGAGAGAGAGAGAGAGAGAGAGAGAGAGAGAGAGAGAGAGAGAGAGAGAGAGAGAGAGAGAGAGAGAGAGAGAGTTATATAACGTATTTGTATGTTAAGTTTCCTAAGCCACCAACCGGTCCAACATCTTGGCTCTTAATAAATATAAATTAAGTCAAACGTTTTCTTTCTTAGAAATCTTACAAAATGAGTTTAATGTTTTGTTTTTAATTCTACGGTCGTATTTATTTATTCATTTATTTAATTCGCTTTGCTAACTCACTTTTCCTTTATCCCAATTATCTACCAAGAGCTCAATTTTGTTTAGTATATATATATATATATATATATATATATATATATATATATAAATTAATGTTAAAGAATAAAAACTAATGATGAAATGAAAATATATCTTTAATAAAAAGAGACCTCGAAGGTGTGTGGCCTTAGACTATAGTTAAGTCCAGCACTGAGAAATAGGTACCCTCAAAATTGTAGTCCCCTGCCAACGTGTTTCTGTCCATTTTCTTGGTTTACAGATAATCTAATAAGTAAATAGATTAAAAAGAAAAAAATGTTAGTAGCCTCTTTCAGTGGGCATGGAAACTTCGTATATGGTAATAAGGTCACAGAAAAAAAGTCACAATTAATTTATAGTGGCGTGTTAGAGTTCCATTTTGGAGAGATATGTTTTTGATACGAGTGATACATTGAATAAACACTTTTAGTTTAAGATACGTTTTTTTTCCATGACTTTTTTTCAGGATTCGAAAACTTAACTTGGAAATGTGGTACTTATGCACAATAGCGCTAGAGATATATCATTAGAATCGCATACTTCGTATAAATAGCATTAGATGTTGGAAACTACCGACGTAGTTTAACTCTAACCCTTACCCTAATCCTAGAGTCTCAAATGTTTGGGGTATTTCCGTGAAATGTAACGCTTTTTTTATACGTAATCTAATGCTATTATCTCTTGTGGGCTATTGTGCATTAGTACCGGAAATGTGCCAGTGCATTAAAAATATTGTGAATGTTATTTATTGTTAACAATATTCAAGGGATTGCTGAACTACGGGTTTGTTTGTAACGTAACAATAATCGTTCAATAAAAGCTGTTATTAACGCTGATCTTTAAGACTCGACCTTAAAAAGAAAATTATCGTTAAGACGCTAAAAAGCTTATTTAGACTTTCTTTTCATTTCTTTTAATAATTGGGTATTACAAAAAAGTCTCATGAAGATGAGTAAGCCAACACCGGATCTTCTTAATCGGTTTACAGTGCCGGATATTCACCTGATGGGCCCCTAAGCTATATGAAAGGGTTTAATTCCAACAAAACAAACCCTGACAATTTGCATTGAAAAATCAAGCCAGTTGAACTTTTAACGGCGTATGTTGGCATCTTTACATCAAACGTTAATTACTCAACATCTCATCTGATCTGATAAAGAATATTAATTACATTTTGTTTTTATATCTTTGTGTATGAAATTAGATCAAATGATTTTATGTGCAGTTTCAATTGCCTTTAATTGATTATTATATTATATATCTATTATTAATTCATTAATATGATAGGACATGACTAAAGTTTTTAAATGAATTCGTCCAGATGGGATATTATCTCTGAAATGTGTGTCCCTTCTCTAATAAAATTATGTTAATGACAAAAAAAAAAAAAGAAAAAATAATAGTGGTATCTTGACTTACGAGTTTAATTCGTTCCGTTCGTAACTTAATTTCCTCGTATATCAAATCAATTTCCCCCATTGAAATAAACTGAAATGCCATTAATCCGTTCCAGTTCCCTAAGAAACACACTAATATTTTTGTTACGTTTTTTTATAAGAAAAATAGCACTGTATTGTATAAAAACATTATAAAATATAATGTAATGAATTGTGTACTGCAATATGGTTTTATGTTTATGTTTTATAAATACATGTACCATTTTCGGTACAAATGCAAATTATTTTTCTTAAATTTGCAAACTTAAATATTTTTAGAGAAGCTCGCTGATACCTCAAATTTTAGCTCTTAAGACAAAGCAAAAAGTCGACCGAGTGACAGCTCGTAACTCGAAAAACACGTAAGTAATGGTAACATTGTATATTCATATTTTGTTTTTATGAATTAATGTTAAAGAATTAAAACTAATGATGAAATAAATATAAGGTGCCTGGGGGTGTGTGGGTTTAAGCTATTACTAGATATACCCAATTTGTCCAATAATCCGTGCTTTTACAATACAAATTTAACTTCCTCGTTGGAAAAAAAAAATACCAAAAATCAGGGCATGATCCGATTTTAATGAACTTTTCAGTGTTGATTTATCAATGAATGAATTTTATAATGCATCAGTTATTTCATTTCAAAACTTTCTGATTTTTTTCAGGTCACTTAACTTTGACACCCACACCTTATTTTTGGGGCGCCAAATATATGTGATTGATACTTTTATCTGTATAATTAAAAATACAAAAGACCGAAGGTGTGAATAGAAGAAAAATATTATTTTTCATGAATCTGCTCTGTTAGTAAATAAGTACCGAAAATCGGAAAATAAAATGAAAACAAAAAATAAAAAAAATAATTTTTGGAGATTTTTTTTACTCATTTCGATAATTATTTAATTGGCTATTACCTTATAAAATAAAAAATGCATCAATATTTGTTCCGTTTAAAAGAGGGGGGCGCTAAATTTCCAATATAGTTTTCGACCAAAAAATATGGGTGATTGATACTAAAGTAAAGTAGTTATTAAAAAATATTTTTTTATAATCTAATAATATGACATTTTAAACTTAACATTATGCTGCTCATATATTAAATGAATTTTAATTTATCATAGCAGAAATAGCTAATTAAACCAGAAAGTTTTGAAATAAAATAACTGATGCATTATAAAATTCATTTATTGATAAATCAATATTGAAAATTTCATTAAAATTGGATAATTCCCTGATTTTTGGGTTTTTTTTTTTTTTTCAATTTTTCGAGATTTATTTTGGATTTTACGGACTAAATATAATATATATATATATATATATATATATATATATATATATATATATATTGTGTGTGTGTGTGTGAATTAGTATTCAAGAAATAAAACTAATGATAATAAAATAATTCAGTGCTTGTACAAAGTAGCTTACCCATGAAAATTTTCATTAGTTCTGTTGTCATGTACAAAAAGATTATATAGAATTAAAATACTTTAAAGTTACATTCACCATCCAGATAATAAGTGAACCCCACCCCCACTGAACAGTTAAATTCATAAATTACGTCTTCAACAAATTACAATTCGGTGATCGATGAAAATTCTTTATTTTTTCCCTCCCCAACCAATGAGAAGGTGTCAAGTTATGACCGATGGCTAGTTTATAATTTAGCATATGATTGAAACTTACTCTTATCTGGATGAATATATAGCGAATATAAATGTTACTTTTCTTTCTTTCTTTTTTCATCTATTTATATAAAATAAGACGTCTATATGTATGTTTGTTTGTATGTAACCCATAACTTTCTTAACTGAGCAGCTACAGAGTTGAAATTTAGTTTAAAGATACATCTTGATAAGGCACACAAAGTGATGTTGGTGGGGACGTCGGCAGTGATCACAGTGCAGTCCGAGAAGTGCATGCAGTGTTCTCTCTATAGGCTAATAACGGGAATAATTCCGATAAATTTGTAAATTTGATGAATTTTTATATCTCTTCATTAGAACCACTTGAATTAATGATAACACTTAGTATTGCATTTCACTCCCTTTCAAAAAGTAGTAGTATTGCACTATTGGTAAATGGAGGTTAGCATGCACAAACTTCCGTTAAAACATTTTAAGCACATCTGTCTGGGAATGCAATTCAAAAACAAAGCCTTGTACCAAGATCAAATAAAACTTTTCTAGGGTAGAATTTTACAAGGTATCCAGTGGTGGCATTTATATTTACCCTTCAATTCATTAGGGGTCACAAGGGACTAAATTACCGGCTGTGGTATGAGAAAATAGGGAAAAATAAATCCAATGGTGGCGATATGAGATTTAAAAAGTATATATTTAAATTTAATCGGATACTATATTACTAGTTCTAGTAGGAAGTGCGTGGTGTAATGATTAAAGTCATGGGTAATGGACACGTCGCCCCGAGTTCAAATCCTGGACGTGGTAATTGCATTTTCACTTAGCGCTAATACCCTTGGGAAAGGTATGAATCCTACTCTCCCTCCAGCTATGGGTAAATAGACTGGGCTCTTTAACCTTGGTTAGGCAACCGGTCTAGGAGAAGGAAAACTCTGAATTCAAACCTGTTAAACTCCGCTTAAGAAATTGACTTTCTGTCGCATCCTGCTCGTGTGGAGGGGTTGGTAAATATATATTACTAGTTCTATATACCCGGTACATACAGCTAATATATATAATACTTACTGTCAGTTTCTCGCCTATGCGATCTTCGGACCAAGTTAAACTTGTTCCGAAGATCGCATAGGCGAGAAACTAACAATTACTCTGCGCCGTTGACTATGCTTACACTATCCTAACACACACACACACACATATATATATATATATATATATATATATATATATATATATATACACACACACACACATATATATACACACACATATATATATATATATATATATAACGTCATCCACAGACACCGTGTTTTAACGTTTCACGTCTCTTCAATGTGGCTAGACTTAGCAACTACTTCTAACCGGGAGCGAAACCCGACTGACTTTTCATCAGTCCGATTCCTTAAACTCATAAGTGTCGTTCTTCTGTGAACACCAACACATTTGACGTAGACACTCATGATGTAAATGGTATGTTTTGGTGACTGTAGTGCGGAAGATTTTCGAAATAATTGTGTTGTTGTGTTGAAAGGATTATTATAGCCTGTTTTTTGGGTCAGTAAATGGAACTAGTTAAGTTAAAGATAGGATAGTGATGACCAGCCCCCCCTCTCTATTTTTGAGGCATGATGCTAAATTTGCATGAATTTGTTTTAATGATGTTTATGCAATAAATATTGTGGATACCTATACATGGACACACCAGTGTTGGCCGACTAGCAAAAATTTACATACAACTGCTATTGATTCCGTGCTAAAGACTTGCCATAACCAATAGAGACTGATGGTGAGAGAGTGTCAAAGGGATATATTGTACATTACCGCAGAATTAACGAAAATTATCGTGGGTGGGCTATTCTGTACAAGTACCAATCTTGTCATTTAAATTAAAAGTTTTAAAGATTTTTTTTTTGTTCGATGCTCCGAAAGCCCGCATCGTCATAAATTAAACAAGGATTAAGAAGGGTATACAACAAAACTCTCACGCGACAAATCCCTTATTTATACCACAAAGCTTCCACAGGAAAAATAATATACAGAATTTTAAAATCATAATTTATTTTTTCTTATTCTGTGTAGTTTGAGAGAAAATCGCTTGAAAGTATTTGGAAGAAGAAAAAGAAAGTTGCTACTTGCACAGTAGGTACCACCAATTTTACCCTGTAAAATTTACCCCCCCCCCTATATTTAACACAATGAAACTTGCAGAAAAATTAACATTTTCTTGAAAAAATGTTTTCCATTCGAAAGAAAAAACATTAAACAAACTCGTGTAAAAAAAATTTTTCAGCTTACGGAAATAATGAAAATTATGATTGAAAAACAATGTTTTCATTTTTGCACTGTTAAATCAACTGAAATTTAACGTAAGTTATGATAAGAGTTTTTTTTTTAATAAATTCTATGAGAAATCAATTAATAGTCTGATTTTCACGAAAATTTCCATAAATGTTTACCTTTGGATGTAAATATATCTGAAATAGTTTTTTCCTAAAATATATTAGGGAAAATATTTTTTTACGAGTCTATCCCCCCCCCCTATTTTATGAGATAAAAAAAATGACCCGTCAGAAAACTTTTTTACTTTTTTTCTATAAAGATAAGAGTCTGAATAACTATATCAAAGAAATTGTATAACATACAACGCAGTTTTTTTTAGGAAAAATTAATGAAATCGGAAATAAAAAATGCAAAAAATATCATAATATTATTATTTGAAAACTTTTTTTTGCTATTTTAATTGGTATTCTATTAAATTGTAAAAAAAAAAAAAAAAAAAACTTTTAAGAAATTAATTTTTAAGAGATTTTCAATCTTTTGTGTGCTTAAATATTTTTTTTTCTGCGTGAAATAAATTAAATTTTTTTTTCTGCGTAAAAAAATCGAATTTTTCACGGATATTTAAATATATGAATTTTAGAACTCAGGTGTGGTCCGATCCACGCTATATTAATATTTTTAAAAGAATTTATAATTTTTATTGTTGAATACTAATGTGTGATTCTTAGAATATACGGAAGAGCAACACTGACATAATTTGTTTTGTTTTTATACAAAGAGACGCTTCTTAGTAACTATTGTTTGTTTTTCTTAGCGAAAAATACATCACTTAATATTTCCCGGTCAATTCTTTTGTAAACAACCCACAATAACTTTTAGAGCTTGTTTGTTTTTCTGTGTTTTTGAAACAAAAAAATATTGATATTTCATTAAAAAAAAAGATCAACAAGTTAGTAATTTTTCTGTACTTAGTGTATTTAATTTTTTGTTATTGATTTTTAAGAAGAAACTGTTAAGTGTTTTAAAATTTAATAAAGTGTTTGTTTAAGTACGTAATATATAGCCATGTGCAAATTCTCGCCTACTATATAAAAGGGTGATCACAGGAAATTCTTCTAAAAATCATATAAAATAAACTAACGATCCGATTCTAATAAAACTTTCTGTTTATGAAGTAATAAAAGATGAACTTTATTGTAAATAAATTTTTACTAAATTGAAAAGACTAATAATTTTTTTCGTTAGTTTTTGTTTCGCGTATTGATCCCCCCAACAAATATCTTTTTTTTTTTTTTTTTTTTTTTTTTTTTTTTGCATATAAATAAATTTTACATTTTTATAAAGACAATGTAATGACATAACATATATAAAAAAAGATAATTCGCTAATAAATCGGTTTTGGAAATAGGGCATCTTAAACATTGAAACTTAAAATCTCGTAAATAAGAAAAAATATGTATCTTTTTTTTTTTTTTTAATTGTTAGATTACTTGCAAAAGAATTTTATATTAAAAGTTCGTATTGTGTACATTTTTATTTTATTTTTTAGAGATTTTCAGAGATTTTTAAAAATTTATAAAATGTAAAATAAATACTTTTGTTTAATGTATAACAAAATCGTATTCATTAATCAAAGAAAATATTGTATAAAACATATATCGCTAAAAATAATGACATAATATATGTCTATTCTTATTTTTATGAATTTTTGAAAATAATGTTTGAATTAAAAGTTGTGAGAATGATTACGGAAGCCTGTAATGGAAAAAAAAACGTATTTGTCATTTTAACTGATGTGTTATGGGGAAACAAGTTCAAATACATGACGCCTACATATTTATACTCTGTGAAGTGAAAGAGAAACCAAACAGTGTTTGAAGAAATTTATTATTTTATTTGGAAACAAATAATTCTACCGTGTATATACAGAAAGCAGATATTACCGTTCAGTCAAAATTCTGAAGGTAAATTAACTTTTTATTTTATTTTATTTTATTTGTTTCTTTATTTTGTGTATTGTATTTTACCAAAAAAAAAAAAAAGTTTCGCCGAAGAAGTAGACTCTAAGAATCTTTTTCAATAATATTAAGAGTTAAATCGTGAGGCATCAAGGAAATGCTAAATTAGTAATTTGCTTTTTGCTTCAGAAATTTTTTTTATTCGTGCGCCCATCCATACGAAGAAAAAGTGCACACGTCAAGATCCGATAACTTGTCAACAAATGCGCGTTCTTGCGCGGACTTGAGCCGATTTACTTTAAAATGCAAAAATTTAGGTTTTATGTGAAAGAAATTTGTTTTTTCTTTTTTATAACCCATAAACTTGGAATTGTTCTTTATATTAAACGTAAAAGAAAACAGTAAAAAGTTAATTTTCCAATTTTTATTGACGTTTTAAGATATTTTTTACAAGTAAACAGACTTTCAAAATGGCTACTAATTTGCACATGCCTAGTAATATACTTTACACCAAGCGCTCGTTTTTGTCAAATTGTCGGGCTAATTTAATGTTTAAAATGTATTAAAAATTATTTACATATGACATGTAATATTATTTTGCTTTTTTATCGATGCTCATAATGTTACTACTTTTCGACTAAAACAAAAATGTGACCTTAAATAATTGATTTAATTAATTTTAATTCGTTTTTAAAGTGAAAAGCAGCGTGCATTTTGTTTACATTTAAAACACGTGTAGAGGCCGGTGTTGCGTGTTCCGACTTCACAAATAATATCTAAAACGATAAAATAACAAGACACAGTTGAGGCAGAAAATACGGAGAAATAAAAAAAAACACAAGGCATATATTTAACAAATAACAAATAAATTTATTCTGAAGTTGTTTGTCAATAAAATAAATTTGTATAAATGAAAATAAATGTGTAATGTTCACAACATAAATATAAATGTCAAATTTGTAGGTAAAAGTAGCAATGTATATCAGTTTTGTTCGGTAGAAATTTGGACAAATAGAAAAAAGTTTTTAAAATTGATTAAATCTATTATTTAAGGTCAAATTTTTGTCTAAGTCGAAAAGTAGTAACATGATGGGCATCAGTAAAAAAAACAAAAAAACAAGCAAAATAACATTACACATGTAATTTATTTTTAATACATTTTAAACTATTTTTTCGGTCAATTTTGCTCAAATGTGACTATAAACCGTGTCTAACGATGGCGTAAAATCCGTGTTTACAAAATAAATTTAACCCTCCCGATTGAAAAAAAAATACCAAAAATCAGGGAATCCGATTTTAATGAAATTTTCAGTGTTGATTTATCAATGAATGAATTTGTAACATCAGTTAATTTTATTTCAAAACTTTCTGATTTAGTTAGGTATTTCTGCTATGATAAATTAATATGTAAAATTCATTTAAAATATGAATATCATGAAGTTTAAAATGTCATATTTTTAGATTCTAAGAACATACATATTTGATAACTACTTCATTTTATTATGGAATTCTAATATTTTTTGTCGAAAACGCTATTGAAAATTTTTAAACAGAACAAATATCGATGTATAATTTTTTGTATTATCAGATAATAGCCAATTAAATAATTATCGAAAAGAGTAAAAGAAAAAGATCTCCAAAAATTATTTTTTTAGTTTTTATTTTCATTTTATTTTCCGATTTTCGGTACTTATTTTCTATCAGGATATCATCCTTAATTTTTTTTTTCTTCTATTCACACCTTCGATCTTTTGTCTTTTTATTTATACTGTAATTAGTTTCGAAAATATGTAACCCCACCGATATATTGCGCCCCAAAAATAAGGTGTGGGTCAAAGTTAAGTGACCTGAAAAAAAATCAGAGAGTTTTGAAATAAAATAACTGATGCATTATAAAATTCATTCATTGGTAAATCAACACTGAAAATTTCATTAAAATTGGATAATTCCCTGATTTTTTTTAATTATTTTTTTTCAAACGGGGGGGTTAAATTTGTTTGTAAAACACGGATTTTTGGACAAATTGGGTATACCTAAAATAAACTCATATAGGAGGCTAAGGTAGTACGTATAAAACATTGAAAAAAGTTTTATTTTGATTTAAAAATTTGCTGTCACTAATTCGATTTTTGTCCTCTAATCAAATTTTTTTCTCTCTCCATAATTTGCACTTTAGGTGGTGGTATTTTCTTCTTTTTACGGACGCGTAAATGTTTCAGACTTGAAAACTCGTCCGTCAGACAATTGTGTGGTGACTTCGAACTTTACTGGATGTCCCACACTTGCTAAGCTATTTTAATTTTAGCAAAACACAGGAAAATGTATATTTTTTACAAACAGTTTATAAAGTAACATTTCGGTTAAATCCTACTTAACGGACATAAATTCCACCATCGGAAGAAAAAAAAACAAACTAGAAATCAAGGAATTAACCGAGTTTAATGAAATTTTCAGTGTTGATACATTAATGAATAAACAATATAATGCACTAGTTATTTTATTTGAAAACTTTTACAATTTTTTCAGGTCAGTTAACTTTGAACCACGCATCTTTGAGGCATAATAATACAGATTCACAAACATACATGGTTCAAAGTTAATTGGCCTGAAAAAATGTAAAAGCTTTTAAATAAAATAACTGGTGCATTATAACTTTTATTCATTAATGTATCAACAATGAAAATTTCATTAAATTCGGTTAATTCCTTGATTTTTTAGCATTTTTTTCTTTAGGGGTGACATACGATGGTGGAATTTATGTCCGTTAAGTAGGATTTAACCAACATTTGTCCAAAGCAATGAAAAATTGTTTTTGAAATGTGTTGCAATAACTAATTTTTTAACTTTCATTTTTTTTTTTTTTTTTTTACTCAGCTTTTGGACGGACATTTTTTTCTCGCACACTATGAAGAAAAAAATGGTACATATTACATCTTATCTTTACAGGTGTTTTGTCGGCCGCAATAGATAGACTTTGGACGAAGAAAGAAGAAGAAGAAGAAGAAGAAGAAAACAAAAATGAATAGGGATATCTTAAAAATTAAAAGTTATTTTACAACAGGAGAAAATATGCTCATTTATAATTTTAGTCCAAGTAGAGTTTAATTAGAAAAAGAATCCTTACGTAACAATTAATTGCGTTAAGGAAAGGTGTGGGCTGGCCTAAGAGGGCGAGCCCATCAAGTTGCGCGGAGACCACGGCAAACAACTCAACTGGATCGAGAAAAAGAAAAAGAAAGAAAACATACATCCGCAACATTGTTAGTTAGTTAGTATGACTATCGTTGGACTGGACGGTTTTTGCGACTCGCTACTCTGGGTAAGTTGAAAAGAAAAATGATTTTAAAACTATTTAATAGTTACGATATTAATTGTCATTTTTAAATAACTTATACTTTCTTTATTATGTTTTTTAATCATAAAGAAATGCGAGAAAAACGAATATAAAAAAAATCTATTATTTAAGGTCAAACTTTGTTTAAATCGATAAGTAGTAACATAATAACCATCATTAAAAAAGAAAAATATTATTACAATATGCAATTTATTTTTAATACATTTTATACATTAAAAATCGTCCGAATTTCAACAAAAAGTTACGTTGAATTTATTTTGATTTATCGTGTTCAATAATGGCTTTTAAATATTTTTAAAATACTTATAAACATTTCCTTTTTTTTTTTTAGAAATAATTAAAGCGTTACTTTAAATACATATTCATTAAATGTTACTGAAATTTTTCACACTCGTTTTAACTTTTAACCAAGTAAAATCCGTTTTTGTATGTAAAAAAATCAAAAATATATTTAGTTTCATTGAAAATAAAATTTGCATATTATTTACGTTTCGTGTATGGTATTCCATAATTTTTAACTTTTTTGTGTTGTTTGATTGACGTAAAACCCGGTTTTTGACAAAATGAATTGAGCACCCCCTCCTACAGAAAATAATTTACCAAAAATCCGGGAATTATCGGATTTTTATGAAATGTTCAGTGTTGATTAATCAATGTATTGAAGGAAGGAAAACATTTTTTTAAAATTGTAGCGTTTCCAATATTTACGACGGGGAACTCGAAAAATAAAGAACTTTTTAGAATTTTTTTTACAATCTGATAGATTGGTGTGCAATCGATAATAATCCATTGAAGGAAAAAAAACAAAAATTAAAAACAAAAATTTTAGATGGTGGGGGTTCCAGATAGTCATGTCCGGCAAGACATGACAAGAGTTTGGAATTGCAATTTTTTTTTATTTTAGTTAAATTATGTTATTTTCATCAGATTGACTATATCCCAAGTTCAGTTTTGTTTGCCACAAGGCCAGAAGTGTGGGGCACCCTGTTAGAATCAAACTCAGTAACACTGGTCTTAGGTACCACCAATTTGACCCTGTGCAATTTACCCCCCCTACATTTAACACAATGAAACTTGCAGAAAAATTAATATTTTCTTGAAAAGTTTTTTCATTCAAAAGAAAAAAACATTAAATAAACTCCTGATGATTTTTAACATTTTTTATCAGCATACGAAAATAATGAAAATTATGATTGAAAAACAATGTTTTCATTTTTGCACTGTTAAATCAACTGAAATTTAACGTAGCTAAAAACAAGTTACGATAAGAGGATTTTTAAAAAATTCTATGAAAAATCAATTAATGGTCCGATTTTCACGAAAATTTCCATAAATGTTTACCATTGGATGTAAATACATCTGAAATAGTTTTTTTCTAAAATATTAGGGGAAATATTTTTTTACGATGTCTATCACCCCCCCTATTTTATTATGAGATAAAAAAAAAATGATGTGGAAAAAAAATTTGGTACTTTTTTTCTATAAAGATAAGAGGCTGAATAACTATATCAATGAAATTGTATAATTTACCGAATTATAGTTTTTTTAGGAAAAAATAATGAAATCGGAAATAAAAAGTGCAAAAAAAATGTCATAATATTAATATTTGAAAACCTTTTTTTCTTATGTAATTGGTATGTACTATATTCTATTAAATTGTCAAAAAAAAAAAATTTTTTTTTAAGAAATTAATTTTTACGAGATTTTCAATCTTTTGTGTGATTAAATATTTTTATTTTCTGCGTGAAATAAATTAATATATTTTTTTTTCCTGTGGAAAAAAATCAAAATTTTCACTGATATTTAAAAACATGAATTTTAGAATTCAGGTGAACTAAAAGTTGGTCCGATCCGTGCTCGATTAATATTTTTAAAAGAATTTGTAATTTTATTGTTGAATAGTAATTTTTGGTTCTTAGAATATATGGAAGGGCATAACCGTCATATTTGTTTTACAAAGAGACGAGACGCTTCTGAATAACAACCGAAGTTTGTTTTCTTTGTTCAAAAAAGTTAAATAAGATAATTTTTTTCGCTATTAGAATACAAAGTAAGTTTACAGGATTATTTTATCAGTTTTTCTCTTAGAAAAAATATTCAAATTTTCATTTCATTTTTCGATTTAAAAAGTAATACCAAAACCGAAGACATTTTTTAACGTCAATTTCACGTGATATTTTACTATTAAATTTTTTTAAGTTTTTATTCATGTTAATAGTAAAAACATTGTTTTTCGTTCATAATTTTCATTATTTTCCTAAGCTGAATTTTTTTTTAAATCATCAGGACTTTTTAAAAATATTTCTTCTTTCGAATGCACAAAAAAAAAATTCTAGATAATATTTCAAGATAAAAAAAAAAGAATATCTTAAAAATCGTTGAAAACAAATAAAATCGGTTATTGAATATGCACAAGACAAAAAGTTAAATTAGTGTTATCCATACTTGTACTGGTTAATTGTAGAAGGGAAATAATTAGTAACTTTTCTGTCTATATTACGGTCTGAAAATTACCCTTTCGCATGTAATACGGGCAGGTTTGTTTATTTTTTAAGATAACGATGTAATTTTTCCCAATCGGATAATTTGATCTTTGAATTAACTATTTTTCTTTGTAACAACCCTGTACGATCTTTTTTTAACGAGATTTTTGATAAACAAAGTTCGGAAATATCTATTTCCGTTTTATTCAAGATGGCATAAACGGTCTGGTGGTACCTACTGGTCTATTAAATGAACTCGCTAGATTTATAACACGCGTGGTGCCCTGATTCTTTGTAATCGACTTATATAATCTAAAACTTCCACCATGACCCCTCCACTCATCACACACACACACACACACACACACATAGATTAAAAACTTATTGTCAGGTAATATATATCTTTCACCGAGAAGTAAAAGTATACAAGTAGTGTCTAGTACTGATAATGCTCTTCAATTATTTATTTAACGGGAATTAATTTCCGGAATTAATGATAAATGCTTTTTCTTTTCCTTTTTCTTTTCTTTAATATATTAATTGTTTTGAATAAAATTTTTTTTATCTAACTTAGTAAAGTAGGATGTAATGCTCTAAGTATGGGTCTCGCAGCAATGACTAAACACAAACATTAAGTAGGTTATAAATAGAGATACCCAAATTTGTCGGCTGCTAGCTTTTTAATAACTAATTAGAATTAATTAAATCTATTATTTAAGGTCAAACTTTTGTCTAAAATCATAAGTAGTAACATAATGACGATCATTAAAAAAAGAAAAATATCATTACATTTGCAGTTTATTTTTAATAGATTTAAAACGATTTGTTTTGGTCAATTTCGACGCGATCCGCCATTCTGCTTCTTTTTCAATGGTTTTAAGCGCTTGTTTACAATTTTAAAATAGCATTTGGGATGGAAAATTTTTTTACCAAAAATCAGGTAATTATCCGATTTTAATGAAATTTTCAGTATTGATTTATCAATTAATGAATTTTATAATGCATCAGTTATTTTATTTCAAAACTTTAATTTAGTATTTTTGCTATGAAAAATTAATATATAAAATTCATTTAAAATGTGAAAAGCCTGATGTTAAGTTCAAAATGTTATATTTTTAGATTCTAGAAATAAATATCTACTTAATGCAAACCTTTTTTTTTTTTTTTTTTTTTTTTTTTTCGAAAAAAGTATACGTTTTGAAGAAAAACTCTATTGAAAATGTACCCCCCCCCTTTTTTTAAGCAGAAAAAAATATCGATGTATAATTTTTTCTTTTATAAAATAATAGCCAATTAAATAATTATCGAAATGAGTAAAAAAGAAATCTCCAAAAAATGAATTAGTTATTATTTTTTTACATTTTATTTTTCGATTTTAGGTACTTATTTTCTCATAGAAAAGCCACCGTTTTTTTTTTTTTTTTGTTTCTATTCATAACTTCGGTCTTTTATCTCTTTATTTACTGTAATTAAAAAACGGAAAGACCAACTTGAAAAAAAATAGTTACGCCCCTAACATAAGGGGGGGGGTAAAAAAATAAGTGACCTGAAAAAAAATGAGAAAGTTTTGAAATAAAATAAGTAATGCATTATAAAGATCATTCATTGATACATAAACACTGAAAATTTCATTAAAATCCGATAATTCCCTGATTTTTGGTAAATTATTTTCCCTAAAGTCATTTTGTCAAAAATGCAATTTAGTCTCATTTTGGGTATCAAGATGTTTTGCCTGAGAAAAAAGATAGTATGCATTATTTGTATGTTATGAAATAATACCCATGAATTTTAAATTTTGATTTATCTTGGTTTATTTGCTGAACTTACTAAAGAAAGGCCAAGAAGCAGGATGTACAAAAACATGCATCTTCTTTCTTTTTTTTTTTTATCCCCAAATAAGCAAATTATCGAATTTTGATAAAATTTTCCGTATTTAAACCAATAAAAGATTTTTTTTTTTTTTAAACATATTTTCTAAAAATTCTGAAGACATTTTTTAATTGTTTAGATGTCATTTTGTTTAGATATTATTTTGTTAATTTGACACTGCTAATGAAAGTGCAAGTGTATGATTCGTACATGTTTTTAAAGATAATTTCATGGAGAATTAGATTTTGTGTTTACATCTTTTATAAGTTTGTCTATAATGTAGAAATTAGTCGAACATAGAGATAAACTCTCTATATGTTTGTTCGACTAAATTTTTAAGTAAAAAAAACGAAAAGAAAAAAACGATAAATAAAGTACAATAAAGCTTTTCTAGGCATTTCATTTTTTTTCGTTGGTTAATCTTCCAAAGATGTGGGTAATAAAAAATTAAAGTTCAACTTTTTGTGTGTATGTGTGTGGGGGGGTGAATTGAAATCCGTTGATTAAACTCTTCCACTCACTACAGGAGACTGGGATTTTTGTTAATTAATGTAAATATACTGAATAAATAAATTTGACTGCTTAGATAAAAAAAAGTATCTTATCTAACGTAGATAATACTTTTTTAGTCTTTGTGTGTGTGGTTTTTCATTTGACAATATGTTTTCTACGGAGGCTCACAAGAAAACAAATATAAAAAAAGCTTGAAGGAGTTAAACCTTTTCCAAGAATTTATTAAAATAAAAATTTAAAAAATAAAAACACGGATTATTACGCTTTTGATCATCCATACTTTAGGAGATGAATAGGTAAACTCATGCCTTTCTCACAGGAATGAATATGACATGAAATACAAACAGCCTCATTCAAGATTTGAATTTGGTTTGCTAAATCCATTTCTGTCGCAATAACTGTCACGCCACATGCAGTTCCTTAAGGGGAATAATACAATATATGCAATTCCATAATCTCTAGGCATAAAATGACCCCAGACGGGTTGACATGATCTTTAAAATCAATCAATAAAACTATACAAAAACTTAGTCTTAGGGCTGACTTAATTCAACTTTGCTTAGTTGATGCTTTGTTTTTTGGGTTTTTTTTAGCAGTTATACCTATCTAATAATAATCATTTGTAAACAATTATAACTTCCAGTAACTATTCTTACAGTCCATGACACCATTGAGGCCTATTTTGTGTTTTACTCAGTAAGTTTTTGCTGCTAGTTTAAACTCATTATATCATTGATCTCATTGAAATCTTTTATTTGCATATGAAATATTTTTCTCTCCCTCCACTCATCAAAGCTATATTAATCTTCCCAGCTTGGAAGAATTCCTGTTTTATTTTATCAGAGACATCTGGTTTCTATATGATTGATAATCTGACAATAGCATTTTATGTTCTTCCAATGCATATATTGACATCACTTTCTATAGGTATGTGAATTAGTCTACTAATTTCAGAGACTTGTCATTTAATATGGAGATGGCTCCATCTTGTTTTAAAAACTGTTTTACCTGAGTTCATGTAGAGGCCAATGTCTCTTGCTTCCTGCTCAAGTGATTCAGCTTGGGCAGGTGTTAGAAGCACTAGATCATCTGCCTAGTCTGCATCTGTAGTAGTTTCTTTGGGATATCATCTGCTTCTTGTCTTTTTTTAGTGTGAAACTATTTTCCTTCATTAGATCTAATGACGTTTATAGTATATAATCTAGGTAGATTACATATAGAAATTATGCTAATGTATCTCCTTGTAGGCCTCCAGCGACAATGTAAAAAAAAATCAGTGTGCCCATCAGGTGAACAAACAATTGCTGGTTATTTCCTATAACTCCAACCTAAAAAAGGGGAACTACTCTGAATGAGTTTTATAATTTATTTATTGATCTACTTGGAAAAAAGAAGACGGGGTTAGGATTTAGGGTTAGTTTAATGGGAAAATAATGGATAGATTAATTAACAGATAAAATTCATTCAGAGTGGTTCCCCCTTTTTTAGGTTTGGGTTATAGGAAATAACCCAATTGCTTTTGTATCTTTGTAGAGCATCATTATAGTGGTCAATTATATATTTACTATATATATGTCTCGTGTGTGTGTGTGTGATTAATTATATATATATAGTGGTCAATTATAGAGCGTTATTATAGTGGCACTAATTCTTGCTCATACTCTTTTGAGGAATAGTTAGAATCTGAGAACTTGCGTATCAATTTTTCCAAAATTCATTTTGATTTTTCGTACCATATGACCTTTAGGCACCCCTTTTGCGATCTCGTTTCATAAGGACATTTTTTTCATTTACACTGTCAAAATCCGATTATGGGGTTAGTTTTATAATTAAAAAGAAAAACTCTAAAAATCGTCTGTTAACAAACAACCGAATTTTGACGGTGTAAATGAAAAAAATGTCCTTATGAAACGAGATCATAAAAGGGATGCCTGAAAGTCATATGGTCCGATTTTTTCCATTGAATCTTTTTGACTTCAGATGGGATGCAATTGAGAAGCAGGACATTATAAACCTTAACAGCTATGGTAGTAAGAG
>CM042147.1:32130278-32162778 GCA_023376005.1 Doryteuthis pealeii | reverse complement strand
TATTCTACTATCCCCAGATTTCTAGAACCTTGTCATTAGATGCAGTTTAGTGTCATATCCTAGATACCAATCATTTCTTTATCTCTAGGCTGGAGATAAGGTCAGCACATTCTAAGGCCTATATATAAGAAGTGTGTCTGTACATATATCAGGAGTTTTCAAATTGTAATGCATGGAGCCTAGATGTACACAAGAGAAATTATGGGATACAAGAGGTTTTAAAAACTGATTTCTTTTAAGTAAACATGCAACCAATGAAACACAAATTATGTATTTTTTAAACCTATTGTTATGATGTTACCAAGTTATTCTGTTTCCAATCTTTAAAAGAAAGAAAAACAAATAGTATTGAAATAAAACAAAATGTGTAAAGAACTACCTTCTTTTGATGATGATGATGATAATGATATGTTTTTCTTGTAATGGAAGCTTCAGGTGGTGGCTATTTTATTGACTTCTATTTTTTATTCTGATAAATTTTATGGTAACAAGAATTACCCTTCATTAAAATTGAAGTTTTATGAATTCTTAGTTGCAGTTAAACCAATGTTGTGGTTTAAACATCTTGCTAATGTAAGAATGTTTTATAGTGGATTATCATGGTGTTTGATTAAATCATCTGAAATAGTTTAACATTAAAGCGAGTTTGAAAATGTGGTCAACAATAACAAAGTAATAACAACAAAACCACTTAATCTGCACAACAAACAAATTTTACCTTTTAGGCGTATATGTGACACTTGAATAGTGGTTAATTTAGATGGGACTCGTGTGTGTAGGAGCCCAGCACTGGAAGAGGCAAAACCAAAATAGACAGGGACTTTTTTGTCTTTTATATCTCCAGGTTGCTGCTATCATAAGATTGCCATTTGAAGATTGCAAAGAACTCCTGGGGTCACTACTGTAACAGTTGTCCATAATGATGTTAAAGGATTATAATTTAGCATTTCATAGTTGTCTCTATTGTATCAAGGATTTAAAAACAACATTCAGTATAAAGATCCCACAAAATTATCATTTAAATAAGTAAATATTTATGGTTTTAATTTTTTACACATGTAAGTGACACATGAGTTAAAAGTGTTTAATTTATGTGTGGCTTGTTTGTATGTGTATGGTGGGGGCAGCACCTAGAGGAGATGAAAATCAAAAAAGAAGGGAAGCAAAATGAAAAAAGGGGATATCTTAGAATGTTTTATCTTTTATATCTCTAGGATGCTGCTACAATATTTGTGTTAAGACAGAAGCAACTTAAGAACTGCATTCATAATTTAAAGTTTCATTAAGGCCTCCTAAACTCAAACATGAATTTAAACAGGAAAACGTTTGGGTTTTTTTCAATTTAATTTTTATTTTCTAAACTAACTTTTTGAAAAATAGAAATAAAATTAAAGATTTCCTATAGAGTAAAGGGGAATCTGAACATTAGCTATATAAATGAGAGTAACTTCCCCCATGTTTCTTTCATTTTGAGGAAGCCGTCTGTTTTTGTCGGCCATTTTCATTGCACCGTAATCAATACAACTGCATGTTTTAACACAAAAATCTCATAAAATGTGTTCTTAATAACAATTAAGTTCATTTCAAATAATGCACAAGCTCAATTAAGAATACGTTTTATGATATTTTTGTGTTAAACCATTGTTGTATTGATTCGACAAAATTTGTATTTTTAGTGTAGATTTACAGTGAAATGAAAATGGCCGACCAAAACAGACGGCTTCTATAAAGGGAAAGAAACAAGGAGAGGTTACTCTCATTTATGTAGCTAATGTTCAGATTACCGAGTAAAGTGAGGTATGCCTGTAATGTATTAACAGGCAACATCCCAAAATCCTGATTTAATTGTATCATTTATATATCTAAAAAATAAAATCTTTTAATTTCAGAATTCTTCTTTAACCTGGGTACAACAAATGACTCATGGCCGGAATTCACACAATGTTTTCAGTTAACAGTACTTGTCTGGGTACCATGTGCATGGCTTTGGCTAACACTACCCTTCTATGTTTACTACCTCATAATGTATGGCGACACAAAGAGACCTCTGACAGTTTTCAGTATCATAAAAACGGTAAGAACTTTACAAAATGCTTGTTTTTCTTTAAACCAATTTTTCTGGGCAAAAGTTGATAATTCTTAACTTTTGACTATTTTTCTTTTCATCTTATTTTTGTTGCTTTTCATCAGTCAATCAATCAATCATGGTATCCCAGCGATATTGATGATGTTGTAGGAAGACAGCAAATAAATTGTCTCTCTTGGGTATTGAGGGTATGTCCTTTGGATACCTCATGGTCACAAGAAAATAATAATTTGAATAATAGGGAGATATGTCTGTAATAATATATGAGGTGTCAGCATCATCACTGGAGTCAAGTGAAAATTGCTGACACTAGCTCAAATGGAATCTACACTCCATTAATGAGCCTTTTGACGATCTGACAAGACAAAGAGGGTGAAACCCACATAAAAGCAGACAGTAGTCAGACAGTCAACCAAAATGTTCAGCTTAGCTAGGATGCCTACTGAGACCATTAACCACCCTCTCTTTTTATGAGCATAAGAAATTTTACCAGCATAAGAAATTAATGATGTGGAAGGCCCAGGAACTGTCAATGAACATGTGGCACAAAACTGGTTCAAACGTTTCAAGGAAGGTGACACCAGCCTTGAACATAAACCAAGGTCAGGGAGACTTTCTTTTGTAGAAGATGAGGTCTTGTTTGAAATGGCTGAATAACAGCCAAGCACCTGCACTTGTACATTGTTGGCAGAACTTGGTTCCTCCAAAGCACCATCAATTAACACCTCTATAAAAGATATTGCAAAACATTTGTTATCCCCCTAATAAATTGTTTTTCTTATTCTATTATCTATGCTGGTTGGTTGGATTTTACAGCATATCAATCCTTGGGTTATTTTATGCCAAAAGCGTTTGTTTTATTTATTCTTGTCGGGTATTCAAAATTCTTTTTTAAACACACTTTTTAATCTATTTAACCCATAGATGGAATCCTACCAGGTACTACCACTCCGGGTCAGGGTGGATCTGGTAGTAATGGCAATGAATGATACCCCGAACACTAAGACTAGCTTGTAGCACATATATGATAAAAGATGTTGGGGATTTGCTATAAGGACAATACAGTCGGGGCAATTGCATAGGTGCTAGGGCTTGACTTGACCAGTTGATTGTTTGGAGGGGGCCTCTCTGATCACCCATCTAGCCCAAGTAAGGGCCAAAGTGGAGTGTTGTATGTCATGGACTGTTCAACCACCAGGTTTCCATCCTTGAGCATCATGAGTTGCCACCCACAGCCAACAGGTGTCCCCTCTGCAAAAGTGAGGTTGGCATATTCCCCAGCCCCTGACAATAGTGAATCCATGCTGGTTGCTATTATGTTACACTGTATCTCCAATGAGACACTAGTAATTCTGACAACATCTTGTAATTTTCATATTTTTCTCTCAATTTTAGTTTGTCTCTATTGTGATCGCTGCACTGGTCCTCGGTGATTTGGGTACAGATACCTACAAATTTCAACCCCCACCAGTTGTATATGAAGCTGTTATCTTGCAGGCAGTTACTTTTGTAAGTATTTTTATGATTTATTATTATTACTAGCAAATTTATGCACCCTCCGGGTGCAAGTATTTAAGTTTTAATGTAATAAAATATTGTATTAAATTAGAAAGGCTAATGAAACTAAATAAGAATATAGATAAAAAGAGTTGAAACAGAGGGGGGTATAATAAAAGATTTGAAACAGAGGGAGTATAATAAAAGATTTGAAACAGAGGGAGTATAATAAAAAATGGAACAACTGAAACTTACTCTTCCATCACTCTCGTCTTTCATTGTTATTTTTTCTAATTTAAGTATTTAGTTATAAGAGGAAGTAAAGAATAAAATGACAATTATTTTATCTTGTTAATGGATTTCATTTAAGATTCATTGAAGAGATTTTTGCTTATATTCATTAAAATAAAACCAAACAGTTAGAAATCAATAATACTAAGCACATATTTATTAAATTCGATTTTTTAATATTAATATGCAAATTAGCCTTCCAATTCACACTGCAAACCACTATTTTTTGTATATATAAATACAATTGCATGTTATTTGTATGTAGATATGGACAACACTAATAAAACGGTGAAGCAATTTTATTAATAATTGAGGTTTAAATAAAAATAAAATCATGGAGAATGTGATGTAAATAACTATGCTAATTGTGACTCGATTAGTAATATAGTTTCGGTTACAGACAGAAAAACACACAATCTCCATTATAATAAGATTATTATTATTATTATTAGCAGTAGCAGCTGCAGCAATACCATGAAAATTTCACTTTTTATGTTTTCTTTTTCTTCTTTTGATATATAAATTTACAAATATTGTTTTATTATGTTAAAGATTTTTATGATAATTATTATTATTATTATTATAAATTATCATTATTTATTGTTATGCATTACTTGCTTCTTTGCAAATAAAGATATGAGGGTCATTCAATAAATAAATGGAATTTTTGGGAAAAAAAAAACAAATATTTTCTTTTTTGAGAATTTTTTCCATAAATGTAAACTCTGCATTGTTTGGAATTGGTTTATGGCAAAATCTATCTTAATCTCTAAAAAATATTTCTTTTGAAGCTATTCAAAATGGCAGCAAATCAAACAGTGCTCCAGGCTTGAACAGATGTCTATCATCAAATGTTTGGTGGCTAAGAAGTGTAAACCATGTGAAATTTACAGAAGATTGTGATGTGTATGGAGAAATATATTTTTAGAAAATGGTTACAAATGGGCTAAACATGGGTTTGCCCCTATGAAGCTAAGTTGAAAAGACATTCCATGAAGTGGAAACACACTGATTCTGCCTAAAGAAAAAAGTTCTGGGTGAAGCATCAGTAAAAGAGGTTGTATTGAGTCTTCTGGGACATGAGAGGACACATCGTCATTAATTTCCTAGAAAAACATACAACTGTAAACAGTGTTTCTTATTTCCAATTCCTGAGGTAAAATTCATCTTATTGAATGACTCTCTTATTAGACTGTAGCATAATCATTGTGCTCTGTGGGGAGTTTGGGAGTTAAAGAATAGGGCGGTGGTCAGATTTCCAGAGGGGGAGGAAAAGGAGAAGTAGGAACAAGGGTTGAAGTTTGGAGGGGTAGGCACTCAGCAGGGTGCCAATGATTGACTGAGGAATAACTTCAGAAATAGATTTGAAGGTTGAAATGGAAGTTCCAAGTTTTGACCAGAAACGGATGTGACTCCGGGACGAGAAACAGAAGAGGAAAATCAGTCTTTTTTGGCTGGGCTTTGGTCGGATACAGACAGGGGCTTTCCTGGTTCCCCTGAATGGGTTTCATATAGTAGTACCGAACATGATTTAAGATAGAGTAATTGACCGTACCCCCCCCTCTCTCTCTCTCTCTCTCTCTCTCTCTCTCAAAAAGAACCCACAAACCTAGAAAGAAATAAACAGCTGTGTGACTATATGACTTAAGTATGTTGTTTCTGAACTAACGATGACTACTACTACAAATTGAACTTGGCCCTATGCAACATAGACCAGTTTGGATTATATGTTCAGTTTATTTTTATTTGCTAATGAATATGTACTGAAAATTTTGGCACTGAACAATTTGTTGACTTTTAGAAGTTTTTCTTATCATTTATGAAATTGAAATATGTAATTTTTTTCTTAAAAAAAAAAACAAAGAAAAATATTCAAAATACAGGGTGCTTAAATTTTTTAAAACATTTTTAAGGGAGTTCCTTTATGATATCATTTTAAAGACTCCTCCTGTTCACCATCCTTGTCAATACATTATTGGAATCTTCCTCAGGTATCCCCTCATTCCCCCAAACTTCTACAAGGATGAGTTTGACATTAAATAACCCATGAAGGTTGATATGCCATTAAACTCACCAAACCAAACCAAACCTTTATTTTACTTATTTTTCTCTATTTCTTCCTTTCTTTTTCACCTCATTTATTTTTTCTTCATTTCATTAAAGCAGACAATAAGCTGCTGATGATTAGTCACTTTTTCTCTATTTCTCTCACTTTCCTTTCTTTCATCTCTTCCCTTCCTCAATCTGTCTTTCTTCCCTTCTCTTTCTTTCTTTCTCCCTTTTCTCTCTCACACACACACTCCTCCTCTCTCTTACCCCCCCCTCTCTCTCTCATATCTGTTTTTTTCTCTCTGATATATAGCATATTGTTTTTTCCCCTTTCTTTCCTCACAATCTAAATGAAATGGTCCATTATTTGTCAAAAACTGATAATACGCAACAGAATAGCAAGTATAGGCTAATTCATGGTTGAGATAAAACGGTAAATCACAAAACTGAATGCAGCAAACTAACACAAGAACAGACACGACTGCATAAGTAAGGTGATTTATTGGGAATTTTGCAAGAAACTTAAATTCCAGCATACTAACAAATGGAATATGCACAAACCAGAATCTATCCTTGAAAATGAAATTCATAAAATTCTATGGGACTTTGAGATAAAACCAGTTCCTCCAATCCAAGTCAGAAGACCAGACCTAGTTTTAATTAACAAGATGAAAAGAATTATCTAGTAGATTTTTCTATGCCAGTGGAACATAAAGTGAAGGAAGGTGAAAAGCTAAACAAATACCTGGACCTTGCCAGACAACTGTTCAATTTCAGTTTCTTTGTTTAATGGCATATCAACTTTCATGGGTTATTTAATGCCAAAGTCATTCTTGTAGAAGAACAGTGGCAGTACTATTTAACCCATAGTTTGGGGGATGAGTGATTCATACCTTTCCCAAGGGTATTAATCCAAAAGTGAATGTAATAACAGCATTGCAGTTCAGCTAGAGAATGGAAAAAGGTGAGGATTTTGCTGTGTCAGTGGACCATGAAATGAAAGAAGGTGAAAAGCTAGACAAATACCTGGATCTTGCCAAAGAAGTGAAAAAGTTGTGGAACATGAAAGTGACAGTAATACCAATTGTTGTTGTTGTAACCCTTGGAACAGTCCTCAAGAACTCAGAAAAGAGACTGGAGATAAGAGAAAGAATTGAAATCATCCAAACCACAGTACTACTAAAATCAGCTAGGATACTGAGAAGAATCCTGGAGAACCCAGGAGACTTGCAGTCACTCACTCCAGTAAAAAAAAAAAAAAAACATCAGTTAGAGCTGGTGTAAAAAAGTTGCAAGGAGTAAAAGGATGATAATAATGGATTTTAAGTTGTCATTTATTCAGCTTAGATTGGCATAGGCCAGAAATATGGGGCACCTAGTGAGAATAGAACTCACTAACAATGGTCTGTAAACCAGGGTCCTTTAACATTACATCAGAAATTTTATATTGACAGCAGTAATTAATAAGTATTAATTATAAACAGTTACCTGCAAACAGTAAAAAGTCAACTTTTAGGTCACAGCTGATTATAATGACATTAAAACAAATATGACATTTTTAATGCTTATTTTGTTTAATGGCATATCAACACTTGGGCCACCCCAATGCCAAATCCTATCTTTTTGTATATATGATTTGTAAGCAAACAGTTATATATTTTTGTTTAGTCTGGTTTTTATAAAGTAGTAGAAATAATTTTCATTAACTCAATGTGTATCAATATATTGTTGAAATTTAGAAAGGAACTCGCTTCTGGCTACACATTTATTCAGGTTAGTTTGGCATAGATAATAGATTTTGGGCACCCTTTGAGAACAGAACTCACTAACAATGGTCTGTAAACTAATTAATATTGGTATTGAGTAAATAAATAAAGAAATATAGAAACATTTACAAAAACAAGTTTCTTAAAATAAAAACCTGGATAATGAAAATTATCTTAAAGGATATAATAATAATAATAATAATAATAAGAAGAAGAAGAAGAATATGCAATAATAATAATAATGCAGTTAATCACATAAGTGAATACAGCAAACTGGCACAAAAGGAATATAAGAACAGACACGACTGGGTGGAAAAAGTGATTCATTGGCAATTGTGCAAGAAACTTAAATTTGACTGTACTAACAAATGGCATATGCACAAACTAGAATCTGTCCCTGAAAATGAAATGCATAAAATTCTCTGGAACTTTTAGATAGAAACAGATCACCCAATCCAGGTCAGAAGACCAAACCTATTTTTAGATAAGAAGAAAAGAACTTGTCATCTAGTGGATTTTGCTATTTAAGTAGACCATGAAATGAAAGAAGGTGAAAAGTTAGTCAAATACCCAAACCTTGCTAGAGAACTGAAAAAGTTGTGGAACATGAAAGTGACAGTGATACCAATTGTAGTTGGAATCCTTGGAACACTCCCCAAGAACTCAGAAAAGAGACTGGAGATTAGATGAAGAATTGAAACCATCCAGACCACAGTACTACTAAAACCGGCTGGGATACTGAGTTTTGGAGAAGTAAAGAGACTTGCTGTCTCTCAGACTTCAGTGAAAAATCAGCTGTTAGAGATAGTGTAAAAACCTTGCAAGGAGTAAAATAATAATTGTTGAAATCAGAATACACAGAAGAGTCCTGGAGACCTGAGGAGACTTGTTGTCACTCAGACTCCAGTAAAAGACCATCAAAAACAAAAATAAAAACTCACAAGGAGTGAAATAATATGAATACTAATACTACTAATAATAATAATGGATTTTAAGTTGTCATTTATTCAGGTTAGTTTGGCATAGATAATAGATTTTGGGCACCCTTTGAGAACAGAACTCACTAACAATGGTCTGTAAACCAGGGTCCTTTATCATTACATCACAAATTTTATGTTGATAGCAGTAATTAATTAGTATTAATCATAAACAGTTACCTACCAACAGTAAAAAGTCAACTTTTAGGTCACAGCTGATTATAATGACATTAAAACAAATATGACATTTTTAATGCTTTATGATGCTAATTTAGTTTAATGGCATATCAATCCTTGGCCACCCCAATGCCAGATCCTATCTTTTTGTATATATGATTTGTAAGTACATATTTTTGTTTGGTTTTATAAAGTAGTAGAAATAATGTTCATTAACTCGATGTGTATCAATCATCATAATCATCATTCATCAGGTCATACTAGTAGCATGGATATCCACAACAATCTTTTGCCAACCGTCCCTATCACTCATCGCCCCAGGTCCTCCACACAGCATCAAGCATCCGTGAAAAGCAGGCCAATGTAAGTCTTTGCTGGTTGATCAGCACTGGCACATCTGTGTGCTGGCTTACATAAAACATCACTTATGAGTTCTTGCTTCTACATGTGTCTAGCATGTCTTGTTCATCTCACTCAGATGGTTTGTGTGATAGGGGTAAGTGGCCATTTAGCTGCTTTCTTATAGGGTGTTATTCCATGATTTATTCAAGATCGCACAGCATTTTTGTGCAGCCTCCGTCTAGCTTATCCCCTAGGCATCTCGTTAGGGTTCAAATGGTGCACTGATACAACTATAGCTTGGAAGAATTGTTGCTTTAACTTGTCAGTGAGATTGGATTTCCATATGGCTGACAATCTGTTTATAGCAGACCATTCCTTCCCTATGCATGTATCAACATCGCTCTCTGTGGATGGGATATTACTACCTAGGTATGTGAATTGTTCCACCAGCTTATGAGGCTTACTGTAAAGTGTGGAGATGCCTCCTTTCTTTTTAAAACACATGAATTCGGAGTTCCCATACAGGCCAATATTCCAAGCTACCTTCTCCAGGCTATGTAGCAGAGATTCAGCTTGTGCAGGTGTATTTGCAAGAAGTGTCGGGTCATCTGTGTAGTCTGCATCTGTAATAGTCTCTGCATAATATCGCCTGCTTCTTACTTTGTTTAGTGTGAGGCCTTTTTTTCTTTTATGGGATCTAAAGGTGGTCAAAATACATAGTCTTGGCATAAAAGGGTCACATTGGTATCTATATTGGTAGAAATTATTTTATGATAGATTAATCATTAACTTCATATGTATCATTAAATTGGTAGAAATAATTTTCATTAACTTCAAATAGTTTGTACATATTTACCAACCCAACACCTTTCAGAAAGGGTGAGCATGTGCAGTGCAGTGCAGTCCCTTCTAATTGGTTGCTAATTTACTCAAAGACAACACAAATAGTTATCTAGATATTCATAATTTCTGAATATGCATTTACCTAAACCTTCTGCACAAGAAGGATGTGACACAAGGTTAATTTTTAAGCAGAGTTTACTAGGTTTGAATTCTGAGTTTTCCATCTCCAAGACCAATTGCCATACCAAGGTTAGAGATCAGTCTTCCCTACTATTTATCTATAGATATAGGGAGAATAGTTGGATTCATATCTTTCCCAAGAGTATGAGCGCTATAGGAAATGCAGCCAGTTTCATCCAAAATTTGAATTTGTGTCACTATGTCTATTTCCTACAATGATAATGTTGTGGCCTGGTTAGGGGCCAGAATAAAGACACAAGACAGGAAATGAGTTAAACAAATATATTAACAAAGAACAGTAGTACAAATATATACCAATGAGTCGGTTACACACAAGACTGTCTTATCGGCTGTCTGCTGAAATACTAACTCTTGCTTAAGTGCAGAACCTGCTGCTATTTATAATTGGAAGAGTTCATGCGTGTATGGTAAATTCCCATAACAGATAACCATTACATCATGGCCACCTTTGAATAGTTTGTACGTAAATATCTTTTATAGTTTGGTTTTATAAATTGGTAGAAATAAATTTTGTTAGAATAATCATTAACTTCATACGTATCAATAAATTGGTAGAAATAAAGTTGGACATAGCTGAAGAAGCAGGGATGAGCTCTTAAGTTATGTTCTCCTATGGGCACATACCAGTGTGGGTCAGCCAGCAAAAACCTACATCGATCAGTTCTGCATGGATACTGGATGCTGTGCAGAGGACGTCTTGAGAGTGATGATCAGAAGGGATGAGTGGAAAGGAAGAGTCACGGAGATACTTGCTGTTGGCACAACCAGATGATGAACTTGCAAATATTTATTTGACCCATAGATGGGACCCTAACTTATACTACCATTCCGAGTCAGTGGAAGTGGATTAATGGCAATGAAGGGCTACTCTGCACTCACAGACCTCTAAAATTGGAACCTCACCACTAGATGCAGTATAGCATCATACTCAGGACACTAGATTGGTAGAAATAATTTCTGTGTTAGATTTTTTTATTAACTTCAGGCATTATGGGTCAGCACCCATGACCAACAGGTCATAGAGGTGCTAGGACTTGACATGACCAGCCAATTGACTGGATGGGACCTCTCTGAGCATCTTTCTAGCTCAATTAAGGGATGAAGTGGAGTGTTGTATGTTACAGGACCACTTGGTACCCAGGTTATGGACTGTTCAGCCATCACAATCTTGCCCTCAGGCATTACATGCCACCCACATCCTACAGGTGGCTCAATCGGGGAAGGATCTTACCCCTCTGCAAAGGTGCAGTCAGCTTATTCTCTAGCCCCAGTTGATTGTGGGCTTTATTTACGAGTTAACATATATCCCAATAATATATGTATATAATATGAAAAACAAAATATTTAGATGATGTATTTATTTATGAATGATGATGTGCTAATGTTTCAAGGGGGAGGGGTTAGCATCTTTTTTTTTTTTCTTTTTTTTTTTGGTAAACCACCTTCAGGGTGTGCAATGTTAAAATGCTTTATCAAAAAATTATCTTCAAATTATTATCATTTTTTTTTTTTTTTTTTTTTTTTTTTTTTTCATTTGAAAATAATTTTTGGATGAAGCATTATAACCTTGCACACCCTGAAAGTTGTTTAATAAAAAAATGACATTAAATGTTGAGATAGATTTATAAATAAATACACCCTCTGAATATTTTTTTCACATTCTTATATTTTAATATGGTCAGATTTATTTTTCACATATGTACTTCTAGTAGGTGGAAAAAATAACATCATATATAACTGTATAGTAAGAAATTTAGTCTATAATATATATCTTCTAAATTGATTAAAAATGTTAAAATGCAGTGATTAATTTTTTCCTTTTTTTTGCTTTTCAGATTTTATCTGCCTTGATTATACAAGGTGAACGTATACGAGGATTTGTCACATCTGGTGTTTTGTTCTTTTTTTGGCTGCTCTGTGCAATTGCAGGAATTATTCCATTCTACTCAAAGATTATTCTCAAGGTATTTTCAAACATTTTTTGTTTGTTTACTTTTGTCTTTTTTTTTTTTTTTTTGGTAACTAAATAAAATAGCTGCACATCTAATATATAAAGGAGAGATTTTGGTATGTACGTGTCGACATATAACTCCAAAACGGAAGGTCACTCAGATTTAAAATCTTGCATACACATTGATATCATTCTAAGAAACACTCCAAATTTGGTTATTGATTTTTACTGATTAAGGGATATAATTAATTAATCAAACAAAAATCAAACAATTTTTCGAAAGCAATCGTATAGCTGCTACTGCTGATATTCCAGCTACAATCAGCATGCACGCCAACACCCTGCTCCCTGTTTTCGTATGCCTGCTCTATTTTTACTATGTTGTTGAATGCATAAGTGTAAAAAAGAAAAATGAAAACCTTTTTATCAATATTTTTACGAATACTTTCATATTTCTTAGAATGAAATATATTCATTTTTAATCTTTGTTATTTTTGTTGCTCAAATGGATAAATTACAATGTTACATTTTATTTCTAACTCAAACAAGCAATTAAAAACTGAATTTACAATTGTCTTACGTATGAAAAAGCTGGAATATTATTCTCAGTGTTGTAAACAAACAAAAAAAAATTGTAAATTATTAGCGCTTAAAAAAAGGGGGGAATATTTAACACAATGAAACTTGAATAAAGGTTAATATTATCTTCAAAATTACAAAATTCACACAAACACTTATTTACTTATTATGTTTACTTATTTTAAATAAGTAAATAGTGTTTGTGTGAAGTTATTTACAAAATTCTTTTTTGTCAAACAGTAAAAGAATGATAAAGAAATATCTAAATAAATACATACATATAGTTGTCGAAAGTTTTTTTTTTTAGTAACACTTAGCATGACATAGGTAGACCCAAAATGGGTCTAAAATGCGTTTTTGACAAAATGACTTTAGCTCCCCAGCTTCCAGAAAATAATTTACCAAAAATCAGGGAATTATCGGATTTTAACTAATTTTTCAGTGTTTATTTATCAATGAACAATCTTTATAATACATTACTTATTTTATTTCAAAACTTTCTCATTTTTTTCAGGTCACTTAATTTTGACCCCACCTTATGTTGGGGGGCGTAACATTTTTATGTTTATAGTTTACTAATTACAGTATAAATAAAGAGGGCTGACTTCTGATTTAGGTCAGAAAATTAAAACAAAGTTTGTTTGGTGGTATCCAATGACAGTTTAACTACAGTCTATGAATTAACATTTTGCGAATTGGGTTACGGTTTTAGGGGATTAAGGTTATTTTTAATTATGTATTGCTTAAAAATATAAACAACAAAAATCCAAAATTACTATACATTTAATTAACCATTGAAATTAATTATTGAATCTATTATTGAGATGTTTGTGATAGTATTGCAATGTATAATTTCAATTAAACTTAGTTTTAAAAAATATTTTTCAACATTAAATGTATAGTAATTTGTTTTTGTTTTTTTGTTGTTGTTGTTTATCCCCCCCCCCTATATTCAACACAATGAAACTTTCATAAAAATTAATTTTATCTTGAAAAAACTTTTCCCATTCGAAAGAAGAAACATTAAACAAACTCCTGATGATTTTTTAAAAATTAAGCTTACGGAAATAATGAAAATTATGACTGAAAAAAAAAGTTTTTATATTTGCACTGTTAAATCAACTAAAATTTAACGTAGCCAAAAACAAGTTACGACAAGAATTTTAAAAAATTCTATGAAAAATCAATTAATGATCCGACTTTCATGAAAATTTCCATAACTATTTACCCTTGGATGTAAATATGTCTGAAAACACTCTCTGGTGTTCCTAATTTTTTTAGTCCGGTCATGGACCGGGTAATTTAGCTAGTTATTAATATTAGATAGTAATGCTTGAAACCATATAACAGTGTAAAAATTATTAGTATTCATAGCAATGTTTGAAACCATATAATTGTGTGCACATTATTAGTATGAGATAGGAATGCTTAAAACCATTTATCAGTGTACAAATTATTTGTATTAAGAATAGTTACTTGATGTTATAATTGGTCATCATCATTATTATCATTACCCCCCTCCAGCTATGAGTTAAATAGTACCACTACTGTTCTACAAGGATGGCTTTTGTTATAGATAACCAATGAAGGTTGATATGCTGTTAAACAAAGAAACAAAACCACTATCATTATTATTATTAGTTACTTGAAATCATATAATTGTTTAAAAAAAAACTGACTTCAATATCAAATAACCCATTGAGGGTTGATATGCTGTAAAACCAACCAACAGTGAATGGAACATTCATTTTCTTTAAAGTAGTCCACTTGGCATCAAACAAACTTATTCCAGTGAGTTTTCCAATGGTTGGAGCACCTCTGAAACTCCTCTTTGGATGTGGTGTAAAGTTTCACCATTGTATTTTTTGTTGTCTTCTACATCCTCAAATTGCTTCCCCATGAAATGAATTTTCTATTTTTTAAAAAGAAAAAGTTGAATAGAACTGGGTGTAATGAATATGAAGGGGACTGTGTGTTCACCAAAAGTTGCTGTCCACATGTATTCATCTAAATTTTGAAATTTAAAAAAAAAAAGAAAAACAGAAAATCTCAGTCTCCATACTTTTTGAACCACCTCAAATATTCTTGTTGTGTTTGGTAATTGGCACACACTCGCCAAACAATGTTTGTCCACTGCACCTTTTTAAATAAATGCCCCAATTTCATTTATAGATAAACTGGGTTTATGTCAATAGTTTTGAATGCATGCCATCTTAGTTGGGTGTTGAAATATTTAAAGAAATCAACCAATGAAACTATTTCATTTTTTTACAAGAAATAAAAGCCAGAAATTAAGAATAAACAAATATTCAGAGGATTTATTTATGAATGAATTGTTCTACCTACTTTCTGCTCTACAAAAATAATGATTCATTCATTATGGAGAAACAGATTTATTTGACATTTGTTCCTGGAGTTCTACAAGATATATTAACACTATTTCTATTCATGATCTGTATAGATGACATACTACGAATGTCATTCAGATGGTAGTACCTATTAGGGTCTTATCTATGGATCAAATAGATCTGTTTGAAAGTTAAGAAAATTATTTCTTCCAGTTAATTGATACACATGAAATTAATGATAAATTTAACATGAAAATTATTTCTACAAGCTTATTAATACATGCTAATTTAATGAAAATTATTCATACCAATTTATTAATACCCATGAAGTTAATGAAAAACCTAACATAAAAACCATTTCTACTACTTTATTAATATACACTAGCAAAATAAAGAAACACCCTCCATGTGATGTAAAAATAATTTTTTGAAAAATATTGCCTGAGGTTGTCGGGACTTAAAAATTCAATGCCAATAAACTAAAATTTATTCAGTTCAATTCTGTAGAAAAATGAATTCTTTAAAAATTCTTTTCAATAAATAAAATTGATTTTTAAAATATTTGTACAATCTATGAATGAAAGTAATATATGTTGTTACACTCTAAATTCTTTTTCTTAGAGATTTAGTAAATTTCATATTTATTAAAGAAAGCATTTATTTATTAGAGTAAGCATTAAATTAATTAAATAACTTTGTTTAATTTTTAAAGTAAAATAAAATTTATATGAATTAAAATTTTTTTAAAATATTTTAATAATCTAATTCCCAATAAAATTAAACTTCTTTATTAATGAGTATTGTTTAAACATAAATAAAATAATACTAACAATTAATTTAAATAAATGTATTGCAGATGAAAAATAACCATAAAAATGTTTTTGCATTAAAATAAATGTAAAATAAAATGTTAGGCTTAATTTTCTTAGAGATTTGATAAATTCTTAATTTAAGTAAGAATTTATTTATAATACTACTAAGTAATAATTACATTGCTAAAATTGATTTAAATAAATATATTGCAGAGGAAAAATAACATCAGGAATAAGAAAAAAAAAGATAACAACTGTAAAACTCATTTTACATTAAAAATAAATGTTAAATGTTAGTACACATGCGTAAATAATATATATGGTTGAGGTTTTCGGTTAAGTTTTCCGGTTCTTAAAATATAAGCTAGGACAAGTTTATATGACTGAAAAATATAAATCAAAATAAAACAAACTATATATAAATTAATAATACCGGGCATGTATGGATTAAAACTTCTTTTAAAAAAGACAGTAGACCAGGAAATGCTGCATCTCTGTTTTGAGCATATATATAAATCAACATTGCTCTTTATTTAATGTAATAATGACATTGACTATAAATTACTCATTGATAATCTTCCATAATTCCTGAAATGACTGTGATGTAAGCAGTGGTGTAGTTTTGGTTACAGACAAAAAGGGATTGAATCTCCATCTATACATATATAAAGGGAAGTTGTGTGTATGTGTATGTCTGGAGGAAACTTCCAAAAATAAAGCAATTAATGACAAAATAAATATATATATATATACACATTAAATATCACCAGGGCTTGGTTTTTGAGCAAAAATGATAGAGATTTGATTTATATTCGTGAAGATAATTAAAAAATAAAATTTAAATGATTACAGCATGGATTTTTTTTTCATTTAATATTTTAGATAGTAGATTAACATTTCTTTTCAGAGTAGCTGGATCAATGCAAGATCTATTTTTTTTTACAAAGGGATTTAAATGGGGCATCCCACTCAGGATTCAGTAATAATGGATCTGCAGGACTAACTTAAAAAAATCCCCCTCTACCCAGGCAACGCCGGGTAGCCACTGCTAGTTATATATATATAGATGAAGTTAATGAAAATTTGTACCAGTTTATTGATAGGAATGAAGTTAATGAAAAATCTAGTATAACCACCAGTTTATTAATGCACATGAAGTTATTTCTTCTTATTGATACACATGTTGTTTATAAAAATTATTTCAACCAATTTATTTATACACATGAAGTTAATGAAAAATCAAACATAAAATAATTTCTACCAGTATATAAAACCAAACCAAACAAAAATATTTATCAACAAACTGTTCACTTACAAATTATATATATATATATATAAGAACAGAGTTTGGCATTGGGTGGCCCACAAGGGTTAATATTTTAAAAATAACCAAGCAGTCAATGAACATCATATCTAATGAAGGAAAAAGGTTTCACACTAAAAAAAAGGCAATAAACATACAATATCCTGAAGTAATATTACAGATGCAAATCATGCAGATGATCTAGCACTTCTCACAAATACACCTGCCCAAGCCAAATCTCTACTGCATAGCCTGGGCAGACAGCAAGAGGCATTGGCCCTCTACATGAAATCAAATAAAACTGAGTCCATGTGTTCTAAACAAGATAGAGCCGTCTCCACATTAAATGGCAAGACTCTGAAATTAATAGACCAGTTCACATACTTAGGTAGCAATATCTCATCTAAGCGATGTCAGTATAGACATAGAAGAGCCATGGACTGCTATAGACTGAATATCAATCATATATAAATTTTATCACTCTGATAAGATAAAGCAAGAATTCTTTCAGGCTGTGGTGGTGTCAGTGCTACTGTATGGCTGTACCACTTAGACTTTAACAAAAAACTTGGAGAAAAGCTAGATAGAACTACGCAAGGATTCTGCATGCTGTTTTGAACAAATCTTGGAAACAACAACTCACAAAAAGGAACTGTACAGCCACTCAGCTCTTATCACAGACCATCCAAGTAAAAATTAACATGATATGTTGGACTCTGCTGGAGAAGTAAGGAGAAATTTTAAGTGATGTTTTTCCTGTGGACACCTACACGTGGACATACTAGTGTAGCCCAACCATCAAAAACTTATGTACAATAGCTATTTGCAGACACTAGATGCTGTGCTGACGTACTTGCCTGGAGCAATGACCAATAGTGATGGGTGGCAAGAGAGTATGATGGGAATCTATGCTGTCAGCACAAGTTAATGATGATGATATGCAATAAATATAGAAAATAAATAAGCCATAAAGTTTTCCTTGTTCTCTAGCATCATGAATGTCAATCTCCTGGTTGGCAGTAAAATAGACAAGGAAATAATTATTTTCCCATTTAAATATTTTCACTTTAACTCTTAACAGCCTGTTGAGAATTTTTTTTAAGTCCATAGCCCCATTCCTATAAGAATTTATTTAAAAAATGGCTAAAATCTGCCTTTTCATTTAAAATAACCTGTTATTACCTTTAAATCAAAGACTTCTAATTATGTTTGATATTACATTTAAACAAAGACTATCATTTGGAATAGATTAGAAATATGAATGTGACTTTCGGTCAGGTGGAATGAGGCAGTATAGGACGTTAAGAGTTAAACTAAAACTGAAATGAGGATGTTTCAGAATATATATATATATATATATGAGATTTATCCAAAACTTGGTAGTAAGGGATGATTCTATATGTGATTTCAAATGAGGCAAATATTTGGGGAGCCGGTTTAAATCAACTTAGATTTATATGGGCCCCAATTTTTGTCGAAATAAATTTATTATGGGATTACTGTATTGAGTTCTTCCTTTATTGATATATATATATAATCTAATAATTTGTCTAATTTTCATTCAAATGATCCCAAATTTTAACAGCATGTATAGAAACCACACACAATTCTATGTTTAATGTTTAAATGCCTTTTCTTTTATAGTGAATGGCATTTCTATACCTGAAATGAAAAATGCATTTAACATAGAATTTTGAGTTGGATAAAATATATAAAAACATATCCTGCTAGAGTTTGAGATCATTTGAACAAGAACTGGTCAAGTTATTATGTTGTATACTCAACATATACCCAGCATCGTCGGGTTTATAATTGAGAGAAAAGACTCTGGTGATATAGAGACAGAGATTGAGACTTACTTGTTACTTCTTCTTGCTATCTTGTGTGGCTGTTTCCTTTCCTTCTTTTCTGGCTGTCATGTTGTCTAGTCTTCTAACTGTTTCTTCTAAAGGCTTCTTCTAAGGGATAACTTTTTAGTCATGCAATTAATTAACTCACAAGACTTTTATTTTCTTGATCAAGATTTATCTAACCCATTCTTTTTCGCCGTGCGGGAGAATCAACCTCACAGTGGCACATCTACTCTGCGTCGATCTCGGGTTGAAACTAAATCTAATTCTAGTTTCTCATGACATGTTCTCTAGGGGTTAGATGGGGTTACCAACAGCCCTGGTATTTTTCCACTGGCTGATCTGAAAGCCAATGGTCCCTTATAATTCTCACTACAGGGTCCATCAATAATTTATGCTACCACATAATATGTAACATTTAGATTATAAAATGATATCAATTTTTTCTGAAATGCTCTGTATTGTGAGCTTGTATATTTGATATTTATTGTATATTGTTTTCCTTATAAAGAGTTGAATGTTTTTTTATAGTTTTTACTTATCATTCTATTATATATACTAGCAAATATATGCACCCTCCGGGTGCAAGTATTTAAGTTTTAATATAATAAAATATCATATTAAATTAGAAAGGCTAATGAAACTGAATAAGAATGTAGATAAAAAGATTTGGAACAGAGGGAGTAAGATTGAAAAATAGAACAACTTTGAAACTATTCCATCATTTTACCTTACTCCCGTCTTTCATTGTTAAATTTTCCTAATTTAACTGTTTAGTTAAAATAGGAAGTAAAGAATAATATTAGTTATTTCTTCTTGTTAAGGGATTTCTTTTAAGATTTATTGAAGAGATTTTTGCTCATATTCATTAAGATAAAACCAAAAAATTAGAAATCAATAATACTAAGCACATATTTATTAAAATCAAATTTTTAATATCAATATGCAAATTAACTTTCCCATTCACACTACAAACCGCTATTTTGTTGTATATATAAATACACTTGCATATTGTTAGTATGTAGATATGGTCAACAGTATTAATAATCTAAAAACAATTTTATTAATAATTGAGGTTTAAATGAAAATAAAATCATGGAGAATGTGACGTAAATAACAAAGGGAATTGTTACTTGAGTAGTAATATAGTTTCGGTTACAGACAGAAAAACACACAATCTCCATTATAATAAGATAATACAATATTTATCAATATATAAAATAAATCTATGTTGCTGAAAATCCTACATAAGTCTCAAGCATTTTTGGTTTTAGCAATTTTTGCACACTTGATTGTATTAAACTTTATTTCATGTGGAAGTGCACATGATTGTTATACTGATAATTTCTGAAAAGATTTATTTGATCATAGATGGGACCCTAAGAGTTACTACCATTTTGGGTCAGAGCAGACCTGTGGGTAAAGGCAACAAAGGGATACACCACATTACACAGAGCGCCATAACAAGAGCCTCACCACCAGATGCAGTTTAGTGTCATAGCCAGGGCTCTGAAGAGATGATGTTAACAAATTCTATACCTTTCTAACTGGGTGGGCATGTGCAGTATGGTCCCCTCTAATTAGTTGCTAATTTACTCAAAGACAGCACAAATAGTTATCTAGATATTCATGATGTCTGGTTATGCATTTACCTAACCCTTCTGCACAAGAAGGATGTGACATAGTCAATTTTTAAGCAGAGTTTACCAGGTTTGAATTCAGAGTTTTCTTTCTCCTAAATGAGTTGCTATACTAAAGTTAAAGAGTTCAATCTGCCGTACTGTTTTACCTGTAGCTGGAGGAAGAATAGTTGGATTCCTGTTTCACAAGGGTTTTAGTACCTTTTGAAATACAAACAACCTCATACTGGATTTGACCTTATATCACCATGTCCATTTCCTTCAATGATGATAGCCATTACACCTTGATGGAATGCCCAACCTTTTCCAAGGGTATTAGCGCTATAGAAAATGTAAACAGTCTCATCCAGGATTTGAGCTTGGGTCATCATGATCATTTCCTATGACAATAACCATTAAACCACAAATGCCTCCATATCAAAATAGCTGGATATGTTTCAAACAAACTTCAGATAATAGCTAATACATTGTCTTTAATGAATGGGTGGAGTAATAAAAATATTTAATTTCAGAAGATTGAAAGGAGAAATGTATTCCTGTGTGAGCAATAAAAAAAAAGTGTACGTGTTTTGGCATTTAATCCTTTTACACTGGTTACTAATTAAAGTTACTGCTCTTCTCATTAAAAAAAATTAATTCTTTCTTTACAGATTAGGCAACAAAGGACATTAATTAACATTTTTGAGATTCTACCAGGTAAATGTCAAACGAAAATCTTGGTTTTGAAGGTGTTAAATTAAACTTGGTATTTGTGATGCTGCCTATAGAAAGAATTAAACCTTAAAATTCAAACATTTTTCAAATAATGGAAAACAAAATGGTTAAATTGATAGTGAATTTATTCTCTACTCATTGGTTTGTAAGTATTTACCCATGGGCAGGATGTGACACAAAGTCAATTTTTAAGCATAGTTAAGTTGGTTTGAATTCAGAGTTTTCCTTCCCCTAGACTAGTGCCCTAAGCAAGGCTAAAGAAATCAGTTGGGAGAATTATATTTGGCTTTACATTAGGAAAGTAAAGAAATCCACTTGGTCAATTACAATATATATATATATATATATATATATATATATATATTGAAAAATATTTTTTTTTTAAATATATACGTATATATGTTCCAGATAGAATTTTCAACTGATAGTACTATTGATTTTTTTTCTATCCATAACAAATCATTTCAAGATAAAATGAGTACACAAAGCTTGCTGTGTAGCAATTGCAGATTCACCAGTTAAAAAAAAACAACATTTTAGCAACAAATGTACAATGGACACCAGTCCTAGCCATGATTGTAACTGATCATATCTGGAAAAAAAAGTAAGATCTTCACTACCATTAACCTAAGTTCCCTTGCACCACATAGGTGGCAGTTTAAAATGTGGAAGTTATTTCTACCACACACTCTATTCTTATATATACAGAGATACTGATAGGTAAGCATCCTGTGTCCCTGATGCATTAAAATTTAAAAGGACACAGTAAAATCATATCCATGCATCCCAGTGTTTTTCTTTTTTCTTCCCTCACCATTTCAAGCTAATTGTAAATACATTTAGATAGTTTCTTAGAAACGAATTACACAGGATAGGTTACAAGGTCAGAGTTAAATGGCTTTAGTTGTTTCCCCAGATAATAAATGAAAACCCTACAATTTATTAAGAAACTTTAGTTGAGACCCATAAATTTTCCTGGGGCTTCACTCAAAGCAAATATGTGCACCCCAGGATGCACTAAATCAAAAAGCTATCAGCATCACCATATATATATATATATATATATATATATATATATATATATACACACACATAGCTGAACAACTTATATAATAAAGTGATGATATCTACATGTTTAGACAACAATCTAGACAAATCAGTGCCAATATTAACAATTTATAAATTCATTTTTGATATTTTTTTTAATGAAATGTTTTTGACAAAACATGATTGTGTGAGTGCAGCACCTTCCATATTTACCAGATATAGTGCAACATTTTTCTTTTTGTCTCCTCAACTGAAAATCCATCTCGGAGACAAGATTAGAGGATGTGGAGGATATTAGAATAAATACAACTCCACAGCTTCACATCATATCAAGAAGTGCTTTGACCAATGGAAAACTCACTGGAATACGTGTATTTGAATGGCAAGGACACTATTTTGAGGAAAATGAATGTTTCATTCATTGTTCATCTTTGTTTTGGTAAATACAGTTTCAGTGTCAGTACTTTCTGAGCAAACCTTGTAAATGCATGTTTGCATAAGGGCAGACAAATATTGAGCAACTTATAGAAAGGCGTTACTCCCAGGTATTTAGATAAAAAACAAATTTTCATTTTTCTTACTACTTTTTGTGCATATAAACTCTTTCTTAAAATCTTTTAAAAAGTCTTCAAAAAGTTTGGGCAAGTGATGACCAAAGATCAAAAATAGCTGGGAACAATTAAAAATAGGACAATTAAAAATTAAGTAATTACAAAAATAGTATTCATGTTGTCGTATCATTTTGATTCATCTTATACACACATATGTATATGTGTGTGTGTGTGAGAGAGAGAGAGGAAACCAGAAATCTTGTCTCATTAAAGAATAATTATAGTATTTATGTACTTCGTCTAGTTTTAACATGTCAAATCCTACCCTGTCAAGGATCAGTAGAATATGTATTTACCCAAACCCTCCATCATGAGCAGAATGTGACACAAGGTCAATTTTTAAAGCTGGTTTGAATTCAGTTTTCCTTCTCCTAGTTGCATAACCTAGACTAAAGAACCCAGTGTGCCTTACTATTTACCCATAGCTGGGTTGATTATCTTTGGTTTTTATTGGTAAAGTCAACACATATATATATATATATATACCCAACACCTCTGGCATGATATGACACAAGATCAATTTTTAACCAAAATAAATCTGTTTTCCTTTTCCTAGACTAGTAGGCTAACCAAGGATAAATAACACCATCTGCCCTACTATTTACCTATAGTTAGGGGGGGGGAGACTAGATGAATTCATGTCTTTCCCAATGGCATTAGCATGAAGTGAAACACAATTGGCCTTATCCAGAATTTGGACTTGGGTCATCAATTACATTTCCTATGTCAATAACTCTTACATTAAGCATGCCTTTTAGGACAGCTAAAATCCTTCTTGTCTTCAATGTTCACATAATGTTTTGACCTGGAACTTATCTGGCTTTCTTCAGGTGTAATATTCAAAGGAATGATAAACTTGCAGAAAGATTTCAGAATAGTCTCCACCCAGCCAAAATAAATCCTGTTTGCTATTGTTTTGTTTATTTCCTTACATCAGAGCATATTCCACCTGAAAAAGCTTGGAGAATGTACCAGTTGAAATTTTGTGTGAACAACCAAAAATAGTTATTGATTGATATTAATGACATGCCAACCAACTGAAAGTTATTTCATGCCTAGAGGTTAGGGAATCATATTCATTGTACATTTATATTTACATTTTTTATGTAATTATTTCTTACAATTTTTTACATACAATTATATCAAGTATTCCTATCTAATATAAATGATTTGACACAGTTATATGGTTTTGATTATTCTTATCTAATACTAATAATTCATACACAATTATGGCTGAAGTAATTATTTTTGTTTAATAATCATTAGTTTGCTCACAGTTATATGGTTTCAAGTAACTAATAATAATAATAATAATAATCTTTAGTAAACAATTATAGCTTCAAGTAACTATTATTAATACAAATAATTTACAGTTATATGGTATCAAGTATTCCTCTCTTAATACGAATAATTTTTAAACCTATTACCATCAGATACAGTCATGTGTTCTAAACAAAATGAAGGCATCTCCACATTGGATGGTTAGCCTCTGAAATTAGTAGGCTAGTTTACATACCTAAATAGTAATATCCCAATAATATGCATATAAAAAGCATTGACTGCTATAGATAGATTATTGATCATATGGAAATCTGATCTCACTAAAACAAAAATTCTTCCCAGTTGTAGCAATGTCAATGCTATTGTATGGCTGCACCTCTAGGACTACACAGGATTCTGCATCCTTTCTTGAAAAAATCTTGAAAGCAGCATTCCCCTAAATAAAACAGTTATGTGGCCACTTGCTTCCTATCACACAAACAACCCTAGTAAGATGAATAAGACACTGGACACTACTGGAGAAGGAAGGATGAACTCATAAGTGACATTCTCCTGTTAACATCTATTCATGAACACACCAGTGTAGGCCAACCAACAAAAACCTACATCAATGAGTTCTGTGCAGTTTTCTCGATACTGCAGAGAGGACTTGCCAGGGATGATGACCAATAGGATTGGCAATTGGATATCCAGGGTGTAATGCAACCTGATGAGGGTGATATTATCGTTCCATTACAAATTGGAAAATTGCTTTGTTTCCTAAAATAGAGCATTTTAAGTGTACGTATTTACTCAAACTCTTCTGCATGAGAAGGATGGGACATAATGTAAATTTTTAAGCAGAGTTTACCAGCTTTGAATTCAGAAATTTCCTTCTCCTAGACCGGTTGCCATACCAAGTTTAAAGAGCCCAGTCTGCCCTACTATTTACCGATAGTTGGAGGGACAATAGTTGGATCCATACCTTTCCCCAGGATATTAACACTATGTGAACAGCCTCGTTCTGAATTTGAACTCTGGTCAATATGTCCATTTCCTACAATGAATACCATTATATCACAATGTGTATTTCTCTAGTAAAAGTTTCCCAATAATGTTCTAGTTTTGCCAGGTTGTGTGATACATACAAAAATAACAAAAATTTGAGTCATTGTTATTTGAAAATAAATGAGAACTTTACTTGATTAAATGTCTGCACTGCTGATGTGACTTAGAATACACTTATTATCCCCTGATGGATAAGACTACTCTCCCTTAAAAGAGGTATCCTCTGTATGACTACTGGTGATAAGGCTCCAGATCTGGAAATCTGTGGATATGAAGTACCCTTGATTGGTATTACTCCAGGTCAGAGTGGATCTGGAGTGATAGTACTTGTTAGGGCCCCATCTGTTGTGCAAAAAATACAAAGAAGTCTTAAGAAACAACTACACAAAAAATAAGAATACACTTATGATAATACTTCCCTCCCTAAAAAGGGGTGTCCTTGGTATGACACTAAACTGCATCTAGTAGTGAGGCTCCAGTTCTGGAAATCTAGGGAGTATGGAGTACCCCTTCATTGTTATTACTCCCAGATGTATGGGTCAAATAAATCTGTTTTAGAATTATTTGTATTTGATACGACTGTGTGCAAAAGATAAATAAAAAACACTTAAGAAACAATTACACAAAAAATAGAAATATGAACATACAATGGACATGATCTCCTAACCCGCTAGACATAAAATAACCCTAAATGGGTTGATATGTCATTCAAATCAATAATTGCTTGAAAATTTTTTTTTAAATTCATATAAATATAAAAATTTGGGGTTGTTGTAAACAATTCAATAACCCATAGATAAGACCTTATGATGTAAACATTGAAATCTTAACTGTAAGAGCTGTTTATCTTGCAAGATTAAATATTATCAATTTCTAGGTCAAGTAAAATTAATACTTTTGCACTTTCTAAAAGGCAAGATTTGAGTTGGGGCTTAGGTGAGGGGGAGGCAATAGATTGTCACATGCAAATAGATTATATTTGGTTTTATATTGGTAAAGTCCAGAAATAAATTGAAGCTATTCCTACTTGGTGAATTACAATATATATGTAAGGCATCCAAAACTGGTAGTAAGGGATGATTCTACATGGGATCTTCAAAATTTCACTGTATAATTATTGCATGTTTTAGTAGGTGCAAATACAAGGATTTTTATAAATCCCTAAAGAGAGCTTGATGTATAATAATCTATTTTAGATTAAATACAGAGCAATATTCACCTTTGAAAAGCTTTCAGAAATTTAGATAAATTCCCCAAACTCACTAAAATTTCAGTCTCATCAAACAGACAAAACAGATAAAAATGAATTGAAAACCTGAAAAACTTTTTTACCAGAATCTCTCAAATGTGTGTCAAACAGCAAAGTTTACAAATTCAAGCTAACAAAGATTACAATGAATCTTTTAAATTTCCTATTTAACAGGATATATTCAAAAATGTATATGTTTGATTTTAATATCTAAAATAGAACAAAAATTGTCTAGACTATATTAAAAAGGTTTAAAATGATTATGGGAAGGTTGTTATTAACTTCAACTTAGTCTAAGTAGAATTCAAAATATAATCTATTTTAATAAATTTGAAAAAGAAAACCAAACAAATAATAAAAAATTTCTTTTGGTGAGGCATATTGCTGCCATATGCAATTGGTGACAATAGACTACTGAAAAATTGATTGCTGTATTTAAGTATTGCATTAATATTTAAGCTTGCCTTTTAAAAGTTCAATAATAATTTTTTTGCTGCCATAAGTGGCAGCAAAAATTCAAAGAAAATATGATGTACGTAGTTCTTAACTTTCCATACAAGTAATTATTTCTATTCCATGGGTGGCTTTTACTGGATTTTGCAATTAATTTTGATTATTCCCAAATTTATTTCCAGTTTATAAAAATTGTTACCATACAAAAAAATTATGCAAAAAAATCATGTCAAAAATTGACATAATTAAAATCACAGTAATTAAAAGTTGAGAATCCAAAATTTCAGAATTGTGGGTCTGTATTCAGCCCAGAATGTTTTTAATTTGCTCACAGTTGGCCTGATTCCAAAATAATATATGTCTGACTATGGCGTCTAGGAGTAAAGTTGAAAAAATATGACACTCTGACATTTGCATTTATTATTAGAGAAGATGACTGTGACCAGATAAACAACTTGCCTTCTTTTCATCTGTGGACATTTGTTATTATCACTAAATGATCTTCTATATATATAAAAGAAAGTTTGGTATGTACGTATCAACTTATGACTCAGAAAAGAGATGTCACTCAGTTTTGAAATCTTGCATACAGATTAATATGCTTATAACTAAGAAACACACAAAATTTGATTTTGATTTTTACTAATTAAGTGATATAATTCAATGATTAAAAAATTTTTAAATGCTGTATACAGATCCCCCCCCACTCCACTATTGTCGACACAAGTCGAGTTTTTAACTTTCAAGACAGAAAAATCAAAAACTACTGTTAACAGACCCTTCAACCCCCAATCTCTGTTGGCACATTTGAACTGGCGTCAAGAGAGCCACCTCAGACAAATGTTATCTGTAGGCTTCGCCAAGACTTACTGTAAAAAAAATTTTTTTAAATCTAAAATAAACAGAACTACCGTTAAAAGATACTTCCACCCCAACCTTCGTTGGCACGTTTTGAACTTGGCATTAAAACAGAAACCCTATTGTATAAAATAGAAAGATGATTTTTTTAATTTCTAAAATAATGTTATTCTAAGCACATAATATTAGCACATAATTTTAGAAAAATGATTTTATTTTACTAATGTATTTTTATTAGGTATAAACAATTCAAGCACCAATTTTCACTTTAAAAACAAATTAAAATTAATTCAGTTGATTATTTAAGGTCAAATTTTTGTTTTAGTCAAAAAGTAGTAACATGATGAGCATCAGTAAAAAAAAAAAAAAAAAAAGAAAAAAATTATATTAGATATGTAATAAATTTTTTATACATTTTAAACATTAAATTCTGACAAAAATTTGACAAAGATGGGCGTTTTGTGAAGTAAATTATGTACAAAATAAATACATTATCAAGATTTTATAACAGTTTCTTTTTAGAAAACAATAACAAAAAACTTAAATACACTAATGTACAGAAAATTACTAAACAGCAGATTTGTTCTGGTGTATTCTATAGCATCAGCTGATAGAGTTAAATAAATAAGGACACAAGTTTAATGTTTAGTTCTTTTTAATTGTTACTTTTTAGGGGTAAAAATGAAAATAAATTAATTTGATATTTTTATCACTTTAATGCAATAAGCAATTAAGAAATGAATTTGAGTTTTTGTCATATGTACAAAACAGTTTTTAGAAAAATAAGTTAAGGATTACATTTTTAAAATGATATTTGAAATGTAATAAAAAAAAATCCAAAAATAAATATTGTAATATTCATATCGTTGATGTTTTTTATTCTATAAATTATTTTCCTCTTATTCTCTCTCTGATCCCCTCATTCCTTGGTATTCTTAAAAAACTTTTAGTCTGGTCATAGACCGGGTACTTCTGCTAGTATCTATATATATATAAAAGAAAGTTTGGTATGTACATGTCGACTTATAACTCCAAAAAGAGATGTCAATTAAACAAGGATTATTATCATCACCACCACTACATTACCATTATTACATTATATTTATAATTTTTATCATTATTATAATAAAAATAACTTTTATCAAAAGGAAACTTACAACTGTTATCACAAGTCACTGTAGTTGAGAAGGGGATTCAAGGGAGAGGTCCCATGGCATTGTGGTTAATGTGCTAGACTGCAACATTGTAGTTAGTGAGTTTGAAGCCCAATCATGCTATCGCATTCATTTTGGGGCTAATACACTTGGGAAAGGTATGAACTTCCTCACCCCCCACACACACTTAAGGGTTAACTAGTGTCACTACTGTTGTTCTACAAGAATGGATTTAGCATTAAATAACCCACAAAGGTTGATATGCCATTAAACAAAGAAACTTCAACAGAAATTAAGATATAAATAGTTTTCTCTTCCCTATCAATTTATGAAATGTCAGTTTGGAAACTGAAAAGCCATCCTGACCAAATTAAAACATCAAGAAATAAATGTGGAAATATACATGTGTTTGTCAACTTCTTTTGTCACCTGGATTTGAATGACAATGGATTGTTTTTTTTAATCATATCTGGGAATAAGTGCCAGCAAGACATCTTCACAATGGTACACTAATAACCTATTTTCAGCTTTATCCTCAAATACTTTATGGAATTGGGTAAATATTTTATAATTTTTTTTGCAGGAAGTTAAAAGTTCCAAGCATTTAAAATTGTATGCCTATTTTGACAGTAATCAGTAATTAAATAATATATATTCTATTCTTTTTCTTTCTCAGGAATATGAAACGGATGTAACTCACTTTAGTCTGTTCTATGCTTATTATGCACTTTTACTTCTTCAACTGATCTTTCATTGCATAGCAGAACCTCGACCTAAAGATGAGATTTTGTCAGAGAAGGTAAGTGTTGTATGGATGGATAGATGGATGCTTCATTAGTGTGCAATACTCCCAAGTGTTTCTCTTTATAGCATGATTCAGGACAATGGGAGTTACTTAAAAGAGACCATATCCTCAACATGTGACAAGTTGTACAAGGTAACATGGTACCAGCATTAAGCAAGGGTGAAATTCCTAATGGTGTAGTCATTAACATGTTGAACTTTAATATTAGAGTAAACGAGTTTGAACTCCAGTCATGCTATTACATTCACTTTTGGACTAATACCCTTGGGGAAGATATAACCCTCTCTTCCCCCCAGCAATAGGTTAAATAGTACTACTACTTTTTTTTTTTTTACAAAAGTGGCTTTGGAATTGAATAACTTATGAAGATTGATATGCCATTAAACAAAGAAAGAAAAAAAGCATTAAGGAAGCATCTGAGTTGTATGTCCTTTCATAATAAATGAAAGTTATTTGTTGAAGCTGTAGTTTAGAAAAAATAAAATTTGTTTATTAGATTCTGAGTTTCATCCATCTTGTTGGCAGAACTTACAATACGCTGACTGTATTGTCTGCAGAGAGGTAATACCCCCACCCAAAAGGAGTATCCTGGGTAGGACATTAGACTGCATCTGCATCATATCACTTTTTTGTGGGGAGAGATCTTACACCTCTGCAGGAGAGGTATTTATCCAACCTATTTGTCAAATGCAGGATGTGACACAAGGTCACAAGTATGGAGCATCCAGTGAGGATCAAACTTGTTATTCAGTAGTCTAGAAGCGGATGCAGTTGGCATATTCTATAGTCCTAGTGACAAGGCAAAATTCTGTATGTATTTGGGCTCAATAATGTCTATAAATTTTAAGGTTATGGCAACAGCAAAAAAAGCAACAACTTTGAATGGTATCAGGCTTTACTAAGGGTATATAATCATGGCATGATTGACTGAGTGATAAAGGTTAATCTTCATGAGGGTTGAATTACATGTAAGAATGAAAAGAATACAATTTTCACTTAATGATAACCTAATTCCCATCAAGGAAATTAACTTTTAACCTAATTTTTTTTATTGTGATTACCTATGTCAGAATATATATAGTCCTCAGTAAATTTTCCAGTACTGGAAAACCTGGAAAAGGGGGTGTTTTTTGTCAAAAATCCTGGAAAAAATTTTTTATTTTGTCCTGGAAAATTTGAATTATCTGAGCCAAAATTAATGTTATTGTTACAGTAAACAAATATAACTAGTAAAATAACAAGGACTTTTTTGTTTTGTTTTTATTTTTGATGCTAACCAATTCTACGCATGATTTCCCAAATTATTCATGAATATTCATTAAACAGTAAAAATGCTTCTGACCAGGTGGGTACTTGTTGATTACATCCAATGAAGTCTCGCTTTCATCATTTTCCTAAAAGGAAAGGGAACCCTGGTTCTGGTCACCATTATTGAAATAGTTTCATTTTTTTCACTATATCTTCAGAATAAAATGAAAAATAACCAAATTCATATAAACTTGTTTTATTATTTGCTGTTACTTATCAACCACGAGTTGTCAATAGACTAGTGATGACTTGTCTATTGGCACTGTGGAATTGCAGCAGCCACTGGAGCCAGGAATAAGCAACAATAAGATCTTTAATTGAATTATATATATATATATATATATATATATATAATATATATATATATATATATATGCAGTGCCAACTGAAACTTTGTGAACCTTCCAAACATGGTCATTGCTTTTGTGACTAAATTTAGAATAAGGTTATTAAATGTGCATCCAAATACCAGTTTTTAAAGTTCAAATAATGAGCATAAACAAAATAAAGAATGTATTTTGATTATTTATTTAAAAAATGTGATTTATTTCTCCAAAACTAAAAATCTATTCACAGTAACAATGACTATATCTGGAGGGATTCAAAAACATTCAAGCTGCACTAATATATATATATATATATATATATATATATATATATATATATATGACTGACAGTATTTCACAGTATGTTTTACACAATATTGATATAATTTTTGTATATTTTTCATAGTAGCACCCCAACAAATTAATGTTGTAAGCTGCCACTGCAATAGACCAAAGTTCTTCCACTAGATTAATTTTTTTCAGGAGATATTCTACATTATGTTCTGAAATTTCATGGGTACTAATAATTGTGAACATGACTGTAATTACTATATCTTCTATCTCTCTCTCTCTCTCTCTCTCTCTCTCTCTCTCTCTCTCTCTCTCTCTCTCTCTCTCTCTCTCTCCATGAGAAAGTAATAAGTCAGACACATGGTCAAAGAAAAATACTACTCACTTATTAAGGCTGCAACTTCATTTTAGACCAGTATCAAAAAGAGGAAGACGTGTAAGGCCAGTTTATTCTGTCCCAATGGGGGTAAGTCTGCTTTAGGGCCACTGAAAAGTGGCTTCGTATACCTTGCTAGCAATATCTCATCTACTGAAAGTAATGTCATATTCAGAGGAAATGACTGGTATTGACAGGTTATCAATTATATAAAAATCTGATCTCTCTGATGAAATAAAGCAGGAAATCTTCCAAGCTGTAGCCTTAT
>CM042147.1:32035278-32122778 GCA_023376005.1 Doryteuthis pealeii | reverse complement strand
CATTGCCATTACTCCCAGGTTCATTTTGACCCTGAGTGGTAGTAACTGTTAAGGTCATATCTATGAATCACATAAATCTGTTTGAAAATTATTTGTATTCGATAGGATACTTTATATCATATAACAATATACAAAAAATGTAAATATAAATGTCCATGATTCCCAAGCTTTTTAGGCATAAAATAGCCATTGACAACTTGCCAAATAAATTTCCAGATGACCATCAGCTGTTTGGAAAAATAGATTTGGAGCAGAAAGCTCTCGGACTAACATCCACAGCATGTGGATATAGACATTGTGAGACATTTTATATTCTATTGAACAATATTGGCTGCAGTACACATTGTTTTTATTTCGGTGTCTGCTATGTTTTGGAATATCAAACTTGGTTTTGAGGGGAGATACACTTCACATTTGGTGCCCTTGTGCTCAACTTCTCCCTAGAATATCCTCTGAACCTCAAAACTGCTAAGAAAAATAGTGCAACACTAAAAAGATAAGAATATTACTATGAATAAAATATTAGCAAACATTGCTTTCTATTTCAAAGAAAATTATTTTTTGATTAATAATCTTTAATAACCAATGATTTAATTTTTTTAATAGCCAATCATCAGATTAACAATGATTTAATAATGTTTAATAGTTGATAACTTACTAATAGTCTATGATTTAATAGTTTTTCATAGCGAATGTTTTAATAATCTTTTAATAACCAATGATTTAATGATATTTTATTAGACAATGATTTAATAATTTTTGCTTAATAGTCAATAATTTTTATTTTCTTCTATTTTTAAAGGTTATAAAATTATATGCATGGGAACCATCCTTTGAAAAAAATATCAACAACATCCGAACAAAAGAAATAAGTTTACTTCGCAAAATAGCTTATATGAATGCATTATCAACATTCTCTTGGACAGTAGCACCATTTATGGTAAGTTCTGGTGTTGTAGTACTAATAGTAGTATACAGATCATCAACCCTATTATGATCTGGACTGTATCAGTTTTTCCTTAATACAGCCTTGGTTATTATTAAACATTTATTGTGTTTTTGCACTAATAGTAGGTATTTACCCAAAACCTCTAACACAAGCAGGATGTGACATAAGGTACATTTTTGGCAGAGTTTCCCTACTCTTAGACAGGATGCCTAACCAAAGCTAAAGAACCCAGTCTACCCTACTATTTACCTATAACTAGGGAAAGAACAGATGGATTTGTGCATTTCCCAAGTGAAAAGTGAAAGGCATACAGACTCATTCAAGAATTGAACATGGGTTGCTGATTCCATTTCCTATGATGATAACCATTACACTAAGCACCTCTACCAATAGTAATTCAAGCCTTTCACTGGTGATTGAGTGACAAGTATTTTAAAATCTCAGCACCTTCATCAATATCATCTAATCTTATCCGTAATGTTTTTTGACAAAGTTACAACTGTACACATTCCTAACATTTATATATTTTTTTTATTACTAGTAAAGAAAATTTAAAAATTCACTAGAAATCCTTTGTTGCCTCATCATTATTTAGTTCCAAACTTTTCATTTTTGTTTGACTCTTCTAGGTCACAGTGATTGCAGCTGCATCAATCTTAGTCATTGGTACAGAAAAATCATCAGACAGGAATAGAAAAATTCACAAGGGATACAACATCTGATTTCACGAAATAAAATAATTGGCTTTGTTGCCACAGAAAATTGCAGTCTGAAAGGCTTAAAGATATTGCAATCACTAAAACTTGCATATCTCATAGGCTTCTGCTCCTCAGCTTTCTTATCTGCAGAGTGTGGAGTCATGTAGCATAACGATGGTTATGGCACAAGAACAGTGTTTGTCACATAGGCCAACTCAAGTTGTTGTAGTAGTCACTGTTAGTAGTGGTAGTAATAGTTGTTAGTTCAGAAACAACATAAACGCAAGTTATATAGTCCCAAGGGCTGTGTATTTATTTCTAGGCTCATGGGTTCTTTTTCAGAGGGAAGGAAAGACAGAGAAAATCATCAAATTATTCTATCTCCTAACATAGTATCCTGTTCTGTACTGCTGTCTCACACCCATACGAGGGACCGGGACCAATATTTGATTCCCATTAGAGCCAAGGGTCAATAGGTAGATTTTCTCCTCTCCCATTTCTTGTTTCGGTGTCACATCTGTTTCCGGTCAAAACCTGGAACTCCTGTTTTTATTTTAAAATCTATTTCCAGGATCATTCTTTGGTCAAATTACTGGCACCCCGCTTAGTGTTTACTCTTCCAAATTTTAACCTTTGTTTGTTCTTATTTCTTTTTCTTCTCTTTCTCTTTCAATCCCTGTAGACCACAATAATTACACTACAGTCATATCTGACATGAGTAGAGGGGACAAAGTGTTATATTGAATAACTCCTCTAGCCATCTTCTTCAGATAATGGTCGATCCTCTTCGATGCTCTATCTTCTTCCCAGAGGAAGAATAAGTACAGATATCTTCTTTGTGTACACACATTGCTTTATTCAATTCTGGATGTCTTTTACATTACCAGCCACATGAATGAGGAGTTAAGCCCTTGAAATATTGATGGAAAATATAACCTTGCAAACTTATCTCATTCATGAGTCTCAGCTTACTCAAGCAAACTAACTAGAAAATTAAAAGTTAATTACAACTTTCAGATCCGTAGTCACATGACTTTAAAATCCCCTAATGAGAACTAAGCTCTCAACTAACCTCAGAAGTTACTACCTGACAATCAAATTCAGTTGACCTCAGCTAAACATAACAATTTCACACTGAGCACAACACTTTAATTCTTTTTAAATAATCTACACTTTGAAAGATTTGGACAATCTATTATTTAGCATGTTGTGATGTGGAATAAAATACAATAACATAAAAATGTGCATATTCTCATATGATTTATTCTAGAGACAGTTTTTTATTTTAAAAAAATGATTAATTTGTCCCTAGTGTGAGGAAAACTTAAATTAACTCTATTACTACACTGTTGTTGTCCAACATGTTAGCCACTACATCACGGTGATCTCCCCAGTTGATGTAAGTATGTATTTGCCAACCCCTCCTCATGAGCAAGATATGACACAATATTAATTCTTAAGCAGAGTTTAACAGCTTTGAATTCAGAATTTTCCTTTTCCAAGAACAGTGGCTATACCAAGGTTAAAGGGCACAGACTGCCCTACTATTTATTCATAGCTGGAAGGGAATAGTTGGATGCATACCTTTCCCAAAGGTAATTAGCACCAGGTGAAATGCAAACAACCTCATCCAGGATTTGAACTTCCTACAATGATAACCATTACACCTCAAGCATCTGAACTAGAATATATGAATTATCCTGCATTGCCTGACCTAGGATTTGAACTCATAACCACTAAATAACATTTAATCTATGTTTATATCTACTAGGGTATACCAAGTTTAAAGGACCCAATCTACCCTACTATTTACCCATAGGTGGAGGGAGAATAGTTGGATGCATACCTTTCCCAAAGGTATTAGAACCATGTAAAATGTAAACAGCCTTGTCCAGGTTGAGTAAGAAGATCTGATGTTGGCAGACATGAAACATCTGGTGAACCCAGTCATAAAAAATCACTAAGAACTCTAGAATATGTATTCCTTCAAATTAAGTTTTAGAATGTTTAAAAAATGCAAAGATTCAGTCTCAGTTATTTTTTATTACACCTCATATATGAAATTCCATTATTTAGTTGGTAGAGTGGCTAATGTGCTGGACTGTGACATCATAGTAAACGAGTTCCAACTCCAGTTACACTATTACATTCACTTTCAGATTAATACCCTGGGGCACCTCACATGGTGCATGGTTGCAATGATTAGCAAACTATTGTTAGTCTAATTCTCATTGGATGCCCATTACTTTCAGCCTTGTGCCACAAGTAAGCTAAGATTAGATGGGGGGGTGGAGTATGAACCTCCTCATCCCCACCCCAGCTATAGGTTAAATAGTACTACTACTGTTTTTCTACAAGAATGGATTTGGTGTTAAATGGCCTACAAGGGTTGATATGCCATTAAACAATGAAACCAAACCATTATTCAGTTATTCTTTTCAATAAGTGAGCTGTATTCTTTTTGTTTTCTTAGTATCTTATTATTTTACTAAACTGATTTCTATCTTCTTTTGCAGGTCACATTAGCCTCATTTGGTACTTATGTACTTTCCTCAACTGAAAATAAGTTGGATGCAGAAAAGGCTTTTGTTTCATTAGCTTTGTTCAACATTCTCAGGGCTCCTATTAATATGTTACCCATGATGGTATCATTCCTTACACAGGTAAAGTAAATAAATACCTGTATATTTTATCTATCAGAATTTATTCACTTCTATCTAGTTGGCTTATTTATATCTATTTATTTACCCAATCAATCTTTCATGTCCAGGATGTGACACTAGGTTGATTTGTAAGTTGAGAACAGCTGGTTTAAATTCAAAGTTTTCCTTCTCTTAGACCAGTTGCTATACACACCTGTACAGATACACTCATACCCATATACATATATGTCTATTATACACATACATACTCATATAAACATGCTCACACCTACACACATAGATATAATTGCCCCTAAGTACGAAGGTCATTTAATAATAGGGTAATTTTTCCTAAGTAGTTATTAATAGGAAGTACTGTTTACAGTTGGTCCTTTCATGACCTAGAAAAATGTCAGCATGACCTTCCTTACTGCCTGGAACATTTTCTTTACTGGAGAGTCAGTGTTTTTCTCCTTTGTGGACTGTCTTTTTGACTCGGGCTTGTAATGGCAAACCCATTTTTAGCCCATTTTTAAACATTCTTTTGATTAAAACATGCTTCTTTATTTACATTACACATTCTTCTGAAAATTTCACATGGTTTGCACTTTTCAACAACCAAAAATTTGATGACAGAACTCTGTCAAGCCTGGAGCACTCTGATTTGTCCCCATTTTGAATAACCTCAAAAGGAAGATTTTTGCACAATTACTGTAATATTTATCTTTACTTATCTGTTATCATCTAATTTAATAAATTTTCATAAAAATTGTTAGAAATTAATTTTTCTAGTTTGACAGTTTATCATCCGATACTATTATATTTTTTCCAGATGAACATATCCATTAAACGTACAGCAAAATTTCTGAATTCATCTGACATTCCCCCAGATAATGTAATACATACACATGTTGCAGGTAAGTTCTATCTAGTGCCACTTTTTTTTGGGGGGGGGGGTGTATGTAGAAGTTATGCTCCAAAAGTAATGTTTCCTATTTATTACTACACAAACTACAACATATACAGTGTCCTTGGTATGACACTAAACTTCATCTGATGGTGAGGCTCCAGTTCAGGAGATCTGAAGAGTTTGAAGTACCCCTTCTTTGTTATTACTCCCAGGTCCACTCTGACCTAGAATTGTAGTACCTGTTGGGGTCCCATCTATATATTTGAAAATTATTATTTTCAATAGGAGCCTTGTGCAAAACAAAACTTAAGAAATAACTACACAAAAATATAAGTATGAACATACAATGAACACAATTCCCTAACCTCTAGGTATAAAATAACTCTAGATGAGTTGAAATCTATTGGTCAAATAGATTAGTTTAAAAATTAATTATATTAAATAGAAAAATTTGATAACTTATTTCTGTGTGCAAATAAATGATTATATACAAATAAAAGTACAATTTAAAAAAATGCAATTGAACATTACAAATATAGTTATAATTACAATTAAACATTTACAAATAAATCAAATTTCAGCATTAGATAACCAATAATAAGTTGATATGCTCTAAAAAAATAAATTAAATTAAACAAATACAGGGAGCACAATAATGTCATTGGATAGAGTAAGTTTTCAGCTACAAAATACTATTTTTCTACATAGATAACCGTTGGAAGAGCATATATGCTGCACTTAAATTTTTTTTAAATCTAACCCCCCCCCCTCTGCATAGACTGCTATTCGTGGCTTATCAAAGTGGCACCACATCTTGTGACAAATGATGATCCAGTCCTGGAAACTGTTACTCTCAGCTTCGTAATATGTATTTACACAACTCCTCCACCGTGGGCCGGATGTGACAAAGTCAATCTTTAGAGTAAACTGCCCTGATTGCTAAGGCTATAGAATACACCAACTGCACCTCTGCAGAGGGGTAAGCCCACACTCATAATTGGGCCATCTGTTGGCTGTAGGAGGTGACCCATAATGCCTGAGAATGGGATTCTGGTGACAACGGTCACATGACCCAGATACTCAGTGGTCATGTGACCTGCAACACTCCACTTCAATCCTCACTTGAGCTAGATAGGCAGTTGGAGAGGCTCGATCCAATCAATGAGCTGGTCATGTCAAATTGTTACACCTATATGATTAAGTCCCAACCATATTCTTCAAATTTCTCTTATCAAAAACAAATACTCAATTCTTTTTATCTTAAAGGTGCTAGAAGACTGACTGAGGGTCAGCTACATGAAGTTAATGAAAATTATTTCTATCAGTTTATAAAAGCAAACCAAACAAAATTTACCAACAAAAAGCTGAGTAAAGCTGGTTTGAATTTAAAGTTTTCCTTCTCCTAGACTGGTCACCTAACCACGGCTAAAGAACTCAATCTTCCCTGTTATATAATGGACATGATGAAACTGGTTTCATCATAATAATTATAGTATTTATGTGCTCTACTTAGTCTTAACATATCAATTCCTGCCCTCTGCAAAGATCAGTTGAATATGTATTTACCCAACACCTATGCCACCAGCGGGACGTACTTGAAGAATAAAGCAAATAAGTTACCAGAATATTGCAAAACATTTGACTCACCCCAGTATTTACACAGAAAATTTTGTTGTCAAATTTATACTCAAAACTAGAACAGCCCATTTGACATTTATTTATACAAGTCATTGGATTTTTTTAAATTCTTACTTTTATTCTTTTACAGAAAATGCAATAGAAGTGACTAAAGGAGCATTTACATGGGACCGAGAGGATTCCAACAGTTTTACTCTCAAACCGTGAGTAGTTTCTTCTGTGTTAACAAGTGCGTGTATATGCATGTATTCACCCAACCCCTCTGCCACAAGCAGGATGTGACACAAGATCAATTTTTAAGTGGAGTATACCTGGTTTGAATCCCTCAGCTTTCCTTCCCCTAGACTGTTGGCCTTACCAATGCTAAAGAACCCAGTTTTCCCTACTATTTATCCATAGATGGGGGTGGTGAGAAGAGATAGATTCAAGCCAACCATTTTTTATATATAAAAACTCACTTAGACCACATCTAGACATTTATCTGTGGAAATGCAGATGGCATAACAACTATCATTGTAGGAAATGGAATCAACAACCAAGTTGAAATTCTGAACAAGCCTATTTGCATTTCATTTAATGCCTTAGGAAAGGCATGAATCCATATTTTTCCCCAACTCCAGTCATGGGTAAATAGATAGCCAGACTAAACTCTTTATTCTTGGTACATACATATATATATATATATATATATATATATATTATATATGTATATATAGAGAGAGTGAGATATACACACACATACACTTGCACATATATAATCACAAATATATTCTTACATATGCACACAGGAGGCACACCTGGCATAACAGTTATCATTGTAGGAAATGGAATTGGCAATCTTAGTTCAAATCTTGGATGAGGTTGTTTGTGTTTCACTTTGCACTAATGCTCTTGGGAAAGGCATGAATCCCTGTCTTTTCCCCCTCCCCTTTATTGGTAAATAGGTGTTCTTTAGCCTTGGTAAGGCAACCTGTCTAGGAGAAGGAAAATGAATTCAAACCAGCTGTACTCCACGTAAAAATTGATATTGCCCATAACAGATATGCTGGGTAAATATATACTAGCAGGACCCATGGAAATTTCTCTTTTATAAAACAATCCCCCTTTTTTTTTCTAGAGAAAATCCTATTCAAATATGCACAACAAATCTTTGCTTCCTTTATATCAGAATGTCTAAACATGTACATGCTGGGCAGTTGCAGGGGCAGATGCTAATCTGTGTATGTTGTGACTTGCTGTAGGTAGAGGACCCAGTCCACTACCTTGCCGAGGACTATAATGCTGTTAAGTTGTTTTTGCGTTTATTGATAATCTATTACTTGGTTTAGTTGTATTAGTTCCTCCTTCCCAGTAAGCCAATCCATTACTCTCCTTCCAGAAATCAGTGTCACAGAACACACACAAATACTACATTGACTGCTACCTTCACATATTTAGACATACAATTACCATATTTTTTATGCTTTCATCAGATTGAAAATCTGAAGATCTGAAGTCACCCACAAATCCTTCTGAAAAGATCTGGATATTTGTTGAACCAAATTTTGATGATGCATTTTTTTTAAATTTTCTTTAGAATCAACATAAAAATTCCACCTGGTAAGCTTGTAGCTGTTGTAGGTAGTGTTGGTGCTGGCAAATCCTCACTGATCTCTGCTATTCTTGGGGAAATGGAAAAAATTACAGGTGACGTGGAAATTAAGGTGAGTTATTCTAAATTATTTTAATAAATAAATTACCCAGCATTCCTTTTAATGACAAATCTATCATATCTATAGCATTATTATAATCCTCTTTATCTCTGATTTTCCCTCATGAAAATTGTTTCTATCAGTGGGACTTAGAATTATGTTGATTACAGAGGGGTAAAAAAAAGGGGCATCCTGGGTATGACGCTAAGCTAAATTTGGTGGTGAGGCTAAAGTTCTGGAGCTCTAGCCAGTATAGAGTATCCAATTTGTTGCCATTATGATCCAGGGTGATACCACCTATTATGGTCCAATCTATGAGTCAATTATGGTAATAGATTTAAAATAGAGAAGAAAATAAGAATTTAAATCAAATCAAGTCACAGTTGCACTTTGCATGATTTCAGGATTTTTTTAATCTGTAAAGAAACTTTTCTTTGTACATATCATTTGATTGATAATTAGTACCTACCATTTTGTTTATAGTACCTCTCATTTTGTTTGTTTATTAGTTATAATTTTAAGCATAGGAAGGGCATGGACTGCCATATACAGATTATTGATCATATGAAAATCTGATCTCTATGATAAGATAAAGCAAGAATTCTGTAGCTACATTAGTGCTACTGTATGGCTGCATCATTTGGATTGAAGAAAACGCTTGAAAAAAAAAGCTACATGTGAAGTAGACCAGGATGCTGCATCCTGTCCTGAAAAATCCTGGAAGCAACACCCCACCCCCCCAAAAAGCAGCTGTACAGCCACTAACATCATATCACATAGATCATTCAAGTAAGACAAAAAAGACAAACTAGATACTGCTGAAGAAGCAAGAACAAACTCATAAGTGACATTCCTCTATAGAAATATAGGAGCAATGACCTATAGGAATGGGTGGGAAGAGACAATCATGAAAATTCATGCTTTCTGGACGACATAATGATGATAATGGTGTATACATAATAGTACCTTTTATTTTGTTTGTGTATTTGTACCTATTATTTTGCTTGTTTACCACAGGGTTCAGTGGCCTATGTACCACAAGAAGCTTGGATTCGAAATGATACACTGTCAAATAATATCACCTTTGGAAAAGAGTTTGAACAAGACAAATATGATCACATCATAGAGGCTTGTGCTATGAAGCCTGATATTGATATATTACCTGGTGGAAGCCAGGCAGAAATTGGAGAAAAGGTAAGAAATCTTTAGAATTTTTTTTATTTCAAGAAACTTTTGTTTTGTTCATGGAATTCTTTTTAGTTGTTTATACATGAGATTTTTTTGCTTGTGTGTGTGTACAGATGTACTTGAGTTACTGTAAATATGTCAGAAGCAATCACTATTTTGAGTCCATGACTAGAAAAGGATCTTTCCCAATGTCTTCCATGACAATAATGACTATAGTTTCCACCCACCATGTGAGGAAGTCCTCGTTGCATAGTGGCTAACATGCTTGACTCCAGAATTGTAGTGAGTTCGTACTCCAGCCACACTATTATGATCACTTTTGGACTGATATCCTTGGGAAAACCCACATCCCTCCACTACTATTCTTCTACAAGCGTGGCTTTAGCATTAAATATTTCACAATAGTTGAATATGGTATTAAACAAAGAAACCAAACTAAACTACCTCTCTGCCATGTCTTACTTATAAACAACATAGTCAGATCTTTTCCTACATTGCTTGTTATTTTTTGGGCACCATTCTATTAACCTTCTCATACACTCTCTTACTCTCCCTTCTTGTTTTGCATTTTGCTTACTTCTATTTCTGTGATATGCCTTAAAATTTCCTAACCTAGTTATGACCTTTTTTCATATAACTTTTTTCTTATTCCCAGAAAATCAAAAAATTGTGTTTACATTTATAGAATTTAAACACCTTGAGGAATTAAATGTTAACCTCCCAGTTAAATTTATTAAATTTTGTAAAAAATCTACCCCCTACTCCACAAAAAACATGAAGTCTTTTGTGAAATCCCCCAGATATTTGAATTAAATGTGATCCAAGAGTTCATGTTGGAGATTATTTTCATAATATTATATATGTTGGCTCTGTTTTGTTTTTGTTTATTGTAATAAGTAATTGAGAGTTACCTCCCCTTTATGTAACTCTTTAGCTTTGTAAAACTATATAAACTCCCTAGAGAACTGCAAATGTATTCTAAGTTGAATAAAGCTTACTCAAGTCTGACATTTTACTCCATTTATGTTTTCACCAATTAAGATACAATTCAATAAATATATTATATAGAGACGCTGTTGGTTCTACTGGATTAATTATTTGTAGTTGGGTTAAGCAAACAAATAGTCAAGTGATTGTTCATGATTTGAAGAAACAAATCAACAACACAGAAATGTTGCTGTTTATTTCCTGGGCTGGAAACTAACTCTTACCCCCCCCCCATTCTTAAAGGGTTCTAACCACCTCTTTGTCACACAGAACCTTTGCTGTTTATTTTCTTAAAAATTTTGTTGGAAAGGTAGTCAGTTGATATAAAGATAGAAAGTTATGTTTAGCATTGATGACTTTGTCATCTCTCATCTTCTAATGGTTCTCTTTTTTTCTGAGCTGTCAACTGCCCACCCCTCTCTCACTTTTGTGCTCTCTCTCTCTTCTTTTCTCTCCGTTCTTTCTCCTTCTCTCCATTCTTTCTCCTTCTCTCCGTTCTTTCTCTTTTTCTCTTTCTATCTAACTGTATATACAACCTGCCTAAAATCATGCCCCAGTGAAAACTCTAATTTTCCTCAAAAGGAATATGGGTACTTTCGTGATTCCCTCCCAGGATATTTTAATTTGATGTAATCCATTATTTTCAAATAAGATATGATTCCACAGTTTAAATCCACAATTGCTTATTGAATTCAATGGTTCTTTTAGGTTTTCTACAAAAACTCAACCCCGTCTCACATTGAGTGGGTTTTCAGCTAGCAATCATAATCCATTTATACTAAATATTCTTTTTCTTTCCTTAGGGTATTAATCTCAGTGGTGGACAACGTCAGCGAGTGTCTTTGGCTCGTGCTGTTTATCGGGATGCTGACATCTACCTATTTGATGATCCCCTCAGTGCTGTTGATTCTCATGTTGGCAAACATATTTTCAACAATGTAGTAGGTAATGATGGTCTACTCAAAGATAAGGTGAGATAGTGGTTTTGAGTTTGTTTTTTGTTTTCAGTAAAAAAGTTAAATTTTTATAGCACTGAGTTAGCCAGTTAGTATATTAACTATCATTTCTCGTGACTTCTTTTTTTTTTTGTTCAACAGCCTTTTTGTTTTGGAAAAAAAAAAAAAACTCCCTTTCTTTATAGATTATTCCCTTGAAGATGACTACAGGGTGGATCAGTCAAAATGTTTGATCATAGCGAAAAATAATTTGATCAGTAGTCCAAACAAATATTGGAATGGTAATAATCTCTTAGGTTTTAATAAAGATTATATATATATATATATATATATATATATATATATATATATATATATATATTTACTATCCCTATTCATGAGCTGGGTGTGATAAAAGGTCAATTTATCAAGTGAACAGGTTTGAATTCAGAGTTTTCCTTCTAGACCAGCTGCCATATCAAAGTTAAAGAGCCCAGTTTGCCGTACTATTGACCCATAGCTGGAAATAAAATAGTTTTTAATAAAGATCATATACCTTTAGAAAAAATCCACTGTAGAATGGATTAACTAAGATGTTTGATAGCAGCAAAATCAATAGGATGAATTTGATCACTAGTCCAAACAAATAAGGACTCTTCTCAAAATTATATCTTAATTAGCAATTAAATGAGTATTTGCCTGTCATATCAGAAATTATGTAGAAGATAGACAATCTCAATTAGCATGGTAGACAGTAAAGAAAGTTAGTGGTAGGAAAAACACCTTGAGATCAAAGCTAAAAACTACCAGCCAAGAAGATAGACATCTGCAGTGGAACAAACACTCATTGTGTAATGGTTGTTATCATAGGAAATGGATACAGCAACCTTAGTTCAAATCTTGGATGAAACTGTTTGCATTTCACATCACACCAATACTATTGGAAAAGTATACATCCAACTATTCTCCCTCCAGCTATTGGTAAATAATAGGGTAGACTCCCCTTAAAGATTGACTTTGTGTCATATCCTGCCTCTTGGCAGAGGGGTTGGGTAAATACATTTTTTTTTTTTCTTCGATTTGTTTTTTAAATTGCTTTCATCAATGTTTTGATGTAATAGATGAAACTACAACAGTGTGAAAACAAATAATAATTATTAAATATAATTATTAATTTTATATAGGAATACTTGAAACCATTAATTATTTGTATTAAGAATAGTTATTTGAAGCTATAATTGTTTCTAAGGATTATTATTATTAATTACTTAACGTCATATAATAGCTTGCAAATTATTGGTGTTAGGAATATTTTAAACCATATGACTGTGTACAAACAAATGATATCATTAAATAGGACTAGTTACTTTAAACCATATAATTATATATATATTGATATTAGATAAGAATTATTGGAACTATATAAATGTGTGCAAACATATGTCATTTTAATAAGAATAGTTATTTTAAAATGTGATTATGTACAAATTATTAGTATTAGATAGGAATAGTCAATATCATATATAATTGTATATAAATTATTATCAAATAGGAATAATTGAAACCATACAAATGTGTGCAAACAAATGATCTTAGAAAAATAAAAAAAGTGCAATGGAACATTGAAAATATACTTATTAGATTTAAACATTAACAGATGAATAAAACATTGGCACCAAATAACAGATGAGTTGATATGTAATTTATAAATAAACTAAATAAACCTAGCAAAAAATTGAAATTGATTAAATCATAAATAAAGATGCTACAGCAATGTTTCCAAGCAGGATTTATACTATCCCCTTGAGCAGGAAGTTTTGGATGGGTTGGGAGGGTGCAATGCCTTATATAAGGATACAATTTGCAGACTCTTGGAGTATTTAGGTTAGGCATTCACAAAAAAAAAAATTAGAAAATGTTACATTAATAAATCTAACTGTTTTCATGAAGTTTTTTGGTTACAATAATTTTGTTTCTTTTTTGAAAATTTATTCATAATGTAATTTTTAATTAAATTTTTAGACTCGAATTTTAGTGACTCATGGAGTTCAATGGCTTCCAAAGGTTGACTACATTTTGGTGCTAACAAATGGAGAGATAAGTGAAAGTGGTTCCTATGAAGATCTTGTAGAACATGATGGACCCTTTGCTCAGTTCCTTCAAACTTATTTAACTCAGGAACAAGATGAAGATGATGATGAGGAGGAGGATGATGAAAGTAAGGGTCCTACAATTAATAATAATAATAATAATAATACACATTATTTTCTCTGTCTGTAAATATGTGTGATATATATATATATATATATATATATATATATATATATATAGTTATGTTGCTTGCTATATTCATAAATAAACAGTGCTCAATAACTGTGTTAGAGCATATTTTGTCACACAAAAAGATATATAGCTAACTGTATGCATTAAATAGAAGCTAAACCAACTTGTAGTTTGTCCCCCTACCCCTGCCCTGTGTTTAATATAACTTCACACTATGTTTTCTTTATAGTTATAGAATTGAAGAACAAAATCTTGCAACGGGTCAATTCAGTGCGCAGTGACAGAGAGGTGAAGAATGAAAATGTAAAAGAGGAAAAACAAAATGGTCAGAATTCCATGATTGAAGACACAGCCACAAAGTAAGTAAAGTGAAAAGTACTTGTAATAATAGAACATGATAAGTAATTATAATTGCTATAATTTATTCTGTACTATATACACATTTTGTGTATCCATCCATCCATCAATATGCATATCAAAGATCAATTTTTTTTAGATCAATATATATATATATATATATATATAAAGGGGATCTTTGATATATATATATATATATATATATATACATTTTCGCTCTATATATACTTCTATAATATATTTGTATATACTTATCATTTATCTCTCTATATATATATCAATTTCTATATTTCTTCTATATACACATAATTTTATCTGCCTCTCTCTGTCTCTGTATATATATATATATATATATATATATATATATTTAAACCACTGTTTCTTGAGAATTTTTTCAGTAATATCCATGCTTTTTTAAAAATTATGATTTAAATATCTGCAAACTATAGTAGAATAGTAAAAATTATTCTAAAAAACATTCCAATTGAAATATCAACAAAACAGAGCAATTATAAAATGATTAAAAGATCAGCAAAGTAGGAGAAAAAAATTAAATGATAAATATCAGCAAAGTAGAATAGGAATAATTGTTTTTAAAAAGTATTTTGAATATCAGCAAAGTAGAAGAGAAAGTCAATTTAGGGTCGAAACTGCTGTTTCTGGCCAAATATAAAGAGAAAATGAGTTTATTATGGAATGGGTTTATTCAAGAAGGGGAGCCCAATAAAACCTGTTCATTTTTTAAGCCACTAGATTGACTCAATATTGTTTACCCAGAAACATTATCAACATAAAATAAAAATGATAAAATTTAAAAAATTAAAATTTTGCATTTTTTAATAATTCTGTCTGCTATGTTAATTTTTGTTTTATTTTTTTTTAGATATTTGTTTTTTTACATTTTTTTTTTTTTTAGATCTTTATTTTTTTTATTTATTTATTTTCTTAAATATATGTTTGAATTTACTCTTTACATTTCAGTCTTCATTACATATCTTTTCCCAAACAACACCAGGTTCCCCTGCTAGTATTTAGATAAAATCAAACTTGTAATTTGGTTCTTGAGTTTTAAGTAACCAGAAGTATTAGTTCCACCATTGTGTAGGAAAAATTGAAGTACTGGTTCAACAATTTTTATATTTTTTTAAAAAATGTGGTAGGAATCTCTCTCTCGGGAATTAATATCTAACTGGAGTCTTATATTGAATTGAATACAGTTACCTTCTTGAACAATTGTGATATTATTTGGCAATGTGGATGAGATTTTTTTTCCAGACTTACCAATGTTAGGACATTTGGATGGGTACTGGAAATATTTCATATCTAGATTACATGGAACAAATTTTCATAATGAATGATATCACATGAGGCACTTAGACAGAAAGTAAATGCCAGACAATTTCACTCAGTGCCATCAGGGAAGAAAATGTATAGATTTCTGGAAGATGTATGTGCACCACAAAAGCTGAGCAAAAAATCTTATGGGGAAATTAAATATCTGTTGCTAGAACATTTCAAACCAAAACACATCATGGTGGCAAAAAGTGACCATTTTTATAATTCTAAAAAGAAGAGGTTTTTAATTTCTTTGTTCATCTAAATAATTTGTCATCTAAATGCAAATTTAGAACATTTCTAAAAAAGATCTTTAAAGGGACAAATTTATATATGATTTGAATGATGAAAATATACAAAGGAAATTGCTGTCTGAATACATGTTCTTTGAAAGTGCCTTTTAAATATTGATGGCTATCACATTTTTATTATTTTTATGACAGAACCAGTACTTTCATTTTATTTACACAATGGTGGAACTGGTACCTCTGGTTTCTTAAAACTCAAGAACAAAATTACAACAATAATGTAAATTCTTATTCATCAGTCTCCCTGTACATTATTCTTCTTCCTAATAGTAGGGTGAGTCAAAACTTTTTCAATATTTTGCTAATGTGAAGCACAATTCAACAGATCCAGATGCTTTTGCTGAGGTCATGAAAGTTACAAACCACACTGGAATGTGAGATGTGAAGTTTGCCTGATACTCTCGGAGTGCTACTCCCCAGGTTTGTCTTTATGACTTGTAGCATAACCTCAGAATCCACAATTTTAGGCTTACCTAACATTGCCTGATCATCGAAATTCTTGCAACCTAAGCAAAAATTTATTGAATCACCAAGCTACAGTACTGTGGTTAACTATGTCTTCACCTTTTGCCCGACAAATGTTTTTTGTTTCTCTGAATGTTTGAGATGAGGCTTGATGATTAGTATTATTTGCATTATTCGGATTATTGTCCTCATTTTCATTGTTATCTGTACAACATTTCGGCCAATGTGTCCTCCGGCCTTCTTCAGACATTTCTATTCGGACTCAGAAACCTTCTCGGAGAAGGTTTCCAAGTCTGACAAGAAATATCTGAAAAAAGCCAGAGGACAATAGTCTGAATAATGCAGATAATACTAAATGTTTTTTGGTTGCTACTGTGGCATGACAACCCAGTTTGAACTTGTAAAGCATAAGTTCCTTAGACTACATTGCATATTCATCTGTGCAGCTTTCACATCACACATGGAGTGAATCAATGAACGTATTAGTGCACCAAATACCATGATACTACAGCAGTTATGTGATATATGTGCTGCAGACTAGCATGTACCAAAATATTGCAAAACTTTTGACTCATTCAACTACTTTATTCAGTAGATTCTAATGATTTGGTGACTGTTTTGTAGGGGAGCCAACGGCCATATTGAAAAACCCAAGAAATCTAAACTTTCAGTTTTTAGTAAAAAGTCCAAATCAGATGATGGCATGGAACTGAAGGATTTCAAGAAGGGTGATGTAAAAGGAAAAAATCTCATTGAAGCTGAGAAGAGTGAAATTGGTAAGGTATGTATCAACTATTTAATGATCAGTGTTGATTTTCTCCCTTGATCTCGAGTTGTGTGCCCTTGTTGAGTATAAATGGCCACCATCTTGGATGAATTAGTTCTTACTCAAATCTTGTTTGAGAATCATAAAAATGTTTAACATTAACTAACATCACATAAAGATGCTTCAGTATTCTTTCCATTTTCAGCTTTACAAACACTGATTCATCATTATTTTCTTTGATCATTTTTAATTGATTAGCTTCATTTTTTTTTAATGGGTGTTTCTTGGCATGACACTAAACTTTATCTGGTAGTGATACTCCAGTTCTGAACCTCTGGAGTGTGTGAAATATCCCTTCTTTATTCCCAGGTTCACTTTGATCTAGAGTAGTTGTACCTGTTATGATCCCATCATCTGCTGATAATTTTTAATCAACTGGCTGTTTTTTTTTTTGGGGGGGGGTGCTCTTCAACGTTTCCTTTTCAACTAGACAAAAATATTGAATGTCTGTTTATATATATATATATATAATTTATGTACCTCTCTGAACAAGCATGATGTAATACATGGTCAATTTCTGAAGTGGAGTTTAACAAGTTTGAATTCAGAGTTTTTCTTTTCCTTCTAGACTGGTTGCCATACCAAGGTTAAAGAGCCCAGTCCACCCTACTATTTACCCATAGCTGGAGGGAGAATAGTTGGATTTATACCTCTCCCAAGGTTATTAGTGCTATATGAAATACAAACAAGTTATAATAAAAACTAATACAAATAAAGTTTATATATTATATATGGTGTTTTGTCATAGATAAAATTTCTAAATCAGCTAAATTTTACAATAAAAGAGAGGTAATCCTTTTTTTTTCTTCTTGATTTACATTTAATTAATAGAGAAACCTCATGATAATACAGGTTCCAATAATCAAATAATGGGCTTCTAAAATTTTGTAAATAGGCATGATATCTTGTCATTTACATATGGTTTAAATTCTATATAAATAAAAAGGAAAAAAGTTTTCTAAGGGGTTTGTGACCCTAGGGTTCCTCTTGGATTAAAATTAAATATACTTATCCACGTACCCTGGGTAATATAATTTTACAATATATGGTTATGGGCCCCATCTCCAGAAACCCTTTTCATAGAAACCATGGATTTTTAATATAGGGTGTTTAACCAGCATTACAGTGTCTTAATATTATTGAAATATTTTGTGAATAAGCATCATTTCTGGTTATTTATCTATGGTTTAAATTCCAATTGAAGGGAAAAATTTTCTGTAGCGATTATGTGTTCCCCATGGACCTTCTTTGATTCAAATAAAATATACCTATCCAAATACCCTGGATAATGTAGTTTCAGAATAAATAAGGTTATGGTGGGGTCTATCTCTAAAACCCTAAGAGGGGGTTGTGGACAAATAAATATGCAGAAACTACAACTTTATATATGTATATGTGTGTAAGCAAAACAAAGAGAAGCATCATGTATGTATTTTTTCCAACAAAAAGAATTGCAGCACTAATTTAAATGAACAATGCCTTTTTTTTAAAACAAAAGTTCCTATTAACAATGTTTGAATATTCCTTTTCTATTTTCAATCAATAGGTAAAGATGAATGTCTACTTAACATATGCCAGGTCAATTGGTATGTTCTCTTCTCTGTCAATCCTGGGATTATATTTACTTTTCCAAGTATTTGCTGTATTTGGAAATATTTGGTTGAGTTGGTGGTCAGAAGACAGGCTTGCTGATAAAAGCCCAAAGCCAAATGGAACTGAACCAGAAAGTAAATTGAATATCTACCTTGGAGTATATGGAGGTATTGGAATCGGTCAAGGTAAATTTAATATCAATTTCATTGGAGACTGTTCATGGGTGGTTTTTGTTGTGGTTATTGTTGCAATTGTTTTGAGGTCACCACCTATTTACATAAGAAAATTATAAAGGAACATATATAGAAGTGTATAAAGAACACACTCACACATACATATATATATATATATATATATATTTATTCCTTTCACAAGGGCATTAGCCCAAAGTGAAACACCAACAGCCTCATCCAGGATTTGAACTCTGGTCACTGATTCCATTTCTTACATTAATAACCATTAGGCTATGCATGCCTCTTGTGTAACATTAATTGCAGAGAGCTGAGCTATTTATGGTCTTGTACATGCATGGCACCTCTCATTAAACTAAGTATTACATACAGCAGCCTAGGGAATATAGTTTAACATTCTCTCCTCTTACATGCAGTAAGGCTGAAAATATTGTTTATAGATTAGACATCTGTCTACAGTATTCAGCAGTTCTATCATTAGGATGGCCATATGCATCTTCTGACTGGTTGCTTTATCAATGCAGTGTTTTTAAAGATCCTCAGAATGGGGATTGGTACAACTTAGTTGGAGCTTCTTGTGATAGGTGGGAAGGTTAGTTGGAATGAGTTGTTGAATACGATGGCAACTCCAAGAATGAGACAACCAACTCTACATTAACGATAACAAATGATCTTTTTTTTATTGCAATATGATTATGCAATCATATACAATAGTAAAAGTTCTGCTCACTAAGCGAGAGAGAAGATATGGTGAGGAATTTGGATGGCACTTTTGTTTTATGTAAATTGGCATAGTTTTCCGGGTGATCTAGGGCTGTTTGAAGAACTTTGGAACATTGTTTCTTCATTCATCAGAAAGCAGCAGTCTTTTACTAGCGATAATTTGGGAGTGTAATCCACAAGATGCAGATAAGCTTTTCTCTTGCTCTCTCTCTCTGGTTAATCCAATTTTGAAACCCATTTATTTTATAGAAGAAAACTATAGACCTAAACACCTAATTGGTCAGCCAATTATGGATTGTTTCGTATTGCATTCTTATTGGCTAGCCAATTGGAATTTAGTTACAATTCACAGAGATTGAGGGGAGGAGAAAAGAAAACAACTCTTGGCCCATTTCTGATTGAACACCGCATTTTTTGTATCACTTAGATGGGGGTGGGCAAAAAAAAACAATGATTGGTCCTAGTATTTGACCTTTCAGTTCCACCTGTCTGTCAATTGGGTTTGATGGAATGTGATTCAGAGAGGCCATTCAAATAAACAATTTGTTTTTTTCACAGACTGCGCTTGCAATTTTTGACACCTTTTGATAAATTCATCAACTGAGTAGTTCTAGTGACTTTTGTTTGAATTTTTAGATTTAATCAGAAGATCTTGGTTTTAATGTTTTCCATTTATAACACATTTCTTTTGATCTACAAAAAAAAAACAATTTTTATTTTCTCATTAATAAATTTTTAGGTGTTTATGGGAATCTTCATTGCGTCATTATTATTTCCATTAACAGATGACATAAAAATAGCAGTTGTATCCATTAATTTGTTTTATTTTCTATTCTTTTCTTTGCAGCTATTAGTGTGTTGGCTTATTCCATTGTAGCATCTTTTTCTCTACTGAAAGGAGCTAAACTCCTTCAAGAAGACATGCTAAACAATGTTTTCCATTGTCCAATGAATTTCTTTGACACAACCCCACTTGGACGGATCCTCAATCGTTTCTCAAAAGACATTGACACAATTGACACAACTCTACCTATGGCCATTCGGCAGATTATTGCTACCATGTTCCTTGTCTTGAGCACGTTATTTACCATCAGCTACACTACACCCATATTTTTATCAATTATCCTTCCAGTAATAGTGTTATACTATGTGGTCCAAGTAAGTTTTTAGGTTATTTTATTACTAGTAAAACACCCATAAACAGGCACAGATACAACTGCTACCTATATATGTACATTAGGGTAGGTCGATTTTGGAACTGTAATCTTTCCCATATGGCAAAATAGTTAAATGTAAATTGTAAAATATTAACAAAGAATTACCACACAAAATATTTTTCTTCAAAACTTTGGCTTTGTTTGAGGAAATAGATTTCAATCTTTTAAAATGTTATCACTGTTACAACTCAATTATTAGGTGGTGATAGGGAGCATATTTTCAATTTAATTCTAATTATATTTTATTTTTTTCAGTTAAAATGATAATCTACTCTGTTTTAAATATTGAAATTGCTAAATTTTCTAACCAATTTCTAGGCTAAATGTTGCAAATACGAGGATTCTTTGGTACATTTTGGTAGATGATCTTTGATGCTATTTCCTCAAACAATGGTGCAAGTAAGAGATCTATTTTTTGATATCAGTATTCATTATGCCAACATACAAATTTTGCTGTTTGAGAGAATTTGAAATTTTTTTTTTTTGAAAAAGAAGTGGAAAATCAACCTACCCTAATGTACATGTGTAAACACACATACATACATATACATATATATGCATGCAGCACTGCACTCACGTCCAAACTTATACATATGCAGAGAGATTTTTTATGTATAGGTTGTATATGCATATTGGTTTATGTAGTCTTGTATGTGATTATTAGTGTGTATGTGTTGCTATGCGTGCATGTGAGCTACATCATGAGAGATTTGAGATTGTCTTGTGAGTGTATACGCACATTATATGTATATATATTTTTCTAAGGGCTGGCTTAACTCTGCCAATAGAGTGTCTAGCTGAGAACCTCAAGGACCCTGGTTTGATTCCGGCCCTCACCAACTCAGCGTATGAGTAGCACATGGATATGTGCGGTAAAGTGAGGAGCTGATGGTAGGAGTGGTGCTGCGCCTCAGACGCCCAAACAATCTCCTTGGTCTAGCGCTAGTAAAAAGGGGATAGACTCCCTCACTGTCTGGCTGATACCAACTTTAGGCCACCCTGACGATTTTACTTTACTTTATATATATATATTATATATACATCTATCTATTATTATACTAAAACTGAGATTTTCACCATTTAATGTCTAAAGGCTTTTTTCCTGGTTAGTTTAATGACAAAAATTTATACTAAATTATTCTTTAGTTTTAGGATTATGTAATGTCTGAAAAAAATTCCATTTTAAATGGTTCTAATTAGTCGTATTTTGCAATTAAGTCAAAAACTGACCCGTCCCTGTCTTTACATTCTGCATATCATTCTTTTCCTCTCTATATGCAAGTGAAGGGGAGAAAGGAGAGTGATTAACAGAGACACTTTTAACAACTTACCAGCATGTAATAAAATTCCAAGATCCATTTCAATTTAAATTAGGTCAAACTAGATATACCCAATTTGTTGAAAAATCCGTGTTTTTTTAAATACAATTCTGACCCCCACATTTGAAAAAAAATTACCAAAAATCAGGGAATTATCCGATTTTAATGAAATTTTCAGAGTTGATTTAGCAATGAACTAATTTTATAATGCATTAATTATTTTATTTCAAAACTTTCTGATTTTTTTCAGGTCACTTAACTTTGACCCCCCTTTTTTTGGGGTGCAAAATATCAATGTAGTATATATGTGATTGATACTATTTTCTGCATAAATAAAAAGACTAAAGACAGAAAGTGTGAATAGAAGAAAAAAGTTTTTTTAAAGAATCTGCTCAGGTAGTAAATAAGTACTGAAAATCGAAAAATAAAATGAAAATAAAAACTAAAAATTAATTTTTGGAGTATCATTTGTATTATTCAGAGTATTGTCTTCATCTTCATTGTTATCTGTACAAAATTTTGGCCGATGTGCCCTCCGGCCTCCTTCAGGTATTTCTTGTCAGACTCAAGAACCGTCTCAGACTCAGGAACCTTCTTGTAATCGGGAGCCATCCCGGAACTTTGAACCTAACCCTTTATTCAGTTCATAGGGGTATCCTGTTCTCATTCCACTAACCATAGCTGGGGTACAGGTGTTAAGCTGTGTTAATTATCATTCTATGTTACTGCTGCCCCTGACCAGGATTGAGGATCTAGAGATAACTGTCACTTAGCCTAGTGGAGTTAGGTTAAGACAGTTCTATGTGTCCAATTGGACAATTCAGTGTGAATTTTTTTCAATCGCAAAAGTTACAATTTATTTTGTAAAAACGGATTTTAAGTAGCATCTTGGCAAGCATCTTGATCGAAATTGACCGAAAAAATTGTTTTAAATGTATCAAAAATAAATTACATGTGCAATATTATTTTGCTTTTTTTTTTACTGATGCTCATTATGTTACTACTACTTTCGACTTAGACAAAAATTTGACCTTGAATAATTGGTTTAATAAATTTTAATTCGTTTTTGAAATGAAAAGCAGACAATATTTTGGCAGATTCAACTCTTTTCCCTAATCCCAATCATGTAGTGAGAGCTTAATGGGTGACCCAATGGGTCACGTTTTGTCTAGTGTATATATATATATATATATATATATAATGTGTGTGTATGAAGATTTGTGTAATTTAATTAGTAGGATATTCTTCATGAGTTTTAACATTTAATATTAAATCACATACATGTGTATGATTATTGAGAAAATCTCATGAAACTGACAGTAAGAGAAAAAGTGTTTGCATATGAAATCCTCTTTTAACCCTTTCACTATTATGAGAGCCAAATATGGCTCTAATTGTTTCCTGTGACATAGTTGGTAGCCATATGTGGCTCTCAAATGCATTTAGCATAAAAGATAGAATCTTGTGAAAATGTATGAGTAGAATCTAATGAGACTAAGTTTGCCTCGAACAGTGGAAAGGTTAATTTATTTCAATGAATTTTTTCTAATCAGGATTTTAAGGTTTTACTACATATCAGTGACTCTGTCTTTGATATTGATCAATGTATATAGGGAAAAACAATAAGCACATTGTTTTTGTTTTTATAATTTACTCTTAACTATTTTTACAAATAATTAATTTATGTAAATTATATTATTCAAAGTACTTTTGTATCGGTTTTTATCTTGGAACTGTTTTATATATATATAATTTTTTTTTTTTTTTTTTTTTTTTTTTAGAATTACTATTTGCCAACTTCCAGGCAATTGAAACGGATTGAATCTGTAACACGTTCACCTATTTACAGTATGTTTAGTGAAACTCTGGCTGGCGCTGCCAGTATCCGAGCTTATAATGTAGAAAAGGAATTCAAGGAGAAACTGGAAAAAATGGTGGATAATAATTTTGCTTCCTTAAGTATGTCACTAGCAGCAAATCGGTAAGTATATAAGTTTTTTTCTTTTGGCATACATTAGTTGGAGACCATGGATTTAGGTACATACCTGGGTATCCTTTTAAAGAAGACTTGGGGTTTTGTAATAACCCATACAATTACAATTACTCTCAATGCCACTGGTATTGTTCAAGGGATGGTCAGAGGTTGATACAGTACAGCACAAGTATCATTAGAATTGCTAGAATAAAGCTGAAGACAACATCAGAGTCTTTTTTGGAGGCATGTGGTATAATGGAGATCACCATAAGGAAGTGGACTCTGCAACCTGGGTTCAAATCCTGGACAGGGCTATTTGAGTTTCACTTTGCACTAATGCTCTTCTTTTTTTTCCACAAGGTTGATTGGAAGAGGGGTGTTAAGAGCTCAGTCTGCCGTACTATTTTACCCATAGCTAAAAGTAGAAGAGATGGATTCATGCCTTTCCCAAAGGCATTGTGGTGAAGTGAATGCAAATTGCATTGGCTGGAATCTGAACTTAGCATTATCAATAACTGTTACACCACCTGCACCCCAAGGTATGTGTGTGTATTATATATTATATATATATATATATATATATATATATATGTGTGTGTGTGTGTGTGTAAATAAAGAAGGTATTTCTGTTTTGGTTTGTATGTGTCGACTTATGACTCAGAAAAGAGATGTCCTTGAGCATTAAAATCGCGCATACACTTTAATATGTTCATCATAAGAAAAAGAACAAAATTTACTTTTTGATTTTTACTGATTAAATCCTATAATTAAAAATCAATTGATTTATGTAACTTTTCACAATTCTTCATAAGTAAGCAAGTTATAAAAGATGAAAGTAGAGGTGGGTTTTTGACAGAAGTTTGTGATTATTTCTTTCTTGCAAAGAAAAAAATTAAGAATGACATTTTTACATTTTAAAATTTTTTTTTAAATGCTGATGTTTCTGAAAAAATAGTGTCTGTTTTTGTTTATGTCTAGTTTTTATTTATTCTTCCTTGAATAATAACTGTGATTTTTCTTTTTCTTTTTTAAAGGTGGTTAGGTGTGAGACTTGAGGGACTTGGGAACATCATTGTCTTTGCAGCTGCTCTTTTTGCTGTGGCAAACCGTGATTCAATGACCCCTGGAAGTGTTGGCTTGTCTCTGAGCTATGCACTAAATGTAAGTATGGACACTGTTCTGTATTCATAACCCCTCCAGGATCTTAGAAGTCACAAAAAATGTCCATTCATTTTTGGTTCAATTTCAATAAAAATTTACTGCCCACTCACCAACAGGCCCTGTTAGCCATGGGAGGGGACCTGTAATGCTTAAGGAAAGGATCATGATGGTTGAGTAGTTTGTGACCTGGGTGCTAAGTGGTCTCATGAATACAACACTCTGCTTCAGCCCTTACTTAGACTAGGTGGTCGGTCAGATAAATCAGTCTTTCATGTCACCCAACCCTTTTTATAATATGGGGTTAGAAGTCAGTAGCTGAGGGTCAAACACCGTTTATGAATTCTACAAATTTAATAATACCCAAGAAGTTAATAAAGATTATTTACAAGAGGAAGATGGTTTTCTCCCTTCCTATATACATTGTTCTGTTGGTGGTGCTTAGAAAAGTTGGTTTGAACAATAGCATAAGTGAGAAACTGTCAGTATCCAAGTGCAAAGTGCAATTGACTCCACACTACCCCAACTTAGATCTAAATGCTCTATCCATGATATTGAGCACTGTTTACTTATAAATATAGCACCCATATTATATATATAGAGAGAGAGATAGAGGATGTCGGTTTAGAGGGACACCGGTGTGAGAGCACCGGCAACTCGGGCCGTCCTAAAAATAGTGAATACTTTGTGCGTAGTGGTCTCTTTCTGGCCAACAATATATGGTGCTGCAGACAGGATTGGAAGGATACCTACAAGAATTTTGGATTTTTATGCACCACTGATTTGAAGTTAGTAGAAATGACTTCAGGACAAAGTAATAATGAACAATACCTCTAACTCGAACAGCAGTTAATTGAACTTCAGCGTGAAAATAATGAGCTTCATACTGGTAGAGAAATGCCAAACCAGTCCCCACATGAAAAAACCTGATAGGCTCATTATTGAATACAGTTAGACTGTTGGTGACTGGGCACTATTCAATGACTCTTGGAGTCGATACAAACAGATGTGCAGCCTAACAGACCCAGCTGAGATTCGTAACGAATTGAGGACGGCTTGTTCGAGCAAAGTAAATAGACTACTTTACGATCTAGTAGGGTCTGAAGCACTCAACACAGCCATGGAAGAAGAACTCTTATGACACATATGGCTTATAGCAATGAAAGGCGTACACAAGGAAGTACATAGATAATATATTCCACAACACAAGACAGCACGAAGGGGAGAGTCTGGCACAATTTTTAGTGAGACTATGTTCCCATGAGAGATTCTGCGAGTTCAACATCCAATGCCCAAATGTAAGTTGCCAACATTTTATAAACTACTCAGAAGACATGGTAGCTGATCAACTCGTCGCTGGGCTCGTGAACAATGAATACCAAAATAGAATATTAGCCGAGGCTAATACCCTTACAACAGTGGAGCAGATATTGATGCTATCCAGCAGATTGACTAGATCATGAAGGCATTAATTATTGTAGCATACACGCACGATCTCAAACTACAAGCCATAACCTGAGACAGAATTGTGGCAGCCACGTCTACCAATGAGGAATGTTGAATGTTGGCATCATACATACAAAACAGATTCCCAAAATCATGCCACGAACTATCATCAAAAATCTGGCAATTCTGTCTAATGGCAGACCAAATGTATTGCCTCGAGGGGGTACCCATAAAAGGGGACAGAATCCTGGTACCAAAGCAGCTCAGAGCAGAAGTACTAGAAGCACTGCACTCCTCACACCAAGGCATGAATGGGATGATGGTCAATGCGAGACAGCAGTTATTTTGGCCCTGTTTAGATGCCAGCATCAGACAGATGAGAGCACAGTGCAAGAGATGCAACTACATCGCCCCATCCCAGCCCAGAGAACCACTGATGCCACCTTGAAACCCGGAATTCCCATTCCAAAAAACAGCCACAGACCTATTTGATATGCATGGGAATAGTTATATGGTGTACATGGACCTGTACACCAACTGGGTTGAAGTAGCCCTGCTACCATCAGGGAAGGCAGTAGCAATATGCAATGCATTGAGGGGTTGATTTTGCACATACATCAGGCGAAGGACTTCCATTCAACTCATGAGAGTACAACTTTTTCCTGGAAGATTTTATAAACATGGAGAAACGAACATCATCTGCATATTACCCCCAGAGCAATGGCTGGGCTGAACTAGCCGTAAAAACAGCCAAAAGAATACTGACGGACTGCATCGATGGTTATGGTCACCTACAAAATGATCGGATGGCACAAGCCATGATGCCACATAGGAATACACCCCCATCAGGACCTTGGCTTGTCTCCAGTGGAAATGCTTTATGGGAGAACAATAAATGACCACCTCCCTATACTTCGCGAGAAGCATCAGATACATAAACGCTGGAGGGAAACGAAAGAGTTGATAGAAAGGGCGATGGCAAAAAGGCACATTTTGAATCAAAAGCAACACAACACACAGTCATCCACTCCAAGAACTCCAGGTTGGCAAGTTGATACAAGTCCAGAATCAGGAGGGAGCATATCCATGGTGGTGGACGAAAATGGGGAGAGTTGTCGAAATGATGGGCAACAGGCAGTACTGGATATGGTTGAATGGTTGCGGTAGAATCACATAACATAACTGTCAGTTCCTAGGAAAAATATTACCAGTTGTAGACACACTGGCCTATGCACCCAAACAAATAAACCCACAACCAACCCCACAAATACCAAGGCCCATCAAAAAGGAATCTCCAAGCGACCTGCCTGAAATGATGGATGTAGATTCGACGGATGATGACAGACCATACTGATATGGAGGTGGAAAAAAACCAACACCCACCAGCGAGCTCAATTCTACAGTATAGCACGAGAGCAGCACGACCACCAAGACCACTGTTCCCAACAATGTGAGGACCAACGCATGACTTGGAGTCATCCTGACAAGGGACCACAAAACATCGGCATTGTGGTCATAGAAGGTGTGGAAAATGTGGAGATAGAGGACATTGGTTTAAAGGAACATAGGTGGGAGAGCACCAGCAACTCGGGCGGTCCTAAAAATAGTGAATCCTTCATGCATAGTGGTCTCTTTCTGGCCAACAATGTAATATATATATATATTTATAATGATTTTACAAAAACTTTGAAGGTTAAAAATTAAGACAAGAATTACTGGCAAAATAAGATTATTGTTTTTATAATCTTTTGCTTCAAATTTCAAAAGTACAGCTGAAAATTGATATGTTTGATTTGTGTTTTTAGGTGACATTTTTTCTGTCTTGGTTTGTTCGAAACAGAAGTGAAGTAGAAACAAATATCGTTGCTGTGGAACGTGTCAGTGAATATTGCAAACTGGAAACTGAAGTAAGGTTTTTTTTTGTTTTTGGGGGGAATTTCCAGAATTATTTTTGTTTTTTAATTTTTTAATTTTATTTTTTCTTATATATTAATATCATATGCATGAATTAGTGGCCATAAAAACTCATGTAGGTTTTATTAAACAAATAAATCACCTCTTCATCTACCTCAACTATGGGTTAAATAGTTCCACTTCTATTCTTCTACAAGGATGGATTTAGCATTAACTGATGAAGGTTGATATGCTATTAAACAAAGAAACCAAAACGAATAAATCAAATCTCATATTTACTATAATGATTTACCTATAGAGAAATACAAGAAAGTAGATGCCAATATTTTCATAGGACATTCACTTTCATTCATTCTAACAATTCCATATGTTGTGACACAATATATATATATATAGCGATACAAAAAAATATTAAAAGCATATATACATAAGAAATAGAGGCCAATATTTTCATGAATCATTTACTAAAAAGCGTTAAAAGTTTTGCAGTATTTTGCGTAACATGAGGCACAATTTGACAGTTCCAAATGATTTTTGCCAAGGTCAGAAAGGTGACAAAAAATACACTGAACTATTAGATGCCAAGTTTTTCTGATACTCTCCAAGTTCAAATCCTGGACAAGGCTGTTTGCATTTTACATAAGGCCCTTGGGAAAGGTATTCATCCAATTATTCTCCCTCCAGCTATGGGTAAATAGAACAGACTTGGCTCTTTAACCTTGGTATGGCAACTGGTTTAGGAGAAGGAAAACTCTGAATTCAAACCTGTTAAACACCACTTAAAAAATTACCTTGTGTTGCATCCTACTTGTGTAGAGGTGTTGGGTAAATACTTACTCTCTGAGTGCTACTCACAAGATTTGCCTCTATGGCTTATGGCTACCACTGCCTTAGAATACACTGTTTTAGACCTACCTGACTTTGATCATTCAAAGTGCCTTTTTCAAGATGGGGTGTTCAATTCTCTGTATTTAAAATCATTTACAAGCATCGTAGACTACCTTATTAGTGATCAATTTTCTGACATCTACTCTAAGAGCCCTAAGGTTGTTTTTGGCAATACTCTTAAAACTTTTCTTAGATTTGTGTCTTAGACATTTACTTCCATAAGACAATATATATTATTTATCATGTTGGATTATTCTCTTGGTTTAAGCCATACACAAATTCATGTCTGAAATAAATAACCATTGACATTGCTTTCTGTGGAAAAATCAAGTTTTTAATTACTATAAAAAATGTAAAAAACTAATTGTTAGGGAAACCTAACAAAAATATAGAGTTATTCCCCTTTGCTTTGTCAAAGCCAGAAGTGGGGTTTTCTGACATTTTACTTGTGGATTTGGTGTTTGTTTATGTTTTGGATGCAGCGTTTTGTACTGGTTAAGTCACTTGAGAGTTGAAGCATTTTCTACCCTGTGTTGAATAAAACCTTGTTAATTTTATAACAACCAGGTCTTGCATTATCATTTCAATCATCCATATTTTATTTGTATGTTAAAAACAACACTAATGTAAGTCATTTAATGGGGACATTTCCTGCAAGTAAAGAACATGCCAATGTTAGATTTACTATTCAGGACTTTACCCTTCATGATTTAATGGTGAACTGGATTGTATAAGCTTAATTAACTTGGGACTTGATAAAATCATTTTTGAGTTAACTGGAACTAAAAACCCTTTTCACCAGTTTATTCTCTGTATTGCCATTTAATATATCACACTTTCCAACGTATAATATATATTTTTTTTTTTTTCATCAGGCAAATTGGTACTGTGACAATCCTCCTGATGATTCATGGCCTTCAAAAGGAGAAATTACTTTTGACAATTATCAGCTACGATATCGTCCAGAATTGGATCTTGTGCTTAAGGGAATCTCATGCAATGTCACCAGTGGGCAGAAGGTGAGAAGCAAAATTTTATTTTCCCTGGATTTTACAATTTTTTTATTTTTTTGACCAGTGTCACTACCATTTTCAACACTAGTACCATGCCATGTGTTAGTCAAATTTCATACTACATTCAGTTTTCTGGTCTATATTTTTTGTGTTAGGAATTTTGCAGGGAAGTTTCATTATTTTGACAACAAATCTATTTTACCATGTTTTTCATTTGAATTGTTGCTATGGAAACTTGGAGAGATAAATGATCTCACTCATAGTATTCTGTCTTCTAACTTGTTTAAAGGAATTGGGTAGTAGCTTAATCAAATATTGAAAGAATATGAAATAATAAAATAAAGATAATACAAAGAAAACTCATCAACTCAAAATTAATAATTCCATCCACCCTGCCCTGCTGAAAGTTTTCAACATTTCAATTACGTTTGTGGCTTGATTTTCTTCTTTTTTTTTTTTAATCTTATTTTCTCTTAACAGATTGGCATTGTTGGTCGAACAGGAGCTGGAAAATCATCTCTTACTGTTTCTTTGTTCCGACTCATTGAACGAGCTGGAGGAAATATCATCATTGATGGTCAAAAGATCTCAGAATTAGGGCTGCATGATCTTCGGTCAAAATTAACAATTCTACCTCAGGTATTCAATGTCATTTATTGTTATACATTATTTTCTTTTTTTCTGAAGGGCAGGCAGAATAACAAAAAGAGTGTGTATGTGTGTGTATATATATATATATATATGGTCGGGGAGGCCTAGAGTCAGTATCAGCCAGACAGTGAGGGAGTCTACGTCTTTTTCACTAGTGCTAGATCAAGGAGATTATTTTTTAGCGTCTGAGGGTGTGTGCCCCACCTACCATCAGCTTCTCACTTTACCGCACATATCCCTGTGCTACTCATACACTGAGTTGGTGAGGGCCGGTATCGAACCAGGAACCTTGAGGTACCTAGCCAAACACTCTACCGACTGAGCTAAACCGGCCCTTATATTTATAAATATATATATATATATATATATATATATATAATGAGAGAGAGAGAGAGATAGTGGGGAGTAGAGATAGATAGAGTATATATGTAGAGAGAAATAAAGATAGCGCATACATATATATATATACTAGACAAAAACTGACCCGTTGGGTCACCCGTTAAGCTCTCGCTAGATGATTGGGATTAGGAAAAAGAGTAGGATCTGTCAAAACATCATCTGCTTTTCATTTTAAAAATGAATTAAAATTCATTAAAATGATTTAAGGTCAAGTTTTAAGCCGAAAAAGTAACATAATGAGCATAAGCAAAAAAGCAAAATAATATTACACATTTAATTTATTTTTGATACATTTAAAACGATGTTTTCGGTCAATTTCGATCATCTTGATCTGCGAAGACGCTACTTTAAATTCGTTTTTACAAAATAAATTCTAACCTTTGCGCTTGAAAAAAATTCACACTGGATTGTCCAATTAGACACATAACCTAGTAGATAAAGGAGTTAGGTTAAGACAGTTCTAAATGACAGTTATCTCTAGACTGCAGGTTCAATCCTGGTCAGGGGCAACAGTAACATAGAATAATAATTAACATAGCTTAACACCTGTACCTCAGTTATTGTTAGTGGAATGAGAACATGATACCCCTGTGGGCTGAATAAAGAGTTAGGTTCAAAGTTCTGTGATGGCTCCCTATTACAAGAAGGTTCCTGTGTCCGACAAGAAATACCTGAAGAAGGCCGGAGGGCACATCGGCCAAAACGCTGTACAGATAACAATGAAGATGAGGACAATAGACTGAATAATACAAATAATGGTAATCTTTGCAGAGTTCCGTCCTGGCCTCCTGCCTCAAAAACTGCTAGCCGCAGACTGTTGAAAAAACAACACCAGCTATGTTTGAAGTCCGTAGCCAAAGCAGTATCACTTGAAAAAAAGAAAAAAAACAACTTAGGGTGTTTTTCCTGAAAACTCAACCATAACCCCCTCTAGTTAAAATTAAGCTTTATTACAAAATTTGTGGTTCTGTTTTTCCTGGGTCATCCAAATTATTTATTTATTTTCCATTAAACTAACCCTAACCTCAACCGAAACCCTAGCCTTAAATCCTAACTCTATTTTTTACACTGCTTCGGCTACGGATTTTAATCGTAGCTGGTGTTTGTTTTTTTGTTTGTTTTTTTTTTCAGCAGTCACTGGCTACGATTTTTTGAGGCAGGATTCCAGGACAGAACTCCGCAAATATTACCCAAATAATACTCCAAAAATTATTTTTTCATTTTCATTTTATTTTTCGATTTTCGGTACTTATTTACTACTCGAACAGATTCTTTAAAAAAAAAAAAAAAACAGTACTCTTCGCGGAGAACCGTCCCGCCTCCTGTCTCAGAAAACGCTAGCCAATGGCTGCTGAAAAAAAAAACACCAGCTACAATTGAAGTCCGTAGATGAAGCGGTGTTACTTGCAAAAAAAAAAAAAAAAAAAAAACAACCAACTTAGAGCGTTTTTCCCGAAAACCCAACCCCAACCCCAACCTTAAACTCTAACCCCACCCTAATTAAAATTAACAGTTTTATTACAAAATGTCTGGGTTCTGTTTTTTCTGAGTTATAAAAAACAGAGCCTAAATTATTTATTTTCCCATTAAACTAATCCTAAACCCCAACCCCAACCTCAAACCCAAACCCGAGTTTTTTTTTTATATTCAAGTAACCCCGCTTCGGCTACGGACTTCAATCGTAGCTGGTGTTTTTTTTTTAAATTTTTTATTTTACAGCAGCCACCAGCAAGCATTTTTTGAGGCAGGGGGCCGGGACGGTTCTCCGCAAAGAGTACCAAAAAATTTGTTTTTCTTCTATTCACACGTTCTGTCTAGTCTTTTTATTTATGTAGAAAATAGTATCAATCCCATATATACACACCGTTATTTTGTACCCAAAAAACAGGGGAAGACAAGGTTAAGTGACTTGCAAAAAAATCAGAAAGTTTTAAAATAGAATAAAAATTAATTCTTTGCTAAATCAACACTGAAAATTTAATTAAAATCGAAAACTTCCCTGAGTTTTGGTACAAACGTAAGGGTTAGAATTGTATTAAAAAAAAAAAAACATGGATTTTTCAATGAATTGACCTAGACAATTGAAATAGACATCAGAATTTTTATTGGGGGGGGGCGGTGTTTTTCGTCTAACCTTTGAATGTAAGACAGGCGACTAGAGTTATAGGATGTTGGGAGGGGGCTGAGTGCCGCCTTTGTAGTAATATTACTTGTGATCAATTTCATCACCCCTTCCTTGGCGTATAGGGAGTAAAAATGGCAGGAACATAGGATGTAAAGACAGGGATGAGTCAAGATTTGACTTAATTGCAAATTCCGACTAATTAAACCAATTAAAGTTTGTTTTTTTTTCAAACAATAGGTTGAGCTAAAACTAAGGAATAATTAGAGACAAATTTCGTCTGATCAAGGTCACAAACAAAAAAGCCTTTAGGGATTGAACGCTCCAAATCTCAGCTTTAGTATAATAATAGATAATAGATAGAGAGAGAAAGAGATGTCATATATATGTGTGTGTGCATGTGTGATAGGGGTGCACATTCTCTATCTCACCAGGGTCTATTATAAGCTTTGCTTTGGCCTGCTGGATGTGATACTAATCATAATATATAGGAACTCCACTTTTATTTATTTACCTCCCCACAAAGTAAAATTTAAAACAAGGTAGGTTTAACATGAGATCACACACACATGAGCCAAGAAAAACAAATTGCCCAGTCCCAGTAACCTGTATCACAAAGCTATCTTTTTTTTTCTCTTCACTTGTGCAATGGGAGGTGCTACTCTAGTGTTTTGAATTGTCAGGACCGGACTTGACTCATATAGGACCAAGTCCCACCCAAAAATGAGCGCTTAGCTGAGGAGAAATACTTAGATCCCACCTCTAATGGCCTGGTACCTATGCTCTGGTTTTAGGCAGATGACTTGGAAGTGACATTATGATGCAGAGTGCACTAATACTCTGATTCTAATTGTCCACATACAACACACTCATTCTCACAAAACTCACAGACACCTGTATTAATTTCTCTTTTGTTTTTAGGAACCAATAATTTTTTCTGGACCCCTTCGGAATAACTTAGATCCACTGAAACAGTTCCAAGATGAAGAGCTGTGGTCAGCATTGGAACTATCTCATTTAAAGACCTTTGTTCAAGAACTGACAGCCCAGCTTGATTATGAATGTGGAGAAAGTGGTGGAAACCTCAGGTAAGGATTGATATTGTTCATTATTAGAACAAGGAAATCAGTGTTTGAGTTTTACCTTATTACAAAATGGCTTTTTTTATATTTAAATTTTAATAAGGATGAAAATGGCATCAAGTCTTTATGGGTTTTTTTTTTCAGTTTTTATTTTCTCTGGATGAAACCTCAATAAAGTTATTTTCTCATTTCCTAAGGAACCTTCCAAGCTGTAGCTACATCATTACTACTGTATGGCTGCACTACTTGTACTAACAAACAACACCTAAAGAAAAAACTAGATGGGAATTACACAAGAATGCTATGTGCTGTTTGGAACAAATCCTGTAAGCAGCACCCTTCAAAACAGCAGTTGTGTGACCACTTACTTCCCATCTCACAAACCCTCCAAGTAAGATGAACAAGATATGCTGGGCACTGCTGAAGAAGTAAGAATCAACTCCTGAGCAACATTCTTCTATAGACTTCTACACATAGACACACCAGTGTTGATTGACCAACAAAAACTTACATAGGGCTGGATAACAAGAGAAAGTCAAGGGAATCCCTGCTTGATGATGATATTTAGCTTTGTTTTATCCCCCATGTGTGATGTGTGTGCAGATATGTTGATACTATATCCTCTACTGTCAGATCTGCTGATATGGGTGTTGGAGGGGATCATTAAAAAATAATGATTATATTAAATTGTAATCCCCACTCATATAATTTTGTGTCTGGAAACCAAAGCAAGAATTAACAACAACTATTAACTTTCAGGGTAAGCATATATTGCTGCTACTACTGCTACATCAGCAGCAATTCCTCACCTAATATTTTCGACCATGTCAGCTGGGGCTGTAGAATATTCCAACTGCACCTCTGCAGAGGGGTTAACCACCACCTCCAATGGGGCCACCTACTGGCCATGAGAGGAGACCAATAATGCCTGAGGATGGGTACTTGTGGCTGAGCGGTCCATGATCGAGTTACTAAATGATCATGTGACCTACAACACTCCACATTAAGTCCCACCCATATTCTTCAAACTGCTTTTATGGTAAACAAACACCTGGCCCTTTTTATTTTAAAGGTGCGAGAAAGCAGTGGCTGAGGATCAGCCACCAGTTTATTGATACACATAAAATTATTTCTTTTAATTAATACACATCAAGGTAATGAAAATTATTTTGCCAATTTTATTAATACACTAGATGTTAAGGAAAAATATAACATAAAAATCATTTTTCCTATTTATAAAACCAAACAAAAATATTTACCAACAAACTTACTAATCATATATACAAAATCATATATATATGCAAAAATAAAAAAAAGATTTGGCATTATATAGCCCTCAAGAGTTGATATGCCATTAAACAAAATAACCAGCCAACCTGGTATTTCAATCTTTGATAAACATTAACACACCTTGTATATCAGGTAAATTTGCCATATTAGTTTTTTCCTGAGAACATATGCTGACCATGGGATGTATGATGCAGTTAAAATAAATAATACATTAAACTAAATAAATGAATATATTTTTAATTTTATATGCAATAGTATTTCTAGGGTAAGAATGTATTGCTTCTTAGGAATACACAACACTGCAACAACAACCACAATGTGAAACATGTCAAACACCTTTGACTGTTAAACACTTATTCATGGAATGCAGGTTTTTTGCTCACATCAGAAACCGTTATTTTAATGCAAACAATATGAAAGATCTATTTGAAAATGTCAACATGGAGGTCAGTCTGTCCTTTTTGAATGAAATAAAATTATACCATAGAATATAGACATGAACTTAATCAATACCATACAACATGATCCCCAGTGGTGCTAACACATTGTTAAAACCAATTACTAAAAAAGTATAAATATAAATACTCAACATATATTACTTACTAACCGTTAGGCCTGACATAACCCCAGACGGGTTGATATGCCGTTAAATTCAATAAACCAACAAACCAACAACACTGCAACAGAAAATCAATACTGTATATACTCAAGTATCATCTGATTTGTCATATCATGTGACCCCTTAAATAATCTCCAAAAGATGATTTCATTGTATAAACGTGTATATCATGTGAGTTCTATTTTCAATAGGCTAGGGCTAAGGCTCATATATGTTTTTGGAAATATATTTTTTCCATATTTTTTTAGTGATTTTAACAATACCACCACACTACAGAAATATAAACACAGCTAACAAGATACCCTTATATGAGCCATCTATTGGCAAAAGTATAAGCTACTTAAAAGCTAAGCTAAGCAGCGGCAGTCAACAAACTATGGTAATGAAAAGTAATGAAAAAAAAAATATAATGGGATACAGTTAGTAAAACAAAATTTGTAATTACATAATTTATATTTTACATGAAATGGGACTATTTGTTGACTTTGTAGATATACCAGTTGGCCTAGGCCAACTATTTATGCACACATTTATATTTCATGTATGGTGCAACCCTCTGATATTAGGCAAAAATTTAGGTTTCAGAAAGTTGCATGATATGCTAGTATATATGGTAGTTGTGTAGGCATGTGATGTAACGGCTAGCATAATAGGAAATGGAGTTGGTGAACCAAGTTCAAATCCTGGACAAGACTGGTCGCATTTCACATAGTACTAACACCCTTGGGAAAGGTATGAATTCAACTATTCTCCTTCCAAATAGTAGGGCACATTAGTCTAGAAGAAAAACTCTGAATTCAAACCTGTTAAACTCCACCTAAGAAATTGACCTTGTGTTACATCCTACTCATGAGAAGGACTTGGTAAATATATGGTAGTTCTTGTTAGTTCCTGCTTTGGTCTAAAACACAAAAATAATGAGTAGTGGATTACAATCTAATACAAAATTTATAAATGAAACATAATTTCTCTTATATCTGGTGCCTATTGGTTAGCATATATCATCAGACCAGTGTACTACATGATACATACAAGAAAGGCATGAGCTCAAAAACTGACATATAGTTATAAATCCAACTATTCTCCTTTCATGGGTAAATAGTAGGGTAGAGTGGGCTCTTTAACGTTGGTAAGGCAATCAGTCTTGGAGAAGGAAAACTCTGAATTCAAACCAGTTGTAGACCTAGAGAGGGATGGACTCTGCTAGATTATTCCTGCCCAAGACACTGCTATATAAATAGCACCCCCATGACCAAACTAGGTTACAGGAATGATAGCGATGGTGGGCAAGACTAAACTAGACTATGGCAAAGCACTCAAAGATTCAACTAATATTATTGAAACCATTTTCTCCTTCCTTATTTTCATTGTTTATTCTGATTTTCTTTTTAGTGTTGGTCAGCGCCAATTGATATGTTTGGCAAGGAGCATCCTCCACAAGACAAAAATCCTCATTTTGGATGAAGCCACAGCTGCTGTTGACATGGAAACAGACCAGCTGATCCAAGAGACAATCCGAAATCAATTTAAAGACACTACCATTCTAACCATTGCTCATCGCCTTAATACCATTATGGATTATGACAAGTAAGAGGATTGTTTAATAATTTACAAATACCATTATTTAATGAACTGGTCATAAAATTTAATCTCCAAAATTCCAGAATTGTTGGTCCAATTTCAACCAACCTTTCAAAAGGAATTGAATTATACAATACAATTCTGCTGTGAGTTTCCTACATTGCTTACCCACTGTCTTGGTAATTGTTATAAGAGGCAAGGTGCTTTCTCCTCCCCCTCCCTACCTATATGCACTTAGACCCTCACTGTCATGGCTAAGTATAAAAACATCCATACAACTAAGTTCAACCAAATTTTCTGGAATTGTTAGAGCTATGCCTGGAAAGATTTTAAACTATACTATATGGTCTAGCTAAGACATTTAAAAACAAATTTTTAGGCAAAACCTGCATCTCTCATTCAATGTCTTACTGTCCACCTTGTGTAAAAGAAATTCTGTCTCAGTGCTTACCCACTCTCTGGGTAATTGTTATGAGAGGTTTTCTCCCTTCCTCCCTATATGCACTTAGACCCTCTCTTTTGTGTTCATGTGTTGAGATGCTAAGGGGGAATATATTTTATCTCAACAGTTGCCCAGCCTAAAAATAAAGAAATAAAAAAACCTTAAAATTCTCCTTTTTGAATTCAACATTACTCCTTAAAATTTAGATTAATACTACCCATCCAAATCCAGAAAACTGTTCCATAATTGTTGCTACATTTATTGTATGAAATATATAATCAAATATGATTCCCAACAAATATTTCTTTTATATAATTTCTTGTATCTGTCATCTAACCATTATGAAAACATTGATTTAATATTTTTTTTTTTTTTTTCCTTTTCAGGATTTTGGTTCTTGATAAAGGACTCCTAAAAGAATTTGACACACCAGAAAGTTTGTTGAGCAACAAAGATTCTATATTTTATGGAATGGCAAAAAATGCAGGACTTGTTCAGTAATTAAGCAGATTTTAACTATTACAAATGAATATATTTTTCTGTAATTTTTTTTTCATTCTTAAAAAAAAATAAAATACAAAAAAAATTTATATTTAAAAGAATATAGCTTTGATTTTTTTTTTAAATTTATATATTTTTTTAAATTATACAATGATTTTTATTTGAACTGCTATCCTCATCTTGGTTGTTATGATTATAGCATTTCATATTCAGTAACCTCAAAATTTTTAATGATTTCTGGAATATAAGATCCCTCAATTAGTTGAACCCTTGTTCCTAGACAATTCATAATGTTTCTGGCCCCAATGTTCTATACTTTGGCTTCTGGAGGGTTTGAGATTCGCTTATGTAAATTCTTTCCCTAAGATAACCCCAAAGTAAAGATGAATTGTGAGCTTCCTCCATCCAAATTACCAAATGATGCATCACTAATTCTTTTATATCGCCCAAAGGAAAATACTTCAAGCTGATTGTCTTTTCCTATATTTTCTTTACTACTTTATTCAACCTGTGCCACTTCACTCAGCTCACTTATCAAAAGTCATATATGGCATAAAGTTCTTATATTAAAATTGGAAGGCTTGAAGTAACCTTTCAGCATGGATACATGTGTGTACATAAAATATTCCGACAAAGTTGTAGAATAATAATAATATTTTATTCCGTGAGCCAACCGAGAAATACATGCACAACAGGAATACATATACAAAACAGATGCATAAACATATTACAAAGGAAATAGGTGTAGGACTTGTGTCGTAAGGAATGTCACTTACTGGTAGTTGGTTTGGGGGAAACTCCCCCAATTAGGGGTTAGAGGCGTCAGGCGTCTAACCTACGTGAACTTATCGCCAGCCCGAGAGAAAAGAGATAGGAATTCAGAATTCCCGGCATGTGGCCAAATAATAATGCCACCTATCGGCGAACCTGCCACATTGGAAGATAACCCTATTTGGACTTATATCCACCCAAAATTACCATTTTACTGACCCAATAGCCACATCTGGACATGCTTAAGCATTAACCCACTTCAACTCACCAAGAAGACACTCCAGCTTCTTTAATTCTTCCTCATTTACCCTATCATTTTGTTTCTTCCAATTATCTTTATCATTTCTAAATTGTCTATGTAATCTAGTTGATTAATTTCAATCCAGTTTTTTTTTATGTACAATATTGGATGTTGGTTGGTTGGTTGGATTTTACAGCATATCAACCCTTGGGTTATTTTATGCTGAAGACGTGTTTGTTTTATTCAATTTCCCAACCCTTTTTTCAAGTTCAGTCCTTATCTCGAGATTTCTTTTAATCATTTATTGACATTTTTTTTAAACTTTAGAAGTTATTTTAATTCATTCATATTAGTGTCGTCTCGAATATAACATTTATTTCGACTGTTTATTCATTAGACAATTCTCGGCGATTTTTAAAAAAATTTGATAAATAATTATCTCTTATTAGTTACTACCAATTTTACCTGTGAAATTTAATATTTAACACAATGAAACTTGCATAAAAAATTAATATTATCTTGATAAAAAAATTTCCATTCGAAAGAAGAAACATTAAACAAACTCCTGATGATTTTTTTAAATTTTCAGCTTACGGAAATAATGAAAATTATGATTGAAAAACAATGTTTTCATTTTTGCACCGTTAAATCAACTGAAATTTAACGTAGCCAAAAAAAAACTTACGACAAGAGGATTTTAAAAATATACTATGAAAAATCAATTAATGGTCCAATTTTCACGAAAATATATTAGGGAAATTTTTTTATGAGGTCTACCCCCCATCCCCTATTTTATTTTATGAGATATTAAAAAAAATGAACCGAAATTGGGTATACCTATCTCTTATTTTCTCCCCACTCACTCTTTGGTGTTCCTGTATTTTTTAGTCCGGTCATGGACGGGGTACTTTAGCTAGTATGAAATATAATTTTCTTTCAGATTATTAATAAAAAAATTATACATTGATATTTGTTCTGTTTAAAAGGTGGAGTCTAAACTTTTAAACTGAGATTTCTCCATTGATTATTTCATCAGCCTACAAAACTAAGTTTGTTATTAAATAAATTTTTTTTTATTATAATCTAAAAATATGAATTTTAACTAAATCATGGGCATTATACTTTAAATGAATTTTATTTATTAATTAGGTATTAAAAAAATGGTTGCTCTAGAAGCTCCTATGGATGTTATATTTATTTATCTATGGATGTTATTTATTTTAAAGAATTTCAATTTGTTTGATTTGACTCATAAAAAAGTCAGTTTGAAATGATTCAGAAAATTTTAAAGAAATGTAAGTTCATTTATTTATTACTATTTTTAATAAAAACATTCATTGTAATTCAAAATAAATTAATTTTAACATCTGTTAAATTTGATTTTGATATAAAGACATAGCCTTACTCTGAGTGTTTTAATCCCCAAAAGGTGGGGGCACAAATTTTCTAATGAAATAACTGATGCATTATAAAATTCATTTATTAATAAGTCAAAGCTGAAAATTTGATCAAAATCAGATCACTTCTTGAATTTTGGTAATTTTTTTTATCAATCAATGCCATTGGTGAATTGTTATGTCTCGGCTTCCATAGTATTAATATATTTTGCGCTCTATTTTATGCAAATGAGATGATTATTTTTTTAGCAAACTTTCTTTTTCTGCGTATTTGGAACAAAAAATGACATTACATTGAAATAGAATATGAACATGTGAGTAATTTTTTTTCCTGTACATAGTATATTTAATGTTTTTTTGTTATTGATTTCGAAGAAGAAACTTATAAATTTTTCTAAAATTTTAATAACTTGTTTTGTAAGTATATAAGTGTCGGATTTTGTAAATTTTGGGACTAATTTCATATTTAAAACGTATTAAAAATGAATTACATATGTAAAATTATTTTGCATTTTACTGATGCTTATTATATAAATATTTTTTGACTAAAACTAAAATTTAATTTTAGATAATCGATTTAATTAATTTTAATTTGTTTTTTAAGTAATAAAGTTCATTTTTGGTGGTATCTTTATAGAGGTAAGTCTAGCATTGGAAATATACCCGCATAAATAAAAATTTTAAAAATCAAAAGTCATATAAGAAATAAATAAACACTCAACAATTAATTCATCTAGATATTTTAAAAATTCAGTACCATATTACCTTTAGGCACTTTTTTGATCTTGATTAAGAAAGGACATGTTTTTCATTTACACCGTCAATATCCAGTTGTTTGTTAGTGTTAGGGGTTTTATAATTTTTTTTAAATCTAAAAAACGTCTGTTAAAACAACCGGATTTTTTTTTTTTATTATTTAAAAATAAAATTGTTGTTTTTAAAAACTAAAGACAAAGCTAATCGTTAAGTAATTCACTGAATATTTTAAATTTTTGTTGTTGGAAAAATAAACGTTAGATTTTTAAAAACATTTTTTTTCAAAATTTCGTCTTAGAGAAAACTTGATTTCACATGAAATCGGTACTTAGAAATTAACTTTTCACTTGTGGGGATTAAAATAAAACGAAAATAAAATTAGAATTAAAAAAAAAAAAAACTCCCATCGGGCCTTCACTAGAAGAACCCACTGCAGATGTTCGACAAAAAGGACTGACTCCCTATCCCCCAAAGAATATCTCAGCCTTTCGGACTGAGGCCATAACAGGGTCTAGTTGGTCCTACTAGCCAGGGAAATATTCCCTTGCTACAGGTGACTATGACCTGGTCAATAAAGCCTAAATTATAAAGCCACCTTCTGCCTTTGTCTCTGTCCTTTCTCGTTTTTTGAATGCCTTCTTTTCAGTGTGACCACCAAAAGGAGATGGGGTTAAAAGAAAACCTGATAAACACGCAGCCGAGAATATCCATGTTACTTTAAACCTGTAAAACACCCAAAAACCATGTATACCCCATACACTGTTTGTTCAGAATAGCCCACCCATGAACATTTTCGTTAATTCTGTGGTAATGAACAAAAAGATTATATAAAAAATGAAATACTTCAAAGTTACATTCCCCACATAGATAAAAGTAATTATCCAATCAACCCGTTTGCAACAGGTTGGGTGTATGACACAAGTTCGCAAATATGGGGCATCCAGTGAGGATCAAACTCGTTATTCACTAGTAATCATTCTGCGAGACTAACTTGCTGACCATTACACCACAATGGGATGCCCCCATCCAGATAAAAGTAAGTAAATCTCCCCTCCATTGAACAGTTACATTCCAAAAGTATGTCTTCAACTAGTTACAATTCAACAATTGTCGAAAATTCTTTAGTCTTTCTCTCTCCAACCAATGAGAAGGAGTCAAGTTATGGTCGATGGCTAGTTTGTAATTTAATTAACAGATGATTGTAAATTATTCTTATCTGGGTGGGGACGTGGTGTAATGTTTAGCAAGGTAGTCTCGCAGATCCATTACTACTGAATAGCGAGTTCTATATCTTCACTGATGGCCCATATTTTTTTACTTTGGATCACACGCTACCCGTGACGAATGATAACCTACGCTTATCTAGATGGTATTAATTTTCCTTCTTTCTCTCTTTCTTATCAATTTATATATGTGCTTGTACACCCATAATTTTCTCAGCTGAGCAGTTACAGAGTTGAAGTTTGGTTTACAGATACACGTTGATAAGGTGCGCAATTGATGTAGGTGGGGACATTGGCAGGGATCAGGGTGCACAAGAGCATACAATGAACTCTGCCCAGTTCAATAGGCTAAAGTGGGAATAACTCCGATAAATTTGCAAATTTAATGAATTTCCCTATCGAGCATTCTGTCCATTAGGACCAATTGAATTAATGATAACACTGTTGATATTATGCCTCACTCCCTTTCAAAAGTAGTATTATTGCATTATTGGTAAATAGAGGTTAGCATGCACAAACTTCCGTTGAAACATTTTAAGCACATCTGTCTGGGAATGCAATTCAAAAACAGAGCCCTGTACCAAGATCAAACAAAACTTTTCTAGGGTAGAATTTTACAAGGTAACCAGTGGGGGATAATTTACCCTTCAATACATTTGGGGTCTCGAGGGACCAAATTACCGGTTGTGGTATAAGAAAATAGGGAAAAATAAACCTAATTGTGGGCAATATTAGATTTAAAAAGTGTATACATAAATTTAGTCGGATACTACAAGGGTGAGTCAAAAATTAATACTATTTTCTTTATTTCATGTGAAGTTTTTTTTTTTTTAATAAAACTAAGACCTACATTGAGAACAAAATGAGGCTCAGAGCAAGAATCCGATGAGTTAGACCCAACTTGCCAATTGACAATGTCCTCCTTTTGTATGACAATGCTCAACCACACACAAGCATCAGGACAAGCGAGAAAATCACCCCATTCAGGTGGACAACTTTACAGCATCCTCCATACTCACCAGATTTAGCGCCTTCCGACTATCATCTCTTTAGCCCCATGAAAGAGTGTTTAAGAGGCAAACATTATTCCAGTGAGGAAGAAGTAAAATTTGTAGAGAAGAAGTGGCTCAAAGAACAGTCAACAGAGTTGTATAGGGCAGGGATACATGCTCTCATTCAAAGGGGAAACATTGCTATTGAGAAAAACGGTGATCATGTGGAGAAGTAGGGATGTGATCCACAGAGAACCAGCTTCCTTTTGATGTATGATACATGTTCCTGTGTTGGTAAATTATACCTGTCCTAAACAAAATGGCATTACTTTTTGACTAACCTTCGTATATAACCTGGGCAAGGCCGGGTATAAACAGCTAGTATATATATATACTAGCTGTTTGTACCCGGCTTACCCAGGTTATATATATATATATATATATATATATATTGTCATATTCTTGTTGGATTTATGAATAAATTAAATAGATCATGAATGGTTTATTGGCGCACGGTGATGTAATTTGAAAAATAGGTGAAACAGGGATGAGAGTTACTACCCTTTATTCGTTTGAAAAGGCGAAAAGAGTTGCTTCCCTTAGATTTTATTTTGAAAATTTTTGAGCGCCAAAAAATTCAAGACAGCAGACGGTAACTGAAGGAGAAGACAGAGTTAGTCTGGATAGGTTTTAGTTTAGAATAGGTTTTGTAGTTGAGGCTTGGTTGGATGAGGAGATGAGAAGAAAAAGGATAATAGTTAAAAATGGGAAGCTTGGATTGAAAAGGAAAGCATTTATTGAATGTAAGGAAATGTTATTTGGATAAAAAAAAAGGTAAAAAGTTTTAGGATTGAAAAAGAGAGAGTGTTATTTGGAAAACGAACTGAATTGGAAAAGAAAAGAAAACGAAAGAAGTTATTTGGAAACAGATTGGATAAAAAAGGAGGAAAAAGGGAGGAATTTATTGCAAGTAAAAAATTTATTTAAAAAAAACGATTGGATAAAGAAAGAAGAAAAAAAGTTTAATATTGAAAAAGAATGGAGTTATTTGAAAAGAAAAACGGAGCTGATAAGGAAAGAGTGATTATTGATAACTGAGAGTGAAAAAAATTAGAAAAAGAAAAAGGGGGAACTTATATATTTAACGGACAAAAAGGAAAAGAAAAGAAAGGTGTTTATTGTACTTGTGAACATTTTTTATGTTATGAATTTTTATGTATTTTGCATCTGCCTGTTTCTGAAAAAAAAAGTAAATAATATTTTTTTTAAATAAAAATGATTATTTATACCTTGTAAATTGTCCCATTGACTGATTTTTTTTTTTGTTTGCTTGAAAACATTCCATATTTTCCCCTGGAATATTTTTTCCTTGGAGAGTCAATTGCCTAGCCACTCAGGACTCACGGATGATTCGACAAAGACATTTGAATAGATAGACAGAACACTTCATGACATACATATATAGTGAGGAGAACAAAGTATTCGTTCACTTTTTAAAAAATGAGTATTTTCCAACTTAACATGGGTGAACCACTTTAATATTTACACAATATATTTGTAATAATATAATCAAAGTATACGTTCAAAATCATGACTTATATTCAATACTTTGTTGCATAATCATTATTAAGTTTTACTGCAAACAATTGTTTCCGATAGTTTCTTACAAGTGATTTGCAAATATGTTTGGGTATTTGAGACCATTCTTATATGCAAATGTTCTTTAAATCTGAAAATTTTCCACCAGCTTCTCTTTCTCTTTTTCCTCTTTCTCGACACTCTGTTACTGAAGAACAAAAATGCAATGCTCCGTTCAGACAAAAATGGGTCGCTTTTATAGCCAAATAAAAGTTACAATGCACCATGGGTAGTCACCCATAATGCCTCGCAACCTCTATAAAAAGTCCACTCTGCGCCCTCCAACTTCTTGACACTTTTTACTCAGAGTGGGTACAATGGCGTACCGCCCCAACTACATTCCTTCTTCTGCCATGGACAGTTTCTCAGGCCAGGCACCGAGGACGCTTTGAGTCAGGTAAGTTCGACTCGTCACTACACCCCCCTGATCTTGTGATCACAAAAAGTACAGCTGTGAGCAGGACGTTTTCGACGCGGGGGGGGACGGGGTCGGGTTGATTATCCTGGCGATCGCAACAAACTGTGATAGTGGGATCGTTTGGCAATACCGGGTTGTCTGTGGATGTCTCGTCGACAGACGGCCTTTGTCTAGCTCTCAGGCGAGTAACACTGGCTTGCCCTCCTCGGTGATCACAATGCTCCCTAGTGTCAATCTCCCCTCTCCCGTTGGCGCGGGGATAATGTTCCAAACTCGGCTCGTCTGTAGATGATTCATCTGAAGAATCACTGGCAGTGAATGATTCCGATGAGGAGGATCCCACCTGGACAGCCTCATACTTTCTACAGGGGAGCTCTCATCCTCGAGAGAGTGCGGCTTTGAACAGGGGCGCAAGTGTCTGGCGTGGCATGGAGTCCCATCAATCACTACTGATTGCTGACTGTTGACTCCAGTCATACGACCTACTTTGAATCGTGTGGTGCATCTGCCGTTCGGGACCCTGACCCAAACATAATCCCCCACTTTGTACGTCCCTTGTTCATGCTGCGATTCTGGTGGGAGGACGGCATCAATCCCCTTGACCCTGACTTGGTAGTTGTGTATCCGATTGGCTGGTGCTGAAGAAGACGAATCATCGTCTTTGGGTGTTACATTATGCCAGTACACAGCCTCTTGTATGGTACACTGCTTCCTGGCCGCAATTGTTTTTATTGTCCAGTGACACCGTTCAACGATTACGTTCCCGGATGGCACGTATGCGCATCGGGACACAACCGTACTACCCAATCTCCCAGGAAGTTTCGAAAACTCCTGCTGGTAAAGGCAGTGTCGTTGTTAGTCAGTATCTCGTTTGGTGGACCCCTCTCACAAAAGATTGCCTCCAATTGACGGGATACTGTACCCGAACCCTGGTACCGAATTGGTCGCCACATAGCAAATCGGGAGGGTCCGCAGTCAATGAGACTTGTTCATGGAAGTGTTCACCCCCGTAGTGGGTAATGTCCATTCCTAGCCGAGTCCAATTAGTGCCCACGTCCAGTTTTCCCTTCCTCCAGTGCACTGGTGCTGGGTCGATGGATTGACAGTCCACACAGGATCGCACTATAGATCTTACAACTGCCTTTGTCGTTGATGGGCTAACTCGACGTGCAAAGTAGGTTGTTCGCCTTACTCCAGGGTGCCCGCTATGCCGGTGAATATTTAATATCTGGCGCTCACTCAGAGCAGCAGCGCAAATATCCTGCGCCATCTCATTCCCCTTTTTCATGGCCTTAAACCATTGCTGTGGCACTCCTCCTAACCAGGATCTCTGTGGCTGCTTTCGTTCGTACCTTTGACCTTCCACTCAAACTGTTCTTGAGCCAATGGTACGTACACAGTGAGTCTGGTTTTAGGTGAAGCACTTTGGCCTGCCATTGAAGGGCAAGGTTGACACCCTTCACCAACCCCGCTTCCAACGGAGGATACCATCCCCCCAGACCTGCAGACCAAGGACTTTGGCACCATCCTGTAGTCGCTCTGGATCCTTACAAATTAAGCCGTATTCAGACAGGTGCATCCTTACCCGAGCTGTCGAAACTAAATCTTCATTAATGAAAATGTCGTCGATGTACGCTGACGTGGCGCACTTGATGGTCGGATCTCGGGACATAACGGCTTCGACAATAGATTCCATGATGAGAGGCGCCACATTGAGGCCAAAACCCAGCCGGGTGAGGCAATACCTTTGCCCCCTGAATATCACAGTCTGATATGGCCACAAAGATTCGTCAATGCAAATTTGAAGATATGCTCGTTTCAAATCAAGCAGTGCCACATTCGCACCTTTCTTACGCCATTCTCTCTACGTGGCCGCGCACACATCAGCATTAGCCGTAAATGCATCGACATGCTCATTCAGTTCTCTGTAGTCCATGACCGGACACACTTTACGCTGGTTGTGCTGAATCACGGCCATTAGCGGAACCAGTCCTTTAGGTGAACCAAGCCTCTCTTCGGGGTAGGGCAGCAACCAGCATTCTCTATCCAATCATGAAGTTCGGCCTCGTAGCTCTTTCTGGCATGTTTGGAAACTTGGTACTCCGGTACCTTATTGCACAGAAGCTCTGGAACTCGTCCCCCGGACCATTTCCATTTGGCAATCCAACGATTCTGTCTTTCATCATAATCTACACGGAAATCCGGCTCATCAAATTGGATTGCTGCGCATACATTTGCCTTTCGTTCACCAAAGCTCACTGTTCCAGCTTGTGTGATGGTCATGCCGCCAAAAGCTCTGATGGCGTCATTCCCCAGTATGAGGTCAAACCCCAACAACCGCCTATTTAGAACGAGGGCATCAACGTATACAGGCTCAGTACTGTTTACACAGAGCTGAATTCGGCTTCGCCCGCAGCACTGTTTTTCCATATCCGCTGTTAGCACCCTAGCCTCCAGGTATGGCACACAAATCTGGTGACCAACGTCCGCGTACATCCAGCGTCTACTAGGGCTACACATTTCCCCCCGTTAACATGTAAATCAACTGTTGGCAGCGCCTCATTTCTCCTTTCCCTGGGGAGCAAGCTGACGCTGATTACTTCTCCCCCACAACGTTTCCTGGACACTCCGAAGCAATATGTCCGGTCTTCTTACATCGGAAACATCGAACCGTCCGTGGCATCTGAGATGGTCGCTCATGGGTTGCTCCTGAGCGTCCTAGCAAGCAATCTCTGGATAAATGGTTGGGACCGGAGCACACTTAACAAACAATTTCGTTCTTCCGGGTCCTAGCTGGCACGGGAGCAGGTTGAGCGGCAGCAACGATCTCTTCGGGCTGCTCAGTGTCGGTCATAATAGCCCGTACCCGGTCTACGAGCTCATCCATTGTCATATCGTCCATGCGCGATAACGCTCGCAGCAACCGACGTACGTGCTGCAGCAGTCCAGCAACAAATGCGCAGACTATTCGTCACTCCCCGACAAGCTGATCCAGTCGTTGCAAATCGCCAAATACTCGTTTACTGTCTCCTCGGGTCGAAGTCGCCGCGACACGAATTGATCATACGCACTGAACGAGTCAGGGGCGTAGGCGGCTATAAGAGCCTGCTTTATGCGCTGAAAATTGGTCTTCGACCTTGTTCAATTGTTGGTACACAGTGAGGGCACCACCTCGCAGGCGCAATGGTAGTATCAGCTCGACAACCGTTCTCCTGCAAAGTTCGTAAATTATTTCCTGCGCTGAATCCATTCGATGACGGGTTCGTCAGGAGACCCACCAAACTCCGGGATCAAACGGTAGTCGAACATTCTGTCCATGTTTCCGAGTTTAACCGAAATAGCTCGAAAATTGTCCACTAGCTTCTCTTTCTCTTTTTTCTCTTTCTCGACACTCTGTTACTGAAGAACAAAAATGCAATGCCCCGTTCAGGCAAAAATGGGTCGCTTTTATAGCCAAATAAAAGTTGCAATGCACCATGGGTAGTCACCCATAATGCCTCGCAACCTCTATAAAAAGTCCACTCTGCGCCCTCCAACTTCTTGACACTTTTTACTCAGAGTGGGTACAATGGCGTACCGCCCCAACTACATTCCTTCTTCTGCCATGGACAGTTTCGCAGGCCAGGCACCGAGGACGCTTTGAGTCAGGTAAGTTCGACTCGTCACTACAAAATCATCGATGTTTTTGACTTAGAAATATTTTAGACGGTTCCAATGATGATTATCATTATTGTATAAGTACCAGTAATGGTATGAGATTTCATTTGGCAATAGTCATTCAAACAACAAGGTATTCGTCATGGTGAAGACAAAAGAACTATATACTTGTCAAAAGAAAGACATTTTAAGGCTTCGCGGAGATAATATGCTCTACAGGGAATTTTCTAAGTTAAGCATTCCTATAAGCACTATTGACATGAACTCCATGATGAAAAGCTACAGTTCGTACAAAAGCATGAAAACCACCTGAAAAATTCTGATATAATGTTATTTGGTCAGCCGAGACGAAGACTGAATTATTTGAACACAATGCTACGGCACATGTTTGACGTAATGTTGGTACAGCATATGACGCTATGAATAGTTTGCCAGCAGTGAAATTAGGAGGTGCTAGTATAATGATTTGGGGATGCTTCTCATCGAATGGCACAAGCAATATCCCAATAATAATAATAATAATAATAATAATAATAATAATAATAATAATAATATGACTGCAGATTTTTATGAAGATATTTTGAATGAAAATCTATTCGTTTCTCTGAAGAAGCTTAGACTTTTAAAAGGATGCTATCACAACATAATAATGATCCAAAGCATTCTACTGTGGCAAAGTCAAATTCAAGATGTGAATCCAATTAAGAATTTGTGAAGAATGCTGAAAACAAGGATTAAGGGTATACAACAAAACTCTCACGCGACAAATCCCTTATTTATACCACAAAGCTTCCACAGGGAAAATATATACAGAATTTTAAAATCATAATTTATTTTTTCTTATTCTATGTAGTTTGAGAGAAAATCACTTGAAGGTATTTGGAAGAAAAAGAAAGTTGCTATTTGTACAAAATATCCCGCCGAGGAAACGTCTGTGGTAATATACAAATACAATATATAAAATGTAATACTTACATTTATCATTCAGATAGGGATAAGTTTCATTAATTTCATCTCTCTCTCTCTCTCTCTCTCTCTCTCTCTCTCTCTCTCTCTCTCTCTCTCTCTCTCTCTCTCTCTCTCCTTTTAAGATTCGTATTTAATTCGCTACAATTCACCTATTTCTTTAGCTAAAAAAAATTACGGTCGATTGACGATATATATATTGGGTTGGTACATAATTATTGTTTTTTGTTTTTTTTTGTTTGTTTGTTTTGGTTTTTTTTTTTCAAAGCTTGACAACGAGAATGTTGGCCGAAGACTTTAATGTGGACCATTCGACTCTCCTTCATCGTCTAAAAAAAAGCTCGAAAAAGTATGGAAATTGGCTAAGTGGGTCCCTTACGAACTATCCGATAAGAACACCCTCCCATATATATATATATATATATATATATATATATATATTGCATTACCGAAAACATCTCTACAGTGGATATTCTGGACAAATACCGAAAGGAAAAGTGAAATAAACTGATATATGAGGCTCTAAGTTAATATGTATCAAAACATTAAAAAAAAGTTTTATTTTGATTTGAAAATTTGCTGTCGCTATTTAGATTTTTGTCCTCTAACCAAGAAGTTTTTTTTATTATACTTTGCACTTTAGGCGGTGGTATTTGGTTATATTCTTAATATTAACTTTAGGTGATGGTATTTTAAGATAGGGGCTTCTAGACCCATAAATGTTTCAGACTTGAAAACTCGTCTGTCAGACTACTGTGTATTACTGGTTATGATTACACCATGAAGAGAAAAAAATGGATGAAATAGTACATATTACATCTTATCTTTACAGGTGTTTTGTCTCCCGCAGTAGATAGACTTTGGACAAAGAAAGAAGGAGGAGAAAAAAATGAATAGTTAACGCAAGTTAATTTACAACAGGTGAAAATGTGCTCGCTTCTAATTTTAGTTTAAGTAGATTTTAAGACGATTAATTGCGTTAAAGAAAGGTGTGGGCTTGTCTGGGAGGGTGAGCCCCTCAAGTTGCGGAGACTACGGTAAACAACTCATCTGGATCTAGAAAAAAAGAAAAAGAAAACAGACATTACGCAACATTGTATGTTAGTATGACTATCATTGAACTGGATGGTTCTTGCGACACGCCACTTTGGGTAAGTTAAAAAAATATTTTAAAATTGTTTAATAGTAATAATAGTAATAATAATTATCCTTTTTGAATAACTATCGGATAAATACACTTTATTTTTGTTATAATACGTGCATGGTAATGCAGGGCTGAAGACAAAGAGAGGGTAATAGGGGTCAAAAATGAAAAGACTAACAAGGGTTAAAACAGGGAAGGGTGTATATCATGAATGTAACATTAATAGAAAGGAAATATGTAAAATCGGAAAGGTTCGTTCGACAAAGATGTCTGCGTTTTTAACGTATTACTTCTAATCAAGATGAAGTAATGGACAAAAAAAGATGTTTAGCTCTCGTCGCTTCGTCTTCGCACGTATTTCTTCTAGCTACGTGAGTTGCACGGACGAGTGTTCTAATGTGTTTTCAAGTAGTATTGATAGTCAGGATGAAGTGGCTTGGTAGCAGGGACGATTGTTTTCTTCTTCATGTCTGCTGCAAACAGTAGCCGATGACCTAGTTGGTGGTCATGCAACTAGTCACGTGGGAAGAGAGGGTATTACCTTGTGTTTGGTGGGATTTATGAAGACACTGAACCGCTAAAGTAGGTTGACTTGATGCATGTTCTCGTCTCTTACGTTGTACGTAATATCGTGGGAAGATAGGGCATGGCCTTATGTGTGGAGGGATTGAATCACTATATAACCAGCTGCATCTGCTTGCGAGTGGGGGTTCTTCTCACAGGTCTGGAATGATCTATTAGGTGAGGTCGATATGCGATTCTCTACAAAACTTAACCCTAACTGGACACAATAAATGGTAATTTTTTTCTGAGACTTTATTATCGACCACGAGGCATGTGACCCGTAAAAATAATCAAAACAAACAAAAATTATGTGTCAGAAAGTGTTTTATAAAATCTCTTAGTTAAGTAAATGAAAGATTATTAACACAAAAAAGTAAAGAAAAATATGGAGCTTTGTTTTGTTTTGTTTTTTCAATTGTTCAAATCAATCACCAAGCTAATCCGGTATTTTTATCGTGTTGATTGCACCTTTAAAGAAAAGTCAGATTTCGCACACTGACTAGTTACAGTTAGAAGTTTTGGTAAACGGGCCAAAGCCTGGTCCGCATTGGTAAAAAAAATCTGATTCGATCAGAGAGGTCCGCGTTACCCGACTTCAATATAAAACTAGCATTTTATTGTATTATTCCTAATTTCAAGTATCATTTGCAAAATTGGTCGGATGGCCAAGCTTGTTAACCACAACAACACACTAGGCGCCCTCGGAATAGTTATTTTATTTACTAGGTGTATCTTATATTCTATAGGACGCCAGGTTAGGATCGAACTCACAACTCAGCAAGTGAGAACTAAGTTTCTAATCTATGTGTGTCTGTGTTTGGCGGGGTCATGGCGGAAGTTTTTGATTATATAAGTCGATTAGATATATACATTGAATCAGGACACCACGCGTGTTATAAAACCTAGCTAGATCGTCTTGTAGACCAGTGTTAGCAAGTGTGATTCTCATTGGTCCAAAAATTTTGAAGATAATATTAACTTTTTATGCAAAATATCATTGTTGGTATAAGTGAGGACAGATGTATTATACAGATTTACTGGTTTGCCTTTTATTTCTGCGTAAATCCAGGCGTAATTTTGCTGAGACGATTCTGTACTAATTACAGTATAAATAAAGAGATAAAAGACCGAAGTTATGAATAGAAAAAAATAATTTTACGGTGGCTTTTCTATGAGAAAATAAGTACCGAAAATCGGAAAATAAAATGTAAAAACAAATAAAAAATTTGGGGGAGATTTCTTTTTTACTCATTTCGATAATTATTTAATTGGCTATTATCTTATGAAAGAAAAAAATATACATCGATATTTTTTCTGCATAAAAATGGGGGGGGGGGTAAATTTTCAATAGAGTTTTTCTTCAAAACTTATTACTTTTTGTATCTAAAATAAGGTTTGCATTAAATAGATATTTATTTCTAGAAACTAAAAATATAACATTCTAAACTTAACATCAGGATTTTCATATTTTTAATGAATTTTATATATTCATTTTTCATAGCAAAAATACTTAATTAAAGTTTTGAAATAAAATAACTAATGCATTATAAAATTCATTAATTGATAAATCAAGACTGAAAATTTCATTAAAATCGGATAATTCCCTGATTTTTGGTAAATTTCTTTGTAAATTTGTAAACAAGCCCTTGAAACCATTGAAAAGCAGACAAAATGGCGGATCGAGATCGAAATTGACCAAAACAAATCGTTTTAAATGTATTCAAAATAAACTGCATATGTAATGATATTTTTCTTTTTTTAATGATGGTCATTATGTTACTACTTATCATTTTAGACAAAAGTTTGACTTTAAATAATAGATTTAATCAATTTTAATTCGTTTTAAAAATAATCTGCCGCGAGCAGACGATCTTTGGGCCATCCTAGTGGATAAACTTTATCCACTTCTTATTTATTAGGATGTAGTCTAGTTGCGCTTTTGTGTTGTTTGGTCACATAGTATTGCATTATATTTGCCTGTTGTGATTATGTAAACTTGTATCATAACGTTTGTTTATTTCAAGTAAAGTTTTTTGTTGTTTTTATTTTTATTTTTATTTTATTTATTTATTTTTGGGGGGTATCTAATGCTTAAAATGATGAGTTTGAAATTTTTTGGTTTAAGAACAAATGTTAACCTGTTATATATTATGATCCTATTTTATTTTAATTTACATTTTTGACATTTGGATTTTTTTTAAATGTTAGCTTATTTAATAAACAAAAATAGTTTTTTTTACAAAACAAATGTAAACCGTAGAAAGTTTTTTTTTTTATTTATAAAACAGAAAACAACATCATTTATATTATATAATTAATATATTATATATTAATGTATATTGCATTAGATTTATATATTGTGATTGTATTATATTCTAAATTACATCTAGTAAGCTATTTTTAGCCGAAACTTATATAAATCTTCATTATATATAAGGGAAAAAAATTATGATTTTTGTGCAATAGTTTATGTTACTTCCTCAGACTTTTATCCCAGGTAATTCCAGGATTATTTGCTAATATAAATATATGTATATACACACTCATGCACATATATATGTGTCATTTACATATTTTCTTTTAATTTCAGAATTCTTCTTTGACTTGGGGTACAACAAATGACTCATGGCCGGAATTCACACAATGTTTTCAGTTAACAGTACTTGTATGGGTACCATGTGCATGGCTTTGGCTATCACTACCCTTCTATGTCTACTACCTCATGGTGAACGCCGACACAAAGAGACCTCTGACAGTTTTCAGTATCATAAAAACGGTAAGAACTTTACAAAATGCTTGTTTTTCTTCAAGCCAATTTTTCTGGGCAAAAGTTGGTAATTCTTAACTTTTTACTATTTTTCTTTTCATCTTATTTTTGTTGCTTTTCATCAGTCAATCAATCAGTCATGGTATCCCAGCGATATTGATGATGTTGTAGAAAGACAGCAAATAAATTATTTCTCTTGGGTATTGAGGGCATCTAACTAGAATTGAACTGCCCGTGTCTCAACTAACTCGCTGAATAGATGGATTTTAAAATCGATGTCTATACGTCCAGCTAAAGCAGGGATTTCTTCACTTCACCCACACAAATACCAAAGACATTAAAAGAATTATGTGATAAACAAGCTGACTTACCTCCGGCGAAACGTATCTGCTTAGCTTGTTAGGTTTTGCCTGAATTAAGCTAAAGAAGCATAGTTACCATTGACGAGCAGATTTATAAGGTGTGGTCTCGTTCTGTCTTGTTCGCGGCGTGAGTATAGCGTTGCCCATGCAAATTATGCCGACGGTATAAAAGGAGCTCATTTCTTTGCCAGAGCGGCAGCAATCTGAACACGAAGAAAGACTGTGAGCGTAAAGTTACTGCTACTAGAAGACACAAGCTATTTTCGGCTACTACTCCATAATGAACGGTTTCGACGTGAAAAAAATACCCGAGTTTGATGGATCCCCACTGGTCCGTCTATTGTTGAATGGTTCGAGAAAGCGGAGCGCATCTGCAGGCTGTCCAAGATAAAGGCGCCAGCAGAAGTTATCCTGTTGAGATTGACGGGAGGTGCTTACGCAGTCTACCAACAACTCAAGGATGAAGCGGATTTGGATGAAATAAAACAAGCTCTGTACACAGCATTCGGCATGGATGAATCTTTTACTTAGAAGCAATTCATTGGACGACGACTCTGCCCAGGTGAAACTGTTGACGTGTACCTGGCTGATTTACGGAAGCTGTCGGTAGCATTTGGAGGCGTAAGCGACCGAATACTGGGAAAGACTGCCTGAGGACGCCAGTCGGCTCATGCGAGCATCATCAAAACCGGGAGAGATGGGTATTGACCAGCAGCTTGCCAGGGCCCATACCATTGTAAAGGAGGCTGAATACGCTGCAGCAGCTGCAAGGGTAGAGCAAACGCCATCTAAATCGGAAAGTGCTGTTGATGATTTCCGTGGTCTCAAGTGCTACAAGTATGGGGATCCCAATCACTTCTCCCGGGAGTGCTGGAGTCAAAGTAATGCAGGGGGTACAAGTCGGAATAAACCGCGTTGCTACCGCTGCAACAAACTGGGACACATTGCACGCAATTGTCCGGAAAACGGGCCTGGGGACAGGGTACTGTCGCCACCCTTGTCCCCTTCCAGTCAGTGAATGCGGCTTTGCCAGTGGTTAGCATACGTGTGGATGGTATACTGTGTTCGGCTCTCGTAGATACGGGATGTTCCCGCACTATAATTAGTGCAAACCGCTGTCGGGCCTGGACTAGGCAACATATGGTGATTAGGACAATCGACGGGGCGTCCCAGACGTGCGGTGGAGTCGGAATTGTTGCGATTCTTACGGAGAAAGGTAACTGTGCTGAGGTTGACGCTCTGGTAGTGCATGACAAGCCTCTTGGATACGATCTGCTGCTCGGAATCGACGCTATACGTGCACTAGGCGGTATGGAGATCGTGCCTACTGGAGAAGTGCGGCTTGGGGGTAAACGCGAATCGTGTGCAGCTATCACGATTGATGAACAGGATTTCTGTGCTGCTTTTGACCACAAGAAGAAGGCTTGGACGGCGAGGTGGAAGTGGACAGGGGACGAGGCACCAGATCGACTGCATAACACCATCGCAGAGCATACAGTGTCCGATAAGAGTAGAGCTGCATATGAGACGGAATTGGGGCATGGATCGCGAATGGCTGGCTGATACCACATCCCCAGAAACAACTGGGCCCCCCTATAGGAGATACTGCTTGACGCGTCTTGGGTTTGGCTTTAATGTGGCGCCCCTAATTATGAAAGCCATCGTCAAGACAGTGTTGGAGCAAGATGAGCTGATGATGAGAGCTACGTCAGCGTATGTTGACGACATATACGTTAATGAGGACATACTGTCAGCAGACGAAGTCAAGAGCAGGCTGGAATCCTTCGGTCTGGCTAGCAAGGACCCTGCTCGATTGAAAGACGGAACCCTCGTACTGGGACTTAAGGTCTGGGGGAGCACGACACACTGAGGTGGAAGCGTGGGAGCGTAATTCCAGAACTCCCTGTTCCACTGACGCGACGCTCAATATTTTCAACTTGCGGGTAGCTGGTGGGTCATTTTCCTGTTTGCGGGTGGCTCCGTGCAGCCACAGGAACGATAAAGAGACGGGCGAGTATGGTGACACACGGATGGACAGATACTGTGAAGGATGCCCCTCTCAAGACAATGATGGTTGAAGTACTGACCAGAGTACACCAAGACGACCCCGCCCGAGGGAAATTGTGCGGTATAAAATGAGCTCATTTCTTTGCCAGAGCGGCAGCAATCTAAGTACGAAGAAAGACTATGAGCGTGAAGTTACTGCTACTAGAAGACACAAATTACATTCTTGGCTTCTGACCTATGTCCTTACAAGCACTAATGGCTTCAGATTATGATAGACATAATAGAAATAATTTCTTTGTTTCCATTTTATCTTTTAAAGCTTTCTGACCACCTAACTTTTTCAGCTCCCCCTTAATATGCACACTTCTATCTACATGCACTTACATATACACTATGCCTGGAGGCGCGTGGTCTAATGGTTAGAGTCGTAGGAAATGGACTCGTCGACCCGATTTCAATTCCTGGATGAAGCTGTTTGCATTTCACATGGCGCTAATACCCTTGGAAAAGGTATGAATCCAATTCTCCCCCCAGCTATGGGTAAATATCAGGGCAGACTGGGTTCTTTAACCATGACTAGGTAACCAGTCTAGGAGAAGGAAAACTCCTGTTAAACCCCGCTTAAGAAATTGACCTTGTGTCACATCCTGCTCGTGCAGAGGGGTTGGTAAATATATATACACTATGCCTATAAGTATACATACTCATACAGATATGCTTCTACCTATTGTACATAAATATGTGCATCTAGAGATAAAAGAAATTATAGTTCCACAAAAATTGTAGGGAAGACTAGCAGTCACCCATGCAGTAAGCCACACCTCTCCATACCACTGATGTCGTCCAAGCAAAGGGTGAGATCCAATAGAGCTCACCATCAGTGTTGTATCAAGAGTTACTAGAATGAGCTCAAAGTCTACTTTAGGGACTCCAGCTCCTGAGTTATTCTCCTAGGCTGACTATCCACCAAAGTTAAAGAGTTCAGTCTGTCCTACTATTTTACCCAAAGTCTTTGATTGATTGATTGATTTTAATGGCATTTAAGCCTGGACGAGGCTGTTTGCATTTCACTTCATGCTAATGCCCTTGGGAAAGGCATGAATCCATCTGTTCTCCCACCAGCTATGAGTAAATAGTAGAACAGATTGGAATCTTTAGCCTTGGTTAGGTAACCCATCTAGGAGAAGGAAAACTGGCTTAAAACTAGCTTTTCTCCATTTTAATATTGATCTTGAGTGAATAAATTTTTTATTAACATCACTTTAAAGAAATATAGAAACATTTACAAAAACAACAAGTTTCTTAAAATAAAAACCTGGATAATGAAAATTATCTTAAAGGATATAATAATAATAATAATAATAATAATAATAATAATAATAAAAATGCAGTTAATCACATAAGTGAATACAGCAACATTGTCAGCAGAACTTGGTCCCTCACAAAGTACCATCAATCAACAACTCTATGAGCTTGACCTCGTGAACAGACGCTGAAATACGAACTAGCTTGAAATATTGCTACAAATTTGACTCCTCCTAGTAAATTGTTTTTCTTATTCTATTATACATGCTGGTTGCTATTATGTTACACTGTATCTCCAATGAGACACTAGTAATTCTGACAACATCTTGTAATTTTCATATTTTTCTCTCAATTCTAGTTTGTCTCTATTGTGATCGCTGCACTGATCCTTGGTGATTTGGCACAGACACCTACAAATTTCAACCCCCAGCAGTTGTATATGTATCTGCTATCCTGCAGGCAGTTACTTTTGTAAGTATTTTGATGATTACTTTGTTAATACAGTTTGGTTTGGTTTAATGGCATATGAACACCCTTTGGGTTATTTAATGTCAAAATTGATTCATTTGTAACTGATCATAATAAAAGAGAAGAGAAGACAGAAGAGGAGAGAGAAGGAGAGAAAGACGAGAGAAGGAGAGAGAGAGAATAGAAAGGAAAAGAGAGGGAGAAGAGAGAAGAAAGATAGGGAGAAGAGAAGAAAAGAGAAAGTTTTTTTGATTCAGCTTAGATTTATTTTTGGAGGCACAATTAGCCTAATGTCTATTGTCATAGGAAATGAAATCACTGACCCAGAGTTCAAATCCTGGACAAGGCTGTTTGCATTTCACTTCATGCTAATGCCCTTGGGAAATGCATGGATCTATCTGTTCTCCCACCAGCTATGAGTAAATAGTAGAACAGATTGGGTTATTTAGCCTTGGTTAGGCAACCCATCTAGGAGAAGGAAAACTGGCTTAAAACTAGCTTTTCTCCATTTTAATATTGGTATTGAGTAAATAAATAAAGAAATATAGAAACATTTACAAAAACAAGTTTCTTAAAATAAAAACCTGGATAATGAAAATTATCTTAAAGGATATAATAATAATAATAATAATAATAATAATAATAATAATAATAATAATAATAATAAGAAGAAGAAGAAGAAGAAGAAGAAGAAGAAGAATATGCAATAATAATGCAGTTAATAACATAAGTGAATACAGCAAACTGGCACAAAAGGAATATAAGAACAGGACACGACTGGGTGGAAAAAGTGATTCATTGGCAATTGTGCAAGAAACTTAAATTTGACTGTACTAACAAATGGCATATGCACAAACTAGAATCTGTCCCTGAAAATGAAATGCATAAAATTCTCTGGAACTTTTAGATAGAAACAGATCACCCAATCCAGGTCAGAAGACCAAACCTATTTTTAGATAAGAAGAAAAGAACTTGTCATCTAGTGGATTTTGCTATTTAAGCAGGCCATGAAATGAAAGAAGGTGAAAAGTTAGTCAAATACCCAAACCTTGCTAGAGAACTGAAAAAGTTGTGGAACATGAAAGTGACAGTGATACCAATTGTAGTTGGAATCCTTGGAAACACTCCCAAGAACTCAGAAAAGAGACTGGAGATTAGATGAAGAATTGAAACCATCCAGACCACAGTACTACTAAAACCGGCTGGGATACTGAGTTTTGGAGAAGTAAAGAGACTTGCTGTCTCTCAGACTTCAGTGAAAAATCAGCTGTTAGAGATAGTTTAAAAACCTTGCAAGGAGTAAAATAATAATTGTTGAAATCAGAATACACAGAAGAGTCCTGGAGACCTGAGGAGACTTGTTGTCACTGAGACTCCAGTAAAAGACCATCAAAAACAAAAATAAAACTCACAAGGAGTGAAATAATATGAATACTAATACTACTAATAATAATGGATTTTAAGTTGTCATTTATTTAGGTTAGTTTGGCATAGATAATAGATTTTGGGCACCCTTTGAGAACAGAACTCACTAACAATGGTCTGTAAACCAGGGTCCTTTATCATTACATCACAAATTTTATGTTGATAGCAGTAATTAATTAGTATTAATCATAAACAGTTACCTACCAACAGTAAAAAGTCAACTTTTAGGTCACAGCTGATTATAATGACATTAAAACAAATATGACATTTTTAATGCTTTATGATGCTAATTTAGTTTAATGGCATATCAATCCTTGGCCACCCCAATGCCAATCCTATCTTTTTGTATATATGATTTGTAAGTACATATTTTTGTTTAGTTGGTTTTATAAAGTAGTAGAAATAATTTTCATTAACTCAATGTGTATCAATCTATTGTTGAAATTTAGAAAGGAACTCGCTTCTGGCTACACCGGCTGGCAGTCCTTAGGGGGCAAATGTTGGGTTTCACCAGTAAACACCAGCAGCAACAAGGTGCCCGCCCCCTTTTGATTTTATAAATTGCTAGAAATAATTTTCATTAACTTTATATATATTAATAAAATGGTAGAAATATTTTTATGTTAGGTTTTTCATGAACTTCACCAAATTGTATCAACAAATTGGTTGAAGTAATTTTCATTAATTCATGTGTATCAATAAATGAGAAGAAATAACTTCATATGTATTAATAAACTAGTGTTTGACTCTCAGCCACCACCTTTTAGCATTTATATGATAAAAAAGGATGGGTGTTTGCCATAAAAGCAATTTGATGAAAGAGTTAATCTTATAGGTGCAAGGGCTTGACATGACTAGACAACTGATCAGATGGGGCTTCTCCAACCACCCATCTAACCAAAGTAAGGGCTGAAATGGAATGTTACATTTCATGGGACCACTTAGTACCCAGGTCACAGACCACTCAGCTACTTCAGCATTACGGGACGCCACCCATAGCCAACAGGTCAAGTTAAGATACAATTTTATAATGCTTCATCCAAATTATTTTTTATTTTTTCATTTGAAAATAAATTTTGGGTGAAGCATTATATCATCAGATTCTCACATAGCCCTAAAGATGGTTTAACAAAAAACAAAATGTTAAATGTTGGCATATATTTATAAATGGAGTGTTCTGAGTCACAATCTGTGCTGTGGTAAGTGCAGGTAAGGAGGATACTTTTTAGATTCACACGTCTAGTAATGACTAGATCTAGCTGGTGCTAGAGGTGGGAATGCATGTGTCTCCATGACACTTGATGGATATCTTTGCATTTAAAGTATGTGTTGGTCACGCATAAGCCATGGTAGCAGTACAACTGTAGCAGTCTCTGGCCTTCTCATTCATCTTTCCCCATTCATATACACCAAGGCATATGGGCCAAGACTCGTGGTCAGCTCCCACTCTTGCATTGAATTCACCGAGCATTTATAGATTTTCGGTGTTCAGGATCTCGGATAACATCACATAAACTTCTCATAGAACTTGTCTTTCTCCTCTGGAGTTGCATAGAGTATTGGGGTATATGCACTGATGATGTTCACTGGTCCCGAGGGCATATTTTTATATTTTGAATTTCTATATTTCTCATATCAATACCTTCTAGACACTTGTTATTGGCCAGGTGGAGAAAAGAACATCATATATAACTGTATAGTAAGAAATGTGGTTTATAATTTATATCTTCTAAATTGATTAAAAATGTTAAAAAGCAGTGATTATTTTTTTTTTTTTTGCTTTTCAGATTTTAACTGCCTTGATTATACAAGGTGAACGTATACTAGGATTTGTCACATCTGGTGTTTTGTTCTTTTTTTGGCTGCTCTGTGCAATTGCAGGAATTATTCCATTCTACTCAAAGATTATTCTCAAGGTATTTTCAGGCATTTTTTTGTTTGTTTTTGGTAATTAGATAAAATAGATAAATAATGCTGATCATTTTGTACATTTAGGAAAACAAAATTTTATTTGGAAAAGTAACATCATTCTGTTAAATGGATCAGATTAATATTGTATAGAGGCAAGAAATAATTGTTTTATCTTGAATTTTTGGATGTGTCTTTGAATATCACTTGTCTATTAGTCACATGAGAATTCAGAATCCTTTCTTACGCACTTTTCATCCCTATTCTTCAAAATGATAAGATCTCTCTTTTTATCTCTGTTTGATCTCACCACCTAGTGAATGGCATTGTTATTCACTTTGCTATTGAATAGAAAAACCATCAGAGAAGACAAGTAAGCCTCCCCCCTCCGTTTTTATACACTTTTTATAAACTGCTTGCCATGGAACAAATGCACATTTCATCTGTTGGGATACATTTTTGTATTCTTGTAATATTTCATATGTTTTATATATATTTATTAAATGTCCTATATGTGTATATGAGCTTATCTCATCTTTCCTTCTGTTTTATTCAGTGTTAGTGTATCATTGGATATACAAATGCTAATATTGGACCTTGGTGAGTGGGGACATAACTAGACATCCTCCCTAGTACCAACTATTACCAATAACTGGTAATGTTCTGTAGTGAAATTGAAGGGCAGAACTGTGGACGAGCAGATTCCCAACCCCCACAAACAAAGCGCGTCCAGATATGTTTGGCCTGTGCAAGGAGGAGGAGTGTGGCGAGTGACCACAGATGTAAACAGTATCGTCGTGAGGATTGACGCATACTTGAAGCGCTGGTGAATGTAAAAATTCTGCACGGGCAATGCAGAGTAAGTAATCCGGATGTACACAGTTACTGTGTATTTAAGGGCCTTCCCTTCCAGACTGGGAGAGAGACAAGTAGGATTTTGCTGTCGAGATGAGTGGAACAGAAAACCGTGTTTGGATCTTGTTGTTAAGAAGAGAGTAGTACTTTTGTGAGAGATTATTGCAGACTGAGGACTTTGTCAGTTAGGAGAGCATATGCGTCGGATTTGACTGTGCCCCCCCCCCCCAGTTTACTTTCATTCTTGTTAGAAGCTATTTCGGTACTACTAGAACCATGGCATCCAGACAATTTGACATTCGGCTTATCCCCGAGTTCAGCGGCGCAGCAACAGATATACCAATAATGGAATGGTTGGAAGACTTGGAATTGACTTGTGATCTTTTCGAATAACCAAGATAGAGCGAGTTCTATCACTACGGTTAAAAGGCATGGCCTGAGAAACATATCGGCAGTTATCAAAAGAGCAACGAGATGACATTGAGGAGATCAAACATGCTCTTGTAAAAGCCTACGGAATGGATTCATTCGTGGTGTGCAAACAATTTATCATGCACCGCCTTCATCCTGGAGAAACTGTTCCTAACCGATTTGCAATGGCTGGCACAGCTGGTAGGTGAAATGCCGCCAGAATGTTGGATGAAGAGCGCCTTTGTCAATGGGCTACCAAGCCATGTCAAGGGACTCCTCCGGTTGTCAACCATGATGGAGACCCTGACTTTGAGAGAGCTACTTGAAAGAGCTCGCACCATGTTGGTGGACACCAGGGACGAACATCTAGCCGCTGCAGTGCGACCTCAGCAGGCCTCACATACACCAAATCTTAGCGAAACTAGTCAGAGTGACTTCAACTGTTGCAGATGTGGGGGCCCGAACCATCTGGCTAGAAATTGTATGCAGCATGGCAGTGTTAGAAACCAGAGATCAGCCATGCACTGTTATCCCGGGAAACGGAAACAGGGGCGTGATGTTAGTGCCACTCTCTCCCCATTCAAATTAAAAAAGGCCCTCCCTGTGATTAAAGCTGTTGTCAAAGACCCCAATGTCAAAATTCTGCATGGGCAATGCAGAGTAAGTAACCCGGATGTACACAGTTACTGTGTATTTAAGGGCCTTCCCTCCCAGACCAGGAGAGAGACTATAGTGGGATGGTATTCAAAGCACAGAGGGTAGTCACCAATTTATAATGAGAGAGAGGCGGTTATTAATTAGTATTTCGATAAAGTACTCATCACACTATAATAATATATTAGTTAATAGCAGAAAAGACAAAGAACTCATACATTTAACAAATAAATATGTATTAACACAAAATTTACAAAGGTATTATAGAATATTGGGTAAAGTTCTGTAAAAGTCCTTTTTTAAATGTTCAATGTAATAAGATAAGTAGAGTTGTAGAGTTGTCTTAACTGAGAAGGAAAGAGTAGTGTGTTTAAAGTCAAATCATCAGTCAGGGTATTTAGAGAAAGCGAGAAAGATATAGTTTGTTCATACCTTCAGCATGTGTGCAAAATGTTATTAAAATGGGAGATGTGGAGTCGTTTAGGAAGGCGAGATCTTTCTGACTTGTCATCCGAAAACCTCCTATTTATGAGATTCTGGTAGGCTCCAAAAAGGGGTCTATTTGATAAACATCTTTTTAGGCACAAATGTCTCTGATTATTCGAAAATTTAATATTTTTAATATTTTAATTTTCCTTTTTTTACAGGCTGTGCAATCCACCATGCGCAGATCATTATTTTCGTCATTTAACTTTTATTCTTTGTGGTGATAACTTTCAGTCCACTACAAAACAACTGCAGTAGGATTTTGCTGTCGAGACGAGTCAGTTGGGAGAGCATATGCGTCGGACTTGACTGTGCCCCCTCGCTTGAGTTTACTTTTTAGATGTTCCCAATAAAATTGACTAGTAGCTTATATTCTTGGTGTGCCAGGTGAACACCACACATCCACCTAATAATGCTTGTCAAGCATCTCTTATTATATAAAAGCACCAATTTTACTTATAGATCTATTGAATTTCTACTAATCTTAATATAATTTATAAAATGTACCTTCAATTGCCATTACTCTCAATTCCATTTTAACTTGAAGGTATTTACCTTAACCCTCAGCATGAGAAGGATGCAACATATGGTGAATTTTTAAGCAGAGTTAAGAAAGTTTGAATTCAGAGATTTATTTCTCCTAGACCAGTTTTCATACCAAGGTTTTCCCAACTATTTACCCATAACTGGATGGAGAATAGTTGAATTCATACCTCTCCCAAGGGAATTAACGCTATGGTAAATGCTAACAGCCTCATTCAGGATTTGAACTAGAGTCCTCATGTCTATTTCCTATGATGATAACCATTACCCTACGAGTGCTTCCACTTAAACCTGTAGTGATAGTAACTGTTAAGGTCCTATCTATGGTTCAAATAGATCTGTGTGCTGATTGTTCTATCTAAGAATACACTTATGATAATACTTCCCTCCCTAAAAAGGGGTGTCCTGGGCAGGACACTAAACTGCATCTAGTAGTGAGGCTCCAGTTCTGTAAATCTAGGGAGTATGGAGTACCCCTTCATTGTTATTACTCCCAGATGTATGGGTCAAATAAATCTGTTTTAGAATTATTTGTATTTGATACGACTGTGTGCAAAAGATAAATAAAAAACACTTAAGAAACAACTACACAAAAAATAGAAATATGAACATACAATGGACATGATCTCCTAACCTCTAGACATAAAATAACCCTAAATGGGTTGATATGTCATTCAAATCAATAATTGCTTGAAAGTTTTTTTTTAAATTCATATAAATATAAAAATCTTGGGGTGGGTTGTAAACAATTCAATAATCCATAGATAAGACCTTATGATGTAAACATTGAAATCTTAACTGTAAGAGCTGTTTATCTTGCAAGATTAAATATTATCAATTTCTAGGTCAAGTAAAATTAATACTTTTGCACTTTCTAAAAGGCAAGATTTGAGTTGGGGCTTAGGTGAGGGGGAGGCAATGTGCTCAGCAGACAAAGTTATACTCATGTCCATTTTATATAATGTTGTCTACATATACAACATAGTGGGTGTCTCTATCTATCTATCTCTCTCTCTATATATATATATATATATATATATATATATATATATATATACACACACACAACAGTACATGAGGATCAGCTGAAATTTTCATAGGTTCCATGAAACCATTATGATCAGCCTAATTAAATGAGGTTTATTTTTCAATATTGTTCCTATTGTGGTTCACACACATCTTTCATCACTGTTGCAGTGCTTGGATCCCATTGGTCAAAAATGTCATCAATAGCAAATATGACGTCCTCATATGAACTTTTGAGTCTGCCCTTGTATATGTATGAAATTATATATTTACAGTTTCCATTTTTTTTTTTTAAATAGCAGTATTATTTTATTATTAGCATAAAAATGATGATAATATTTACATATATATGTGTTATATAGTTAATTTCTCTGCTGCCTATTCTCTAAGAAACTTTGTTTTATAAAATAAACAACTTAGATAAAGACTCATTCAGGCTTACTATGATGCCATAGTTCAATACAAAATTTTAATCATAGAATCTTTTTAAAATTTTTTTGTTGAAAAAAAACAAAAAAAGAAAATTTTTGCTAAATCAAAAAATTTTTAATTTTTTTTTCTTATTTATTTTTTAAATTTTTAAATATTTGTTTCATTATTTAATTAAAAGTTCTTTAAATGGTGATAAAATCATGTCATGTTAACATTATTTCCCACAAGATCACCAAAGTTAAGCAGTGATAAGCCTGCTCAGTACTTAGATGGGTAACCAACAGGTACTGTAAGCATTCTATGTGCAAGATTAACCAAAGCTTAGTAAATAGCAATTATCATGACTCAGTGATAAGGACTCACCTGCACATCCCAAAATTTCACTAAATGATTTTATTCATTATGAAATTAAATTAAAAAAACATTTTTGTATTTTTTCGTATGTCTGTATAAATTGTGAGTTGTACTTTTATCAAACAGTTGGAAGTAATATACATTTTAAGATATAACAACTATTATGGGACAGAGGTAGGAAAATGTTTTTAAATATTTTATTAACAAGAGAAAATCTGTATAAAGTCTTCTTTGGCAAAATATGACTATGACAGTGAAATTTACTGGCTTATTCTTTTGTAATACTCATCTGTCCCATAACAGTTGTTACATTTAAGGTATAAAATTCACATGAAAATGTATCAACTATAATGGGATAAAGGTAGTATCATTTTCATGTTCTTTCTTAAGTTTGGTGGGGGAGTCCTTATCTATGAATAAGATGTTCTATCTACAATATAGGGAGTCTAAAAAAGAATTAGCTGCACAAATGTATACTTGGCATACTAATTTGCATAGCAATTGTGGTCATGGCTGACCTATTGTTAAAACCATATGTATATAAGCTTCACATTTTGAAGTGTAAATGTACTTAATCTTGTTATGTTACAAATGTGGAGGTCAGAAAGTACCAACACTTGGTGATTAGAAGTGATAACAAAAACAATTATCACATTTTACAGTTTTAAACTAATGTAATGTGTCATTGAGTACAGAACCTTGTAATGGGGTTTGAGCCTGAGTTTAAACACGTGTGGTGATGATTAACAGCTGAGAGATCAAAGATTTTGAGCCATTATGTAAACTGAATAGAATAGGAAACTAACAATTTGGAATCATTCTGATTGACTGAAGGAAGACACACGATCAAAAATGGGTGAGAAGAAAAAAGTCAGTTTTTTTAGTTAGGGATTTTAGAATGATAAAAGCAATTGTACATATTTTTAGGGTTTTAACATTTAGAAGCCCATTCTGAGAGGTTTCAATAAAAATGAAGATGTAAAGTGTTACAATTAGGAAACCAACAGAATAGACCGGCCTGATCAAATTAAAACATCAAGTAATAAACATAAGAACCAAACTATAAATGCTTGTTTGGCTATACCAAGAAAATATCATTTTTATTGGGTAAAAAATGCATACTTTACTTCTTAGGAATACAAGCAAGAAAGGGTTTCAATAGAAATAAAGAAGATGTAAATAGTTTTCTCCTCCCAATGAATTTCTAAAATGACAGTTGGAAACTCACTGAAAAGGCCAGCCTAGTCAAACTAAGACATCAAATAATAAATGTGGGAATAATCATGTTTGTCAACTTCTTTTGTCACCTGGATTGGAATGAAAATGGGTTGTTTTTTTTAATCCTATCTGGGAATAAGTGCCAGCAAGACATCTTCACAATGGTACACTAATAAACTATTTTCAGCTTTATCCTCAAAATACTAATGGGATGGGGTAAATAGTCTACAAGTTTTTTCACAAGAAGTTAAAAGTTCTAAGCAAGTTATATTACAATTTAAAATTGTATGCCTATTTTGACAGTAATCAGTAATTAAATAATATATATTCTATTCTTTTTCTTTCTCAGGAATATGAAACGGATGTAACTCACTTTATTCTATGCTTATTATGCACTTTTACTTCTTCAACTGATCTTTCATTGCATAGCAGAACCTCGACCTAAAGATGAGATTTTGTCAGAGAAGGTAAGTGTTGTATGGATGGATAGATGGATGCTTCATCAGTGTGCAATGCTCCCAAGTGTTTCTCTTTATAGCATGATTCAGGACAATGGGAGTTACTTAAAAGAGACCATATCCTCACCAAGTAATATGTAACAGGTTGTACTATATTACATGGTACGAGCATTAAGCATGGGAGGGATTCCCAATGGTGTAGTAGTTAACGTACTGGACTGCAACATCATAGTGAGCAAGTTCAAACTCCAAGTCATGCTATTACATTCATTTTCAGGCTAATGACCTGGGGAAAAGTATCAATCTTCTCATCCCCCAGCTATGGGTTAAATAATACCACTACTGTTTTTCTAAAATAGCTTTGGTATTAAGTAACCCATGAAGGTTGATATGCCATTAAACAAAGAAAAGAACATCAAGGAAGGATCTCTTATCAGAGAGGCCGTATTTGATAAATTGGATGGTCACATCAAGCCCTAGCACCTATATGATATTCTTCAAATTTCTCAAATGGCAAATACCCAACTCTTTTTATCATATAGGTGCTAGAAGATGGTGGGTGAGGGTTAATTACCAGTTTATTAATACATATGAAGTTGTTTCTTCTAATTTATTGATACAAATGAAGTTAATGAAAATCATTTTATTGATACACATGAACACAAATTATATATATATATATATATATAGAGAGAGAGAGGGGGGGGTTCAAAAAGGGACATAACTCCTATTTTGTTTACATGACTGATCTTCCTTAAATTGTTTTTTTTCATAGCCTCTGAATGAATTTCTATGGTTACCTGAAAGCTCTATTTTTTACTATCTTGTATGTTTTCACATCCGTGTATTTCGAAATAAAAGATAGATATTGGATTTTCTATCCAATATCTTTAAAAATATTTTTTCTTGGAAGTGTAACCAAACAGACTTTTCTGTCAAAATTGAAATAATCATTTCGAAAGGGAGAAAATTTGGCCCATTTTGTTATCCATAGTTGAAAGTGACAATGTTTTTTAAATTTATAAAAAATCTTGGAAAATATGCAGCACATGATCACATATTTTTAACTAAATTCAGGGCTAACTTTTGTTAAATTTATAAGTTAGTCACGGATAGGGACAGACATTTAAAATTGACCTTGAAATTTTTAAGATACAGGATTAAAAACTCAATTTAACATAGATAAAATATTTTTTTTTTTTTTGTATCAATTTAAAGAAAAATATTTTTTTTAAACTACGAAAAAAAAACATGAAACATGATGTATTTTTTGAGTTTTAAGAAAATAACTTTTGAATTTTAAAAATACTTTTTTAGGGTATTGAATTCATATTTTTTTTATTTTTCTATATATTCTTTAGGATATGATCTTTCAAGAAATGTAAAAATTAGGAAACGGGAATTTTTTTTCATCAAATGGTCAAAGGTCAATCTCCCCTCACATTCTGAATTGATAAAAACATTTTTTTCAAGTTTTCAAGTCATTCCTTGATTTTTGGTAATTGTTTTAAAATTAAGAAATTAAAAAAAAAAATTTATTATCACCCTTGGCAAATATTGAGCATAGCTATATATATATATATATATATATATATATATATATATATATATATAAACAAGAGTTGATATGCCATTAAATGCCAACCAACCAAGATGGTGTTATCTTCAAATCAAATGGCAAGCCTCTGAAATTAATAGAGCAGTTCATATACCTTGGCAGCAATATCTCATTTACTGAAAGCAATGTCAACATACACATAGAAAAGGCATAGACTTTAGAAGTTAGCATGAAATGAAGTGTTTAAAAAAACAAAAACACTTTTGATACACTCTAAAAAGATAAAAGTAATAATAAAGAGTGTATCAACGAAGTCATGTGATAAAACACCACAGTAATTATCATCATCATCAGGTCATGTTGACAGCACAGATTCTCATGACTCTCTTGCCACCTGTCCCTATTGGTCATCACTTCTAGCAAGTCTTCTTCCTTGCATCCAGTATCCACACAGAACTGATCAATGTATGTTTTTGTGGGTAGCTAACACTGATGTGCCCATGTGTAAGTGGCCACAGGAGAATGTTATTTATGAGTTCATCCTTGCATCTCCGGCATATCTTATTCATCTTACTTAGACGGTTTGTGTAATAGGTGGTAGAGCAGCTTTTTCTGTGGGAAGCTGCTTCCAGGATTTGTTCAAGACACACATGCAGCATCCTTATGTAGTTCACATCTAGCTTTTTTTCTAAGCATTTTATTAGAGTTCAAGTGGTTCAGCCATACAAATATGAGGAAGAAAATAATAAGGAAGAATATATTTGAACTGAAACTATATTAATGAGCTTAATGAAATATCTAACTACTTAGATGCCTATTTTTATTTTTCATTTTTTATTTTTATTTTCAGCTATCCAATCCTGAACTGGAAGCTTCATTTCCTTCCCGGCTATGGTACTTTTGGGTTGATAAGTAAGAGACTTTTTGATGATAAATAATTATCTACATATATAAAATGCAATGTATATGCACATACAAACAAACACACACACACTCACACATATATATATATATATATATATGTGTGTGTGTGTGTGTGTGTGTGTGTGTGTATATTTATTTGGTTATTATTAACAGCATTTCTTTTTTTTCTTTCAAAATGTATAATGTCATGAGAGCATTTGAAAAAAAATTCTAAAAAGAGCTTCATTTATTATAAACAATTCCTAAAAGTTTTTTAAAAACTTTATAAGAATTAAGAAATTCTTTAAAAATCTTTAAAAAAACAATATAACATATATATAGTCAAGAAAGATCTTTTAAAAAATTACCAATTTTTTAAGTAAAATTCTTCTTACATTTGTTATTTTTAAATAAAATAAAATATCATCAATTGTTGTGATTTGTAAACAAAATAAAATTTAAGAAATATACCTGATGAGAAATGCTTGAACATAAGTACAACTATTCATTCATCAATTATGCTAAGTGTATAAATCTGGCAACTAGTCAACATGATCCAGTAATTTTTTCTTTTTCTGTTTTAAAGGTATCTATAAATGCAAACTACTAAATTCGCCCCCTGTTGACCCCCTTGCTTTATTCCCCCATGGTCAATACAGATCAGTTTTAGAAGACCTGGTCTAAACTCTGGATTGTGCATTACTATCAAATGAAAATTGTTCTTCCTGTTTGTTTTGTTTTTTCAGGATAATTGCTAGAGCCTTCAAGAAAACCCTCTCCAATGAAGAACTGTGGGAGCTCCATCCAAGAAACAAATCAAAGAATTCCGTGCCTATTTTCCAAAGAAGTTGGGACAAGGAAGTCAATAAATATCTCAAGTAAAAGTCAATTATTTCTTACATTCCTAATGCTAAATTGCCATGTCCTTTATTATTTGTTTCTCATATGTTTTATACACCAGTGGCTGGGGTACAGAGGGGCAGGGGATCATAATACATACTGACTACGAAAATGGAATTTGCACTTGATGGTGAGGCTCCAGTTCTGGAAATCTAGGAAGTATGGAGTACCTCTTCATTTCCATTACTCCTATGTCTTGACCTAGAGTGGCAGTACTTGTTAGGGTCCCATTTATGAGTCAAAGATTCAGGATTTCATGTGCTTTCTGCTATGTCTCTATCTATTTTCAAGAATATTACAATTTGTTTTTATAAGATTTAAACAAGGTTAATTTTCTTTGCTTTTGACTGGCTTTTCAGATATTTGTTTTTAGATAAAGTTAGCATTTGCCATTGTCATGATGAAAAAAAGCATGCATTAATGAAAAACTGCTGCCCAAATATAGTGTTTAAAGAATGTTAACATTCCTATGGGAGATCTTTTTATAATATAATGATTTTAAAGTCTCCACCTATTCACTATCCAACACATTATTTGAATCTCCCACAGGTAGTCTCAATAATATTATTTCTGCTTTTCTAATAAAGATATTCCTATAGAAATATTAACATTTTTTTAATTATCTGTGGGAGATTCCAGCAATGTGTTGACAGGGAGGGGTGTTAATATTTTTTTTAATCACCTTGTATATACAAGAGTTGGCTGAAAAGTTCATAGGCTGACCAAGATACACTTATGGAATGTGACCAAATGAGGTTTATTTGATAACAATAATGAAATTATTGCATACAGTGCTCAGGTGCACTACAATTCATCAAAGGTTCATGTATAGTACATAGAATAATGTACTAATGTAAGGTAAAGGAACAACATAGAATCAGGATATATATGTGTGCATGTGGAGGCATGTGGTATAATGATTAGGGTCATAGGAAATGGACCTGTTAACGTGTGTTCAACTCCCAGATAAGGCCATCTGCATTTCACATGGGGCCAATATCCTTGGGAAAGTTATGGGTAAACAGCAGAGCAGACCAAGCTCCTTAACTGTGGCTAGGCAACCAGTCTACAAGAAGGAAAACCGAATTCAAACCTATCAAACTCCATTCAAGAAACTTACTCTCATCTCATTCATGCAGAGGGGTTGGTAAATATGTATATGTGTGTGTGTGTGTGTTACCTACTAACACATTTACCAATCCCTGAACACAAGCAGGATGTGACACAATGTCAACCTCCTTCAACATAGTCACCCTTGTGATCCACACACTTCTTCCATTTATGTTGCAGTGATTGGATTCCATCAGTCAAAAAAAGTCACCAACAGCAAATATGACATCATCATATGAACTTTTCAGCCCACTATGTTAAAAATTTGGTTTTCAGGAGTATGAAAAATTTGTTTCAAATGCTGATGAATATTGATATTATAACTGTCAATTTTTTTTTACCTTATTTGTAATCAAACTTTCACTGGAAATCTTTGTTTTTTTTTTCCAGAATTTATACTGAAGAAAAGCTGCCCACCGACAAAATTGGTACTGGCTTTAAAGTATCTTCCAAGAACAAAAAGAAGCCATCTTTAAGTTGGGTACTGTTCAAGGTTTATTTCCTGGAACTCTGGAAGTCTTGGATGTGCAAATTCACCCATGACCTTCTTATGTTTGTCAGCCCAATGATACTTAAGTATGCAAACTGTGGCTTCTCACTTGATTCTACTACCTTTATTACTAAAATTTCACTATGAATTTTTTTGTGTCTTTATAACTAACATGTAACAGGGCAACCAGACTGTCATAAGAAATGATCTTGACTAGGGTACATTTGGTGCAAGAGGAGTGGGTGTCTATGACTTCTCCCAGAAAAAAAGTGTGTGTGGCCCTAGCAATAAAGGTGTTATTTGCATAAGTGTAGTGGTACTTGGTCACTGACCAATCACAAATTTCTATCTTCTCCATAAAGGCAGTTGCTTTTTGAATAGCAGATAGTGTAAATTTTGGTGGTAAGGTTTCTCTGTATGGATTTGGAGATCAGATTTTTTTACCCCGTTCTTCTTTATGTATTTTATACTGGTTTGAATTCAGCGTTTTTTCTCCTAGACTGGTTGCCATAACAATGTCAAAGAGCCCAGTCTGCCCTACTATTTACCCATAGCTGGAGAGAGAATAATTGGATCCATGCTTTTCCCAAAAGAACCCAAACTGTTATAACCACACACCCAAAAACATTTGAATGTGCTAATGACTGATAAGTTTGTTGTATGGATCTTAACTCTATGTAGAAAAACAAACAGGATCATGCCACTTTGGTTAGAATTGAAACTATACATGCTAGTATTAAAAAAATATATATATAAAATTGCCCATAATTTTTTTGAAACAGTTCATTTTTTTTCTAAACCAAAGATACAAGGATTTTATTTTTCATTATCATTATCATTATCATCATAGCATCCCAACAGCACAGATTCCCTTAATACAGAATCCAAGATTACTCAGTTGAATGTAAATTTTGAGAGACAAACATAAACATGTTCATGATCAACATTTTAAGAGGCAAAATAAACATGTGAAAAATACAAAAAATCACTTTCATTATTTCTAGACTGACCTCATATATAAAAGATGCTACTCAAGTTTAAGCACCATCATTATTTCTGATTTTATGCTATTTTTTCTGTCAAAGAGTATTCAAATTTGCTAACAATATCAACAGATTGTCTATCAGGAATGCTTACTTGAAAAATACAACAAAAAAATCAGTCTCAGATATGACCTCACATATAAAAGATGTATTTAAATCTGTTAACAATATCAAGTAGACTTCATATAATGCTATTTTCTTTTCCTTTTCTTCTTTTTCTTCTTCCAGGTTGTTAATCGAATTTAGTTCAAGTAATCAGAACAAATGGAAGGGCTATATCTTGGCATTGTTTATTTTCATTGTTCCAACTGTGCAGTCAACAGCATACCAATATTCATTCTACATTTCTAGGATATTGGGAATGAGAATTAGAGGAGCTCTTACTTCAACTGTCTTCAGAAAGGTCTGTCTATATTTTATTTAGTCTATCATAATTCTTATGTTTTGGTATGAAAAAAAAAATGATAGGTATTAAAAATTATATATAGAAAGATTTATACTTTATATGGTTATTTGCTTTCCCCGAGACAGCACCTCACTTAAAAGGGGTGAGGGTCAGGCTCATTGCCCTGCCCCTGAGGCATTTTCACAAATACAACTAGTTTTTTATATTTCATATAATATATATCTCATTAATTTATTTTTTCAATCCTAAAATTGTGACTGTCTATTAAGAAGATAGTTTGCATTTTTAGTGTCCCTTTTTTAATTATTTTTGTGTGACATGATTCATTGTTTGAAAAAAAAACAGAAATACTTAGGAGTCTTTCTGATAGTTTTTGGTCAGATTCTATCTTGAGTAAAATCAAACCAGATGTTGGCTATCGTAGGCCATGCGATATGATTAGAATGTCTGTTGAGGAAATCGGACGTAGAAAATCTCAAGTGGTTTGGGAGGTTCCCTGTGCCGATCACACTTGAGTCAACTGTAATTGTTAGAAATAGTCTTTTGATGTAACCAGACTTGTTGGCATAGGAAATCGGAAGTGGATGCTAAGTCAAGTGATGGGAAGTGATTAGCAATATTTTTTTGGTCTTAGATAAAAATTAATCAAAGATGTTTGCCCGATAAACTCTTTGTTGGAAATCACATAAGTGACCGGAAGAAAGGAATTAAAACCAGATGTTGAAAAAACTACACACTTTGGTCAAGACACACTTGAAATGACCGGAAGAGATAGCACTTAGATTGGTGAGCGGAAGTGAATTCGATTGGCGGGTTAGGACTAAAATAGGGCGGCACTTTTGCCAAAGTGGGATGTCCTAGGAGAATTGCTAAAGATTTTCACGCCAGTCGGAAATTAGAAGTTCCGGGCACAGACATTATTTAATGAGGTCTTTTCTTGATGATAAAAGCAGATTAAGCTGAGTGAGCAACAAGAGCAAATTCAGGCCGTATCCGCAGTGAAAACACAAATTCCAAGAGCCAACAGACAAACTGACTTCAGCCAAGACTATTGAAAAACTCAGCCAAATTTAAGAACTGCTTGAGCAATATCTTTGCAGAGCTCCTGATTATATTCTGACCAGAAGTTATTAATTAGAGGCCCATCGTTCCCACAGCCTTGAGAAAGAATTACTTTTGTATTCCATTATTGAATATAAATGTTTGTTGTGTTTGAAAGAAAAAAGAGTTGTTGTTTCTTTATGTGACCACTAGAATATCAGTTTCTATAGCAGATTTCTGATCGTTTGAGATCTGAACACAACGTGGGCATTCGGCCAGACTTTAAGCAAGTATAGAAACCCTGCAACCCATGGTTGATGCAAAAGATCCGATCTTGATGGCCATTTTCAGAAATTCAGTGAGCCCTTTAAGCTCAGCAGCAGCCGACAAGTTATATTTGTGTGCCTTTTGAAATATCTTGTGCGAATCCTTTTTAGAATCTTTTATTTGTTTTTTTAAATTCTATGGCTTAATCAAATATTTTCTGTTATTATTATATAGGCCCTTTCAATCCACAACTCTGAACGAAAAACTACATCCACTGGTGAGATTGTGAATATCATGTCTGTCGACTGTCAGCGTATTCAGGATGTGGTTCCATTTCTTTACATTTTAATTTCATCACCTTTGCAACTCAGTTTGGCTCTCTACCTCCTCTACCAAGAACTTGGTCCATCAATCTTTTCCGGTCTAGCCGTTTTGATTCTGTTGATTCCTTTCAATGGTGTCATCATGGCCAAACTACAAAAATGGAAGGCTCAGCAAATGAAAGTGAAAGACAATCGAATAAAAGTTATGAATGAAATATTAAATGGTATGAAGGTAAGTGTTTATTGATTTTAAATAGATGTTTAGATATGAGGTATTCTGAAAAACATCCACAACCATTTAATATTAACAAAAAAAAATGTTTACCTCATCCCCTTCAAAGTAATTGCCTTGGGACTTCACACATTTATCCTCAGTGTCCCTTCTACTTTTTAAAACAGCAAAGTCCTCTTGCCAGATGACATCCTGTTTGCAGGACTTAAAATATACTGACTGTATCCCCTGCAGATCAATAAGATCCTCCCCCTTAAAAAAAGTGCTCTGGGTATGACATTAAACTGCATCTGGTGGTGAGGCTTTAGATTTTGAGCTCTGGGGGAGTGTGAAGTGCTCTATCATTGCCATTACTCCCAGGTTCATTTTGACCCTGAGTGGTAGTAACTGTTAGGGTCATATCTATGAATCAAATAGATCTGTTTGAAAATTATTTGTATTAGATAGGAATACTTCATATCATATAACTGTGTGCAAAAAAACTGTTAAATACAACAGCAGAAAAAAAAAGAAATGAATAAAATAACCCCAGATAGGTTGGTATATGAGTAAAATCAATCAACCTTTTCAGATGGTCATCAGCTGTGTGGAAAAATAGCTTTGTAGCTGAAAACTTGCTCTTGGAGTAGCATCCATAGCATATGGAAATAGACATTGTGAGACATTATTATACCTTTGCCATTTTATTTTTTTATTGGACAATCTCAATATTGGCTGCAGTACACTCTGATTTTATTTGGGTGTCTGCTGTGTTTTGAAATACCAAACCTGATTCTGAAGAGACATATACTACATGTTTGGTGTCCTTGCCCTCAACTTCCTCCAAACTATGCACTGAACCTAAAAACTGCTAAGAAAACCAGTGAAAAACTAAAAAGATAATAAAATTAGCTTGAATGAAATGAAATATTTTGCATAGATTTTATATTTCAACTGTTTCTATGTAATCTACTACTGTTCTTTTTTGTTTTAATATTAAACTGATGTGAATTAAGTACATTATCCAAAAGTCTGCAAAAAGATATATATATATATATATATATAAAGTGTTGTTATGGGTCCAATGGAAGAAAAATTAAGTATTTTATAAAAAAGAAGAAGGTTCGCAAAATGGATTATGTTTTTAATTTAAAAACATGTTCCATTTTGTGAACCTTCTTTTTATAATATATATATATATATATATATATATATATATATATAGGTTGTAAATTTGTGTACAAAATATTATGTCCTATTTTATTGGGAAATATTCCTATAGACACATCAGACCATTCATGTTATGCTTTCTACAGCCAAGTGGGATATTCTCACCCACCCCTCGACCAAGTGATTGACCTAACTCAAGGCTTCACAACAAAGACAGTTGCAAATATTTAACAAAAGTAAATAAATACACAAAAAATAATTTGATAAACAAATTATTGTTTTTAGATTCAAAAATTTTAGAGATTGTTCTATCAGAAAAAAGAGTAAATTGTGCTGTTTTATCTTTTTTTTTAATGAAAAAAAAAAAGGACTTATTATTCATTCAATTCATTGTCTTCTATTATCATTATCTACTATCTAGTAGTATTGAAAATTATGGTTGTTTTTGCTGTGGAGAGCGACATTTTTTTCATAAATCATTATTTTTCTTTCATTCATTTCTTAGTCACCCTCTTTCTTTACTACTACTGTGTATTAAGTATTATATAGATTGTTATTGTATACTTTTGTATTATTTATTGCAAAAAATACTATTTATATGTAATAAAATTGCAAATCAACCTTTCTTGCTTAAAAAACTCCTCATGAATTTTTTTTCATGGAATTTCCACAAGTTTTATAGAAATTTAAATTGTAAATTAAACTGGCTCCTATGGTGTAGGGGAGATAATTTACGGGTAACAAATTCGCAGAATGAGATATCGGCGGGAAGTTCAAAGAACAAGCATACAACAATAAAATATGCTACAACATGGGGTTTAATAATGGTAAATGTAAACAATACATACAAATGTATATGTTAGAACAAAGGGGTTAGTGAATGTTCACTTCAATGTTCATTAAGGTTAGGTCGGATAAGCTACCGGTGATTTGTTTGGTTAGGGTTCTTCAAAAGACAGTGGGAGCTTTTGCTAGTAGTTAATTGATTAGTTGTCATGGTTGCAAGAGTTAAATCCTGTGTGGAGTTCTTGAAAGACTTCAGAGTATCAGTTTGCATGGGAGTTAGCCATATCCGAAGGTTGTAGGGAATTGTTGAAGGCTCTCCAAATTCTCCTGTGCGGAAGTAATTAGGCAGTTTTTATCCGTCCATCAAGGGTTTTGATAAAGTCTCTAAATCCGTAGTTCGAAAGGGGTAAACAAGAATTCCTTAAAGGGTTTAATATACTTTTGTCCATTATAACCTTAAAATGAACAAGTAGAGAATAGAGTAGCAAGAATGCCGATCTACGTTCATGTCTCGCTAAGGGGAAAGTGGTGAAAAGAGGAAGCAGTGTATGCTTTTATAGGCAACATCACGTGATCATAAGGCTGCTGTGTAAAAATTTATTTTTTATAATAAAAGTAATTTTAGAGTTAATTGTCAAAATTAGTAAAAAAAGTTATTTTGGGAAGAAGAAAGAAAGAAAGTAAAAAACGCTGTTAAAAAGAAACAGCTAGTTTCAAATTTCTATCCTAATAAGGGAAGTTATATAAACACTGCATTTAAACGGCTTTAAAGTTTACCTTTGTTACAAAATAAAATTAAAATTTTATTCCACAAAAGAAAGTTTAACTGGATTCCCTTAACATTTCAATACAAGGGATGCAACTTGGAAAATAGTAATCAGAAGTTACCAAACTTTTGATTGAGAAAGGATGACAGGGTGACTTTTCCGTCTTATGATGTTAAAAATGAAAACCCTTTTTGAAAAATGAATTAAGAAGAGAAACCCCGTTTGAAAGAAGAATATACAAGATTGTTGAATAACATTTGAAAAAAGAGAATTTTGGAGAACCCAGAGCAAGATTGCTGAATAACATTTGAAAAAAGAGAAATAACGAGAACACTGAAAAAATATTCAGAGAAGAATTATTGAAGAAAACTCTTTAAAAAAAAGAAGAATGCTGATCAATATCAAGTAAATTTTTGAGAAAAAGAAGAAAACAAAAGAACATTGAAGATAGAAATTTTTGAATTTGTAATTTATTTTTTAACTGAATTTAAGGAAGGAATTCCCTTTGAACTGATATAGGGTTACCCATGGTAAAAAAAAATAGATAACATTCTAAACAACAAAAAAAAGAGAGAAAAAAGGTATTTGTGCTTTTAGAAAAACTTTATTTATTTGAATTATTAAGCCTTGAGTATTTAGGTTTAATATATAGAATAAAACTAAATAATTTGTTGTGCTCCACCTTTCTTGGGGTTTTGTTGTAGAATTGTGATTTTCAGCTGAGGCTAAAAAGTTAATTGTAATATTGGTGTTTCTGCGCTTTTCTTTTGTAAGGCTAAAATTATTTTCCACTAATTGCATTTTAATTTTTTTACTGTTAACAAGTAATTGTTATTATGATTATTTTGCATAAGGAAGTTTATGCATGCAAGTTAGTGAGTTGTTTTGTTTGTTTTTTGGTTTATTTTTCTTTTTGATTTCATGAAAATAAAGTGTGTTATTTTTATATTTGGTGAGGTGTTCGACTTCTTAATTTTGGTGTATTTGAAGTGTATTGTTCATTAAATTTTACTTCTATTGTTATCTGTAAGACGGAAATTTGGGACTACCGATAACTGGGGTTTTCCCGGCGATAAATTCCGAAAGCTGCTGCTGCTAGTTTTGTGAAAAGAAAATTATTTTTTAATTAATAGATGATAATCGAATAATTTTTATAACCAATGATGTAATATTTTTACTACTTGATAGCCATTGATTTAATAATTTTTAATAGTCAATGATTTAATTTTTTTTAAATATTCAATGATTTAATAATTTTTGCTTAATAACCAATGATTTTTATTTTATTCTATTTTTAAAGGTTGTAAAGTTATATGCATGGGAACCATCCTTTGAAAAAAATGTCAACATAATCCGAGCAAAAGAAATAAATTTACTTCGTAAAATAGCTTATATGAATGCATTATCAACATTCTCTTGGGCATTGGCACCATTTATGGTAAGTTCTGGTGTTGAAGTAGTCATAGTCATTTCTACCTTTTCTCATAAGGATTGGGTGACAACAAGTCCCTTCAATTCTCCAGCACCTTTCTCAGTATCATTTGTTATTGGTAATATTATTATTATTACATGCATTTGAATGTCTAGGCCAATAACTGATTATCACTGGAGATTAAATGACAAGTCTCCTCAAATTTCCAGAACCTTCCTTAGTTTCCAAGCAGATCATTAATTCTATTATGATCTGGACAGTATCAGTTATTCCTTAATTCAGCCTTGATTATTATCATGCATTCATTGAGTTTTTGCACCAATTATTAATTTTTTATATTATTTTATAATTATATTTACCCAAAACCTCCACCACAGGCAAGATGTGATACAAGATACAAGCTGATTTGAATTCAAAGTTTTCCTTCTCCTAGACTGGATGCCTAATCAAAGCTAAAGAACCCAGTCCACTCTAGTATTCATTCATAGCAGGGGGATTTATGCCCAACCTAAGGGTATTAACACAATGTGAAAAACATTTTTTTGTGTGAAAGGTGAAGGAGCAGTTGATCACAGTATAGTAACCAGATGGTTCAAGAAATTTTGCTCAGGTTGCAACAACCTTGACGATCAGGCTTTTTTCTTCACCTTTCCAACCCTGGCAAAAGCATCCAGAGATTCCAAATTGTGCATCACGTTACCAAAATATTGCAAAACTTTTAACTCACCCTAGTATTATATTACTCCTAGTGCTCTAAATCATGTTTTCTTTTGGTGGGGGGGTATTGGAGTGACAAATTCCCTCCATTCTTCAGGGCTCTTCTAATTATTTTAACTGATGTAAGTTTATTATGTATTTACCCAATCCCTCCACCACTAGCAGGATGCAACACAAGGTCAATTTTTAAGCAGAGTTTAACAACTTTGAAATCAGAGTTTCCCTTCTCCTAGAACAGTTGTTATACCAAGGTTAAAGAGCTCAGTCTGTTCTACTATTTATTCAAAGCTGGAGGGAGAATAGTTGGATGCATACCTTTCCCAAAGATATGAAATCCAAACAGTCTCGTCCAGGATTTGAACTTGTATTTGAACTGTATGTATTGCCTACGATGATAACCATTATACCACAAGCACCTGAACCAGAATATATAAATTATCATGCACTGCCTGATCTAAAAATTGAACTCATAACCACCAGATACTATTTAATCTATGTTTATATCTAATAGGATATACCAAAGGGCCCAGTCTACCCTACTATTTACGCACATCTGAAGGAAGAATAGTTGGATGTATACCTTTCCCAAGGATATTAGCACTATGTGAAGTGCAAACAACTTTGTCCGGGTTGAGTAAGAATATCTGAGGTTGGAAGACCTGAAACTTCTGATGAACCCAGTCATAAAGCATCACTTAGAACTCTAGAATATGCATTCATTAAAATTGAATTTTAGAATTTTAAAAAATTAAAGATTCAGTCTCAGTACTTTTTGATCACACCTCGTATATGAGATTCCATGATGTAATGGCTAATGTGCTGGACTGTGACATTGTAGTAAGTGAGTTCTAATTCTCGCCTCACTACTATGCTCACTAATACACTTGGGAAAATATGAGCCCTCTCATCCCTCCCATAGTTAAATAGCACCACTATTGTTTATCTACAAAAATGGCTTTAGCATTAAATAACCCATGAAGATTGATATGCCATCAAACAAAGAAACAAAACCAAAACAAATTTATGTCAAAAAAGAAAAACCTACTTTCATCTAATATAACAAAAATTGACTTGTTAACTTGTCAGTTTCTGTGGGTTTTTTTTTTTTTACCTAACTTTGGAAATAGATTGGATGATGCAGTTTATATTGATCTCACTCATTTAAAAGTATGGAAATTGAAAAAGATTAACACTCTTTTATTGCATTTTGAGTCTTATGTCTGAGGGTTATGCTTCCTAAATGGTATAAATAAATACTTTAATTATTGTCCTTGTGTCACACTTATGGATCATATAAGTATTCTACAAGGATAGCTTTGGCATTAAATAAATCACTAAAACTAATATGCCATTAAACAATGAAACCAAACCATTATTCAGTTATTCTTTTCAATAAGTGAGCTGTATTCTTTTTGTTTTCTTAGTATCTTATTATTTTACTAAACTGATTTCTATCTTCTTTTGTAGGTCACATTAGCCTCATTTGGTACTTATGTACTTTCCTCAACTGAAAATAAGTTGGATGCAGAAAAGGCTTTTGTTTCATTATCGTTGTTCAACATTCTTAGGTCTCCTATTAAAAGGATCCCCATGATGTTATCACTCTTTACACAGGTAAGGTAAAAAATACCTGTCTATTTTATCTATCAGAATTGATTCACTTCTATCTAGTTGGTTTATTTAGATCTATGTATTTACCCAATCAATCCTCCATGTCCAGGATGTGACACTAGGTCGATTTTTAAGTGGAGAACAGCTGGTTCAAATTCAAAGTCTTCCTTCTCATAAAACCAGTTGCCATACCAAGATTAAAGAGCCCAATCTGTCCTACTATTTACCCATAGCTAGGGTTAGAAGAGATGAATTCATACCTTTCCCAAGGGCATTAGTGCAAAGAGAAACACAAATAGCCTCATCCAGGATGAGAACTCCAGTCATAGAATCCATTTCCTATAATGATAATTATTATGCTACATACCCTTTCTATTTATATCAATCTGAATCTATTCATGTCAATCTATCTATCTCCATCCCTCTCATTTGGACCCTCCAAAACTAAAATACTTTAGAAAATGATATCCTTGGTTACTTATCTCTGTACTAACACTGAAGACTTCTGTTTATTATGGACATAAAAAAACTAACCCTTTCATCCCCATTAAGAAATCCTTCTCTATTTTATCCTTAGTTAAAATCTGCCGACTTTCCTAATTTGTTTAGCTATCCTTTTGATGATACTACTATACAAACACTCATATCCATGAACATATATACAGTATCTATGCACATACACATACACACACTTGTACAGATACGCTCATGCTCATATACATATATGACGTCTATACACACACATACTTATATAGACATGTTTGCACCTACACACATAGGTATTATTGCCCCTAAGTACGAAGGTCATCTAATAGATAAGGTAAATTTTGCCTAGGGAGTTGGTAATAGGAAGCACTGTTTACAGTTGGTCCTTTCATGATCAAAAATACTGTCAGCATGACCTTCTTTATTGACCGCTGTGCCCGGAACATTTTCCTAACCGGAGAGTCAGTGTGTTTCCACTTTATGAACTGTCTTTTCAACTCAAACATTTACTTACAAACCCATGTTTAGCCCATTTGTAAACATTCTTTTCATTAAAATATGCTTTGTACACATTACACATTCTTATGAAAATTTCACACAGTTTGGACTTCTCAGCCACTAAAAACTTAATGACAGACCTTTGTTTCAGCCTGGAATACACTGTTTGATTTGTTGCTATTTTTGAATTACCTTAAAAGAAATATTTTTGCAAGATTAGAATAATTTTTACCATGAACCAATTACAAACAATTCAAATTTTACATTTTTGGAAAAAAACTTAGAAAAAAAATCTATTTTACTTTTTTCAAAAAATTATCCGTATCTAACTCAGTCATATCAGTTCATATCTATTTATTTAATATCTATGATACTTGTATGTGCACCTAGGGACAGAAGAACTTATAGTTATAGTGATAAATACTCATAATTACTTTAATATTTAACTTCATTTCTGTGTTCTTCCTTTATCTAAGGTTCCTCTTCTTCCTCACATATCTCACCCCTCTGTTGAGACCTATCTCTGTCCATATACTTCTCTTCTATTTAGACCTATCCATGACCATCAAGGTCACAGGCTCCTAACACTCATAGGTCGAAAAATGCCTAGTAACCAAGGGATGATCCTTAGGCCACTTAGCCCCCATGTCATCGAATTGGTGGATTCTTCAAAAATTTTCATCTAGTTTTCTTGAATTTGGCATATGATCCAGATGTGTTATAGTGATTCTTGAAAGAGACATTCTCATAATCTTTTTTTCATTATTAAAGAATATTCAACTCTTCTTTACTGTTTACTTTTCTTCCTTAAATGTGTGTATTTGTTTAATAATACCTCACTTTTACATTATACTTACCATTTCAAGTTTTCTTTCCATTATTATTATTCTATTTTTCTATATTCTTTTTTCAACATTTGGTTAAAATACTGCCCAATTTCTTCACAAAAGTGAGAAGGCAGAATATTCTCTGTTGTCATCTAATAAAATAAATTTTCCTAAAAATTGTTAGAAATTAATTTTTCTAGTTTGACAGTTTATCATCAGATACTATTATATTTTTTCCAGCTTAACATATCCATTAAACGTACAGAGAAATTCCTAAATTCATCTGACATTCCCCCAGATAATGTAATACATACACATCTTGCAGGTAAGTTTTATCTAGTGCCATTTTTTGGGGGGTGGGGTGCATGTAGAAGTTATGCTCCAAAAATAATGCTTCCTATTTATTACTACACAAACTACAACAAATACAGTGTCCTTGGTATGACACTAAACTTCATCTGATGGTGAGGCTCCAGTTCAGGAGATCTGAAGAGTTTGAAGTACCCCTTCATTGTTATTACTCCCAGGTCCACTCTGACCTAGAATTGTAGTACCTGTTGGGGTCCCATCTATATATTTGAAAATTATTATTTTCAATAGGAGCCTTGTGCAAAACAAAACTTAAGAAATAACTACACAAAAATATAAGTATGAACATACAATGAACACAATTCCCTAACCTCTAGGCATAAAATAACTCTAGATGAGTTGAAATCTATTGGTCAAATAGATCTGTTTAAAAATTAATTGTATTAGATAGAAAAATTTGATAACTTATTTCTGTGTGCAAACAAATAAAAGTACAATTTAAAAAAATGCAATTGAACATTACAAATATAGTTATAATTACAATTAAACATTTACAAATAAATCAAATTTCGGCATTAGATAACCAATAAGAAGTTGATATGCTCTAAAAAAATAAGCTAAATTAAACAAATACAGGGAGCACAATAATGCCATTGGATAGAGTAAGTTTTCAGCTACAAAATACTATTTTTCTACATAGATAACTGTTGGAACTATGTATTAATAAGAGCATATATGCTGCACTTTCAGCATTATTTAAGTGGTGTAAACTGCCCTGTCAACCGGAGCTGGAAAATACACTGACGGCACCTTTGCAGGGGGGGGGGGATACGAGCTGTTCCCTTTCAATGGGGCCATCTGTT
>CM042147.1:31997778-32032778 GCA_023376005.1 Doryteuthis pealeii | reverse complement strand
CTTATTCTTCTTATTTCTATATATATATATATATATATATATATAGATGGTAAGTAGATGGCCAGACTGAACTCTTTATCCTTTGTGTGTGTGTGTGTATATATATATATATATATATATATATATATATATAGATAGAGAGAGAGAGAGAGAGAGAGAGAGTGACACACACACACACACAGATATATAACCACAAACAAATATATTGTTGCATATGCACACAGCAGGCATACCTGCCATAAACTGTTATTATTGTAGGTAATCAAACTGGTGATCCTTGTTCAAATCCTGAATTGGGCTGTTTGTGTTTCACTTTTGCGCTAATGCTCTTGGGTAAGGCATAAATCTCTATTTTCTCCCCCCCCCTCTTCCCCCATTATGGTTAGATAGTAGGGAAAACTGGGTTCTTCAGCCTTAGTAAGACAACCGATCTAAAAGAAGGAAAAATGAATTTAAAACAGTTGTACTCCACTTAAAAAATGCATAAAAGAGATGTTGGGTAAATACATACTAGCAGGACCCATCGAAATTTGTCTTTTTCTTTTTTGGGAGGGGGGAATAATGGAAAGGCAACAAGATTGATAAAAAAGAAATGTGTTACTCCTTTTATACAGGACCGTATTAATGCATCAGTAAACTGAGCAGTTCCCAGGATGCCCACAATCTATTACTTCCTTCCCAAACTGTCACAGAGCACATACTACATTTACTGCTACCTTCACAGATTGACATATACAACTACTGGATTGCGGGCCTTGGCTTCTGATCTAATGTTAGGTAAAATAAATAATCTCCCAGGCAATGCCTACCTTCTAGCCTAAAAGGGTCAAGGCCAGATTTATTGCCCAGTGCATGAGGATCCCCAAAAGGGAATGCCAACAGGACCACAAATTTTTTGCACTGGCCACCACATGAATTTTGGTTTGTGCATGACAGCCTGTGTTAAAAAGACTTTGTATTAATTTGAGCTGGTGGGAGGTTAGGAAGATAAATATGAAAAAGTCGTCGGGGTATCAGCCATTCAGCAAGGGAGTCTATCCCCTTTTCCTAGCGCTAGACCAAGGAGTGTTTTTGTGTCTGAGGTAGAGCGCCACACCTACCATCATCCCTTACTTTACCGCACAGATCCCTATGCTACTCATATGCTGAGGTGGCGAGAGCCTGTATCAAACTAGGAACCTTGTGGTTTCTAGTCGAATGCTCTACCGACTGAGCTAACCCAGCCTTGGAAAATAAATACAACTACTATATTTTTTGTGCTTTCATCAGATTGAAAATCTGAAGATCTGAAGTCACCCACAAATCCTTCTGAAAAAATCTGGATAATTGTTGAACCAAATTTTGATGATGCATTTTTTTAAATTTTCTTTAGAATCAACATAAAAATTCCACCTGGTAAGCTTGTAGCTGTTGTAGGTAGTGTTGGTGCTGGCAAATCCTCACTGATCTCTGCTATTCTTGGGGAAATGGAAAAAATTACAGGTGACGTGGAAATTAAGGTGAGTTATTCTAAATTATTTTAATAAATAAATTACCCAGCATTCCTTTTAATAACAAATCTATCACATATCTATAGCATTATTATAATCCTCTTTATCTCTGATTTTCCCTCATGAAAATTGTTCCTATCAGTGGGACTTAGAATATGTTGATTACAGAGGGGTAAAAAAAAAAAAAGGGCATCCTGGGTATGACGCTAAACTAAATTTGGTGGTGAAACTAAAGTTCTGGAGCTCTAGCCAGTATAGAGTATCCAATTTGTTGCCATTATTCCAGGACCATTATGATCCAGGGTGATACTACCTATTATGGTCCAATCTATGAGTCAATTATGGTAATAGATTTAAAATAGAGAAGAAAATAAGAATTTAAATTCAATTTCAGGATTTTTTAATCTGTAAAAGAAACTTTTCTTTGTACATATCATTTGATTGATAATTAGTACCTACCATTTTGTTTATAGTACCTCTCATTTTGTTTGTTTATTAGTTATAATTTTAAGCATAGGAAGGGCATGGACTGCCATAGACAGATTATTGATCATATGAAAATCTGATCTCTATGGTAAGATAAAGCAAGAATTCTGTGGGGCTTAGAATATGTTGATTACAGAGAGGTAAAAAAAAGGGCATCCTGGATATGACACTAAGCTAAATTTGGCAGTGAGGCTAAAGTTCTGGAGCTCTAGCCAGTATAGAGTATCCAATTTGTTGCCATTATTCCCAGGACCACTCTGACCCAGAGTGATACTACCTACTATGGTCCAATCTATGGGTGAAAGAGATATATTTAAAAATTATCAATATTACATAGGAATGTTTAGAACCATATACTTGTGCAAATTATTTGTATTAAGAATAATTACTAGAAGCTATTATTGTTTACAACAATAGTTACTTGAAACCATATAACTTGTGTGCAAATTATTTGTATTAAGAATAGTCAAATGACTCAAATCATTAATTACTTGAAACCATACAATTATTTTCAAAAAGAATGTCTTCAGTATAAAATAAACCAACAAGTATTGACATGCCTTAAAACCAACTAACCAAACCTGGAAGTACATGTCCTGTGGAAATATTAGTGTCTGCAATCTTCCTATATATGTTTTTAGTATGTACTTGTCATTAATGGATTCATTAGTGTGAATAAGAAATTGGAATTTGTTTAATAAATCCTACTGATGATATCATTTGTTTAAATAAACATCTTTTGTAGGGTTTCATGCCTTTTTAATGTTCTAATCTTGTCTGATGACCATATCTACTTTATGAATTTGTGTGGCACATTCTTTTTTTGTATTGAAAGACCAACTTTCACATTAAATAACCTAACAAGAGCTGACATGCTGTAAAACCAACCAGATTATGACCCCAAATAAGTGTATAGATACTACATTCTGATCTATTCATCCTGTCATTTTTTACAGGAACTATGATAATTAATTTAAAATAGAGAAAAAAAATAAGAATTAAAATCAAGTTACAGTTACACTTTGGATGATTTCAGGATTTTTTAATCTGTAAAATACCATTATACATTTGCTTGTTTATTAGTACTTAGCATTTGTTCAATTATTAGTAATTAGCAGAGCTACCCAGCATTGCTCAGGATTGAAAAGGTTAAAGATAAATCTCTTATCTATATTTATATAGGGACTAATAAAAAATTCTATATATCTGTTTTATTGTTTTATTGTTTATATATTCTTGTTTTCAAGTTGTTTATTTTTATTATTGTTTGTATTTTTGTCTTATTATTTTTTATCCTTTATTAATTTGTTAATTTTTAAATAATTTTTCAATCAGTTTTTGAATATATCATTGAATCGTTATATTTTTATCTAAATTTAAAAAAAAAAATAAAAACGAGGGGTAAAAAGTTTTTAACCTTCACTTGAACAAAAATAGTGAGTGGATTTTATAGAACTTTGGTCTCTGCTGGTCTCCACCAATTATCCATTATAAAAGGATATGTACTCGGTCATTGTACAAACAAACATACAGATATACATACTTTTCTTTTATATATAAAGACAATAGTATTGTGCATATATATATATATATATATATATATATATATATATATCACAGTTAATTGACAATCCACGAAGCAAACAAATATATTTACTTCTGGATTTAAACCATTCATTTTAAAAACGTGTGTGTATATATATATATATATATATATATATATATATATATATATATATTACTTGTGTATTTATACCTATTGTTTTGATTGTTTAGGGTTCAGTGGCCTATGTACCACAAGAAGCTTGGATCCAAAATGAGACGCTGATGAATAATATCATCTTTGGAAAAAAGTTTGAACAAGACAAATATGATCACATCATAGAGGCTTGTGCTATGAAGCCTGATATTGATATATTACCTGGTGGAAGCCAGGCAGAAATTGGAGAAAAGGTAAGAAAGCTTTAGAATTTTTTTTACTTCTAGAAACTTTTGTTTTGTTTATGGAATTCTTTTTATTCTTTTTAGTTGTTTATACATAAGATTTTTTAGCTTGTGTGTGTATACATATGTTTGGATTACTGTAAACATGTCAAAAGCAACAGCAGTTGCTATTTTGAGTCTACAGCTATACAAAGGTTTTTCCCAATTTCTTCCATGACAATATTGATTGTGGTTTCTTGCTACCATGTGGGGAGGTCCCTGTAATCACTGTCACCAAAAATCTAATGTGTGAGAGAACTTACAACTGCTGAATTATGTTGAATGATACTTTATTCCATTCATAGCCAAATGCAGTTGTGAAAACTGCAATTTAACAAACGGTTTACATAAGCACATGGGAAAAATGTATACAAATTCTAACAGTTAATCATTTAAACTTATTATTTAATTTACAAAATGTAACAAATTTTACATTAGGACAGTTTCTAGGATATTTAATTTATGAGCATAAATGCATAAATTATGTGTGTAATTTGGGAAGAAGTGACAGTTATATCTATAATTTATTAGAAATAATTAGTTTAAACTAAAGTGTAGAATCTAAGAAAAGTTAACATATTATACTTCATTGGCACCATTTGGGCTAGGCAATTTAAACTTATAGCCTCATTAACAAAGAGATGCAGTATGACCTAGCTACTTCGAAGATCTATTTAAAAAGGGCAAGAGACAATTCTAAGCGAATCTCTTGAGTAAGGGCCAACATTTCTGTGCCCAAGAATCAGTAAGCCAACCAACTTTCGATCACTTTTAAGCCTAAGACTTTTTAGTGTACTCTCTGTACCTTTCTTACTTTATCTTTCTCATGCTATTTTCTTTAAGCCATTATAAACTATTTAAGATATCAGAAACTATGGGGACTATTTTGTCTAGTGAAATTGCTCTGAGAGTGACCAAGTCACCAGTGGTCTCAAATATGGGATGGGCTTGGCAAAGCGCACCTGATTTTTTGTAACAGCTATCTGATGGTAGCTGCAGTCCCTATGATGTAGTGACTAACAGGCTTGACTCTGACATCATAGTAAGCGAGTTTAAACTCCAGCCGCATTATTACAATCATTTTCAAACTATTATCCTTGGAAATGGTATGAATACTCACATCCCCCAGTGATGACTTAAATAGTACCACTACTGTTGTTCTACAAGGTGGCTTTGGCATTAAATAATTCACAATGGTTGATATGCCATTAAACAAAGAAACCAAATGAAACCATCCCTCTGCCATATCTTACTTGCAAACCACACTATTTCATCCCTTCATCTTCTATCAGAGATTTTTTTTACTACACTTGTTATTTCTTGGGCACCATTCTATTAACCTTCTTGTCCAATTTCTTACCCTCCTTTCTAGTATGTACTTTGCCTACTATTATTTCTGTGATGTCTCTTGGTCAGCTCTCATATCAAAATTGATCCCTTGGTTGTATACCCTGCAAAAAAGAACTTTCCTTGGTATAATACTAAATTGCATACAGCAGTGAGGCTCCAGTTCTGGGTCATCTGGAATTACCCCTTCATCACTATTGTTAATCTACACCTGCTGATGAATAACATTTGTTTTTTCAATCTATATGAAGACATATAAGGAGGTATTCATGGTGTAATGGTTATTGTCATAGGAAATGGTGAATAGAGTTTAAATTTTGGACCGGGATGCTTGTATTATCACATAGCACCAATACCCTTGGGAAAGGTATTCATCCAACTACACTCCCTCCAGCTATGGGTAGAGAGCAGGGAAGACTGGACATTTTAATCTTGTTATGGTAACCGGTCTAGAAGAAAAACTCTGAATTCAAACCTGTTAAATTCCACTTAAGAAATTGACTTTGTATCACATTCTGCTCATGTGGAGCGGTTGGGTAAATACATATATTAAGACATATATTACTACCACTGTGACATTATCTCTCACTTGTGCCCTTAGGCTAAACTTTAGCAAAGCTCACCTTGAATTCTGTTTATTGATTCCACTGTTTATGCCAATAATTCTTACACCACCCTACGACTCCACATTACAACTAGTGTGAAAACTCAATAAGTATAAATCTTACTATAATTCACCATATGCTGGACACTGCTGAAGAAGCAAGGAAAAATTCATGTGATGTTTCCCAGTGGACAACTGCACATGGGCACACCTATGTAGGCTGACTAGCAAAAATCTACATCAACCAGTTCTATGTGGATACAGGATGCTGTGCAGTAGACCTGCCAAGAGTGATGACCAATAGGGGTGGGTGGTGAGAGGGAGTCATGGGAATCCATGCTGTCAGCATGACCTGATTATGATAATTCACCAAATGTATTTTTTATTTTTCTCTCAGTCTTGATACAAGGGTAGTTAGAGCTATATCCCCCAAATTTTCTGTGGTTACTAACAGAATCCTGTAACCTATTTTTAGTATATTAGCTTTCAAAAATCACAAAATAAAAGTTTTTAGCAAGGGGTACAATTTACAGTATAAGCAACGGTTTCTATTTACAATATAAGCATAATGCTCAACTAAACCCTTATTTGTGTTTGTTTATTTTCTTAGATTTTCTTGAAAACATTGTTGGAAAGGTAGTCAGTTGAGTTAAAGATAGAAAGTTATGTTTAGCATTTATGACTAAGTCATCTCTTTTGCCTTAAAACTGTTCTGTTTTCTTTTTTGCTGACAACTGACCTCTGACCCCTTCTTCATTTCTCTAACAACCTGTCTGAACTCACGCCCCAGTAATGTAATCCACTATTTTCAAATAAGATACAATTCAACAGTTTCAATTCACAATTACTTATTGGATCCCAAAATCCTGTCAAGGTATTCAACAGAAACTCACTTGAACCCCTCACTCTGCATTGAGTGGGTTTTCAGCTAGCAATCATAATCCATTTATACTAAATATTCTTTTTCTTTCCTTAGGGCATTAATCTCAGTGGTGGACAACGTCAGCGAGTGTCTTTGGCTCGTGCTGTTTATCGGGATGCTGACATCTACCTATTTGATGATCCCCTCAGTGCTGTTGATTCTCATGTTGGCAAACATATTTTCAACAATGTAGTAGGTAATGATGGTCTACTCAAAGATAAGGTGAGATAGTGGTTTTGAGTTTGTTTTTTGTTTTCAGTAAAGAAGTTAAATTTTTATAGCACTGAGTTAGCCAGTTAGTATATTAACCATCATTTCTCTTAACTTTGTTTTTTTGTTCAACAGCCATTTTCTTTTGGAAAAGAAAATTTGAAAAAAAATTTCAGCATTAAATAACCCATCAGAAATTGATATGTCATTACCAAATAAACCCAGTAAAAAACTGAAGTTGATCAATTAACAAATAATGATGCTACAGCAATATCTCTGAATGGGATTTATACTGTCCTCCTGGGCAGGATGTTTTGGAGTTATAAGGTAAGGGGAGGCAGTTTTATATAAGGGTACAATTTGGAGGCTGTTTAGAGTAGGCATTTACAAAAAAAAAATAGAAAATGTTACATTAATAAATTTAACTGTTTTCATGAAGTTTTTTGGTTACAATAATTTTGCTTTTTTTTTTTTTTTTAAATTTATTCATAATGTAATTTTTAATTCAATTTTTAGACTCGAATTTTAGTCACTCATGGAGTTCAATGGCTTCCAAAAGTTGACTACATTTTGGTGCTAAAAAATGGAGAGATAAGTGAAAGTGGTTCCTATGAAGATCTTGTAGAACATGATGGACCCTTTGCTCAGTTCCTTCAAACTTATTTAACTCAGGAACAAGATGAAGATGAGGAGGAGGAGGAGGATGAAAGTAAGGGTCCTACAATTAATAATAATAATAGAATAATACACATTTTCTCTGTCTGCAAATATATATATATAATTATTACCTATCACAATTATCCTGAAGATCCTTCTCAGTGAAACCTGGGTAGTTAACTTCTGTCACTGATTCACTTTCTTAAACTGGCTCTATGAGTATGTATTGAGCACTTTTGATATTTATTTTCCTGACTCTTGGTTGCTTTTGCTTTTTCTGTCTAAATATAACAGTATTTTCTTTTTCTTTTTTTTTCTTTTTTTCTTTTCTTTATTCAACTGAATCTTTCCTCTAAACTCATATATATAAATATATTAAATCAGTTTCATCATTGTCATGTACTTGTTAGTGTTGGGTGTTATTAAATGATTTAAATCAACCACTCTCATCATGTCATCCAGTGAGACTAAGAAAAAAATGTTGTCAATATTCAATCAATTTATTTGGAAGTGCATGAAAATTGAATTTAGTTAAAAGGAGTGCCTCAAGTAAAAAGTTTGAGAAGCTCGGCTCTAGACAATTGGGAAAACCTTACAATTATAAAGAGTAAATAGAAAAGTTTTGTCTGGTTAATGGTAAACTGAGGATTTGAGAATAAAGTATGATGTTGAAAATCAAAAGACTGGGAGGGTTGAGGATTGTTGAAATTTTCATCAAGTAGGATATCAAAAACAAATATCATATGCAATGTAGGTGGTTGAGTCTCATTTTCATGGCTGGATATATGAATCATGTAAAAATTCTTATAATAGTGTCATCTTAATTCTAAATCCACCAGTTTTCCCTTAAATTCTTTATCATTTTAAATCAAAGCCTGATCTTATGAGTCATTTAAAGGCTCATAATAGAGAAGTAAATCAGACTTAAATGGTAGCTACTACTTCAAAATGGTTATATTCAAAAACGAGTCTACAGACTATTTATATATAAAATATAGTATGCTATATCTATAAATAAATAAATATCTCAATATCATTGATGGAGCATGTATATCTGAGTTAGGGTAGTGTGGACATGAAGTCAACAGTGCTTGGTAATTGACAGTTTTTCACCTATGGGATTTTCAAACCAATTTTTATTTGAAAATGGCATAGGTGAGAAACAGTAACATGTACCGTTGTCGTCATGTTTACACTACCCTTACTTATATATATACTGGTTAGAATTATCCTGAAGATCCTTCTCAGTGAAAACTGGGTAGGTGACTTCTGACACTGATTCAGTACCCTAAACCAGCTTTATAAGTTTGTATTGAGCATTTTTCTATATTTGTTATCTTGACTCATTTGGTTTCTTTTTTCCAACTATCTGTATTGTTGGATTTTTTTTCTGACTATCTGAATTGTTTTTTGTTTTTTCTCTTTGTGCTGTTGTATCTTTCTCTAAAAATAGATATTAGGGTGAGTCAAAAATTTTGGAATATATTGGTAACATGATGCACAATTCAGCAGCTCTAGATGCTTTTACTGAGGTTGTGATGATAAACCACACTGGACTGTGAGATGCCGAGTTTACCTGATACTCTCAGAGTGCAACTCACCGGATCTGCCTCTATGGCTTGGGGCACACACTCGGAATCCCCAGTTTTATGCCTACCTGTCCTTGCCTGATCATAGAAGTTCTTGAAATTTCTTGAACCATCTGATTACTGTACTGTGATGAGCTGTGCTTTCATCTTATACACAGCAAATGTTTTTGGTTGTTCCCATGGTGTTATGCCCAGGTTAAACTTGTAAAGTATAAGTTCCTGAATTAGACTAAGTTGCACATTCATCTGTATGGCTTTCAAATCACACACAAAGTGAAACAATGCATAACATGTCAGCACACCAACTATCATGATACTACTAACCACAACAAGTACCTTCCATTGCTTGAGATGCTTCAGTCATGTGATATATGCACTGTAAACTAGCACATGCCAAAATATTGCAAAACTTTTCAATCATTCTAATATATATATATATATATATATGTGTGTGTGTGTGTGTGTGTGTGTGTGTGTGTGTGTGTGGTACAATTGTTTCAGGAGTTAAGCACTGGTAAGTTAAATTAAATGGATAAGTCTTGTGTAAGTTCATTACCTTGTATACTATACTGGCATGAATAGATAGGATAGGGTTAATGAGGAAATATTAATTTATATTATTTACAAAGAGGATATGTAACTTGTTTCATAAGTGTTGTTTGTCAACAGAATCTTTTCATGTGATGTCAGTAAGTGAAGAATAGAATTCACATTGTATTCAAATACCTGAAAAATGGTGAGAACAAAGACTGAAATAATGACAGGTGGAGAATGACTTCTTGTTCTGGCAATGATGGGAAAACACACTGACTTATGAAACTCTTAGGTAGATTATATTTAAATTGTTGAAAAACAACAGGAAGTATTTAGAAAGAATGGAAAAGGGTGGAAGAAAGAATCAAAGGAAGCAAGCAAAGAGTGAAAGAAAGGAAGCAAGCAAAGAGTGAAAGAAAGGAAGCAAAGAGTAAAAGCAAAGAAGCAAATAAAAAGTGAAAGAAAGAAATTTGTTTAGATGCCTACTCTTAGAAATCAATTCTGATAGTATTATTTGTATTATTCGGACTATTGTCCTCATCTTCATTGTTATCTGTACAACATTTCAGCCGATGTGCCCTCCGGCCTTCTTCAGGTATTTCTTCTCGGACTCAGGAACCTTCTTGTCATAATTAAGAGCGATCATGGAATGTTGAACCTAACCCTTTATTCAGTCCACGGGGGTATCCTGTTCTCATTCCGCTAACCATAGCTGGGGCGCAGATGTTAAGCTATGTTAATTATTATTCTATGTTACTGCTGCCCCTGACCAGGATTTGTTATAAACAGGGTTAGTATGATGCGTATGGTGACGAGGGAAAACAAACACAGATTTGAGTTTCAACAATTATATTAGAAAAAAAGAACATGAAAAGTGAGGAAAAGATAGGAATTAATTTAAAGGGTATTTTGGTGATAGTTGTAATGTGAATAATAAAGTCAGTGAAATGTCCGGTGGCCGAATCAGTTGTAGTGTAGGTGGTGAAGTGGGCAGATGAACCAGTGGTAGTGGTTAGGTGGGCAGCATCTTGTGTTTTAGTATTCGATAGCGGGTTGGTATCGTGTATCATAGTTGGTGTACTCTTGTTGTTGTAGGATGTTTGCCCCTTTAAGAGTCGTCCAGCAGTAAGGGTCATGAGGTTAAGGGGTAGGTGAGAGATATAAATCGGTCGACCTGAGGTGTAGAATTTGTGTCGTCGGCTTCCTTGCGATGTGGACTGGTAGGCCGCCCAAGTATCTCTGACTTGTCGGCTTTTCAAAGCCAACTTTATATAGGTTGTTGGGACCCAAAATCAGATCAACTGAGATCTTTTTCATTTCACCCACAAATCGATGGATTGGATGAAAATGCGAATTTTATTTACAAAATTATTTTCTTTATTGTTTAGGAATTCTTGTTTTCCATCCGGAAGTTCAGCTTGAGCCAATGCGTAGAAATGTGTTATTTTGGTCACTTCGTTTTAGGCTACTGTTGAGTAAACTTCCGCTTGGTGTCATGTTTTGTTTTGTTTTGTTGGCGAGTGTATCTCTTTATTGCGGTGTGTGTGTGAATTGAATTGCTGAATTAGTGAATCGAGAGATATCTATTTTTGTGTATATAACAGATTGAACCTGCAGTTTAGAATAACTGTCACTTAGAACTGTCTTAACCTAACTCCTTTATCCACTAGGCCATGTGTACAGATAACAATGAAGATGAGGACAATAGTCCGAATAATACAAATAATACTAATTATTAAGCCGCATCTCAAAAATTTCGAGAAACAATTCTGATAGGTCGGTAAATTGTATTGTTTTATTAATATTTTAGGTTTGACATATGTAGAGAGCACATTTTGGTCACTTTTATCCTAATCTTTGTGGTGTGAATAAACAGTTAAGTTCAGATAAGAGTGTTAGAGTGAGGTAAAGGTTGGAGGTTTGACACAGTGTTGTATTTGCTACAAAAATTCTCAGCCTGTTTGTTTTTTGTTTTTTTATTATTCTGTCACACAAAACATTTCATAGCTAACTGTATGCATTATAGAAGCTATACTAACTTGTAGTGTCCTCCCACTCCACATGCTCTGCATCTATTATGACTTTACACTGTGTTTCTTTTTTCTTTCTAGTTATAGAGTTAAAGAACAAAATCTTGCAATGCAGTGACAGCAAGGTGAAGTGTGGAAGCGTAAAAGAGGAAAAACAAAATGGTCAGAATTCCATGATTGAAGACACAGCCACAAAGTAAGGACTTAATAACTAATTATAATCGCAGTAATATATTCTGTACTATATACCCATTTTCTCTCTTCTCTCTCTCTCTATATATATATATATATATATATATATATATAAACATTCATTATCATTCCCATCCCCTTCAACTGGTGATGAAAAGGAAACTGAAATTACACTTCAATATATATATATATATATATATACGCACATACACATTTCTGTTATATATACAGTTCTATGATACATTTCTATATATACATTATCTATCTATACATACATATATAAAGGGCAGTTGTCTACGTGTATGTATGTCTAGCTAAAACTACAAAATAAAACAATGATAACGTAAATATATATACACAGATTCACTATCACTGAAAGTAGATTTTGCGCAAAAAATTATGAAGATTTGATTTATATTTGTGTAGATATTTCAAAATTAAAATTTACATAATAACAGCAGCGAACTCTACAGCATATTAACAGCATTTTCCACTGTTAAACATCACCAAATCGATATCTTGAACTAAAATTTAGTATTGTTTAAAAACACTAAATAAAAATATAACAATAATTTGAATTTTGTATTAAAACAATTAAAAATTAAAATTTCAGAAATAAAGTTTTTAGATAGTTACATAAATAATACAAAAAAAGAAGCAAAATAAAATTAATTGAAATGTGCTAATTTTATCTTAATTCAATTACTTTATTTTTTTAATTCCTTCTTTTTTTTTCTTTCACTTTGAAATAAATTATTAATCAAATAATGGCCTAATACAGCAAAAAGAATCATAAATTAAATGTAATAAAATTTAGTTTGATGCACATGGTTTTAAATTATGGAAGCCTAAAACAATCAATTTTTTTCTTTTTTTCTTTTTTTTTCTGTTAGCCATTTGTAATTAGATAAAATAATCAGGTTAATTTATTTTTTTTAATTATTGAGTTGCCTTTTTGATGTTCAAATATTAAATATACAATTATTAAATCTTAAAAAACACTACTTGGAGTATTGATTTTTCATATTGAAAAATAACACAAGAAATTAGTAACAAATTAAATTATTTCAATAATTAAGTCTTAATCAAATCTGTTTATACTAATTTAAAGTTATAGTATCAATATTTTATTGAACAATCATACGGGATAAACAATCGTTTGTTTAATCTAATTTTTTTCTTTATCATACCCTTTTTTATGGATAGTTTACAAATTAATCACTTATTTTTATGTATGGATGTTCAAAAGTGAAACTGAGTATTGTAATTTAATATTTAACATTCAAACAAATTCTTTTTAAAAAAGTAAGTATTAATTTTTTGTTTTATTAATTTTTGTTTTCAAAGTGGTTTCATGTCTATGAACTTTTTATTTTAAAAAAATAATATTCAACAATAATTTGAATAAATAAAAAATATTCAATCAGCTATGGTTTTAATTATTACATTTTTTGTTTTGTTTTGTTTTCATTTAATTATTTATTAGATTTTACATAATACATAAAAAGATCAAATAATTAATTTGAATTTAAATATGCTCATTTTATTCTAATTCAATTACATTATTTTTTGTATGATTTTTTTTTCAATTTGAAATATGATATTAACTGAATTAATCACTGCATTTATGTTATTTTCAAAAAATTGCAAATTATTGAGTTAAAATATTTAAAATTTGTACATTTACATTATGCTATCATAATATTTTCCCCCATATAACAAGAAAAGGCGGTATTTTTTTGTCTGAGGCTTGATAATTTGTAATATTTGGATTTTTTGGACTGTTGTCCTCATGTTTATTATATACACAATGTTTCAGCTGATGTGCCCTCCTGCCTTATTCAGGTGTTTCTTGTCAATCTCATGGCGCAATGGATATAGGGGTTGAGTTAATACAGTTCTAAGTGACAATCATCTGTAGGTTGCAGGTTCAATCCTGACCAAGAGTGATAATAACAGAATACTTAACATGACATAACACTTGTACCCAATCATAGTTAATGGAATGAGAACAGTCAATTGAATAACATTGAATAAACAGTTCAGTTCAAAATTCTATGAAGGCTCCTGAGTTTAACAAGAAACACCTGAAAAGGGCCGGGGGGTGCACATCAACTGAAATGTTGTGTATAACAATAAAGATGAGGACAACAATGAAAAAAATCCAAATTCTTATCCATCAGTCTTTCTTCTTATACTAGAGTGAGTCAAAAGTTTTAAAAATATTTTGGTACTGTGAGGCACAATTTAGCAGCTTCAGATTCTTTTAAGGAGGTTGTCAAGATGATAAACCACACTGGATTGTGAGATGCTAAATTCACCTGATAATCTCAGAGTGCTACTCAACAGATTTGCCTCTATGGTGTTATATACATCACAGCAAGGACACTGCTGCAGTACCACTATGGTGGGCCCAACCGAGACTTACCTCAGCTGCTGCTGCTGCTGTTACCCCAAAACCTTTAGTACAGAATAAAGTCCTTGTATCTGATGCACGTGTTTGTTAGTCTCTCATTTCTGCATATTAGATATGGCTTGTAACGTGCCTTTGAAATCCAGTTTTATGCTTACTTGGCATTGCTTGATTATCGAGATTCTTGCAGCCCAAGCAAAAATTTCTTGAAACATCTGGTTACAGTACAGGTACTGCACCTTCACCATTCACACAATAAATGTTTATGGTTGTTTCTGCCACATTACAACCCAGTTCGAACCCGTAAAGCAAAAGTTCCCAAATTAGACTACATTGCACATTCATCTGCATGACTTTCTAATCACACACATGGATTGAAGCGGTGCATGTATCAGCACACTAACAATTCCAATATTACAGCAGGTACCTATCACAACATGAACTGCTTTGGTTATGTGATTTACATACCAAAGTAACCTGGAACATTTAGCTACTTAAATGAGAGTAACCTCCCCTTGTTTTCTTCACTTATAGGAAGCCATGTGTTTTGTTTTGTAAAAGCATGGATTTTTCAACAAATTGGGTATACCTATACTTTTCTAATATAAAGGTACTCTCATAGAAATATTAACATCTTTTTTTTTAAATCACCTATGGGAGATTCTAAGCATATGTTGACTGGGATGGTGAACATGTGGAGACTGTTTGAAAATATATTATAAGGGTGTTAAACATTTTTAAATCGATTTAAATAAAAATTAATATTTCTATGAGAGTACCTGTATATTAGAAAAGTATAGGTATACCCAATTTGTCGAAAAATCAGTGGTTTTACAAAACAAAAAAAAGGCTTCTTCAAAGTGAAGAAAACAAGGGGAGGTTACTCTCATTTAAGTAGCTAATGTTCAGATTACCCATACCAAAATATTGCAAAACTTTTGACCCACCCTTGTACTTTATCCAGTAGATTCTAATGTTGTACTTGACTGTTTTGTAGGGGAGAGGAAGCCAGCGACCATATTGAAAAACCCCAGAAGGATATGAAGAAGAGTGATATAAAAGGAAAAAATCTCATTGAAGCTGAGAAGAGTGAAATTGGTAAGGTATGTATTTTTTAGTATTTTTTTTTGTTTTGTTTTTTTTTGTGCTTGTCAATATTAATTGTATTCCATTTTGAACTAGATTAACATCACTTTTGTGATCAAAATAACGTCTTTGTTGATTAGAAATCATAAAAGAATATTGAATGGAAGTATAATTAAAGTCATAATTAGTTAAAACTAATTCAACTAAGGGATAGATGGATATATATATAGTGTATTTTGGCAGCAAGTTATTATTTAAGCAGGTTTGTATGGATATATATATATATATATATATAAAAATGGAATTTGATAATTTGCTTTTGAAGCATTGTTATGTAAAGTATATAAATAATAATATACCTTATATATATATATATTAGTTATTTATATTTTTTGAAGGCAATTACAATGTTTATATCGTATAAAATTCGATAATTATTGAAAATAATCATGACAAGCAAACTCGGCGAATAATGTGCACCACATGGAACACCATACAGCTGTTTCAATGGTGTTCCATGTGGCGCGTGTTATTCGCCGGGTTTGCTTGTCATGATTATTTTCAATAATTATCAAATTTTATACGATATACGCATTGTAATTACCTTCAAAAAATATAATTAATTAATATATATATATATATATATATATACACACTATTATTTTGTTCCTTGCAAGTTTTTCACATGAGTTTTACCTGGTGGTTTTTTTACTGAAGTCTGAATGACAGCAAGTTTCCTCAGGTCTCCAGTATTCTAGCCAATTTAAACAATGCTATGGTCTGGATTAAGATTGGTATCACCGTTACTGATGATCCACAGCTTTTACAGCTTTCTGGCAAAACCAGAGTATTTGTCTACCTTTTCGCTTATTTTTCACTCTATGATCTGCTGGAACATCAAAATCAACTAAATGACAAGTCCTTTTATTCTTGTTAATTAATAAAAGGTGTGGTCTTCTGGCAAGGATTGGGTGACCTGTTTGTATCGAAAAGTTCCAAAGAATTTTATGCATCTCATTTTTTAGAACAAATTTTGTTTGTGCATATACTATTTGTCAGCATTGTCAAAATTTGATCTATTACACAATTCCCAATAGATCATCTTTCCCATCCAGTCATGCTGTCTTGTATTCCTTTTGTGCCAGTTTCTTTTTCCATATTATGTGATTAACTGTTTCATATGTCACCACATAACCTAAACTTGCAATTCTTCTGCATTTTTATCAATTTTTGCTATGACATTATTATCATCATTATTAGGTATGTCCAAAAATATGAGTTAAAGAGGGATTCACCTTTGACCTTCAGTAAAAATGGAAAAAAAATTATGAGAGCCTATACATGTAAATTTCAACTAGAAAAGTTACACTGCATAGCAATAAAATGTAAGAAAAAAATAACAATACGATAAGGACACACTCCGTGAAACAATTGTTGCTGCTCCCAGAGTAAAAATCCGGGTATTATGAAGTAGATTAGGGAAAAAAACTATGTTTGTAGTCTTCCATAAACAAAAAAGAAAATTTGTTAGTGATAATTTTTAAATATATAAAATCTCAGAAAATATGTTGCACAAAATTGTTCATTTTTAATCATAGATTTTTAGATAGATTGAATAAATTTTTGTTCATGACAAAAATATTGTTTACAAAATCCTACCTTCCAGACGTTTAAAATTCACTATTAAATTTTTGAGAGAATGAAAATAGGTTAATTGAATAAGGGAAATATTTTGATGCATCAATTCAAAGAAAAATATTGTTTTTAAGACTATGAAAAAAGAAAAGATGCTACAAAAATTATTGAATTTTAAAAAAATTAACTATTAAATTTTCAAGTAACTTTTTTCAGGTGTTTCAGCTTTTTATTTATTTTTTTTAATTTTTTAATGTGATCTTCTGGTTTTGATCTTTCAAGTAATGTAAACATTAGAGACTGGATATTTTTTTATTATGCAAATGTCCAAAGGTAGAGAAAATTAATTGATAAAAAAAAGCTAAGAATACGCAAAAAGGGAGCGAACCAAGGCCCTCTAAGATATCAGTATATCTTAGAGGGCCTTGAGCGAACCCCAGTTTATAAATGTGAAGTTATTCCCCTTTTGCCAAAATAATTTAATACAAAATCATTCACGGTTTAGACAAAATTACAGCAGCGTGAATATGCACTGAACATTCAAACCTTCAAACAAAAATTATATATTTTTTTAAATGGGGAATAACTCATGTCATTTTTACAACAGAAAAATCCAACAGTTTCCATCAGAAAATGAACAACCATTGGTAATAATTTTTTAAACATGAAAATCTCGGAAAATATGTTGCGTAAAATTATGCGTTTTTAAAATTATTTTTAGATAGATAAATTAGATCTTGTTCCCGTGTTTAAATATCAACTTCAACATGCATGCTTCCAGACGTTTAAAATGCACTATTAAATTTTTAAGTGAATAAAAATAGGCCAATTGAATCAGAAGCAATTCTTCTTTTCTTTTTGTTTTCTTTTTTGTTTTTTTTGTTTTGTTTTTTTCATCAATTCAATGAAAAATATTGTTTTTATGAAGAAAAAACAACATGCTAAATAAATCATTTTTTAAGTTTTAAGAAAATAACTGTTGAATTTTCAAATCACTTTTTTCGAGTATCGAATTTTAATCTTTTTTTAAATTTGTTTCTTCCTATGTTCTTCAGGATATGATCTTTCTAGAAATGTAAAAATTAGATTCGGAATTTTTTTTCGCCCCCACCCCTAATTCTGAATTGATGAAAAAATACCTTTTCAAGTTTTTTTTAATAAAATAAGATTCAATTCTTAAGGAATTAATATTCTTTTAGTTAAAACCTAATGCTGTTGCACTAACAAATTTCTAACTATAATTTGCTGTTTATGCTGTGTTACGCTAGCATACACAAATTGGATCGTACGAACAGTTCATTTATTTTAGAAAAAGATAATGTAAGGGAAACAACTCTGTAGTTTTACGAAGTAATTGGAGTTAAAGAACTTTGTATATCATCATCGGGTCGCACTGACAGCATGGATACTCATAATTCTCTCGACAACCGTCCCTATCGGTCATCGCCCTTGGTAGGTAATCTACACAGTATTCACAATTCACACAGAGCTGATTTATACAGATTTTTTCTTGTCGGAGAATGTCACTTATGAGTTCGTCATTGCTTCTTCAGCAGTGTCCAACATGTCTTATAGGATGGTTTGTGTGATAGTAGGCTAGTGGCCGTACAGGTTCTTTCTTGGTTTGTTTTGCTTTACGGCATATCAACCTCAGTGTATCATTTAATGCTGACAAAGTTTTGAAATAAATTAATTCTTAATGGATACTCAATTTTTTTATAAACATTTTTCTATTTAACCCATAGATGGGACCCTAACATGTATTACCACTCCGAGTCAGAGTGGACCAGAGAGTGATGGTGATAAGGGGAAGCTCCACATTCCCCAAACCTCCAGAACTGGAACCTTGCCAGCATATAGAGTTTAATCTCATTCCCAGGACCCTCAGTTACTGCCTTCTAGCACATATATGATAAAAATGGTATATGGACAATAGGGTTAGGACAATCATATAGGTGCTAGGGCTTGAAATGACCAGCCAATTGATCAGAGGGGGCCTTTCCCACCGACTGTCTAGGCCAAGTAAGGGCCAAAGTGGAGTGTTGCATGTCATGTTATTGCCCAGCCACCTGGGTTCCATCCTTAAGCATCACAGGTCACCACCCACGACCAACAGGTGGCTCCATTGGGGAAGTCTTACCCCTCTGTAGAGGAGCAGTTGGTGTATTCTAACACCCCAGCCAACAGGGCGAGCTGCTTTCTTGTGGGGCGCTGCTTCCTAGCTTTATTCAAGACACCACGTAGCATCCTTGCATAGCTCCCATCTAGCTTTTTCTCTAAGCATTTCATTCAAGTGGTGTAGTCATAGAGTAGCACTGATATGGCTACATCTTGGGAGAATTCTCACTTTATCTTATTAGAAAAATAAGATTTCCATATGATTGATAATCTGTCTATAACAGTCTATGCCTTTCTTAAGTGTATATTCACATCACTTTCTGAAGATAAATAACCAGAAGATAACCATGTCTTTGTAAGACAATTTTTTAAAAACTGTATGATACAAGTAATTCTAAAATTTGATTGATAAATTTTTTAAAATATCCTTTAGTTTCTTGATTTTTCAACATTTACTGATGATTATTAATCAAATTGATCGTTAGTAGATATCTATGAAGTGTATGCATTTTAATAACAAGGAAATAATTTGGATAACAAGAGGAAAATTATACAAAAAAGACTGTAGATAGAAATTAGCATCCATCAGTCTTGTGAGTCCATAGATCTTGCGCTTCGACACAAGCAAGACTGTATGGAAGGCCAACAGTTACCCATACTGCAATTCTTTCCTCTTCGTCGTGGTGTAAGGGTTAGCAACCTAGTCTCAAAGATCAATTACTACTGAAAAATGAGTGCGATCTTTGCTGGATACCCCATATTTGTGACCTTGTGTCAAATCCTACCTGTGGTAAATGGGTTGGGTAATTTTTTTCATCTCTCCTCAACACTGACATAATCCAAATGATAGGCAAGAGGTAATACAACTTGACATCAGTTTTCTCCCTTAGATTAATGAAAAAGTACATAAAAAATTAATAGTTTTGTGTCCTGCAAAGCTAATCCAAGTAATATGACAACTTTTATTTATCTATTTTATCATTTTCTTTTCTTTTTTTTTTCTATTTTTAGTTGCTGAGGTTATATCAAAATAAGAAACATTTGGTAGAAATATTGTATTTATAAGCATAGGAAGGTAGTACTAAATATTAGCATATATCTATAACCACAAAATGGCTGATTTTTAAGGCTTTTTACTTTACCAATTATATTGTTCTGTTCAATAATATTGAACATTGAGCTCTTAAATTGGACCTGAACAACCATAACATTCCACTGTTGGAAGAGAGGTACAACTCAGAATCATCCTAATACCAACTTATCTGTTAACCTTCCTACATAGATAATATGGGTGCTATATTTCCAGGGTTTTTAGTCTGAAGATTGCATAGGTGAGAAACTGTCAGTAACCAGGTGTTCACTTCACACTACCTTAACTCAAATATCTATAAGAAAACATCATAAAAATGAAAGTAATTTTTTTTCATGCTATTCTCTCTTGAAATAAAATAGTTTATATGGAGTGTGGAATATATATTGGAGTCAAATGCCTTAGAGAAATCTACAAACTGTAGTGTTGCATCAAGATTTTTTGACCAAATCCCTTCTACAAATCAACAGATAGTCAGGATGTGATGTTCTCCTGTGGACACCTACACATGAATACAACAATGTTGGCTGACCAGCAAAAACTTACACTAATCAGCTCTGTAATGATAATGGATGTGATGAGAACTTGCCAGGAGTCATGACTGATAGGGAAGAGTGATGAGAGACAGTCAGAAGAATCTGTGCTGTTCACCCGAGATGATGATGATATATACCTATAATATAAGATGTTAAAACTCACAAAAAATTTCCTATTAAGTTTTAAGATTCTTGATCGCCAGGGCTTTTTTGGGTTGGGGTGAGAATTTAATACTAATATTGCTCTACTTATAGTGTATCAAGCATTTTTTAAAGTTTTTACTTTATAATATTATTAGTATTATTTTGAAACATGAGTGCACGTGTATTAGCAAAACTAAGAGGAATTTACAGTTTATGGGGAGCCTCTTATTTCTCCCAATTGTAGGCAAATTATTCGGATGAAAGAAGACAAAAACACAATGGAATTTAACACATGTATTGACAAATAGTACAAGAATATTGTTGCAAATTTTGTTGGCATTTGCTACCAGATTTATCTGTGAGGGGAAATACTGTTCGTTGGAGAAGTGGTACTAGCAAGGGTCACTGTGGTTGTAGAGTTCTGTAGAGACGCGTCCTTTGTGGTCAGTTCTTGTACAATAAGTAAAAAAGTGTAGTGCTTATTAGAAGCCACACGCCTGGGTAACTACCCTTTTTATGGGCTAGGTGATGGGAGTGCTTATTTTAGTGACTCGCCTCGGTGACAATCTCCAGATAAGTGCTAGGGTTTTGATTCTCCCGCCAACCTCGTGTTGGCGATTCATTCCCTAGTGGCAGGGGGAGATAATTCTCTATCGGATTTCCGATAAAACAAAGAGAAGCATCATGTATGTATTTTTTCCAACAAAAAGAATTGCAGCACTAATTTAAATGAACAATGCCTTTTTTTAAAAACAAAAGTTCCTATTAACAATGTTTGAATATTCCTTTTCTATTTTCAATCAATAGGTAAAGATGAATGTCTACTTAACATATGCCAGGTCAATTGGTATGTTCTCTTCTCTGTCAATCCTGGGATTATATTTACTTTTCCAAGTATTTGCTGTATTTGGAAATATTTGGTTGAGTTGGTGGTCAGAAGACAGGCTTGCTGATAAAAGCCCGAAGCCAAATGGAACTGAACCAGAAAGTAAATTGAATATCTACCTTGGAGTATATGGAGGTCTTGGAATCGGTCAAGGTAAATTTTATATTAATTTCATTGAAAATTGGTGAACATTATAAACCTACATATCTGATTGGTCAGCTAATTACAGATCATTTCATATTGCATTATCATTGGCCAGCCAATTAGAACTTAGTTACTATTCACAGATTGAGGAGAAGGGGAAAAAAACCTTGACCCATTTCTGATTGGACACTGTATTTTTGTATCACTTAGATGGGGGTGAGCCAAAAAAAAACTTGATCTCTTTTTGATTGGTCCTAGTATTTGACCTTTCAGTTCCACCTGTCTGTCAATTGGGTTTGATGGAATGTGATTCAGAGAGGCCATTCAAATAAACAATTTGTTTTTGTCACAGACTGCGCTTGCAATTTTTGACACCTTTGATAAATTCATCAACTGAGTAGTTCTAGTGACTTTTGTTTGAATTTTTAGATTTAATCAGAAGAATAACCTTATCCAAAATCTTGGTTTTAATGTTTTTCATTTATAACAAATTTCTTCTGATTTACAAAAAAAAAAACAATTTTTATTTTCTCATTAATAAATTTTTAGGTGTTTATGGGAATCTTCATTGCATCATTATTATTTCCATTAACAGATGACATAAAAATAGCAGTTGTATTCATTAATTTGTTTTATTTTCTATTCTTTTCTTTGCAGCTATTAGTGTGTTGGCTTATTCCATTGTAGCATCTTTTTCTCTACTGAAAGGAGCTAAACTCCTTCAAGAAGACATGCTAAACAATGTTTTCCATTGTCCAATGAATTTCTTTGACACAACCCCACTTGGACGGATCCTCAATCGTTTCTCAAAAGACATTGACACAATTGACACAACCCTACCTATGGCCATTCGGCAGATTATTGCCACCATGTTCCCGATCTTCAGCACATTATTCACCATCAGCTACACTACACCCATATTTTTGTCTATTATCCTTCCAGTAATAGTGTTATACTATGTGATCCAAGTAAGTTTTTAAACTATTTCAAAATGCCCATTAAAAAATTATGCTATTATTTACTGTTATATAGATAACATCTCAACTGTTTGTTCCCCAAGAAACGTTTTTATAAAATTTTTATTATTTAGTAATAAAAACATATTTTGTAAAAAGACTTTATTACAAAATTATTTTTTCAAATCTGCTATTTTCGGGGAAAATTTTTACTGTAATTTTTAAAAAAGTCTTTTCTCTAAGAGACTTAAAATTAAAGATCAATACAAATCTACAATTTACTAAGATAACTAAGCTAAATGTGTTCAAGAAAAATGAATTTTTAATCACAAAAATTTTTTTTCTGGTAGGTCTAAAGCCCCCCTCCCCCAATATTGTATCATAATAATAAGGTTATATGACTAATGCAGGTATTAACTTAACACCTTATAATATAATCGCCACAGTAAACAATACAATTAACATTGAACTATAAAATATCACTTAGAATATTAGTATTGTATAATACATCCCAACAGGTCTCATAATATCATGATATTTCCATTTATTATTCTTCAGTTTTAAATCAAAAATTCATTTTCTTAATGATACAATGATAATGATAAATTGGCCTTTTAGGTATAATCGTCATGATCTGCACAATAGATATTTTATTAGGTCAAACTCAACTGTCCAAACACTTCTGCTGACTTAGATATACATCCATACATACATACACCTATGAAACAATTTCAAACCTGTCATGTAATGCACCTGGCATGCACACGCATACCAACACACACTAATAATCATATATAAGCCCTCATACAGCAATACAAATACATAACCTACACAAAACATTTGTGTGTGCATGCATGGCACATTGGCAAACATACATATGCATGCAGTATTTGTATATGTGTCAACATATTTACATATGAATAGAACCCAAAAGCCTATGCATACTGATATGCAATTTTAACATACCAACATAAAACATAAATTAGTTTTTTTCATATCTTTTTCATTTCTCAAAACCTTTCTTTTCCTACCTGAAGATTGCCATTTAAAAATGAGCATAAAACCTGGAGGTTGTAAATAAACATTCATACAATATTTTTCTAATCACTTCTTGTTTTAAATTTATATATATAACCAAAATTTTTACGATTTCTAAATCTTTTCAATCTTTTTTAATCATCTTTAAACTTATATATATCATAAATATTTTCGGTACAACAGTTTAAATGACTTTAAATCTCGCTAGCCTTTCTAGACAGGAAACCAGACAGACACAAACAAAAAATTTGATACATATTGTTAATGTCATTTTTTTAAAACAAGAATCCAGTTAGGAAGGTGAGTGATATTGTTGCTCTTAATTCATTTTAATTTTAAATCTCCTCTATCTATTTTTTCCATGTTTATTTTCTTATGCTTTAAAGCTTTCAAAAATTCATCATGTATATATTAAAAAAAAACTAAGGGAATCTAACCAGAAGATGATTTTCACTGAACAAATGGACTTGTTACTTTTACCAGTACATTTGTCAACCTAACTTTTTGGTTGCTTGTCAAACATTTTGAAAACTTTTTTTTACAACTTTCTAAAAACAATTTCTTTTACAAGAAATTTTCTCCTGGCAATGACCTAGGCTCGAAACTAATTGAAACAATTCAAAAATAAATAACATAAAAGAATATTCCTGTCTGCCTTATCACTTTTTGTTCATCTCTCTCTCTATATATATATATATATATATAATATATATATATATATATATATATATATATATATAGTGTTTATGTGTATGTATGTTGATGCATTTATGTATATGAGGATTTGTGTAATTATTAGAATAATTTTCATGATTTTTAACATTTAATATTAAATCACATATATGTGTATGATTATTGAGAAAATCTCATGAAACTGACAGTAAGAGAAAGTTTTCATACATGAAATCCTCTTTTAACCCTTTCACTGTCTTGAGAGCCACATGTGACACAGTTGAGAACCAAATGTGGCGCACAAACCGCATTTAAAATAAAGGATAGAATCTTGTAAAAACATCTGAGTAGATACCTCAATATTTGCCTTGAACAGTGAAAGGGTTAGTTTATTTTAATGCATGTCAGTGACTATTTATATGAAGGGAAAACGACAAGAGAGTAGTTTTTTTTATATATTTAACAATTCATGTTTAACTATTTTTACATATATTTATATAAATATAGATTATCTTGAAACTGTTTTTTTTTTAGAATTACTATTTGCCAACTTCCAGGCAATTGAAACGGATTGAATCTGTAACACGTTCGCCTATTTACAGTATGTTTAGTGAAACTCTGGCTGGTGCTGCCAGTATCCGAGCTTATAATGTACAAAAAGAATTCAAGCAGAAACTGGAAAACAGGGTGGATAATAATTTTGCTTCCTTAAGTATGTCAATAGCAGCAAATCGGTAAGTATATAATTTTTTTCTTTTTGGCATCCACTAGTTGGAGACCATGTTTTTGATTTTTATTGATTAACTGACATACTTTAATAATGAAGATCAATTGATTTATGGAACTTTCACAGTTCTTCATAAGTAAGTACAAAAAGAAATAAACTATTCATAGAATAAATGAATAATTTCTATTTGAATTACATGAAATTTTCCACCTGTTTAATTTGTAGCCTTTTATTCTTACATTTTTAGGGGGTAAAAAAGAAAATAAATACATTTTTATCACTTTAACTCAACAAGCAATTAAGAATTGAATTTATATTTTTGTCTATGTACAAAAAAGTTTTTAGAAAAATGAAATTAGGTTTCGAAGTTAGTGTTACATTTTTTAAATATTCAAAATGTAAACAAAATTAATAATTTCAAAAATAAATGAACATTCTTATTTTCAATTTGATAAATTATTTTCCTCTTAATCATTTTATTCTGCTCATGGACCAGGTACTTCTGCTAGTGTGTGTATATATATATATATATATATATATATATATATATATATATATATATAGCATCACATGGTCAGGGTATACAGAGTTTATAAAAATGATCAGTTCAAATCACTTGAATACTAAAAACCAATATTAATTTAATAAATGAATATGCTAAATTACTAGTTCATTTTTTGTTGCTTTTGTAGCAGCATATCAACTCTTAAAAAATACACAAAATATTTTCTAGAAAAAACAGTTTTCAGTTTTTATTTCCACAAATATTTCTTGTTTTTTTTTGTTTTTTTTATATCAGTATCATATGTATTAGTTAAAAGCTAAAATAACACATGTAAGTTTTATAAGAAATAAATCAAATCTCTTATTGACTATAATGGATAGGATAACATAAGGAAGCAGGAACCAATATTTTCAAAGAACATAACTTACAGAAGGGTGGAGGCTGGTGAGCCCTCTTGACATGAGGTGTGAGCTATTACACACTTGTAAAGGCAAAGAGGGGCCTGTTGGTAAAGAATATTGATATTGTAAAGAGAGTCAACATGTTGTATATTTCCCATTTGACCTGTGTGCATTACCAGTGTATGTAACTTGTGACTCTCTGGTGATCACAACATATATTAACAAAAATAGAAAAGAAAACCATTTTCATTTATCATCATCTTTAGTAGGTATGAACATAAAAATAACTTTAAAAAGTTCACAAAAAATTGGCTAATTATTGAATATCAAATTCATGTGGAGGAGAGTATTATACATGCCATATGACTGTGTAGCATTGGAAACCATGGGAAGCAGCAAGGTGAATGTAAAGCTAGGCATATGAACCCAAAAGCATGTCAATGTCAAGATGCTGTGCAGATGAACTTCATAGGTCAATAGCCAGATCAAACACTTCAGTCAGAAAACTACTGCTACTCATCTCTAAGGGTTGCATCTATTGAGTTAGGAAAAGATACCAAAAGACTAAAAAACGAACTAAAAGTCCAAACTGCATTGCCCTTCATGTGGATCAACAAGGGGTGTGTTCTGCTGAGGTTATAGCTCTGGCATCAGTGTTCAAAAACTCAACTACAGAGACCAAACATAAACGTTAAAAAAAAACTTACTTAGAGGCAATCCTGCCATGAACAAAGACCTACATACTACACTAATTCCATTGACATTCATCTCTAACTGTTGTCTTGGGTTTAGTACCACAGTTGGACTGTTTTGAACAGTTAATCTTGTTATCTTTGAGATGGCAGATAGAGAGCATCTCACCTAGACAGATATCTCATTTTGAGTCTTGCCAGCTTCCCCCAACACATGAATGATGGCTTTTTATGCCTCCAACATATCCTAAACTCATGCCATTTATAATACTGGGCAATAAAATGCTGAACACCAAAGATTTTACTTTTTTTTATATCAAAACTTTGACACTGAAAATATTCATGAAATGACCTCATATGTATAATTCCAATTATCAGAGAGGAAATACCAAATTAATTACATATATCAAATTGACATACTGTTAAGAATAAACTATCCAATTTTTAACAAATTCTAGCAAAAAAATATGAAAGTTATTCACAAAAAACAAAAAAAAACAGAATATCCCATTTCACTGAATTAGTGTAATATATATATATATAAATATAGATAAGAGGTTTATTTTTAACTTTTAAAATCCCAGACAGTGCTGGATAGCTTTGCTAGCAAGCTATAAAAGATGAAAGTAGAGGTGGGTTTTTGACAGAAGTTTGTGATTGTTTCTTTCTTGTAAAGAAAAAAATTAAGAATGACATTTTTACATTTTAAAATTTTTTTTAAATGCTGATGTTTCTCTAAAAAATAGTGTAAGTTTTTATTTATTCTTCCTGGAATAATAACTGTGATATTTGTTTTTCTTTTTTAAAGGTGGTTAGGTCTGAGACTTGAGGGACTTGGGAACATCATTCTCTTTGCAGCTGCTCTTTTTGCTGTGGCAAACCGTGATTCAATGACCCCTGGACGTATCGGCTTGTCCCTTAGCTATGCTCTAGAGGTAAGTATGGACACTTTGTGCTAAGGTTTGTTTTTTTTTGTTTTTTGGGGTGAGTTTGAGAGTGCAGTCAGCCTTATTATTTTACCTATAGCTCATGTTATATATAACCAGGCCAGGATCTTAATAGAATTCACAAAAATGTCCATCCATAAAGCTAAGCTTCCACCATTTTTTATACAATTTCAAAAAAATGTAATGAATTGTTACAGTAATGCCTGGAAAGATTTTCAACTTTACTATGAGATCTGACAGATGGCTTTCTCTCTCCCTTTTTTCTTAAATTAATATTACTGTCACATAGAGCTAAGTTCAAGTTGTAGTAGTAATTGTTTAGTAGTAGTAGTCATTAGTTCAGAAACAACACATGCAAGTTGTATAGTCACAAAGGGTTCCTTTCGGGCTCATGGGCTCTTTTCAGAGAGAAGGAAAGATAGAGAGAAAAAGAGAGAAGGTATAATTATCCTAAATCATGTTCAGTACTACTATATCAAACCCATACAGGGAACTGGGAGCCATGTCTGACTTCCACCAGAGCCCAGCCGAAAAAGGACTGATTTTCTTCTTCCGTTTCTCATCCCGTGGGTGGAGTTTATTTTTAAATCTATTTCCAGGGTCATTTTTTGGTCATTGCTGGCACCCCATTGTGTGTTTACTCTTCCAAACTTTAACCTTTGTTCTTATTTATTTTTCTTCTCTTTCTCCAGAAATCTGATTACCGTTTTATTTTTCAATTCCACAATTCCCCGCAGACCATAATAATTACACTACAATTACTCCCTTCATTAGCAAATATCAAAGGTTTGTCATGCTGTTGTATGAGACCACCTGGATTATCATATGTCAAAGAAAATGTGATGAGAGAAATGATTTGTTTTAACTTTCTTCATCATAGGTCAGAGAGAAAAGAGGAGATATAGATAGAGTAATACCCCTCCCCACTACAAAAAGGGGTGTCCTGGGTTGGTTCATTGGATTTTATGGTATGTCAACCCTTGCTGGGTTATTTTATGCCAATTTTTTAAAACTCATTTTTTTTATCTATTTAACCCATAGATGGGACACTAACAGGCACTACCACTTCGGATCAGGGTGGATGTGGGAGCAATAGCAATGAAGGGGTACTCCACACTCCCCAAAGTTCTAAATTGGAACCTCACCATTAGATGTATTTTAATGTTATACCCAGGTTACTAAGATCCTCAACCACTACTTTCAAACACATATGGGGGAAAGAGTCCTGGGAATGGTACTTGTTATAGGTGATATAACCTATCTACATAATGGAATGATCCTACTACTACTATAAGTAGCAAAGACAATTGTAGCTTAGGGGTAAGCGATGCAATTCAGTTCTAGACTGTATTGTTGGACGTAACTTCACCTATAACCCGTCGGTCGCTACCGAGCTAAAGGGCTCACAGAATCTCCGAAATTGGCTGTCAAGATCGGATTTTCTGCATCAACCAAGGATTGCAGGGTCTCTATATTTGCGGGAAGTCTAGCTGAATGCCCCACGTTGTGCTAAGATCTCAAATGACTAGAAATCTGCTATAGAAACTGATTTCCGAGGTTAATGGCGGCCTATTGGTCACAAAAATAACAACTCTTTTTCTTCTTCAAAAATCAACAACATTTATATTCAAAAATACAAGAATAAAAATAATTACTTCTCAAGACGGGGGAGTGATGGACCTCAATTCAAGGTGTTCTGGTCGGAATAATATTACGCGGCAATGTTGGCTGAAGTCAGTTTATCTGTCGGCTACAGGATCTTTACGTTCACACTTCAAGCTTTCTTAGCTACCGTTCTCAAGCACGCCCGGCTTCATTCTGATCTCTCGTCAAGATCGTCTCAGTTTAAATAATATTTCAATCGGAAATTCTTATTTCCGGTCAGCGTGAAGATATTAGGAATTTTCTTTACTTCCGATTTTCAACAAGAGTTTTATCTCCTTTCTTAAGTGTCTTCCAGACAATCATGATCAATCATGATCAATCAAGTAGCTAGACATCAGTCTAGCTACTTCAAAAGGACCGTCTCCATCACCGCCGATTCTCACTTCTGGGAGTTCCGACCTACTTGAGATTTTACTACTGATATGGTCAGCCCTATCCCGGCCACCATCCGCCTCGACCGGAGAGTCGAGGTCACCCGGCGAATCACATTTCCGTTCACTTTCTTTTCTTTCTTTCTTTCTTTCTTTCTTTCCAATCCTGAATCAGGTCACACACCTTCCTTCTGTAAATTCTACTTTCTCTGTTCAATACACTTGTGTCAACTTTCACCAGTTTTTTTTCTTTCTTTATTTGTGACACTTAACAACCCCACAACAACTGGCGACAAAGGATTCTAAAAAACATGCAGGTCTATCGTTTTCACAACAACACCAGCGAAGCAGGATTCAAAAGACTTCACTCACAACTACCGTTTTCCAACGATACAAAACTAGGACAAGACGATTAAGGATCTCCCAAAAGACTCTAAAAAGAACTTCGTGAAGTAATCGAACCTAAAAAAGGGAAAAAAAAGTGAACCAAGCTACACTGAAATTCGAAACCACGACATTTGGATTACGAGAAAATCGTACCGGCTCTGCAAAAAAGAAATTCTTTTTTACAAGAACTCATCAGTCCAATAGCAAAAAGCCGTTTTTGTTCAAGGATCTATTTAGCAGAGAAAATAACACTTGCTGGAAAAAAAGTAAGTTGAATTCAAAGTTTTTTTCTGGATTCATAAAAGAGAAAGCTTTTTTTTTTATTCGTTTTTCTCTCTCTAAAACTTTTTGGTTCGTTCCTACATACTATTCGACATGGAGGATTTTAAGGCACAAATGTTAGAAATGATTAAATTTCAACAGCAACAACAGTTAGAGTTAGAAAAATTGTTTCAAGAAAGACAATTACAAACTGAACAAAAATTAATTAGAACAGCAGACATTACTTGTTAAAGCAATAGCTGATAGGGGCCAAAATGCAGACAACGAAAATGCGTTTACACAGAATGTTATCTGGACAGGAATAGAAACTTTCACCTACACATCAGATGGAGATATAAGTTTTGAATCTTATTATAGACGATGCAAGGACTTATATGCGACAGACTGTGCTACATGGACGGACTCTAAAACGGTCCACCTTCTATTACGCAAACTGGGGACTACAGAACACACCAGATTTGTTGATTTTATTTTTGCCCCAAAAGACCAGCGAATTAACGTTTCCAGAAGCTGTCAAATTCCTAACAGAATTGTTTAGCCCTAAGACTTCATTATTCCATAAACGTTGGAAGTGCATGTACTTAATTCGAAAGGAAAATGAGGATTACACTACCTTTGCGTCTACAGTAAATAAACACTGCAACGATTTTAAACTTACTGAATTAAGCTCTGACAATTTTAAATGTCTAATTTATTGCCAGCGATTAGTATCAGCGAAAGACGCTGAAATTAGACGAAGGGTGTTAAACAAGCTGGAAGACAAGCCCACCTTGACCCTACAACAACTGGCGGAAGACTCTCAAAGGTTCGTTAGTATGAAACAATATTCTAAAAATATCAAGCAGTCTGCTGTAGGACACATTAGGAAAATACGTTACAATAGAAATCAATACAGTCCTCCCCCAAAAATAAGTCAAACCGGAAAAAAACCCAAATCAATCCTTCTACACCTAAGAAGAGATACAACGATTTGTCCACTAATCCTTGCTCTTGATGTGGATCCCTTCACTGGTACAGGGACTGTATTTACCGGAACAAGAAATGCCTAAATTGTGACAGTGTTGGGCACAAGGCCTCTCACTGCAGGAAAAATAAATCTGGAAGAAGCAGCATTAAAACAACGAAGTGGCCGAGGTAATGTTTGCTCGTAAGATAAGGTCCGTCTTCGACAAATTACTCCCGAGACAGACCAAACCAGGAAGATCCACGACGGTGCCAAAGAAGCGGTACATCCCTGGTGAGAAAGTATACTTTCAGATGTTCCAAAACAACAAGACGTTGGGAGTTGGGAAAAATACAAAAGAAGATCGGCAATAGGGTGTATATTGTCAAAGGTCCCAAGTTTTCCCATAAGAGACACCTCAACCAATTAAGAAAACGGTTGTCGGAGGATGTTAACAGCAGTCCCCCGACACAGGAGGAAGTAATGGATGTCATATATGACACATTTAGTTTACCTACTTCACAAGCAGCCCCTCAACAACGCCATTCTTCAAGAAAACGGAGAACGACGGATTTTATCGACATAAATCCCAAGAGGAAAAAATATTAAGACTCCCTTGGAGTGAAATCTTAAGAGGGGAGTGTTATAGGTGATATAACCTATCTACATAATGGAATGATCCTACTACTACAATAAGTAGCAAAGACAATTGTAGCTTGGGGGTAAGCGACGTGATTCACTTCTAGACTGTATTGTCGGACGTAACTTCACCTTCCTTCTGTAAATTCTACTTTCTCTGTTTAATACACTTCAATTACACCAGTTTTTTTTCTTTATTTGTGACCCTTAACAACCCCACAACAATACTAAACTGCACCTGATGGTGAGGCTCCATTTCTGGAGATTGGGAGTGTGGAGTAGTCCTTAATTGCCATTACTCCCAGGTCCACTTTGAATGGTAGTGCCTGTTAGGGTCCCATCTATGAGTCAAACAGACCTGTTTAAAAATTATTTGTATTAAATAACATTTGATGATATAACTATGCAAGAAATAAATTTTAAAAAACAACACAAAAAATTTACAATAAATGTACAATGCAAGCAATTCCCTAACCTCTAGGCATAAAATAACCCTAAACAATTTGACATGCCATTAAAATCAATCAAGAATTGCTGACAGAAAGATGCTATATATATATATATATATATATATATAGCTTGCTAATGATTTTACTAAAGACAAGACAAGAATTAAGATAAGAATTACTGGCAAAATAAGATTATTATTTGTATAATCTTTTACTTCAAATTTCAAAAGTACAGCTGAAAATTGAGATGTTTGATTTGTGTTTTTAGATGACAATTTTCCTGTCTATGTTTGTTCGAAACAGAAGTGAGGTAGAAACAAATATTGTTGCTGTGGAACGTGTCAGTGAATATTGCAAACTGGAAAATGAAGTAAGTCTTTTTGTTAGTTTGTTTTTTGTTTAATTTCCAGAATTTTTTTTTTTTTTTTAATAATAATGAAATTTATTGTGTACAGTGCTCAGGTGCACCACAACTCATCAAAGTCTCATGTCTAGTACACAGAATAATGTATTAATCTCAGGAACATGAACAGCAGACAGTAATAATATACATTTATGTGTGAACATGCATGCATATGTGTGTGGATGGGAGTATCAGGTACAGTTGGTGGACTAAAGGAAGCATGGAGGCTTTGAAAGATGCAGTGTTTCGGCAGCCTACAATGGACGCAGGCAGCTTATTCCATGCCTCGGCAACTCTGAGCATGAAAAAATGTTTCCGAAAGTCATGTGAGCTATGCTGTTTCTGACTTTGTCAGCATGCCCATGTGTTAGAAACATGGAGATCAAAAAGGTGCTCACGGTTGCTGTTAGCATTTACCAGGTCAGTTGCCAGACGCTGGAGTTTCAAAAAATCCATTCCCGGGCAGTAAGATGTTCAGAATATGGCAGATGCCTGATGGAGGATATTTGTTTGGTTGCACATCTCTGTATAGTTTCTAGGAGGTTAATGTTCTGAGTGAGATAGGGGTTTCAGACTGGTGATGCAAATTCCAAGTGCAAAACCTTTAACTCACCCTAATATGAATTCTAAAAGTTTAACCTGTTTTATGTTTTCCTGAGTTTACCAGAAAAAATTAAAACAAACCTAGAGTTTTGAAAGGATAAATTGTGACTTTCCCTCACAAAAAATTTGTTATAAACCCTTTCTTGATGAAAGGTGATGACTGAATGAAAACTGCCATGTAATCAATCATTTATGTATGTCATCAACAGTCAATTGTTTACTCTTATACTCACAGAAAGAAGCCATGTCGCCCTATTACTGGGTTGACCACATGTGTTTTTCAAATTATTACTTTGTGAATGCTTTCTGCACCCACGTTGTGTTTTTCTTTAAATCCACAGATGGGTAATTCCATGTCAAATCATCCAGAAAAAAGTAAAATTGTCACACACCCCTTCAATTTTTTTAAGAAAAAATTTTTGTCGTAGACACAGTGCCACATCGGGATATTGATCTTGCTATGAAAAAATCAGAAATCATCAATAACTTAAAATTGATTGACTTTAAGATTATTTTGATAGCATTTTTGTATTTCATGGGCAAAAATGCTTTTATAAACCAATTTTTAGTAGTAAGGAAGTTCTAGAACTCATTTTACCTACAAAAATAGATTATAAAATGTCACCATTTTTCTGGACCTCCTCAAATTTGGAGAATTAAAAATCGATATAACTCCGCCAATTTTTGGAATCGGAAGCTCAAATTTTAGGGATTGGTTAACTTTATCATACTCCACACTTGGACCAAATTTCAGAAAAATTGAAGGGGTTGGGTGACATGGCTTGGATGATTTGACAAGGAATTACCCAGATGCAACTTGGTCAGAGAGTCTTTGTGATAGGTTGGGAGGTTAGTAGAAATGAGCTGTTGCAGGCGGTTTTTTTTGGGGGGGGGTAGATCTTACCACTCTGCTCGGTATACAGTCAGGATATTCTATGCCTAGCTAACAGAGCTGTTAAACAATTGGAGTAGAGTCAAATAGAAAATTGATGCAAAGACAAGATGACTTAACATTTTTGTATAACTTAAGTATACAAGACATGTAAATTTTGATTATGTTGTTTTTTTTATTCAGACCCATAGCTTTAATTAACTTGGGACTTGATAAAATCATTTTTGAGTTAACTGGAACTAAAAACCCTTTTCACCAGTATATTCTCTGTATTGCCATTTAATATGTCACACTTTCCAACGTATAATATTTTGTTTTTTTTCTTTTCATCA